>JABMLP010000002.1:1200000-1800000 GCA_013176395.1 Venturia oleaginea | reverse complement strand
TATTTCTTTTTCTTACAGCCACAGTGACTGTAAGAATGGAAGAAAGCACCGTGATTTTATCCTACTCGGTTGCAGCCGCTTAATCACGCAGCTATGTCCGGTTAGGAGGACTTCATCAGACAGCCGACACGTGATAGATTATATAATCCACCGCGCCCCACTTCGCCCCGTTCACTGAAACAAGACCAGCTGCCCCTCGGTCCTCCCTCTTTTCCCTTAACCAGTATCTCCAAATGCCCGCTGGCTCTTGTAGATACTGGTCATTCTGCTAGTATATCTGTGCTATGTAGATTCCAAGAGGCAATGCCTCGTGTTTCGCTGTCCTTCTTCTACCTACAGTCTCCCTCTAATGCTCAGCTTGTCTATCTGTTTCGCCTTGTCCCTCAAGGCTAATGGATTCCCTAAGTATGTTTCTGCTTGTGAAAGTTGCCTTACACCAGATTCCTATGCGGCAGTGTATTTGGTTGTGCGATGCTGGAGACAATAGTAACCATCATAGTCGTGATTTCGCTGCTTGGGTGTGATACTCCGGGTATGCCAGTAGACGAGGCTATCTGGTGGCTGCCGTATTGTATGGCGCCGATCGTGCTATAGACCTGCCGTCTTATAGTCGGAGCCTATCTGCTGCTAATCGTTCTCCCTACTTGCTGTATCGCGCGCCTACTCTTGCCAATGCCATAACTGGGACGTAACAGTCTGGGGAGAGGCTCAAGGCTACGTCTGCCAGCTTACAAGGAGGGGATTTGCCGCTAATATTGCAGTATTGTGTGGTGTCGATCGTTGTATGCCGGGCGTCTGGTGTTCGAGTTGCGTAGAAGGTGATGCCTTTCTATCGGTGGCTCGTCGATTCGGGACGTCGCAGTGTTATCTGGGGTGATGGACTGGTCGGGAAGCGCATCGGCGACTATGGGTTTGAAAAGTAACTGTGATGCTGTGGGGTATTTGAGCTCCGTCGTCGTACCCCGTGTCGCTAGATGGTGACTAGATGGTTGCTGTTATCTTTGGTGGACTCATCGTTCGTGTAGCTTGCTCGTGGTATTCGTGTGCTTGCTCTGCCGTGGCCGCGACGGCGACTCTAGAGACACCTCATCGACGCTGAGGGACGCGCGATGGCGTCTAGAGGCCGGAGCGGCCACTGGCAGGTGTGTTTTGATGATCTTTAGATGATACTTCTGTAAATTCCAAAAATTGAGTTCTCGCTGTGTGTGCTGTTTTTTCATTTTATCCTAGGTGGATTCTTAGCAATTCCTGGTAGGTTCCTGATAGTTCTCACGTGCGCCTAGCAGGGATTATTCAGGGACCGTTTCACATGCGCTTCTACTCCTTTCTATTCTCTTCTCAGGACAGCATGTCCTTTTCCTACTTGGAAGATTATATATACAAGTTGTTCTTCCTGTACCTACGCTTCCTTCTTTGATCTTAGATACTTCGAAATACAAGCAGTCTTCTCTCACTTGCGAAACACCTTTGAGGGTTGAACTCTTACACGAATACATGTCCACGTGACAGTATCCGTAACAATTAGTTAAGGAGGCTTGGAATCAGATAGTTACGGAGTGGTAACTCTTTAATTTAATTCATATAATGTATTATAAATACCAGGTAACGTACTTCACAAGCGAGTGGGCCACCCACGCGAGTGGGCCACCTCACAAACGTAAACCCCCTTCGTAACAACGTCGCGTAATGCTTCAACAACACGAAAAGCAGAAGATCTATAAAGAAGGAGATATATTCCTTGCTATTTCAGATAGCAATTCAAAGCAAATCCAAAGCGAAAGACGCGCTGCAGTAATATACAGCGTACCTCGAACAACAGTACAACGCCGACGCGCCGGACAGCGCCCTCGACGCGAATGCGAGCCGAACTCGAAGCGATTGACAAAGCTAGAAGAGGAAGTGGTTATAAAGCGTATTCTTAACGAAAGCTTACGCGGCCTACCGCCGTCGAAGGCCTACGTACAAGATATGGCTAATAAACTACTAAGAGAGCGGGGTGGGAAGTCTGTTGGCAAGAACTGGGTTAACAACTTGGTAAAGCGTACGCTTATTATTACGGGGAACTCATTTCTCAACACAGTTGATTATTTCAAGACCTTCTTGACATCTGTGTTCTCTTGTTCTGGTCCGCGGCTTTGGGGTAAGGGCAATATCAGTCTGGAAGTACTTACCTTAAGTACCTTCCCTTGCTCAGGTTCTTTGGAGGCTCACTAGATCCTAGCCGTCCGATGTATTTCCCAATTCAATCGTCGTCTGACCGATTTGATCCTCAGATCAGTCCTGAACGCTTGTCGGTTAGTATGAAGGTTGGGAGTGGGCTTGCTTCGTGTGCATATGACTTGTGTTCTGGGTGCCAAGGTGTATTCCCACACCTCTTGGCTCTTCCCACACCTTCCACACCTGTCAGATCTGTGGGCAACTGCCAAGACCTGTGGGAACTGTGGGAATATCACGTGACTCCTGCACGTACTATTCTCCCTTATTACTGACCCCGTCGCACCAGTCTCATCCTGTGTGCTCGAAGGATTCCCCTCCATTATCAGTCCTAGCAATAACTTCTTGTTATCCAAATATTCTTTGCGATTCCTGCCTTCCTGCTCTTCATGTCACAGGCTATGGCCTAGATTGAGGTTCTCGGCTATGCCCTCAACCTTTGGAAACTTCTGGAAGATTCCACAGCCCTACCACCACTGATTATAAAATCATATGAAAGGTTCTTGGCTATGCTCTCAACCTTTGGAAACTTCTGGAAGATTCCACAACTTCACCACCACTGATTATAAAAGCATGTATTCTAGTCTTTCTCTCTTTTCCTCAAGTTTGTAATACTCGTCAATCAGGATAGTCAATTGAAAACATATCGACCACGCCTATCACACTTCAGCCTTGAGGTGATCTGTTGTGACGGGTTAAGATCATGCCTGGATACCAGGTAACACCACCCAAATGTGCAATACAATCTAGCTAAAGAGAAAAAGATAGATACACGATTGCAAACTCCTCTTGAAGGAGATGCCAAGCCATTCACAATCTTGCCCTAGAGAGATAGGCAAAGCCTAGATAAAGGCTCAAGGGTCTAGCCCGTGACATGTATATCCTAGCAATTTCGTATATATAGCTGCAAGGAATTTCAATACATGTACGTATTCGGCAATTAACTGGACTTAGATTTGTTTGTAGATGCCATAGACCAGCAACGATGTCATGTGTTTGTGAGATATTTATACATGCTTTTAAACAATCACACGTCCTAATTGAAATTACTAGGGTTACATGGCTATTAGTTGTTAGTCTCTGGCCAATGCTTCCATCCTCGATATATCCGTACTCGAGTCTACTCGCCGCTGTTTTCGTGCAATGCTTGTTCCAGCACGCGCACTTACCAGAACTCCGATCTACATAGGGCTTTTCACCGCCAGCGCTAACGACTAATAGGCCGGTAACCGTAGTACAGGAGGATAGGAAAAAAGAACGGAGGAAGAAAAGGGAGAAGGCACATATATATGTACCCGCAGCCTTTGGAAGCAGCACTACCAGAAATTGCAGTCCATCCGCCAGCTACATGAATTAGCATAGGCGGCGCTGTCGACAGAAATTCAACCACTTACGAAATGCGCTTTGTTTCATGTGTCGCAATCCTCTCCAGGCCTATTTTGGATGTTCGATCACGTCGAAGTCGTCGAATACTGGAACCTGCACGAGTCCAGGAACAGGTTGCGGCACAGGGTTGCTGAACTCGATTTTCGTCAAGCACTTAAATTCCGAGCGCTCGCTCAGATCCAGGAAGCTCAAATCTTGGCCTACTAGGTTTGTAGCTGTAAAAGTGATTTTTACAGAATCCCGCTTGCCGTCTTCCATGCTGTATGGTGTGAGAAAGATGTCGCAGGAGGTTGGTGGCAGAAATCCAATAGACACTGGGATTGGCAGAATACAGGCCCAATAGAAACTTTGCAGGTCGAAACATTTGAAGACGGCAGAATCTGATATTATGATCGCGTGGCCTTCAATCAAAGGAAGAACTGGAGGGAGAGCTTGAATTGCGTTGACACTTCCATATCCAATGAAGACAGGGTTCGAGTGAGGTGGAGCTCCGAGCTTTGGAAGCCTGAAGGTTTGAGTTTTAAGGATGGGGAGAAATTGAGTGATTGGCACAGTGACGTTGAAGTAGTTGACGATGACAAAAGCCTCGAAAACGTAACCAGGTACGGTGCCGAAAGGAGCAATGATGACTGACGCGGGTTGCTGGTCGAACTTCATATTGTCAGTACAGTTGTGTCTGCGGGATGTAGATGCTTACGCCAATCAGGCATTCAGTCTGGGCACTGTTCGGGATATTAGCACATTGTGGTATGCTCCTACACGTGCTCGATGTGGCAGCTCTAGCGATTAGGGGAAGCAAGAAGTAGACAATAAACATTGTGAAAGGTTAGAGGTCTGAAGCCTGACCAATGGGGTTTTGATGCTTCGAGAATGGAACGACCATGGCAAACCTAGGATTTATCAGAACTTATGCTTTTCTGAGATCCACCATTATGAAGCCTGGTTCTACAAAGTGATTGTCTCAAATGTGTGTGAGCTATTGCGTTCCAGTGCAAAGCCATGTCATGCTTAATTGAGGTTAGTGCAGAATTGGCAACGGACTGGCCAGCCTATGAAGGCGATAAACATGTGTAAGAGCGGCTGTTATAGAGACTAAATGTCTTTGATACTCAACAACCAAATACTCATTAACTGGAACTCCATCTATCAGTATGAGTAAAAAGTGGCTGGTATTGGGGATCTTTGAGTATACTCAAAGTTCGCTCGCTGTAGACAGACAAAACTGAGTACTCTCACATAACCCAGAATTTCGAATGGACAAGATGGGAGAGCTCGATGCTGTGTTGCATAATGAAAGCCATGTAAACCCGAATCAGCATAGCTTGAGTCTTGATCAGGATAGGCATCCGGTATGGCTGTCGAATGCGGCAACGTCAAGCCAGGAGTATCTTTGACCATGGTGATGATAGAAAGGATTGTTCTGCCTGTGGCGGTCAAGTTCGCATGACATAGAGGAGTAGAAGGAAAGTTGATTGATTGATTGATTGATTGTTTCTTACTCGGTTGCAGCCGCTAAATCACGCAGCTGTGTCCGGTCAGGAGGACTTCACCAGACAGCCGACACGTGATAAATCATAAAATCTACCACGCCCCACTTCGCCTCGTTCACTAAAACAAGACCAGGTGTCCCATCCGTCCTCCCTCTTTTCCCTAAACCAGTATTTCCAAATGCCCACTGGCTCTTGTCGATACTGGTTATTCTGCTAGTATATCCGTGCTATATAGATCCCAAGAGGCAATACCTCGTGTTTCGCTAACCTTTTACCTACATTCTCCCTCCAGTACTCAGCTTCGTCTGTCTGTTTTTGCTTATCCCTCAAGGCTTGTCTGTTCTAGAAATGTGTTTCCGCTTGTGATTGTTGCCTTGCACCAGATTCCTATGCGGCAGTGTACTTTGTTGTGTGATGCTGGAGACAATAGTAACTATCGTAGTCGTGATTTCGCTGCTTGGGTGTGATATTCCGGGTATGCCCGTAGACGAGGCTATCTGGTGGCTGCCGTATTGTATGGCACCAATCTTGCTATAGACCTGCCGTCTTATAGTCGGAGCCTACCTGCTGCTAGTCGCTCTCCCTACTTGCTATATCGCGCTCCTACTCTTGCCAATGCCATAACTGGGACGCAACAGTCTGGGGAGAGGCTCAAGGCTACGTCTGCTGGCTTGTAGGGAGGGGATTTGCCGCCAATAGGCTCCTTCTCTGCGTCCTTACTACTTACTGTGTCGCGCACCTACTCTTGCCAATGCCATAACTGGGAGGCAACAGTTTGGGGAGAGGCTCAAGGCTCTGGGCAACAGCTTGTAGCAGGACGGTTTGCCAAGACGTTGGGAGAGGTTGTCTAGTCGTTGCAGTGGTGTGTGGTGCCGATTGTTGTACACCGGGCGTCTGGTGTTTGAGTTGTGTTGAAGGTATTGCCGTTCTAGCGGTGACTCGTCGACTCGGGGCGTTGCAGTGCCATTTGGGGTGATGGACTAGCCGGGAGATAGTGACTAGATGGTTGCTGTTGTCTTTGGTGGACGCATCATTCGTGTAGCTTGCTCGTGTATTAGTGTGCTTGCTCTGCAGTGGCCGTGATGGCGACTCTAGAGGTACCTCCTCGATGCTGAGGGATGCGCGATGGTCTGGCAGGCCGAAAGAGATGGTGAAGGTCACGTGAAATGCCCCACAACTTCGCAGTGCAAGGGTCTCGGAATATCTTCAACTTTTGTCAACTCGGAATCACAACAACGAACAACAAACAATACCACCATCCAAAGAATACTGTCACCCATTCCCACCCTCCTAGTACTCGATTGAACAGCGAATCCTCCCACCATGGCCGGCAACGAGCCCGTCGCCATTGTCTGCGTAGGCATGGCCGGCTCAGGCAAAACAACCTTCATGCAGCGCATAAACTCCCACCTACACTCCAAAAAAGACCCTCCCTACGTAATAAACCTCGATCCCGCCGTCCACAATATCCCCTTCGACTCAAACATCGACATCCGCGACTCCATAAACTACAAAGAAGTAATGAAGCAATACAACCTGGGCCCCAATGGCGGCATCCTCACTTCGCTCAACCTCTTCGCTACAAAGATTGATCAAGTTCTTGCTCTGCTGGAGAAGCGGACTGCGCCGCCGAAAGAGGGAAGTGGGCTGAAACCGATAAGGAATATTCTGGTTGACACGCCGGGACAGATTGAGGTTTTTGTTTGGAGTGCCAGTGGAGATATTTTGCTGGGAAGTTTGGCGAGCAGCTTCCCGACCGTCATTGCCTATATCATCGATACGCCGAGGACGGCGTCGACGAGTACCTTTATGAGCAATATGCTCTACGCATGCAGTATTCTTTACAAGACGAAGCTGCCCATGATTCTGGTCTTCAACAAAACAGATGTGAAGGATGCTTCTTTTGCAAAGGAATGGATGGAAGATTTTGAGAAGTTTCAGGCAGCCTTGCAAAATGAAGAGGAGGGGGGTACTTTTGGCGGCGCTGAGGGCGAAGAGGCAGGATTTGGCGGACAGGGTAGCGGATACATGAGCAGCTTGTTACACAGCATGAGTTTGGTTCTGGAAGAGTTTTACAAGCATCTCAAGGTCGTGCCGGTGAGCTCCATGACAGGCGACGGAGTGGACGAATTCTTCGTGGCAGTCCAGGAGAAGAAAGAGGAGTTCAACCGGGATTACAAACCAGAACTTGAGAGACGGAGAAAGCAGCGTGATGCAGAGAAGAAAGGCAGGAGAGATAAAGAGCTCGGCAAGTTGCTCGCGGATATGAACATGGACAGCAGGCCTAAAGCGAAGAGCAAGCCGACACCGGATGAAGAACCAGAGACTGTTAGCGAGGCAGAGGAAATGTCTGATGACGACGATGGCAACGATGGTATGGTTGATTACGACGAAGACGAAGGAGAGGACGCCGATGACGACGAGGATGGATTGAAGGCGCGGTATAACAGAGCGATGAACGACCATGATGATGATGACAAGGACGCGGATATGAGCTTTCAAAAGTATTTGGCTGCAGCGAATGTGGGTTGAGCAGCACAGATGGTGTCTGGAATTATGCCCAAATTTACAAGCAATCACGCCTCCACGATACCCCACGAGGTCGTGGCTCTGGTCATTCGCCTGCCTAGGTTCGCCCCAATAAGGCAAGAAAGTTCATGTCCTTGAAATCGGATGAAAGAAGCCAGTGAACGAGCATCTTTTGCACGTAGGGTCAGCAATCGGTAGCATAGTCTGATACAAGTGATGAAGGTATATAGACGCATCAATCCCGCAAGAATCTCAGAATTCTTCCTGCTTGATCGCTCCAGTCTGCGGTTTTATTGATATTCCATGAATCAAAATATCTATCAGTCGTACCACAGCGACGCAGTCGACTCCTGTTATCAATCTTCCGACTAAAAGCACCGTTATTTCTCACATTCTTCAACCCGAGATCAGGAAAGCTCTGGCAACTTAGTTTAGAAATATGTTACTGTAGGCCGGAGGGATGTCGTTGATGGGAAGAGAATCCATGGCCCAGCTGTGGTGCTGATCTTCTTTCCAAAAAAGCATTCCATCTGCAATGCATCGCACCATCATCGACCGTCTGGATTCGAGGTTGAGGAAGTCTATTTCATTCTATATAACTTATCATGTTTTAAAACAGTACCTTCCCTACTGGCTCACCATCTCATCATAGCATATCTGCTTGCTCGGGGACGATATTGTTCAATCTTCCCTTCTCTAGCACGGCACGAACGTTGCCGATGTTCATTTCTTCCATTGCCGTTTGTGTCTGCATATCATTAGCCTTAGAGTATCAAGAAGGTATGAAAACCTAGACGTACCTCAACCGTCCATGTTCCCATATGCGGTAGTAGCATGACATTTGGATTGGCGATGAGGCCAGGATGGATCTTTGGTTCCTCCTCGTACACATCCAAACCAGCTGACCATACTTGACCGTTATCAAGGGCTTTTACGAGGGCGGCTTCGTCCATGACTCCTCCTCGGGCCGTATTTACGATAACGATGCCTTTCTTCATTTTCTCGAATTCTTTGGTTGAGATTGTGTGTTTGGTGTTGTTCTACGACTCTGATCAGCATCTTCTCCTCAGCTCGGGTCACGAGTGTATCAGTCAACCCACATTCAGCGGCAAATTCAAACTCAGAACATCACTCCGCCTCAACAACTCATCAAAACTAACATACTCAGCCCCGCCCGCCGCCTCCTCACTGAGCTTATTACGATTGTAGTAAATGGTCTTCATACCAAAGACCTCGGCCTTCTTTTTCATGTTCTTGCCGATACCGCCCATGCCTAGAATCCCGAGCGTCTTGCCTTCGGGATCATGACCGAGAGGTGGTGGTGGGTGACCTCGCCATTTACCCTCTCGAAGGGCGAGCATCGAGGTGTTGAAGCCGCGGAGGGCACCGAGGATTAGGAAGATGCCGCTGTCGGCTGTTGCGTCGTCTACCGCTGTGGGGACATTGGAGACGCGGATGTCACGTTTTGTGCAGGCGGCTATGTCGACTTGATCGTATCCGGCACCTGGTGGGGTTAGGCTGCTGTTCTAGTTGGTAGGGGGACATCGTTTCTTGTATGGATATGGAGGGAAAGAGAGTCGAGCAAGTAAATATTGCTGAATGGAATTCGGTCGGGGAGTTTGAATACGAGGCTCGATTGAATGATCAGATAAAGGGATTGCTCAACATACCATTGTGACAAATAAACTTCAAGCTCTTTGGCAGTATCGGGACGAGCTCCTCATCGAACTTCCCAGTGATGTCCACGCTGTTGAATGTCCTATATATGACCACAACGCCATCCAATTTTCCACTCTTGCACTCTTCGACGAATTCGGTCCGGCTTCTGGATTCTGGTGTGACAACCTCACCCACTTCGGATAGTGAGTCCCAGGCCTTCTTTGCGCTTAGTAAGATGTTAGATTGACGGTCGTGGTTTATCGCGGACCATGAATCTGAATTGACTTACTGGTCGATTGCTCCTAGAAGGAGAACTTTCGATTTGGCCATAGTAATGTTGGTGGAATGGTAATTGAGCTTTGTAGTAAAGTTACGAGGATTGTTTACAGGAAGCTGTTGAACTCGCTTAGAAATATCAGGGCAAGTGTCCGCGGGTGAGAGGGTTCCGAAGTCGAAGCTCACAGACAGTTGCGTCACCCAATGATCAACTTCGATTAATGACAGCAGGCAATCGAAACAATCCAACAGCCCATACAGGGAGCGGGAAATACAAAGAGTACCAAGCAGGAAACAGCAAACGAAGCTTCAATTCATGTCAAAGCCAAAAATCGAATTTCCACTATGGTAACAACCAGCGAATTCCACAATGTCCGCAGGGCACCGCATCCCGAATCACTGGAACTATACCATAGTCACTCTCTGCAAGGCGAACGCGGTCCGTTGCTCGGAGAGCGGATAGAGAAAGGCATGTACCCGGACAAGGCCTACCCAGCCCTCGATCCCGATTCCCAGACGCTGATCTGAAAAAGACGAGGTGCCCCTCTCCCATACCACATGAATTGGAGGAATTGGGTAGGCCCTAATCGAGGCGCTGGGTCTTACACAGTGAAAAGTGGATATTTCATCACGTTACCTAGATTTCAAAGGAGGACTCTCGAATTAAGCTCTAGAATATGAAACGATGGAGTGAAGATTCTGATTCTCGAAAAAATATTCCAGGTAAGAGCGTTGAGAGGGAGGAACGTTTAGTCCAACGCCATATCTCCACCAGTACCGGTGCAGCCTTCAGACCTTCCATACAATTCCGAGCTGATTTATGGGGGCCGACCCTTACTTTTACAAGCGCTGTTGTCTGAAGTACCAACTTTTGCAATAGGGTTAAAAACATTACACCCAGCCGTGGTATCCCATTTCCAACTGCCACAGCTGGGGCCACCCTTGTAGACTCTGACCCAGCAGTCGAAGCTTTGCGATGGTTGCCATGACTGAACATCACTGCCGCTTTGCATGTAGGTCACGGCTTTGAACTGTCCGCCTTGGGTCCTGCTGTGGTATAGTTAGTATCTATTCCATATTCTCTTGGATTTAGGGAATGTACAATTCGAAACAGCACCAGTATGCGAAACTGGATTGTGCGAACAAGATCACTGGGAGGAGTGTTTGAAAGTGCATTCTCGATTTGTGGGATGAAGTTGTTAAATTGATTGTTAGTGATATGGTAGAGGGCGAGAATTTGGCTTGGGACCGAGATTCTTATGAACCGTGAATTCGTGATACACCTCCGCACATTTGCTATTAATATGTAATGAACAGGCCGATTCGACCGTAGTGCGTTTGGGATTTAGCCTGGATACTATGAATAGTAACCGTATACTAGTAATTGTCCCCGCGCCTTCCGGTTGATAGGACGTGGTGGGTATTCACTTGCTAGGAGTGGTTCCTGGCGGGGAAGGTTGCCGCGATTATTGGGACAAGGTTTCTTTGTTGTTATCGCTTTTGGGCATCTGACTATGCTTTCCGGTCATGTCGAACATCTTGAGTCCATAGAATTCGGTTGCTTGTGCGATGTGCGAGCTGATATTGTGGTATTTGAGCGGACGAGACATTTTCAACATGCAATCGAGTGGTTCAACCGTGTTCGAGGCAATGCAATAAGCAGAGCTGGGATGCTTACCGGGTACATGGGGAGGATAGAGTTGACGTGATTTAATCATTTCTACGATTCGAGTTCTCACCAATCAAGGCCCTGGTGTAAATCAGCTTTTGGTGTTCGGTATCCCCAGAGACGGTAACATACGAGGCTTGGGCGCGACGAACTAGGGCAAGACCCATTTTCAATTATTGTATGCAGTAATGCCCGATACAGTGAGTAAGTTTTGAATCACCTATACTATATAACGTCGCAAGGTCATTAAATGTTGGGACGCTAACCAATTAATAGGGGTCCCAAGGACTTTATTTTTCTCGTATATTCCATTGTTGTTTTTGGTAACGTATTCCACCACCGAGCCGGCCACACCACCGAGCCGGCCACACCACCGAGCCGGCCACTTTTCCTTGGCACAGCCCTTATCCTCTTCAACACGCAATGTCTCAACAACGCAACGCGATAGCCGTTCAAGAAGAAGGCAGAATTGATCTCGCTCTTCAGGCCTATACCTCTGGCCAATTTCAAAGCCTACGGCGCGCTGCTGCAGCCTTCAACATCAAACACCAAAGACCCTCTGATCACCTCATTCATCGCATATCCTCCAGCCGCTTGATGTGGTCTGCTTCTCGCCATTGAAGTGCAAGTACTCTCAACGAGTTCGAGACTTGGCACGCCGACGCGTCTACCATATCAACAAAGAAGGCTTCCTCTCGGCCTTCAAAGACGCGTTTTTCGACGTGTTTACAGAAGAGAACTGTCGAAAGGCTTTTGAGATGGTAGGGCTAGTCCCTATTAACGCGGAGGTGGTATTGGATCGCCTTGAAGTACGGCTACGTACCCCACCAGCACCCCTATCGCAGGAGACGCCGTGGCAGTCGAAGACTTCAAGCAATACTCATGAATTTGGATCTCAATCAAAGCTTGTACGCGAATCTTTCACTCGATCACCAGTTACTGCGCAGACTGGCTTCTCTCAGTTTGTCAAGGGCGCTGAATTGATGCTGCACCAGAACGCTCTACTTATTGCACGAAACCACGAGCTTGAAGAGCAATTGGCAGTAATGACGAAGCGAAAATGGCGCAAAAGGAAGTGGATCCAGCAAGGTGGTACTGTAGAGTACGGGACTGCAGCAGCGCAGGTAGCTGCTGAGGCGTCTGTAGCGCCTCAGAAATCAAAGAAGGCTCGTGGTAGTGGTGATCAAGAAACAATCCGGCCAGCTTTACGGCGCTGTGGGAACTGCGGCGCGACTGGGCACAATGCGCGAACGTGAAGAAAGGATATTGAGATATCTTCTGAATCAGATAGCAGCACGACAGACTTGGAATCTATTGTTGAAAGCGATAAAATTGAAGAGGCGTAATGAGTTGGTCGTGCCAAGGAAAAGTGGCCGGCTCGGTGGTGGAATACGTTATATATATTAGTTGGCCAAACGCTGTTTTGATATGCGCATAGTGTATCACCCTCTTGCCTCAGAGACATGACTCGAGGTGGATGTTGGTGAAGAAAGAGGTCCAGGTCGTCGCGTGAAGAGATCACCATCGGCGTCCGTTTAATCTCCGAGCCCTTATCCGAGATCTGCACTTACTCCGAGCAGCTTCTCACCCGTAAAAGACATACATCAACTAAAGATTCATTGACATTGTTGCCTAACGGACGAAAGAGGTTCTGAACTCCACGGACCCCGATTCCGAGATCAGTGTCTGTATTTTGCGTGAAGTGCCACCAACTGGTCGTGTATATAACAATGGAACGTCGTTCACCTAGGTCCGAATTATCGGACATTAACATTCTAATTCACCTCCTATCAAGCTATTTGCCTACATCGAAAGAAAGAGCTACTTCAAAGCATTCCCCATCATGATGTCACACCCAAACCTCGATCCTCACGCAATGACATACAATCTCACAACCACCAATTTCTTGGCTTCAGCGGCAGCACTAGCAGGAGCAACAGCCTTTCTGATAGCCTACCTCGACTATCGCTACTACTGCTCCCTAGGTGACCATGGACTCCCAGGCAACTTTCGGGGCTGGAAAAGACAACTTCAGTTGTCAAAGTTCGCTCGAAAGGATACAAGAATCCCAGCTCCCTACGACACCAAATTAATCAAACAGGACTATGGTCCTCACGCCACAACACCTTTCCTCAAGACACCACTACAGGCTCGAGGAGGCAGCCGGCCAGAAATCCCAGGTTTCGTCGCACCACAACGACAAGTCTCCGATCAAGCAACTCCAGAGATGAAACAGCGCATGAACGCCCATCTCGACGCTATCGTCCTTGCCAACGCCAAAATCCTCCAACGCGAGTTATCACGCCTCGAAGGTCCGGTGCCCGCCGTGCAACTCATTCTCTCTGTCTCTATCCCAACCTTTTTGGCACGCACGCAAGGAGAAATCATCCATGTTCATCCTCCTGATGGAAGCACTCATCTCGTCTTGTCTCTGGAAGACTCAAATTCGGTTATTGAGAAGGAATGGGGACAAAGACATAGACTGAGTGGTGGAAAGATGCTGCCGTGGAATTATACCCTGGTGTACGCGCCTCGCAACGAGGAAGACTTTGAGGTTTGGAAGGGGATTGTGGAGGCAGCTGTCTCGTTCTGTTGTGCTGGTATTGGTGATATTGAAGGAAACAGGGATTGAAAAGGGTTAGCTAATGGAGGGATGCAAGTGAAGATTATCAATGATTCAAGAGGATAATGTCACGGCTAGTAGTAACTAATGAAAGGCGTGAGCAGCAATCAGGTATGGACTAAATGTGATAGCGAACTACAGGTAGCTATGTAAATGGGGGCTGGGGGCAAGGCCTACTTATAGGTCTTGCTGTGGCTCGTGTACTGTGGCGCCTTGTTAGGTGCTCGAACACTGTGATTGTTCCAGTAGCCTAGCAAGCCGTCACAGATAAGGACTGACATTTACGACGTTCTGACAAGACGAACCGGAATTTAGTCTTTGAAACGAATGGATGTCAAGATCCTGTTTTCTTCTACCAGCTTTGGAGGTACTCCATATTGTCATACTAATTCATCAACGGAAGGAAATTTGACCGATCTCATATCTTCAGCCAAATCGCTGCTGGCATATTTCTTTTTCTTACAGCCACAGTGACTGTAAGAATGGAAGAAAGCACCGTGATTTTATCCTACTCGGTTGCAGCCGCTTAATCACGCAGCTATGTCCGGTTAGGAGGACTTCATCAGACAGCCGACACGTGATAGATTATATAATCCACCGCGCCCCACTTCGCCCCGTTCACTGAAACAAGACCAGCTGCCCCTCGGTCCTCCCTCTTTTCCCTTAACCAGTATCTCCAAATGCCCGCTGGCTCTTGTAGATACTGGTCATTCTGCTAGTATATCTGTGCTATGTAGATTCCAAGAGGCAATGCCTCGTGTTTCGCTGTCCTTCTTCTACCTACAGTCTCCCTCTAATGCTCAGCTTGTCTATCTGTTTCGCCTTGTCCCTCAAGGCTAATGGATTCCCTAAGTATGTTTCTGCTTGTGAAAGTTGCCTTACACCAGATTCCTATGCGGCAGTGTATTTGGTTGTGCGATGCTGGAGACAATAGTAACCATCATAGTCGTGATTTCGCTGCTTGGGTGTGATACTCCGGGTATGCCAGTAGACGAGGCTATCTGGTGGCTGCCGTATTGTATGGCGCCGATCGTGCTATAGACCTGCCGTCTTATAGTCGGAGCCTATCTGCTGCTAATCGTTCTCCCTACTTGCTGTATCGCGCGCCTACTCTTGCCAATGCCATAACTGGGACGTAACAGTCTGGGGAGAGGCTCAAGGCTACGTCTGCCAGCTTACAAGGAGGGGATTTGCCGCTAATATTGCAGTATTGTGTGGTGTCGATCGTTGTATGCCGGGCGTCTGGTGTTCGAGTTGCGTAGAAGGTGATGCCTTTCTATCGGTGGCTCGTCGATTCGGGACGTCGCAGTGTTATCTGGGGTGATGGACTGGTCGGGAAGCGCATCGGCGACTATGGGTTTGAAAAGTAACTGTGATGCTGTGGGGTATTTGAGCTCCGTCGTCGTACCCCGTGTCGCTAGATGGTGACTAGATGGTTGCTGTTATCTTTGGTGGACTCATCGTTCGTGTAGCTTGCTCGTGGTATTCGTGTGCTTGCTCTGCCGTGGCCGCGACGGCGACTCTAGAGACACCTCATCGACGCTGAGGGACGCGCGATGGCGTCTAGAGGCCGGAGCGGCCACTGGCAGGTGTGTTTTGATGATCTTTAGATGATACTTCTGTAAATTCCAAAAATTGAGTTCTCGCTGTGTGTGCTGTTTTTTCATTTTATCCTAGGTGGATTCTTAGCAATTCCTGGTAGGTTCCTGATAGTTCTCACGTGCGCCTAGCAGGGATTATTCAGGGACCGTTTCACATGCGCTTCTACTCCTTTCTATTCTCTTCTCAGGACAGCATGTCCTTTTCCTACTTGGAAGATTATATATACAAGTTGTTCTTCCTGTACCTACGCTTCCTTCTTTGATCTTAGATACTTCGAAATACAAGCAGTCTTCTCTCACTTGCGAAACACCTTTGAGGGTTGAACTCTTACACGAATACATGTCCACGTGACAGTATCCGTAACAATTAGTTAAGGAGGCTTGGAATCAGATAGTTACGGAGTGGTAACTCTTTAATTTAATTCATATAATGTATTATAAATACCAGGTAACGTACTTCACAAGCGAGTGGGCCACCCACGCGAGTGGGCCACCTCACAAACGTAAACCCCCTTCGTAACAACGTCGCGTAATGCTTCAACAACACGAAAAGCAGAAGATCTATAAAGAAGGAGATATATTCCTTGCTATTTCAGATAGCAATTCAAAGCAAATCCAAAGCGAAAGACGCGCTGCAGTAATATACAGCGTACCTCGAACAACAGTACAACGCCGACGCGCCGGACAGCGCCCTCGACGCGAATGCGAGCCGAACTCGAAGCGATTGACAAAGCTAGAAGAGGAAGTGGTTATAAAGCGTATTCTTAACGAAAGCTTACGCGGCCTACCGCCGTCGAAGGCCTACGTACAAGATATGGCTAATAAACTACTAAGAGAGCGGGGTGGGAAGTCTGTTGGCAAGAACTGGGTTAACAACTTGGTAAAGCGTACGCTTATTATTACGGGGAACTCATTTCTCAACACAGTTGATTATTTCAAGACCTTCTTGACATCTGTGTTCTCTTGTTCTGGTCCGCGGCTTTGGGGTAAGGGCAATATCAGTCTGGAAGTACTTACCTTAAGTACCTTCCCTTGCTCAGGTTCTTTGGAGGCTCACTAGATCCTAGCCGTCCGATGTATTTCCCAATTCAATCGTCGTCTGACCGATTTGATCCTCAGATCAGTCCTGAACGCTTGTCGGTTAGTATGAAGGTTGGGAGTGGGCTTGCTTCGTGTGCATATGACTTGTGTTCTGGGTGCCAAGGTGTATTCCCACACCTCTTGGCTCTTCCCACACCTTCCACACCTGTCAGATCTGTGGGCAACTGCCAAGACCTGTGGGAACTGTGGGAATATCACGTGACTCCTGCACGTACTATTCTCCCTTATTACTGACCCCGTCGCACCAGTCTCATCCTGTGTGCTCGAAGGATTCCCCTCCATTATCAGTCCTAGCAATAACTTCTTGTTATCCAAATATTCTTTGCGATTCCTGCCTTCCTGCTCTTCATGTCACAGGCTATGGCCTAGATTGAGGTTCTCGGCTATGCCCTCAACCTTTGGAAACTTCTGGAAGATTCCACAGCCCTACCACCACTGATTATAAAATCATATGAAAGGTTCTTGGCTATGCTCTCAACCTTTGGAAACTTCTGGAAGATTCCACAACTTCACCACCACTGATTATAAAAGCATGTATTCTAGTCTTTCTCTCTTTTCCTCAAGTTTGTAATACTCGTCAATCAGGATAGTCAATTGAAAACATATCGACCACGCCTATCACACTTCAGCCTTGAGGTGATCTGTTGTGACGGGTTAAGATCATGCCTGGATACCAGGTAACACCACCCAAATGTGCAATACAATCTAGCTAAAGAGAAAAAGATAGATACACGATTGCAAACTCCTCTTGAAGGAGATGCCAAGCCATTCACAATCTTGCCCTAGAGAGATAGGCAAAGCCTAGATAAAGGCTCAAGGGTCTAGCCCGTGACATGTATATCCTAGCAATTTCGTATATATAGCTGCAAGGAATTTCAATACATGTACGTATTCGGCAATTAACTGGACTTAGATTTGTTTGTAGATGCCATAGACCAGCAACGATGTCATGTGTTTGTGAGATATTTATACATGCTTTTAAACAATCACACGTCCTAATTGAAATTACTAGGGTTACATGGCTATTAGTTGTTAGTCTCTGGCCAATGCTTCCATCCTCGATATATCCGTACTCGAGTCTACTCGCCGCTGTTTTCGTGCAATGCTTGTTCCAGCACGCGCACTTACCAGAACTCCGATCTACATAGGGCTTTTCACCGCCAGCGCTAACGACTAATAGGCCGGTAACCGTAGTACAGGAGGATAGGAAAAAAGAACGGAGGAAGAAAAGGGAGAAGGCACATATATATGTACCCGCAGCCTTTGGAAGCAGCACTACCAGAAATTGCAGTCCATCCGCCAGCTACATGAATTAGCATAGGCGGCGCTGTCGACAGAAATTCAACCACTTACGAAATGCGCTTTGTTTCATGTGTCGCAATCCTCTCCAGGCCTATTTTGGATGTTCGATCACGTCGAAGTCGTCGAATACTGGAACCTGCACGAGTCCAGGAACAGGTTGCGGCACAGGGTTGCTGAACTCGATTTTCGTCAAGCACTTAAATTCCGAGCGCTCGCTCAGATCCAGGAAGCTCAAATCTTGGCCTACTAGGTTTGTAGCTGTAAAAGTGATTTTTACAGAATCCCGCTTGCCGTCTTCCATGCTGTATGGTGTGAGAAAGATGTCGCAGGAGGTTGGTGGCAGAAATCCAATAGACACTGGGATTGGCAGAATACAGGCCCAATAGAAACTTTGCAGGTCGAAACATTTGAAGACGGCAGAATCTGATATTATGATCGCGTGGCCTTCAATCAAAGGAAGAACTGGAGGGAGAGCTTGAATTGCGTTGACACTTCCATATCCAATGAAGACAGGGTTCGAGTGAGGTGGAGCTCCGAGCTTTGGAAGCCTGAAGGTTTGAGTTTTAAGGATGGGGAGAAATTGAGTGATTGGCACAGTGACGTTGAAGTAGTTGACGATGACAAAAGCCTCGAAAACGTAACCAGGTACGGTGCCGAAAGGAGCAATGATGACTGACGCGGGTTGCTGGTCGAACTTCATATTGTCAGTACAGTTGTGTCTGCGGGATGTAGATGCTTACGCCAATCAGGCATTCAGTCTGGGCACTGTTCGGGATATTAGCACATTGTGGTATGCTCCTACACGTGCTCGATGTGGCAGCTCTAGCGATTAGGGGAAGCAAGAAGTAGACAATAAACATTGTGAAAGGTTAGAGGTCTGAAGCCTGACCAATGGGGTTTTGATGCTTCGAGAATGGAACGACCATGGCAAACCTAGGATTTATCAGAACTTATGCTTTTCTGAGATCCACCATTATGAAGCCTGGTTCTACAAAGTGATTGTCTCAAATGTGTGTGAGCTATTGCGTTCCAGTGCAAAGCCATGTCATGCTTAATTGAGGTTAGTGCAGAATTGGCAACGGACTGGCCAGCCTATGAAGGCGATAAACATGTGTAAGAGCGGCTGTTATAGAGACTAAATGTCTTTGATACTCAACAACCAAATACTCATTAACTGGAACTCCATCTATCAGTATGAGTAAAAAGTGGCTGGTATTGGGGATCTTTGAGTATACTCAAAGTTCGCTCGCTGTAGACAGACAAAACTGAGTACTCTCACATAACCCAGAATTTCGAATGGACAAGATGGGAGAGCTCGATGCTGTGTTGCATAATGAAAGCCATGTAAACCCGAATCAGCATAGCTTGAGTCTTGATCAGGATAGGCATCCGGTATGGCTGTCGAATGCGGCAACGTCAAGCCAGGAGTATCTTTGACCATGGTGATGATAGAAAGGATTGTTCTGCCTGTGGCGGTCAAGTTCGCATGACATAGAGGAGTAGAAGGAAAGTTGATTGATTGATTGATTGATTGTTTCTTACTCGGTTGCAGCCGCTAAATCACGCAGCTGTGTCCGGTCAGGAGGACTTCACCAGACAGCCGACACGTGATAAATCATAAAATCTACCACGCCCCACTTCGCCTCGTTCACTAAAACAAGACCAGGTGTCCCATCCGTCCTCCCTCTTTTCCCTAAACCAGTATTTCCAAATGCCCACTGGCTCTTGTCGATACTGGTTATTCTGCTAGTATATCCGTGCTATATAGATCCCAAGAGGCAATACCTCGTGTTTCGCTAACCTTTTACCTACATTCTCCCTCCAGTACTCAGCTTCGTCTGTCTGTTTTTGCTTATCCCTCAAGGCTTGTCTGTTCTAGAAATGTGTTTCCGCTTGTGATTGTTGCCTTGCACCAGATTCCTATGCGGCAGTGTACTTTGTTGTGTGATGCTGGAGACAATAGTAACTATCGTAGTCGTGATTTCGCTGCTTGGGTGTGATATTCCGGGTATGCCCGTAGACGAGGCTATCTGGTGGCTGCCGTATTGTATGGCACCAATCTTGCTATAGACCTGCCGTCTTATAGTCGGAGCCTACCTGCTGCTAGTCGCTCTCCCTACTTGCTATATCGCGCTCCTACTCTTGCCAATGCCATAACTGGGACGCAACAGTCTGGGGAGAGGCTCAAGGCTACGTCTGCTGGCTTGTAGGGAGGGGATTTGCCGCCAATAGGCTCCTTCTCTGCGTCCTTACTACTTACTGTGTCGCGCACCTACTCTTGCCAATGCCATAACTGGGAGGCAACAGTTTGGGGAGAGGCTCAAGGCTCTGGGCAACAGCTTGTAGCAGGACGGTTTGCCAAGACGTTGGGAGAGGTTGTCTAGTCGTTGCAGTGGTGTGTGGTGCCGATTGTTGTACACCGGGCGTCTGGTGTTTGAGTTGTGTTGAAGGTATTGCCGTTCTAGCGGTGACTCGTCGACTCGGGGCGTTGCAGTGCCATTTGGGGTGATGGACTAGCCGGGAGATAGTGACTAGATGGTTGCTGTTGTCTTTGGTGGACGCATCATTCGTGTAGCTTGCTCGTGTATTAGTGTGCTTGCTCTGCAGTGGCCGTGATGGCGACTCTAGAGGTACCTCCTCGATGCTGAGGGATGCGCGATGGTCTGGCAGGCCGAAAGAGATGGTGAAGGTCACGTGAAATGCCCCACAACTTCGCAGTGCAAGGGTCTCGGAATATCTTCAACTTTTGTCAACTCGGAATCACAACAACGAACAACAAACAATACCACCATCCAAAGAATACTGTCACCCATTCCCACCCTCCTAGTACTCGATTGAACAGCGAATCCTCCCACCATGGCCGGCAACGAGCCCGTCGCCATTGTCTGCGTAGGCATGGCCGGCTCAGGCAAAACAACCTTCATGCAGCGCATAAACTCCCACCTACACTCCAAAAAAGACCCTCCCTACGTAATAAACCTCGATCCCGCCGTCCACAATATCCCCTTCGACTCAAACATCGACATCCGCGACTCCATAAACTACAAAGAAGTAATGAAGCAATACAACCTGGGCCCCAATGGCGGCATCCTCACTTCGCTCAACCTCTTCGCTACAAAGATTGATCAAGTTCTTGCTCTGCTGGAGAAGCGGACTGCGCCGCCGAAAGAGGGAAGTGGGCTGAAACCGATAAGGAATATTCTGGTTGACACGCCGGGACAGATTGAGGTTTTTGTTTGGAGTGCCAGTGGAGATATTTTGCTGGGAAGTTTGGCGAGCAGCTTCCCGACCGTCATTGCCTATATCATCGATACGCCGAGGACGGCGTCGACGAGTACCTTTATGAGCAATATGCTCTACGCATGCAGTATTCTTTACAAGACGAAGCTGCCCATGATTCTGGTCTTCAACAAAACAGATGTGAAGGATGCTTCTTTTGCAAAGGAATGGATGGAAGATTTTGAGAAGTTTCAGGCAGCCTTGCAAAATGAAGAGGAGGGGGGTACTTTTGGCGGCGCTGAGGGCGAAGAGGCAGGATTTGGCGGACAGGGTAGCGGATACATGAGCAGCTTGTTACACAGCATGAGTTTGGTTCTGGAAGAGTTTTACAAGCATCTCAAGGTCGTGCCGGTGAGCTCCATGACAGGCGACGGAGTGGACGAATTCTTCGTGGCAGTCCAGGAGAAGAAAGAGGAGTTCAACCGGGATTACAAACCAGAACTTGAGAGACGGAGAAAGCAGCGTGATGCAGAGAAGAAAGGCAGGAGAGATAAAGAGCTCGGCAAGTTGCTCGCGGATATGAACATGGACAGCAGGCCTAAAGCGAAGAGCAAGCCGACACCGGATGAAGAACCAGAGACTGTTAGCGAGGCAGAGGAAATGTCTGATGACGACGATGGCAACGATGGTATGGTTGATTACGACGAAGACGAAGGAGAGGACGCCGATGACGACGAGGATGGATTGAAGGCGCGGTATAACAGAGCGATGAACGACCATGATGATGATGACAAGGACGCGGATATGAGCTTTCAAAAGTATTTGGCTGCAGCGAATGTGGGTTGAGCAGCACAGATGGTGTCTGGAATTATGCCCAAATTTACAAGCAATCACGCCTCCACGATACCCCACGAGGTCGTGGCTCTGGTCATTCGCCTGCCTAGGTTCGCCCCAATAAGGCAAGAAAGTTCATGTCCTTGAAATCGGATGAAAGAAGCCAGTGAACGAGCATCTTTTGCACGTAGGGTCAGCAATCGGTAGCATAGTCTGATACAAGTGATGAAGGTATATAGACGCATCAATCCCGCAAGAATCTCAGAATTCTTCCTGCTTGATCGCTCCAGTCTGCGGTTTTATTGATATTCCATGAATCAAAATATCTATCAGTCGTACCACAGCGACGCAGTCGACTCCTGTTATCAATCTTCCGACTAAAAGCACCGTTATTTCTCACATTCTTCAACCCGAGATCAGGAAAGCTCTGGCAACTTAGTTTAGAAATATGTTACTGTAGGCCGGAGGGATGTCGTTGATGGGAAGAGAATCCATGGCCCAGCTGTGGTGCTGATCTTCTTTCCAAAAAAGCATTCCATCTGCAATGCATCGCACCATCATCGACCGTCTGGATTCGAGGTTGAGGAAGTCTATTTCATTCTATATAACTTATCATGTTTTAAAACAGTACCTTCCCTACTGGCTCACCATCTCATCATAGCATATCTGCTTGCTCGGGGACGATATTGTTCAATCTTCCCTTCTCTAGCACGGCACGAACGTTGCCGATGTTCATTTCTTCCATTGCCGTTTGTGTCTGCATATCATTAGCCTTAGAGTATCAAGAAGGTATGAAAACCTAGACGTACCTCAACCGTCCATGTTCCCATATGCGGTAGTAGCATGACATTTGGATTGGCGATGAGGCCAGGATGGATCTTTGGTTCCTCCTCGTACACATCCAAACCAGCTGACCATACTTGACCGTTATCAAGGGCTTTTACGAGGGCGGCTTCGTCCATGACTCCTCCTCGGGCCGTATTTACGATAACGATGCCTTTCTTCATTTTCTCGAATTCTTTGGTTGAGATTGTGTGTTTGGTGTTGTTCTACGACTCTGATCAGCATCTTCTCCTCAGCTCGGGTCACGAGTGTATCAGTCAACCCACATTCAGCGGCAAATTCAAACTCAGAACATCACTCCGCCTCAACAACTCATCAAAACTAACATACTCAGCCCCGCCCGCCGCCTCCTCACTGAGCTTATTACGATTGTAGTAAATGGTCTTCATACCAAAGACCTCGGCCTTCTTTTTCATGTTCTTGCCGATACCGCCCATGCCTAGAATCCCGAGCGTCTTGCCTTCGGGATCATGACCGAGAGGTGGTGGTGGGTGACCTCGCCATTTACCCTCTCGAAGGGCGAGCATCGAGGTGTTGAAGCCGCGGAGGGCACCGAGGATTAGGAAGATGCCGCTGTCGGCTGTTGCGTCGTCTACCGCTGTGGGGACATTGGAGACGCGGATGTCACGTTTTGTGCAGGCGGCTATGTCGACTTGATCGTATCCGGCACCTGGTGGGGTTAGGCTGCTGTTCTAGTTGGTAGGGGGACATCGTTTCTTGTATGGATATGGAGGGAAAGAGAGTCGAGCAAGTAAATATTGCTGAATGGAATTCGGTCGGGGAGTTTGAATACGAGGCTCGATTGAATGATCAGATAAAGGGATTGCTCAACATACCATTGTGACAAATAAACTTCAAGCTCTTTGGCAGTATCGGGACGAGCTCCTCATCGAACTTCCCAGTGATGTCCACGCTGTTGAATGTCCTATATATGACCACAACGCCATCCAATTTTCCACTCTTGCACTCTTCGACGAATTCGGTCCGGCTTCTGGATTCTGGTGTGACAACCTCACCCACTTCGGATAGTGAGTCCCAGGCCTTCTTTGCGCTTAGTAAGATGTTAGATTGACGGTCGTGGTTTATCGCGGACCATGAATCTGAATTGACTTACTGGTCGATTGCTCCTAGAAGGAGAACTTTCGATTTGGCCATAGTAATGTTGGTGGAATGGTAATTGAGCTTTGTAGTAAAGTTACGAGGATTGTTTACAGGAAGCTGTTGAACTCGCTTAGAAATATCAGGGCAAGTGTCCGCGGGTGAGAGGGTTCCGAAGTCGAAGCTCACAGACAGTTGCGTCACCCAATGATCAACTTCGATTAATGACAGCAGGCAATCGAAACAATCCAACAGCCCATACAGGGAGCGGGAAATACAAAGAGTACCAAGCAGGAAACAGCAAACGAAGCTTCAATTCATGTCAAAGCCAAAAATCGAATTTCCACTATGGTAACAACCAGCGAATTCCACAATGTCCGCAGGGCACCGCATCCCGAATCACTGGAACTATACCATAGTCACTCTCTGCAAGGCGAACGCGGTCCGTTGCTCGGAGAGCGGATAGAGAAAGGCATGTACCCGGACAAGGCCTACCCAGCCCTCGATCCCGATTCCCAGACGCTGATCTGAAAAAGACGAGGTGCCCCTCTCCCATACCACATGAATTGGAGGAATTGGGTAGGCCCTAATCGAGGCGCTGGGTCTTACACAGTGAAAAGTGGATATTTCATCACGTTACCTAGATTTCAAAGGAGGACTCTCGAATTAAGCTCTAGAATATGAAACGATGGAGTGAAGATTCTGATTCTCGAAAAAATATTCCAGGTAAGAGCGTTGAGAGGGAGGAACGTTTAGTCCAACGCCATATCTCCACCAGTACCGGTGCAGCCTTCAGACCTTCCATACAATTCCGAGCTGATTTATGGGGGCCGACCCTTACTTTTACAAGCGCTGTTGTCTGAAGTACCAACTTTTGCAATAGGGTTAAAAACATTACACCCAGCCGTGGTATCCCATTTCCAACTGCCACAGCTGGGGCCACCCTTGTAGACTCTGACCCAGCAGTCGAAGCTTTGCGATGGTTGCCATGACTGAACATCACTGCCGCTTTGCATGTAGGTCACGGCTTTGAACTGTCCGCCTTGGGTCCTGCTGTGGTATAGTTAGTATCTATTCCATATTCTCTTGGATTTAGGGAATGTACAATTCGAAACAGCACCAGTATGCGAAACTGGATTGTGCGAACAAGATCACTGGGAGGAGTGTTTGAAAGTGCATTCTCGATTTGTGGGATGAAGTTGTTAAATTGATTGTTAGTGATATGGTAGAGGGCGAGAATTTGGCTTGGGACCGAGATTCTTATGAACCGTGAATTCGTGATACACCTCCGCACATTTGCTATTAATATGTAATGAACAGGCCGATTCGACCGTAGTGCGTTTGGGATTTAGCCTGGATACTATGAATAGTAACCGTATACTAGTAATTGTCCCCGCGCCTTCCGGTTGATAGGACGTGGTGGGTATTCACTTGCTAGGAGTGGTTCCTGGCGGGGAAGGTTGCCGCGATTATTGGGACAAGGTTTCTTTGTTGTTATCGCTTTTGGGCATCTGACTATGCTTTCCGGTCATGTCGAACATCTTGAGTCCATAGAATTCGGTTGCTTGTGCGATGTGCGAGCTGATATTGTGGTATTTGAGCGGACGAGACATTTTCAACATGCAATCGAGTGGTTCAACCGTGTTCGAGGCAATGCAATAAGCAGAGCTGGGATGCTTACCGGGTACATGGGGAGGATAGAGTTGACGTGATTTAATCATTTCTACGATTCGAGTTCTCACCAATCAAGGCCCTGGTGTAAATCAGCTTTTGGTGTTCGGTATCCCCAGAGACGGTAACATACGAGGCTTGGGCGCGACGAACTAGGGCAAGACCCATTTTCAATTATTGTATGCAGTAATGCCCGATACAGTGAGTAAGTTTTGAATCACCTATACTATATAACGTCGCAAGGTCATTAAATGTTGGGACGCTAACCAATTAATAGGGGTCCCAAGGACTTTATTTTTCTCGTATATTCCATTGTTGTTTTTGGTAACGTATTCCACCACCGAGCCGGCCACACCACCGAGCCGGCCACACCACCGAGCCGGCCACTTTTCCTTGGCACAGCCCTTATCCTCTTCAACACGCAATGTCTCAACAACGCAACGCGATAGCCGTTCAAGAAGAAGGCAGAATTGATCTCGCTCTTCAGGCCTATACCTCTGGCCAATTTCAAAGCCTACGGCGCGCTGCTGCAGCCTTCAACATCAAACACCAAAGACCCTCTGATCACCTCATTCATCGCATATCCTCCAGCCGCTTGATGTGGTCTGCTTCTCGCCATTGAAGTGCAAGTACTCTCAACGAGTTCGAGACTTGGCACGCCGACGCGTCTACCATATCAACAAAGAAGGCTTCCTCTCGGCCTTCAAAGACGCGTTTTTCGACGTGTTTACAGAAGAGAACTGTCGAAAGGCTTTTGAGATGGTAGGGCTAGTCCCTATTAACGCGGAGGTGGTATTGGATCGCCTTGAAGTACGGCTACGTACCCCACCAGCACCCCTATCGCAGGAGACGCCGTGGCAGTCGAAGACTTCAAGCAATACTCATGAATTTGGATCTCAATCAAAGCTTGTACGCGAATCTTTCACTCGATCACCAGTTACTGCGCAGACTGGCTTCTCTCAGTTTGTCAAGGGCGCTGAATTGATGCTGCACCAGAACGCTCTACTTATTGCACGAAACCACGAGCTTGAAGAGCAATTGGCAGTAATGACGAAGCGAAAATGGCGCAAAAGGAAGTGGATCCAGCAAGGTGGTACTGTAGAGTACGGGACTGCAGCAGCGCAGGTAGCTGCTGAGGCGTCTGTAGCGCCTCAGAAATCAAAGAAGGCTCGTGGTAGTGGTGATCAAGAAACAATCCGGCCAGCTTTACGGCGCTGTGGGAACTGCGGCGCGACTGGGCACAATGCGCGAACGTGAAGAAAGGATATTGAGATATCTTCTGAATCAGATAGCAGCACGACAGACTTGGAATCTATTGTTGAAAGCGATAAAATTGAAGAGGCGTAATGAGTTGGTCGTGCCAAGGAAAAGTGGCCGGCTCGGTGGTGGAATACGTTATATATATTAGTTGGCCAAACGCTGTTTTGATATGCGCATAGTGTATCACCCTCTTGCCTCAGAGACATGACTCGAGGTGGATGTTGGTGAAGAAAGAGGTCCAGGTCGTCGCGTGAAGAGATCACCATCGGCGTCCGTTTAATCTCCGAGCCCTTATCCGAGATCTGCACTTACTCCGAGCAGCTTCTCACCCGTAAAAGACATACATCAACTAAAGATTCATTGACATTGTTGCCTAACGGACGAAAGAGGTTCTGAACTCCACGGACCCCGATTCCGAGATCAGTGTCTGTATTTTGCGTGAAGTGCCACCAACTGGTCGTGTATATAACAATGGAACGTCGTTCACCTAGGTCCGAATTATCGGACATTAACATTCTAATTCACCTCCTATCAAGCTATTTGCCTACATCGAAAGAAAGAGCTACTTCAAAGCATTCCCCATCATGATGTCACACCCAAACCTCGATCCTCACGCAATGACATACAATCTCACAACCACCAATTTCTTGGCTTCAGCGGCAGCACTAGCAGGAGCAACAGCCTTTCTGATAGCCTACCTCGACTATCGCTACTACTGCTCCCTAGGTGACCATGGACTCCCAGGCAACTTTCGGGGCTGGAAAAGACAACTTCAGTTGTCAAAGTTCGCTCGAAAGGATACAAGAATCCCAGCTCCCTACGACACCAAATTAATCAAACAGGACTATGGTCCTCACGCCACAACACCTTTCCTCAAGACACCACTACAGGCTCGAGGAGGCAGCCGGCCAGAAATCCCAGGTTTCGTCGCACCACAACGACAAGTCTCCGATCAAGCAACTCCAGAGATGAAACAGCGCATGAACGCCCATCTCGACGCTATCGTCCTTGCCAACGCCAAAATCCTCCAACGCGAGTTATCACGCCTCGAAGGTCCGGTGCCCGCCGTGCAACTCATTCTCTCTGTCTCTATCCCAACCTTTTTGGCACGCACGCAAGGAGAAATCATCCATGTTCATCCTCCTGATGGAAGCACTCATCTCGTCTTGTCTCTGGAAGACTCAAATTCGGTTATTGAGAAGGAATGGGGACAAAGACATAGACTGAGTGGTGGAAAGATGCTGCCGTGGAATTATACCCTGGTGTACGCGCCTCGCAACGAGGAAGACTTTGAGGTTTGGAAGGGGATTGTGGAGGCAGCTGTCTCGTTCTGTTGTGCTGGTATTGGTGATATTGAAGGAAACAGGGATTGAAAAGGGTTAGCTAATGGAGGGATGCAAGTGAAGATTATCAATGATTCAAGAGGATAATGTCACGGCTAGTAGTAACTAATGAAAGGCGTGAGCAGCAATCAGGTATGGACTAAATGTGATAGCGAACTACAGATAGCTATGTAAATGGGGGCTGGGGGCAAGGCCTACTTATAGGTCTTGCTGTGGCTCGTGTACTGTGGCGCCTTGTTAGGTGCTCGAACACTGTGATTGTTCCAGTAGCCTAGCAAGCCGTCACAGATAAGGACTGACATTTACGACGTTCTGACAAGACGAACCGGAATTTAGTCTTTGAAACGAATGGATGTCAAGATCCTGTTTTCTTCTACCAGCTTTGGAGGTACTCCATATTGTCATACTAATTCATCAACGGAAGGAAATTTGACCGATCTCATATCTTCAGCCAAATCGCTGCTGGCATATTTCTTTTTCTTACAGCCACAGTGACTGTAAGAATGGAAGAAAGCACCGTGATTTTATCCTACTCGGTTGCAGCCGCTTAATCACGCAGCTATGTCCGGTTAGGAGGACTTCATCAGACAGCCGACACGTGATAGATTATATAATCCACCGCGCCCCACTTCGCCCCGTTCACTGAAACAAGACCAGCTGCCCCTCGGTCCTCCCTCTTTTCCCTTAACCAGTATCTCCAAATGCCCGCTGGCTCTTGTAGATACTGGTCATTCTGCTAGTATATCTGTGCTATGTAGATTCCAAGAGGCAATGCCTCGTGTTTCGCTGTCCTTCTTCTACCTACAGTCTCCCTCTAATGCTCAGCTTGTCTATCTGTTTCGCCTTGTCCCTCAAGGCTAATGGATTCCCTAAGTATGTTTCTGCTTGTGAAAGTTGCCTTACACCAGATTCCTATGCGGCAGTGTATTTGGTTGTGCGATGCTGGAGACAATAGTAACCATCATAGTCGTGATTTCGCTGCTTGGGTGTGATACTCCGGGTATGCCAGTAGACGAGGCTATCTGGTGGCTGCCGTATTGTATGGCGCCGATCGTGCTATAGACCTGCCGTCTTATAGTCGGAGCCTATCTGCTGCTAATCGTTCTCCCTACTTGCTGTATCGCGCGCCTACTCTTGCCAATGCCATAACTGGGACGTAACAGTCTGGGGAGAGGCTCAAGGCTACGTCTGCCAGCTTACAAGGAGGGGATTTGCCGCTAATATTGCAGTATTGTGTGGTGTCGATCGTTGTATGCCGGGCGTCTGGTGTTCGAGTTGCGTAGAAGGTGATGCCTTTCTATCGGTGGCTCGTCGATTCGGGACGTCGCAGTGTTATCTGGGGTGATGGACTGGTCGGGAAGCGCATCGGCGACTATGGGTTTGAAAAGTAACTGTGATGCTGTGGGGTATTTGAGCTCCGTCGTCGTACCCCGTGTCGCTAGATGGTGACTAGATGGTTGCTGTTATCTTTGGTGGACTCATCGTTCGTGTAGCTTGCTCGTGGTATTCGTGTGCTTGCTCTGCCGTGGCCGCGACGGCGACTCTAGAGACACCTCATCGACGCTGAGGGACGCGCGATGGCGTCTAGAGGCCGGAGCGGCCACTGGCAGGTGTGTTTTGATGATCTTTAGATGATACTTCTGTAAATTCCAAGAATTGAGTTCTCGCTGTGTGTTCTTCTTACATCGCTGAGGATCCGTCCGACTAAAAACATTGAAGTTTCCACACGCATCACGTGATCCTTAACTTACTTCGTTCCATAGCAAGCCAGCTAAGCGTATGACTTGTGGCATTGAATTGTATTTTGTATTTTGCAAGTCCCACGCTTAGCTGGCTTGCTATACAACGAAGTAAGTTGGAGAAGAAATTCGATTTGAAACCTGCTGTTTGTTTGGATGGATCCCCAGCTACGTGCCCGCCTTTGACCTTGCTACCTTCCTCATTTCTTGACGGCGCTTTAGAGACCCCCTCACTAAAGTGAAAGGTCATTGCCACCAGCACGATAACGACTTCTTCTTTCACTTACAACCTCTACTTCCTTTACTCTTCTCAACTGTTCCTCGTCTTAAGCTAGCGGGTAGTAAACTCTCCCTTAAGGTCAACAATTTACTGATCATTGACTTCCCTAGAAGATTTGTAACACCTGAAGATTCAAAGAGGCTTACAACTAACTGACTCTTTATACCGCATATACAATAAGCAAGTAGATCGTTACAAGCATAAATTCCCGCCTCGCAACTCTTCTGCGCACAAGATTCCCACAACTTGTCGACCTAGCCAGAGATTTTCAACCCCCTACTAACTTCTTGCGTACCAAATCCATGCCACATGAAAGCCGAAGATCAAGCGGAAGATGAGGATTTGTCCTCATAATATCGTTATTGAAAATAGGACCAACCGTGTTCGGCCAGGCAGGAGCGAGACGTGAAGGGTGATATTAGATAGGAAGGAGAACACCCATGATTGTGGAAGGGGCACCTAGTTAGTGGCCGATAGCATCGAACCTGGAAATGATCAGAAGAAGCCACTGTGCAAGATAACATGGCCATTGCAAGCTGGACACGTGTATTGCTACTACTTTTCCTCCCAGCTACACTCAATCAGCAAGCAACACAAAGATAAATATTCACACGCGCTCTCATCTTTCATTGGCATTTCAATATCTGTTCAACTAGACCTTTGGCCCTTCAATTCCTGCTGCATACGTCAAAAGGCATCTACCTCCACCATGACCGTAACTCCCCCCGTCATCATGAATGCCAACATGTTCAATGCCGCCCTCCCAGGCCTCTGCAGCATCATTCCCGGGAATTTCAAGCCTTTGCCCCAAGGCAAGTACACGATACACTGGATCATCCCTTACAACAACGAGATCCCCGAGGAGCAAGCCAAGCAGTTGAAGGAAAGAGGCGTTATCCAAGACGACTCAGACTTCCGTACTTGGTAATAAATTACTTCTGACGGCAAACATCTTTCCACTGACAGCAGCAGTAAATCCATCTACTTGCCTGGTATACTGCTCAACCTGTCGGGAATTCAACAAGGTCTCAAGGCGGCTGGGTTCGTTAGGAAGTTTGAAGAGGCGCTGCCATTCGTCCTCCGGGAGGGGAGTCTGCTTGGAAGCTGCTCGTGCCGCGTTCTCAGCCTTACGCTTTGTTTGCCATACGGTGATCTTCGCTTGCTCCCGAGCCAGACTGCGTTGGTAATATTGGTGGTTGTTGAGCTCAGTGTGGTGGGTCTCGATGCTGTCGAGGAGAAGGTCACAGGTTTTCTCGAGGAAGGGGTCGACTGAAAGGTCGAGGGAGTCAAAGTTGGGAGCGAGGGGAAAGGGGGTGAGGTCGGTGTCGTTCCGGATGCTTGACAGGCTTGCCGGGAACTTGAGCTCCTCTTCTGGAGCCTCGGAGGGTAGTTGGTGAAGGAGCGAAGTGAGGATATGCGAGTTATGGATAGCGAGAGGAAGTTCGACGAGGATGTCCTGGTATTTCAGGCCGCTCTTCTGGAGACTATTGCATGGTTAGTACATTGGCCTATCGTTACAGTTACAAGAAATTTTGGTAGCATACTGCTCGACTGTGAATTTCGTGTCCTTGTAGGCGGCCATGAAAGTGGGCGATAATCTGAAGGCCCTCAACTCCAAGCTGCCCTGTGAACTCCTGCTAACATCGTGGACCAACGTCACGGCCCTCTCGTTCAACTCTTTTTGGAAGAAGTACTGGTTCTCAATCGTGTTCAGATTGACGAAGTTGCCCATGGACGTGCTCGTGTACCAGCCCACATTGTTCGCATCCACGTTGACGCCGCCCAATAACTTGATCATGTCGTCCCGGTATGCGACGTTTGCCTTTTGGCGAGGAGCGGCGGCAGAGACATTCGTGTTTGACTGTTGGTGAGAGTCATCTTGCGACGACGAGTTGTCGACGGTCGGGTATGGGAAGCAGTTTGTGATTTCGAGGAGGCCGTCTCTGTCCATGCCCACGATGGCTCCGGTGGCTGTGGTGGGAAATGTCTGCGAGCAGTGCTTGATGATCTTCATGACCACCAAGGCCTCGACCTGGACGGCGCGAAGACTGGCTGAATCCATGATTGCGATCTGGATATGTATAGGGAACTGTGAGGTTTGGCGCGTCGTGTTAGTAGAAGGTAGCAGTGTTGGACGGAGTTGAGGCGTTTGTGTGGGGTCCAGGATTATTTTCGGAAGCGAAGTCAAAATTCAGGTGGGTGGGTGTTGGAACGACACGACTCACTCCAACAGGTCATCTATCAGTCTATCGTACTGACTGGAAAACAACTGCTCAGTAGTAGAATACCATCATTATTTCCAAAGATATTCGGAATTTCCTGCGCGCTGGAAATACTCCCTCTACACAACTATTTCATGCGAAGGTGACGTACCACAAGAACTCCGCCACTCAACCTACAAGTGCCCATCTGAGTATCATTATTAATTGAACAAACATACTCAGCAGACATTCAACATCTAAAAGTCCAAAACTCCCGACTCTGTACCATCGTCCTCGTGCACAATATCACTTCCCCTCGCCGAATCGATCTTCACCTGCTCCAGCCCCCCCTTGTCCTGCCTCAAATACTGCGCATACAATTTCGCACTCCCATATCGATCACTTGCTGGGTTCTGCAACCCCATCGTACCATGCAACCCAACTGGACTATTCGAGCTCTTAGGAGTCTGCAGCCTCACCGGACTATACGTCCTCTGACTCGTCGATATCCTCTCCGCTATCGGTGTTGCGGGCGGACTGGTGATCGGACTCATCAAGATAGGTCGGGGGATTGGCGGTGTCTCGCGGCGGAGAGCGCCCGAGGTCTCATCTTTATCTATCATTACTATTGCATCTCTAGTTAGCTCTACTAGTCCGGTTGAAATCATCCAGGCGGCAATTGGGCAAGGGGACGACATACCAATCATCCAGACGCCTACGTTCTCGTCACTCCCGAGAAGCGGCGTACAATGTACCCATCTTTCTTTCCCGGGACTTTCACCTCGATTCTCCTGGTTCGAGTGCGTTAACCATGTTATCCTAGCTGTGACACCGACGCCTTGTTTCAATGCTTCCTCGAGTTCTTCTCGAACATGCTGGGCTCCGCCAACTCGATCCATAAAGCGGGATTGGACGAGGCCAGGTATGCGCATGGCAGGCGAGGTGAAAGTGATTCGTAGTGATGGAAATGGGCGGACGAGCATGTACTATTTTCATTAGTCATAGGTGCGCAACTTTGATGCGAGGGAGACTTACATGTTGATAAACTCCTGGAAGACGACCTGAGGATTCCGAGGGAGGCTGCTGGCCACAAGCTTCGTTCAGGCTCGACAGCATCTTCCATCCCAACCCTCCTCCTAGTCGTACCAGATCTCGACCGCGGTGCTTCTGGACTCATATCCGCATGGTAAATATCCGGATTCCTTATCATGTCCAGCTCCGTAGGGCTGAAGTGTCGAATGAGTTCACCCAAACATTCGAGGCTACTTTTCTTCGATCCTTCATATCGACTTCGGCTTCTCTGTTGTGAGATCAATCTCTGCATCGACTCCAGCCCATTTCCTCCTTCAATCAACTTCGTAACGTCGATCTGACACCCGATGAAATAACGTATCTTTCCCTTATTATCGTACAACGGCGCGATCATTAGTAAATTGATGAAAGGCGTCCCATCTCTTCGATAATTCAAAATAGTCTCGCACACCTCTTTCCCAGTTGTTATCGCATCGATCAACCTTTTCACGCTGGAGCGATCACTCTTCGGGCCCTGTAGAAATCGACAATTGCGTCCGATAACATATTCTTTCCCGTAGCCGGTGGTCCTATAGAACTCCTCTGAGGCATAGACGATCGGGTTGTCTTGAACGGATGGATCGGATAAACAGTAGACTTCTGCTAGACCTGGAACCAATTCTGTCATGATGGGCGCATTCGTCCCCGTGACTTCTTTGACGAGACATTCGGTTGCTATGCTGACGAGGCGATGAGTTACATAGGCAGGAAGGGCTTCAGAAACCAGCTCCTCCCTAGCCTTCAACGACTCGGCCTCGAAGTTTCGATCAAGGAGCATGGCGGGTATCTTGGGAAGGAAGGAGGCGCTTGGTTCTGCGAGACTCTCTGCGACGGCAAATTCCGCGTATGCGATGGCAGCTTTTGCTTTTTGCGTCGCTTGATATCTTGCAACGGTTGGTTTGGCGCCAGGGAGATACTTATCAAGGAAGGCTGTGAATTTGGCGTTGAAAGTACGGTCGGTAAGGATGAGATTGAGATGCTCGGGAGAAAACAATTGTTCTGCCAAGGCTTCTCCATTGCTTACAGAGACTGCAGGCGCTGGTGGTTTGAGGTCATAGTTTCCATCGCTATCTTGTTCGCTCTCGTCTAAAGGCACGTGCGCAATGTCGTTGTTGGTTGGTGCATTGGATAACCTCGACAAGTTCAAGTCTGAATTTGATTTGTGAGACATTGCTGTAGCTGTTTCTTGGACTAGAAGAGTATCGTCTAGCGGGAGTAGGTTTTCCGGGAGGAAGGTGGATGATATGGTTCTTGTTGGACTTTGGTGTCTGGTTCGAAGTCGTGCAATGCCGTCGATCTTGTTACATGATCTCTTCATATAAATCATTCTGCCTGATGCAGTTGATGCAGAAGTCGATGGCAAGGAGCCAGAGTGATGTAAGACGAGAACAAATGAATCAATGGAGACAAAGAAATCGTCGGGCCAAAAGTGATGATGAAATACACAGTATGAGGACAGCAGTAGCGTACTATGTAGATCAAGGTTGAGGACGAACTCAGATTATACCTCGTTATCCCAGCGAACACAGTCGAGCGAGGCCGACAAGGCTCCAAGAACGCCATAACAGTTATTGCGTAAAGCTGATTTGCGACAAATCTCGCAAGATTTCTGGTGGCTCAAAGATGGCAGTAGACGCGATGCAGTCCGATTGCACTGGTGCGGCCTGTCCAAATAATGATCCGTTCATGCGGCCGGAAAAGAAATCGGGATTGGTATAATGGAGGTGGTCGCTCCCCTGAGAAGAATCCTCGACGGTCCATCCATAGCCAGTCGAATATAGGCAATTTCCAAAAGCGAAAGTGGCGGCGATCGGCAGATGGGCGATGCAAACGTCGATTCTGGGTGTCGTGCATCTGTCCTCGCCGCCAAGCTTCAAGCTTCAAGGTCCGACAAAAGAAACAATAGTAGTTGCCGAGCCAGTTCATCCGAGTATGGCGCATCTCAGGGCTTCCTCCTTGGAACTGCTGAAGAGTATCTTGACTGACAGCTCAAAGAAGCTTGTGGCGTGAGACGTGAACAACCACCCGTGTTTCTCTTAGTAGACACTACGGACTATTACTATGGTATTCTCCTAGCGCCCCCTACGGAGTATTATATTCTCCTAGACCCCCACGGAGTATTACTATGTTATTCTCCTAGCCTCCTGAATGACTCCATCTCTCATCGTCAATCAGGCATTTCCCCACCATCACAATCCGCAATCTTCAGTCCTGCATTCGTCCGAGGAAAACCTCCTTGCTCTCTTCTCGTCGTGGTTGCCGAATTATCGTCAGGACTCAGGCGCCTGGAACCACTGGCACCGCGAGGTGCAAGAGGAATATCGAAAATTGTCATCAGGGAGCCGAGGCTGCTTTTTCTTTGCCGCCAAGTGCTACACGGAACATGGCGGCTTGGGAAGGCTTCATGCACGGTCGGATAGGGTCTGTTGTAACGCAATCCTTTCATCGTTGGAGGCTGATGGTAAATGAGGAAACTTCAGCGACGTCTTTGATCCAGCTTCCTTCCGAATCCTGGTAACGCGTTCAATTGGAGGAAGATGCCGGCATTTTCCAAAATCGACCTGCCAGGAACTCGACGACCGTAAAAATCGGCGAATAGGCATAGCTTCGTAGGGTATGCATAGACGTTTTTTGCTGGGAAAACGTGATCTGGCCTGGAAATCGCCTAAGGTACCAATTTTCTCATACAAATTCTGGCCGTGCGAAGCCTGTGAAGCTACGCCTATCTACCCATCTCTACGGTAGCCAGAAATCTCGAGTCCAAACGATAACAGGAGGATCATGGAAAGTTACTAGCCTGCCATGGTCACCTGACAGACCACACGCCGCTCAAGTCCGATGACATTGATTAACGCCTTGACAACACCTCGATTTTCACGTGCGATCAACCCACATCGCTTGAACAATGCTCTCAAACATAGCCATAGAAGGCTAGGTCCGGCTCGTGTATCCATAGATCTTCCTATGTCACGTTTCGCTCTACGAGAATTCTACCTATCTCGAAACACATTTGCCAGGAACAGTCAAACTTTCAGCCATGTACCGGGATCCATCAGAGGACTGATACCGCAAGTTGTCAAGCTCAGACTTACGATATAATAAAGAGTCCGGGGTCTGGCTAACGTGTACGTACTTGCTGTCCTTCATCCACCCCACGACATTTCACCTACGGGAGCAGAACTTTCTGTAGACGTCCAGTTTGTAAATCCATTCCCTTTTGAGCTGTATTTACGCTCCGGAAGATTAAACCACGCCACCGTCACTGATCTCAGGTCCAGATACCAAAATACAAGTGTACAAACTCCCACGGATCATGATTCAAGACATTTGCCCGATTTCAAGTAGATGAGATCGCGTGGGCTCCACTACAGATCAACACCTCATCACTTTACCACGTACAGTAAATCATGATTCAGATGAGACCCTTCTGGCCTCCAGAGTCTAATAAGTTACAAGCTTGCAATTAAGGCAGTACATCAAGCTACCAGATGCCTGACCTTCCCTACGGATATTATGATGTGGCCCGTTCTCTATTCGTAGTCTATCACTTTTCTATAGGTCAACTCTATACCCCACGCGTGTTCTGGTAACGTATCCTTAGTACGCTATTTTTTCTACACTATTGGTTTTGTTTGGCGACGTGTGTCGCTCGTCATCCGAACAATCATGGCGGCGTTCATGTTGTTCTGCGGCCTTCTCTTCGCCCACCTCTCAAAAGACATTTCGAAATGGTTACCCACGCGAGCCGTCCAAGAACTAGACGCCGCATACGACTTCATCATCGTCGGCGGAGGTCTGAGTGGGCTCACAGTAGCAAATCGACTCTCCGAGAATCCAAATTGTACGTCGCAAAAACAGCCACCGCTCGTAAACACCCACGAGAGTTTAACAAAACATCGCAACAGCCACTGTCCTAGTAATCGAATATGGGCCCCTCGATGACCAAGCGGAAACCGTCATGATCCCAGGCCTCTTCCCAGGAATGATCGAACTCCACAAAAGCCCTTACCTCCAATTCAACCTCACCAGCGCCCCCCAAAGCACCCTCAACAACCGCACCTACGAGATCCCCGTCGCCTCAGTGGTAGGCGGCGGCACGGTAATCAACGGCCTCTTCTTCGACCGCGCCGCAGCCGCCGACTACGACGCCTGGGACGAACTAGGCGCTAAGGGATGGAAATTCAAAGACCTCCTCCCCTACTTCCGCAAAAGCGAGAACTTCACCCCGCCACCTGACGAACACGCAAAGGAATTCGGGATAGAATGGGATGTGGGTGTTCATGGCCAGGGCGGCCCGATTGAATCCAGCTATCCACAGTATCAGTTCCCATCGATTAAGAAGTTTTTTGAGGGGTGGAAGAGTTTGGGGGTGAGGATGCCCAAGGATCCGGCAGGTGGGGATAAAGAGGGGGCGTTTTGGTGTCCTAGTACGCTTGACCCGAGGGATGAGACGAGGTCTTATGCAAGGAATGCGCATTATGATCGGATTGTTTCGAGGAAGAATTATCACCTTCTGGCTGAGACGAGGGTTAGTAAGGTTGTTTTTGATGGGAAGAAAGCTACCGGGGTTGAGTATATCAGTAAAAAAGGTGCTGCGCCGAAGATTGTGACTGCGAAGAAGGAGATTATTCTTTCGGCTGGATCGCTCCATACGCCTCAGATTTTGCAGCTTTCGGGGGTTGGACCGAGCAAACTTTTAGAGTCCTTTAAGATACCGGTTGTGGAGGATTTACCTGGCGTCGGTCAGAATTTCCAGGACCACCCTACCATCTACTCGAACTTTACTTGTCAGTCACTTTTTCTTCTTCCCTCTCTCTCAGCAGTTTAGCACACAACTACTTACACGCCTTCACAGTCCAAGCCTACACCAAAGACATCCCCCACATAGAATTGATCTACGATCCCACCTGGCGCGACACCCAACTAGAAAACTACCGCAAAAACCGCACCGGCCCCTTCACAATCGCAAAGGACGGCGGAAACGTCGTCGCCTTCCTCTCCCTCCCAACAATAGCACCAGACGACTACCAACGCATCGTCGAAATGTCAAAGGCTCAAACACTGTCTACCGTCTACCCACCATCCACCGACGCCACCGTTCTGGCAGGCTACTCCGCCCAACGCTCCATACTGCAGCGATTGCTAAGTGGCAAGACAGCGCCCGTGTTTGAGATAGGGTGGAATACGCATAGCATCATGCCCATTACCCTTACCAAACCTTTTAGTAGGGGGACGGTCAATGTTCAAAGCGCGGATGTCTACCAACAACCCACCATTGATTTCGGTGTCCTCTCCGATCCTACGGATTTGGAAATGCTGATTTCCATCGTCAATATAACACGTAGCTTGATCAAGACACCGGCGATGCAGGAATTGCGTCCCGTAGAGAATGTTCCCGGTGGGAAATTCGTGGAAAAGAAGGAGCTTGGGGAGGCGATCAAGGAGAATTTGAATCCGACGTATGTGCATCCTTGTTGTACGGCGGGGATGATGAGCAGAGATTTGGGTGGGGTTGTGGATGAGGGTTTGTTGGTTTATGGTGTCAAGGGGTTGAGTGTGGTGGATGCTAGTGTTTTCCCGTTGATACCGGGGACGCATCCAAGTGCGACTTTATACGCGTTGTCTGAGAAGGTGAGCTTGTGTGCTGTTCGATCTTGTGACGCAATGTATGCTAATGATGGACTAGGCTGCCGATCTCATAAAAGCCAGGCATGGGTTGGAGGTCAAGAAAACGGGTCATTGAAACCTGTACTCTCTGTGATAGCGATAACCACATGACGAAGTTATGAATTGACTCCCCTTCCCTGTTCGAGGAAAGGCAGATGCCCTATTACTCCCATAACAGAACTGACGGCATAGCTTCACCTTCCAAACGTAGGTCTGATATATAACCGCACGTCGGATCAGAGTATGTTCAACGTGCTTATTGTCAAGTTTCAATCGTAGAGATGCCTTCCCACCGCTGCGAGCCCGACTGTGTGGTCGCGGAAACGGTCAAGATATCATCGAGCAATTGTCGCGGACCTTCAACGGAGATGTCGGCAGCCAGAAAATCGCGCGCAATCTGCTCCTGTGTTGGTGTTAGAGCAGTGACTGCATTCTTTTAGTGAGACGAGCGCTCACTGCTTCTTCCAGTTCCGTAGCTTCAGCTTCTGGCATCACAGAACACGCTGCAACCAGGTCTTCACCTCTGGCCGAAAGACGAATGAGTTCTTCCGCACGACCCACGACTTCGGGCGCCACGCCATTCATTGCCGCACAGCTTCGTCAATTATCAGCAATTGATATCAGCTTTTCGCCAAATCAACGTACATAGTTCCGAAACTTGATATACTCCTTCCAGCTCTGAAGTTATAGAGATAGGTGATCTGGTTCTCCAGTTCAGCGGCCTCGGCGTCGACGTGCACTTCCATGTGTCCAAAGGCTAGTGTCGGTGAAGGTCTAAGGTAGCCATTCTCAAAGATTTCTGTTCGAATTTAGCACGCGAACACAAAATCCTGCTTCAACGCACCATGAAAGTGAGTCGCTGCGAGAACTTTCGGGCAGTCAACCTCGAGACCAACTAGATAGTCCAAGATACCACATGCTAAGCCAGCGCCATCTACGGAAAGTCAGGGTGCGATGAGTGAAATATGTCGAGGCAACACTGACCATCTGCTTCTGTGCCTTTCCCAAACTCATCGATGACAAGTAAGCTTCGGTTTGTCGCTAGATTCAAGGCGAGAGAGACTTGCTGGAGGTCAATCATGAAAGCGCTCTGGACTCTGCTGACTGTCTCTCGTGTACTTATGCGTGTGAGAATCTTATCAGTCAACCCGATCTTGGCGCGATCGGCCGGAACGAAGCTTCACCCGTCAGTTCAGTACCATAAACGTGCACAGTGGGGGCCTACCAGCCAATGTGGGCCATATAGACAATGAGAGCAACCTGCTTCAGGTATACACTCTTGCCTGAGTAATTTGGCCCAGTCATGATTAGCATACTTGGCCCTTCCGTTGGTCCCCGTGTCACCGCCGTCTGCTGAGTTGTATCACTCGCCTGCTGGTTTTGGAGAGTATTGTCCGAGCCGGATATAACGTCCGCGACAGAGCCCTGGCCACCGACTAAAAGTGTGTCGTTGGCCACATAAGAGCCAACTGTGAGCTCCTGCAAGATATGCCGACCGCCTTCGATACGTATAATGTTGTCCTTGGTCAAGCTTGGTCGACAGAGCTTGTATTGCTTGGCGCCCAGAGCAAGCGCAATCATGCTGTCCAACTCGCCACAGATGTCGGAAACCGTTGTCAACAGCCCTTCGTACTGCAAGATATCCTCGGCCAGCTCATGAACGATTTCAATCTCCTTGTCGCAAATCATACTCCAGAGATCCCCATACTTTTGGTCCATTTCTCGCATGTGACTACTCTTGTAATATGTGCATTCTTCGGTCGTGAACATGCGCTCCCAGCTCTCTAGCGGCTCGCTACCCATGCTTTCGGAACCAGCGTCGGTATCAGCACGAAGAGAGATCAGGAAGCCGATTTGAGGAAAGTAGATGATGTTGATCTGGGCGTGAAGAGTGGCTGGGACTCTTTCCTCGATACTTTTGCCGACCTCAGTGAGGATTGAGTCCAGACCGTCATAGTTATGCTTCAAGTCGTCAAGCTCCGCGTCGACACCTCTCATGACGACTGTTCGGTGCTGTAGTTCGGATTCCTCAAAGTCAACCTATGGCTGGATAAGCATGGCGAAGGTATTGTATCTCGGAGCGAGCACAAACGATATCGCTAATCTTCCGGCCTACTTGGGCGAGATGGTAGCCTTCAAACTTCTCAAGCACCTACACCTAGTTAGCCATAGGCAGCCAAAGGCCTTTGATGGAACAAACCTTGTTTCGCACATTGATCTCCTCTGAACCATTCAGCTCCGAAGCGATATCTCTGATTTTGAGCGCATGAAATACGAACTGGCAGTACAGTAAGCATATATTACCCGAAGAGCAAGGGCTGGAGTCACACCTGACGTAGGGCAGACCATATAGGCTTCGAGAATCCTGCTTTCTGAGATCCTGCGCTCACCCCTTTTCGAAGGCTTATCATCATCACGCGCATGTTTTTGACGGAGCGCATATTCCTGGAGATCTCGTCCAATTGATTGGCGTTATCGGGTCTCAGCAGCATGCTGATCGTACGCAGACGCTCGTTGATGACGCTTAGGTTCAAGCTTGGGCGCAGAAAATATTGTCGGAGAAGGTATTTCCCTTGTGGAGTTCGGGCTAAGTGGTGGAATAAGCCATAGACAGATAAGCCTTCTTTTGAACCTGATGGTTTTGGGCCTTGGTTATGCGAATTTGGATGCGACTCAGTTTCAATAATCTGTAGTGACTGTAGCGTATCGGCATTGACGAACCTGGTTGATCAGTTTGAACACGATTATACTCGTGGGGGAGGGAAGGACACACATAGTCTCATTTAACGAAAACATTTCCAAGACAGAGATGCGGAAGAAGCCATGAGCCGAAGAGTCGCCTGGCAAATATCGTGTGGCTCGGCGTCTTTGTAGATACGAGATGACGGCACCTGCACAGCCAACCTATACTGTCAACATATCGTTGATGATCTTAGATGTAGATTGTCATACTGTGACTCTGCTCTCCACGTCGACCCAGCCTGCGAGACGAAGAAGGTGTTCATGTCGGTCAGAGTTCTCATGGTGCATATCGTAGCCATCGGCACCAATGACATCGCCGGGGATGGTGAGAGTAATCCTTGGGCCTTCATCCGAATCGAGACGCAAGTTGGCAAGCTTGCTCTTGGAAGATTCGTAGTTGAACTCGCTTGATGGTCGCACCTCAAGCAGATAGGACAGTCGGAATTGGTCATCTGGAAGCTGCCATCAGCGCTGATTGAAGCGGCAGAATGTGATAGATACTCGACTCGGCGACCGATGAACCTCTGTGTCGAAGCTCGGGGTCCAGACGATCCATCACTTCTTCGTCAATCCTCGTAGAGACCAGGATGACGGTAGGTTCGACGTGCAGCTTGACTATCAAGGTTAGTTAAGAGCTTCGAACATGTCGAGAGACTTGCGAGCTTCAATTGTCTCGACGCCTCCAAGTCGAGCATCTTCCATAAAGTAGAGTTTCTCGTCGCTTGCCACATAGTAAGCACATCCTACGGTTCCTCGCTCACGCAAGTCAACGGCAAGAATAACTTCATTGAGAGCATCAGCATCTTCGTCAGTGTCATCGTCGTGGAGGGGATCTTGGCCGTCTTCCAAAGGGCCGGGAGTGCCACTCTGAGACTGGGCGATGCGCACTCGTGTGTGAAGGCGGACAGGCGCAGGCGTGACAGATGGGCGAGACGGTGCAGGCGTAGCAGAAGCACAAGAGGGACCTTGAGTGGCCGATGGTCGAGAAGAGCTCGAGGCAGATGGAATGGCAGATGCAGACTTTGGAGTGGAATTCCGTCTGGCGCGTGAGGATGCGGGATAGTTGGACGAAGCAGAACTGCTTCCTCGTCTTCCACCACGCCTGCCGTGCTTTCGAGGAGGCATCCTGTTGAAGCTGATGATTCCGAGTTGTGAGTGAGGTTGTAAAGGCGTGACTCGAGGAGATGTAACCAATGTTCGAATTCCATCTTCAATCGCCTGCCTGATTCCATAACCATGACCATCTCATCGCCACACTAATATCAATTATAAACCCTTCTCCTACCGAATGCCCTGTGCATCCCATTCCGACACGCGTATGCTATCCAAGCCCGATCAGATATGCACTCATGATATCCAAGTTGCCTCGCTGCATATCTCATCGACGCATATTCGACGAGAAAGACGTCAACATAAATACCTGACGACGTGTCTCTAGACAGGCCTCTGAACGGGAAAGTGATGTATCAACAGCGCGTCTTCCAGCACGGCCGTATATAAAGCATTCTGACATGTCATTTATGAGATGAAGTACAACGGAATGTCATTGCAAGAGAGGTTGGCGATGCAGCGTGCGATGCTTTAAGACGCCACCTGCATCCGGCAAGGATCCAAACACCACTGTGTCGTCCATGGTCATCGCAAATGCAATTGTCGGAGGAAGCCCGCTGACTAGAACACCGATTTTTTCCGACGACGAAAAGCTCGTAATAAGATCCTCCGGCAAACCTCATCGGAAAATAATCCCAGTGCGGTAGAATGTGCCGGGGGCATCGCCTAGGTATGTGTCCATTCGCGACCACACGCTTGACTAGTACATCTCCTGCTAGGGCGTCTTTCCTTCCGCACACGGCCAGTAGAATACGCCTGTGTAACTAACTATTGAACAATCTGTACGCTGTACGCCAGACGATGATATCCAAACCACGAACCAACTGGGACGCGGCTGGGAAGAAACAGACGTCTCTTAAGCCTCATCTTTCTAGCTTTCTCGACAATGTGAATCACTTAGGCCTCCTTTTTCGGTCAGCTCCCCTAGCCTCGCCAGAGCCTGTATTTTGCCCCAGAGAAAGCAATTGCATACAACTAGAACGATGCACCTCGAGTCCGACTACTCTTGCGTTGGCTCAACTCAACCTATATTTTATACAGACCTAGCAATTCAATGTATCAGCACAGCAGTTCCTAAATCTCACTTTCCTCTCGAACACCTATTCTGCCGACTCTCTTCCCACCAGTCAGCAAACATGAGGGATATTCCTATTTCGGTACTTTTGGAATGGCCCGTAGCTGATTACCAGCATCCTGTCACCAGAGGACTATCCGGCCCCATCATCATCGCCATACTTTCGTCGTTTGCTGTCATTGCCGTTGCTTTAAGAGTATATACCAGGTTCTTTGTACAACAATGGCCTGGATATGACGACTGGCTCTTGATTTTGGCTGTAGTAAGCTACTTCGTTCCCATATATGGCCATTTACTCTTAACCCTTTGATAGGCAACTACACTTGCACTCAACTCGACCGTTGGATACGCCATAATCCACTATGGTTGGTCTCGTCATATCTATGACATTCCACCTCGCCTTCTCGCAGGTTTGTCTCCGAATACACCTCTCTTGAAAATTACTAATCAATATCAGCATCGGGACCGCTAGTTTTCACATCTAGAATTCTGTTTCAGGTCGCGATGACATTCCTGCGTCTTTCTCTTCTCAGCTTCTATTATCGACTCGTGCACAATTCCGGAAAGCACAGATTTCGCATAGCCCTCCATTGTACGGTTGTATTTGTGATTGCATTATTCATTGTTGGTGTAGGTGTCGGTATCTTCGTATGCATGTAAGTTCGTGGTGCCAGGGTTGCCACGCAAGCAGAGTAGCGACTAATAGCTACTCCCAGGCCTAATCATGACTATTGGGCGTTCCCTCCAGACCCATATCTAAAGTGCTACGATGAAGGGCCTCTAGGATTCGCCATAGCGCTCATCAACTGCTTGGCAGATCTCCTCGTCACATGCCTTCCCATTCCATTGGTTTTGCAGCTTAATCTACCAACACGAAGCAAGATTGGAGTCCTAGCCAGCTTTTGTCTAGGATTCATCATGTCCATCGCGGCAGCTGTCCGAACCTATTACTGGTACCAAGCGAGCATTGTTAGCTACGATGTGACATGGGAGGCTTATCCTCTCTGGATAGCTTCTGCTGTTGAAGTCAATATTGGATTGGTATGTCTCATTATGTTTTCCAAACTCAAGTCACTAATAGGGCACCAGATTTGTGCCTGCGCGCCAGCCATCAGAGTACTGATACAACAAAAATTCATTCCCGTTCTTTCCCACTTGAGCAAGAACACGGGCAGTCCGTCAGACGAAAGGTCAGATGAACGATCGGGAAGAACAAGCAAGCTTTGGAGCTCTAAAGATCCTATGAACAGTCTCGGACAGAACTATGTCAACTCAAGGCCCGAAGATTCCCGAAGAATACGGACACTCAATGCTTTCGCCGGTCCCTTGTCGCCTTTCCAAAGGACCTCCAGAATCAGCGATCCGATACCACTATCACATGGTTCATTTTTCGATTCATCGACCACTCTCTCGCCTCCTAGTCCGTGGCCCGTGAAGAGTGCACAACGAAAGAGCCCTTCAAAACAGTTTGATGATTATCATCAAGACGGAGGAAATGTTTCCACGCTACAGCCAAATCTATCGAGGGATTTCATGGTAGCATCGCCCGCGAACTCCTGGCGTGCGAATGATCCGGACAGTAAAAGTTATGCGATACAGTTTGACGTCCACTCCCAACACCGAGCGGAGTATCACACTCGGCAATCGAGTAGCTTGACAAAGGCTAGATTGCAAGCGAAACTACCGCCTTTACCAGCCCCCTCTGAGGTCAGTTCTATATACAGCTTACTAGAACTGGACGATAGTTTGTACCCATGTAATGACGGATCAAGTCGATGATAGTAGAAGGAAGGAAGGCGCAATGGCATTTTATTTTGGGTTGGCGTTGTATACCATGGGGCCGGTGAGTCTTTCACCGCAGCCTTGCTTTTCTACAAGTGTTTGAGGATTATACAAGACGACCATGAGGTTGGTCGTCTCACAGGCGCGAATGAATTTAGGCGAAACGATACCATTTCAGCATATGTCAACAACGACGGACGATTATATACCTTATCAACCCGTTTTAATTACGAACTGCCTTCATGAAAGACATCTGGCGCGAAGCTCGCAATTCGGATTGAAATGAGCGTAACTCGCCCATTTCTCGTGCCGTGGTGAACAAACATCAGAGCTTTCGTAACGTGTGATAGGATTGCTTATTTTTGATCATAAGCGCGTAACGCCAATGTGTGTAACGAAGATCGAATCCTCCACGACGCCACAATCAACGACGGCCATCAGTAGCATTGAAGACATGATTCAACTCCGTAATGCGCCCACAACGGCCGCTGTTCAATCTTATAGTGGAAGATGTAGTCGCTTGCCTTGATGCAAAAGAGATTGTATATCATCTCCCCGATTATGTTACCCCTTTGCTCGCCATGTAGGAGGCATTAACGGAGGTGACCCCCTCAGACAACGAGGTGATGGAGGTTACCAGGCCCGAAAATTCCTCGACACTCTCGAGCAAAGATTGCATGCACCAAATTTGGACTTCCAGCTTGCTTTTAGGCATTGGGATGTTTATCCACGGTCCAAAAGCAGAATTTGGGAACCGTTGAGACCCTTATGTCATGATATGCACGGCGCACGGTACACGGTTTCAGGGCAAAGAACGGCACCTTGGAGAACCTATGGGCCTCGAGGAATTTGAAATCCATGGAGACAATTGCTCACCGATCCCTGACTCTCCACGTGCAGAAATGCGCCCTTAATGATGCGTGAATTCATTCTTGAGAGGTTGATCTCAGCCTCGCAACCCCCGCTAATCAGCCTTGCCGTTTCGAGACCCTTCTGTAACTACTACAGTAAATATATCTCGCGACACATGGCCAACAGGCAGAAATATCCAGAAAATTTTCTTCTCTATCAGATTCGCTTCCCCTCGAACAAGGATCTGCTCATTCTCGCAGTATCATCCATTTGCGAAGAAGGCGGCATATAGTATCAAGGCCGCCACACCAAGGGAGAAAAAAATCAAAATCAAAATCTCACGCAACTCCCAATCCATGAACCTTGCGCCCGATGACCTAGATCTCGCGACTCGCAACATTGATGCGAGCAAGGGCAAGGCTACAAACGGGAGATTCTCTCTCTCCATCCCGGAAACCCCCAAGTCCTCCAACGCTGCGTCCGACCATGAACCCTGTCAATGAACCACTGCCCCAGCTCATCGTCCATCACCAAAGCTGACAAGGCAAATTCTCCGAATAAGGCTGGAAACGGTAAGTAATTGCTCACGCCATGTCAGGAGAGCAGATACTCTGTCATCATTCCCTTCATGACGCTTCAACTTTCTTCAATAGATAGATAGGTCGAGATATCCCTAGTTTATCGGAGGAGACCACATCTTTTTTCCTTTTCCTTTTCTTTCCACGTTTTCCATACCGACGTGGAGTACTGTCATCTCATCGTAAGATAACAACCGGGACGTCGCGTCATGTGGTGGGAGAGATGTAATGTAATCTTAGATGCAGCAGGTGTTGAATCGTCCTAGATACTCGATGAGATACGATGTAACGTACTCCACCACCCAACCGCTCAAAATTTCTTGGCACGACCATCTCATGTTACAACTCTTTAATTTTTTCGCTATCAACAATAGATTCTAAGTCCGTCGTGCTACTATCTGATTCAGAAGATATCTCGATATCTTTTTTACAAGTTCGCGCATTATGCCCAGTTACGCCCCAGTTCCCACAGCGCCGTTGAGTTGGTCGGGCTATTTCTTGATCACCGATACCACGAGCCTTCTTCGATCCCTGAGGCGCTACAGACGCCTCAGCAGCTACCTGCGCTGCTGCAGTCCCATACTCCATAGTACCACCTTGCTGGATCCGCTTCCTTTTGCGCGATTTTCGCTTCGTTATTACTGCCAATTGCTCTTCAAGCTCGTGGTTGCGCGCAACGAGTAGAGCGTTTTGGTAAAGCATCAATTCAGCGCCCTTAACAATCTAGGAAAAGCCAGCCTGCGCAGTAACTGGTGACCGAGTAAGAGACTCGCTTACGAGCTTGTATTGGGATCCAAATTCATGAGTATTGCTTGGAGTCTTTGCCTGCCACGGCGTTTCTGGGAGACGGGGTTCTGGCGGGGTACGTAGCCGTACTTCAAGGCGGTCCAATACCGCCTGCGGGTCGATAGGGACTAGCCCTACTGCCTCAAAGGCCTTTTGACAGTTCTCTTTTGTAAACACGTCGAAAACGCGTCTTTGAAGGCAGGGAGAAAGCCTTCCTTGTTGATATGGTACGCGCGTCGGCGCGCCAAGTCCCGGATGCGTTGGGAGTACTTGCGCTTCAACGGCGAGAAGCAGACCACGTCAAGGGGCTGGAGTATATACGACGAGTGCGATGGCATGCAGAGGGTTAGGATCTTATTTTCGAGGCAGTAGTCCTTAAAATTTTGGTTGAGATGGCTCTCATGGCCGTCCAAAATGAGTAGCCTGTACCCCCCCACCTGCCGCGCCTTTGTATGCGCGTCAAAATGCTTCAACCACTCAAGACCAAGCGCGTTATTTGTCCAGCCGTTCTCAGAGACTGAAAGCTTCCAATTGCGCGGTATATCTGCCTCCTCGTACCACGCAGAGATGTGAACGCGTCCTTTGTAGATAATGAAGGGTGGGGTTGCATACCCAGGGGCGCAGATACTCTGGATAACCGTAAACCATTCGCGATCGCCCGGCTGAATGAGTTCCGGCCTTGTATGTCTCTCGGAGGCTGTAACGACCTTCATTGACCCAATAACCCCCATCTGGAGGCCAATCTCGTCAAAGTTGTGTATATCCTCGTCGTGGACGCCGTACTTGGCTTTGGTATCTGCAACGAGCTTGAACCACGCGCCAATAATCTCTGGATCTTCCTGTAGTATCCTCTGCCTATCCTTGGCTCGGTTGAAGGCCATCTTGAGCTCATCTGAGCGCGTAACGAACCTCTCAGCCCAGTTTTTGCCCACTGGCTCTCCACCGCGTATAGCTAGCAGTTTATCGGCCATATCTGCTACCTCACAAAGCCGGGGCGCAAATCCTCGCGAATCGAGGTCAAGAATGTATCGGACAAGCGTTTGCTCTTCGGTAAGGGTAAGTTTCCGACCATTTGGTGGTGTTTCGAGGATAAATGGGACTCCTTTAACGCGCTCAGAGAGGATTCGCTGTTTAACGTCAAAGACACGAGCGGCGGCCCGTTGGCTTCGGAATTGGCCGGCTTGGAGGGCTTGGAGTGCGAGCTGGATTCTCCCTTCGTGTTGGAGTAATAGTGCGTTTCGTTGTTCAGACATAATTACATAAGAGGAATGTTAGAAGTCTTGGCAGATTTTGAGCGGTTGGGTGGTTTGAGCGGGTGGGTGGTGGAACACGTTATAGGATGCCGCATTTTCCTCAACCGCTAATCTCTTGCTTGCTCCAAAATTCCTTCCCTCGATTCTTCTCATTCGAAACCGGCGAACAATGGATTCGAGGTTGAAGATATGCGATATATTGGATCAGCCGGACACAAACATGATTGCACAGTGGACCTTGAGACGGGAGCAAGTAGGCGCACGATAAGGCTACAGCGATGATGTGATGTCCACGCGAGATGTGACGCTGATGCGGAACGTAAAGAAGTTGCAGAAGGTGCGGTTGATCATTAATCGCCAAAGGAGTGAAGAATGCAGCAGAAGCAAATTGTCAATGGTAGGATCACGCAGGTACAGTCATGACCGAACATTGTGCAAACCGAGCTCTATATTTCTATCAACAGATTCACGTCAAATGCCCAAGTACACCACGTCTATATTTCTATAGGCCTCACTATGTCTCAAATCTATCCATCTCCTTTCCCTTTCTTTTAAGACCAAACAGTCATCATCACGTCGGCAAGAGGGGTCGAAGGATTCGCGTGGCTCAAACACAAACGCCTAGCCGCACGTCTTGCCTAATTCAATAGCGAGACCCAGGACACAATTGCTTCTGCCCAAATCTTGCGTTCTTGATATGAAATTCGTCATCCGCATCTTGGATCGGATGATCTTGTGGCAGGACGAAAGCAGCCCGGGGGAGGGTTGGATGGGCCGGCGCAGCGTAGTTCTGTGAGAGCGAGATAGAGGATTGCTTATGTTGATGAGTAGACGCGTGCCATGGTCTAGATGGGTCTGTTAGCTTTATTTCTTGTTTGAATTTTCGGGTTCAAGAGTACGAAGGTGGCTTTGTGTTACGAGCTTCGGCAGGAATCACTCTCGTGGAAGCTGGAGCAGTGGACAGATAGGAGCGAAGGCTGGCCGATTGTCACTCTCGTGTTTCCACAAGGTCCAATTGCTCACAAAAGAACCACCAGGACTCAGAAGAAACAAAGTCAAACTTACAGCAGCTTGTCTGGGCTCAATAAACAGTGCCTCAGCATCAGCCAAAACAACACCTTCAGACCCATCCTCAGGCAGAGTTTCCAATCTCCCCTTCACCCAAGCCTTCCGGCCATCAACCTTCATCGTCTCAGACTTAAGCACGACATATTGTCCCGCCATACACGGCTTCTTGTAATCGATCTTTAAACTCGCAGTAACACCCACTTTATTTGGTAGAGCAGGGAAACAGCATCGACCTAATCCCTCGTCTAAGAGAGTCGCTAACAAACCACCGTGAACAATGTCTGGGTGCCCACATAGCGCAAGTCCGAGATGTTGTATTGAGATCATGACGGGTAGATCTTCTGGGTCGGCACTTCCAGACGTGAATGTCAGTGGTGGAACTGCTATCTTATTCTCTCCCAATAGTGTTCCTCCAGTGAAGTTATGTGGTCGTAGTGAAGGTGGGATCTTCATGTGTGGTCGCGAAGCTCTGTATTTTGGATCGGCGGTCAACTTGAGGGTGAGGGGGTGATTGAGAATATGATCGTTGATCTCAGCGGCTGGATCGTCTTCAGCTGGCGCGTAGAGAGTGAGAGTTTCTTCGTCTGTGGGAGGGCTGAGTATCTCGTTTGCCGTTTCCATGGCTGGGGCGGTTGTCATGGCGAAGCCTATGGCTGTACAGGCGATCGATAGAGCTAGGAAACCGATGATTCGTCTTGGGAGGGAGCGTTTAGGTTCGACTTCTGGTGGAGGAATAAATGTGGTAGAGTCTGTAGTATTATATCAGTACTGCAACCGCATGGCGGATACCTGTGCGAAGAACAGTACCACTCGTTGTATTCTGATGTCTCCTCTGATCAACAACTCTTCTAGAAATACCCAGTGGAGTTCTGAAGGTGATATATCCGCGTTTGGATCCGTGGGAGACTCGTTTTTGATAGTGGCCAGGGACTTCAAATTTTGTTCGTCGAAGCAGCTGGGACGGTAACGTTAAATGCTGCTGCCGACGGACGAATGCAGTCCCGAACCCAATGAAGGACATTTGAAGATACGACTGCCAGGCCGAAGGCCTATTGAGATTGTGGATCTCAACGCTTTTCTTTGGGACGCCGATCAGGACCTTTCACACGGGTGTGAAAGTGGCTATCATGAGCCGAGGTTCAATTCACTGGGCGGCGAGAAAGAGAGGTGAGAGAGAATTTGATGGCCAAAGTGAGACAGAACCCCTTTTGTAACCGAAGGTAATGATGAAATTGAGGTTTCTAGACGCAAATATCACGGTTTTGAGGATGAAATAGTACCAAATAGGGACAAAGGAAGTGGAGCGGAATTCTGGAATTGGGATCGTTCATTATAAACAACATGTAACTATCAACTACAGTAGGAACGGTCTCATGGTGCATTCTGCTTGCCTCTCCAAACGTCTTACTCCTTAAAAAGATATGCAATGGAAAAGCTGCTATTCGCAAAAGGGTGCCCAAAAAAATGGCAGCAAAAAATACAGGAAACAGGCGGCAAGATTCACCAATATTCGAAGTTCTACACCGCTGTAGCACCAAGCTTCGCGACCTTGTCCCAGAGCTCCTTTGGGTCTGTAAAGACTGTCCAGATATCCTTTGGCACATCCTTAAATGCCTTCTCGAATCTCTCGGGCTTGTTCTTCTCAGCTTCATTGACAGGCTCAACATCCTCCACCAGGCGGATAAAGATAGCACCAACCCAGCCCAAATATTTGCGGTATACATCGCCATAAGCTTCCGGATCCGACTGTGTGCTGTCGCCAATGCACAAGAATTTGCGATTGGGGAAGGACTTGTGGACCATATCCATTCGATCAACCTTGTATGCTTCAGTTCCTTGGGTAAGTGAGGTGAGGAAACCGGCGAGGTTCATCCACGAGGCTTCTCGCAGTATCATGGTTCCCGGGGGGTAGTGTGTTTCGCGAAAACTGCGGAGAAATGGGTACAGGTTGTAGGGAGAGGCAGACAGGTACCAAAAAGGAGGGTTGTTCAAGGTCTGTTTGATGTTCTTGTATAGATCTGGCATGCCAGCAATAGGCTCAGGCTCATCAACAAATGTCGTTCGCAATATACCAATTGGCGAGGCAGTCATGGTCTTCTTGATTGTATCGTCAATGTCCGAAATAACAGCCCAACCTATGGCCGTAGCAAAGGTAGTGGTCAACGGGGTCCCTTCGATGCCGATTGCTTTTGAACTAATAGTCTGCCCGTCTTCATATATGCCTTCAACAGGTAGGATATCGTTACTAATGCCATCGCGGTCCCCTGGTCCAAGCTTGAACGTCTTCTTGTTTCCAAGGCTGATTTCAACCGTATGCGATGGTAAGACTGTGTCCATGAGAGGTTGAACGCGTTCTCTGACAGTATTTCTCTCCTCTGCTTCGTCTGCCAATCCAAGAACATCTGCTAGTTTGGCAGCTATCTTGCTCTCGTCCTTGCCTGATCCCTTGACGAAGAAGGCAGAAGTTACGCCGACCATCCATTTCCCGTCTGGTCCTTGGTGTGCCGTGTTGTCGAACAGCCACACAATGTGATTTTTCGGGTTTACTGCGTGGGCAAAAGGATTTCTTTTGCCCAGGTAGGAGGTGACATTGTCCACGAAGGTAGAACCTGATCGTCGGTGGAGAGCAGGCATGAGGGCTTCAATCTCGTCGAAGCCGGCTTCTTTGCGTTGAGGTCGTTCTTGAGGGGTTTCTTCGGCCTTCTGAACCGTCTGTCTGTATGCTGTCTCCATGGCTGCGGTTGCTGATCAGAGGTTATATGTAAGTGTATTCAGAGGCGTAGTCAGATGGCTGTGGAGGAATGAACACTATGTCTCTCACGAGTTTACGAGGTATGAGGAGGACTGAAGGTTAGTGGGACTGGGAGAGAACTACGTGGTGTAACCAGGGCGTGTTTTCTCTGCCAAAGAGGGCGCAGGAACGACCTGCTGATGATGAAGTTAGTTGTCTTGCCTGCAGCAGAGGCGCCTGTCTATGGGCGGCCCAGTAGTGTTTCACCAAGGAACACATCACATTCACCACATCAGTCATGTTGGACAAAGAGGCGTAGAATGCCATGACTGTACGATGCGGAGGGTGATGTTGAGCTGTGGACATATGCGACCTGTTCAAATAAGTCCAGGTCAAGCATGCGGACCAATTCGGCCGAGTATTGCACGTGATTGTCGTTCCTTTTTAGCCATTGGCTTTTAATTTCGCACGGTGCTTTTTTAAAAACAAGAACACACACCGAGAACTCAATTCTTGGAATTTACAGAAGTATCATCTAAAGATCATCAAAACACACCTGCCAGTGGCCGCTCCGGCCTCTAGACGCCATCGCGCGTCCCTCAGCGTCGATGAGGTGTCTCTAGAGTCGCCGTCGCGGCCACGGCAGAGCAAGCACACGAATACCACGAGCAAGCTATACGAACGATGCATCCACCAAAGACAACAGCAACCATCTAGTCACCATCTAGCGACACGGGGTACGACGACGGAGCTCAAATACCCCACAGCATCACAGTTACTTTTCAAACCCATAGTCGCCGATGCGCTTCCCGACCAGTCCATCACCCCAGATAACACTGCGACGTCCCGAATCGACGAGCCACCGATAGAAAGGCATCACCTTCTACGCAACTCGAACACCAGACGCCCGGCATACAACGACCACACCACACAATACTGCAATATTAGCGGCAAATCCCCTCCTTGTAAGCTGGCAGACGTAGCCTTGAGCCTCTCCCCAGACTGTTGCGTCCCAGTTATGGCATTGGCAAGAGTAGGCGCACGATACAGCAAGTAGGGAGAACGATTAGCAGCAGATAGGCTCAGACTATAAGACGGTAGGTCTATAGCACGATCGGCGCCATACAATACGGCAGCTACCAGACAGCCTCGTCTACGGGCATACCCGGAGTATCACACCCAAGCAGCGAAATCACGACTATGACGGTCACTATTGTCTCCAGCATCGCACAACCAAATACACTGCCGCATAGGAATCTGGTGTAAGGCAACTTTCACAAGCAGAAACATACTTAGGGAATCCATTAGCCTTGAGGGACAAGGCGAAACAGATAGACAAGCTGAGCATTAGAGGGAGACTGTAGGTAGAAGGACAGCGAAACACGAGGCATTGCCTCTTGGAATCTACATAGCACAGATATACTAGCAGAGTAACCAGTATCTACAAGAGCCAGCGGGCATTTGGAGATACTGGTTAAGGGAAAAGAGGGAGGACGGAGGGGACAGCTGGTCTTGTTTCAGTGATCGGGGCGAAGTGGGGCGCGGTGGATTATATAATCTATCACGTGTCGGCTGTCTGGTGAAGTCCTCCTAACCGGACATAGCTGCGTGATTAAGCGGCTGCAAACGAGTAGGATAAAATCAATCAATCAATCAATCTTCAGCGACGTGCCCGCCTTTGACCTTGCTACCTTCCTCATTTTCGCCCTGGACAGAGTAGTGGGTTTTGGTGTCGCCTTTGCCCTGGTGAGGCATGTTTCTGATTTCGGTCAATAACGATGTATGTACTTAGGAACTTGATGAAGGTACTCACGTGACGGTAGGTCGCTCCATCTGCTCCATGTCATCGTCTTTGAATATCTTGCCGCTTTCAAAGACTTCTTTCACCTTCTCGTATCCAAATCTGGAGACGAGCACAAGAGAATTACCACGAGAGCTGCATCCTTTATATCAGGGCTGATGGCGCTGGTAATGCGCTTATATCCCTCTCCAGATTTGAAGATGAAAAGGTCAAAGAAGTCTTCGAAAGCGGCATCCAGATTCGGAGATGAAAAGGGAAAGTATTCTTTTGGAGTGCTCTGCTGAGAACCTGACCGAGCAGAGACATCTTACCTCCATTGGGATTTAGGTTTTGTAATTAGATAAGAAGGGTAGGTGCGGAAGTGAGTGTGAGGAATGTATTTACTAGACGTCTAGGGTGCCGATGGACACCTTTATATATTCGACTCATGTTCATGATTTCCAATTCCGAGCGAAATATAATGCATGAATGTTTCATCTCATTACGATGGTGACGACCTTTGCTACCTGCTCATTGGGATGCTCTTTACCAGAAACGCCAATCCTGTGGCTGGCTTTGCTTCGAAATCAAGAGTGTGGATGTAACCGAAACGACTGGCATAAGTGATCGTTAATTGGCGGCCCCTTCGTTCTACTGCCACCTAAGAATCATAAATATAGCTGAACTGTCCATGAAGCGTGTAGTAATTGGCGGCCCCTTCACCGTAGATCCTATCTGATCTAGCCGTGTCACGGCAGCGATAGGATGTATAGAATGAACTAGGGTTCTAAGAACTAAGTGTGATTATAGAATTTACGGTAGAGAGCGAGTTACTACGAGGGCGCGAAGATATCGCGCCTTAGCCACAATGTGGCTAAGGCAATACGCCCGAGCCATGAAGTAACGTGACGGCAAAGGAGCCATGGATGAATGGATGGATTTAATACACCCGTCGGGCCAGTATGGCTCCAGGGGGACACTACCGATTGTCTATCATACATTGTTTCCAACTATCAACGCTCCCTTCATTCCAAGCCCAAGCATTTACTTTTGTGTAGCATCTTTTTAACATACTGAATTATCAAATTGACCAAAACTCCAGAAACAACAACAAAAACGAAAGGCGAACTTATCGTTGGCCAGCAGACTGATCGGATTAGATATTGGCTGTTAGTAAGAGGGGGGTATCGGATCTAGGATTGCTGCTTGCATGGGTACTATCTTAATGAGTGAGTCCACATGCTCGGAGTTGGTTATGGGTTTGGTAGAGACTACTCCGTCTCTCGGCTGAATCGCTTGGTAGCATCTACGAACGCAATTGTCGCTCGTACTGCTGCTAAATCTGGCGTCCATTTTGGACCATCGATCATCTCTCCTCTTCTGTTTGTGAGTATTGAGCGGCCTCCTAGTAGATAGGAGACGTCACTCCTTGGCTCGGTTGCTTCTCGCAAGAGCCGTCGTTGCTCGCTCAATCGTTTGCAATCGAGTAGGAAATGCTGCACGCTTTCCACAACTCCGCATTCTTCGCACAATGGTGATTCCGCCGCTCCAATTCGGTTCAGGTACTTATTCAGCCGACAGTGTGACGTCCGCAATTGAGCTAGTATTTGAGCCTCTGTTTTAGATAGCTGATTGTAGATGGTGCGCGTGTGTTTTCCAGGGATAGCAGCATCAATGGATTTGGTAAATCTCCCTCCTCGCAGTAGTTTGTCGCTTGGTTGACAGCTCTTCTTTGCTTGCCTAATCAGTGCTGAGCGTAGTCGTATCTCTGACGGCACTGCGCTCCCTGCTTTGGTACTTCTTTTGGCCATTTTGTCTGCTGCTTCGTTGCCCTTGATGCTAGAGTGTGCCGGGATCCATCGAAGAACCACGGTGATATCCTTTTGATGTAATCGCTGCGTGGCTGACAAGATGTCCTTGATGGATATGCTGGCCTGACTGCTGTCTTGGCTTGCGGATACTCTTTAGCGCACTCTGATTGTCCGAGAAGATGGTGGGTTTTCCTTCTAGCGGAACCATGGTCCACACTGCCAGTTGGCTTAGAGCAGTACTAATTGCCTTCAGCTCTGTCGCGTATATATTGCCGTTTGCAAGCAATCCTGTTGTTGCGTATTGCTCGAGTGTAGTCCGGTTCTCATCTGGTAGAATGTACACCATACCCGTCCCCAGGATGCCATTTCTACCTGAGCCGTCAGTGTAGCAGTGGACTTCGTCTTCATCTTGTGTTGCGGTGGGTTTTGTAGCTTCGTCGCGCTCTTCAATAATCACGCAAGGCCCTTCGATCCACGGTGCTTTTGCAAATGGTGTGACTATCTCAATCTGGGACATATTGATTCCTGCAAACCTGTCTGCTAATAGGTCCAGTGACGAGCGAAGCTTAAATGATTGATGCACTGCCTTAGTACTGAACCTCAATGGGTGGCGCTCCGGTAATGTATTTAGCTTGACCCACAGGCCCATCCATTTCCCTGTCTGTCGTTGGTGGAAGGTCCCAATTGATGCCTCAGACTGCGCAATATCCAATGCTGTGGTTCGGAAGCATCCAACAATGGCTTGTGCCACCCATCTTTGGTGTCGTTCAAGCAAGCGTGTATCCTTAGCGTTCAGCGCTGTTACCCAGACTGATGATGCGTAGTCGACAACTGACGCCACTGTTGCCTCAAACAGCTGCCGTGCCTGCTTGGTACGGAGGCCACTCAGTCTCTTCAGCCGGATCGCGGCATCGTGTTCCTTTGTGGCGGCTCTTGTCACGTTTGACCTTGGACTTGACTTGGAAGCATGACTTGAATTCTATGGGATGTGCGAAGTTGTAAGGATGAGGAGCTAACTAAGAGGTAGAGACGAGTCTAAGTACTTGCGACCAGTCTCGCGCTAGACCTGATCGAGCAGAACCACCACATTTAACTACATTTAACTGCATTCGAATACCAACATAGTTCGATCATGACAGCTCTGGCAGCCTGTAGGTGGAACTTCAATTTCTGGTCGAGAATAATGCCTAGAAGCTTGACGGAGGAGCCTGGCACCACCGAGCAGCCTCCAATTTGAATTGGCGTCGTTGACAGTCTTTCCGCGCTTGGTGTGAAGTGGATGAAGGCTGTCTTTTTGGGCTCAAATATAGCTCCACTACGACGTTCCCACTGCTCCGCTTTTGGTATCACTGTCTCTTGAAGCACCCGAGTATTTTCCTCAGCATTTGGCCCGGTGACCCAAACAGAGTAGTCATCCACGTACGCAATTGCGCCTTGGTGCCGGCTGATCTTTCTCTCTACCAGGTCAGCGTTGAAGAAGAGGTAGAGTATTGGGGATAGAGGTGAGCCTTGAGGCAGCCCTGGGGAATGCAAATCCACTTCCTCGCTGCTCTGCCCGTTCACTGTAATGCTTGCTCTCCTGCCTGAGCAGAAGTTCTCAATCCAACGAACAAGCTCCTCTGGAATACGTCGTCTTTGTAATCTGGCCAAGAGTACTTCTTTGTTGACCCCGTTGTACGCTCCTTTGACGTCAAAACTGAGCAGGCTAAGGACTCGGCACCTTCTTCGCGCCTGTTTGATGCGGTCGGTGAGGAGCAGCAGTGCCTGTTCTGTGCTACGTTGCTTCCGAGCTCCAAAATGATTCTCTGGTAGGAGGCCGTATTCTTCAGCTAGGTAGGAGATGCGGGTAGCGACCACAGCCTCCAGTGCTTTCCCTAGGGTTACTAGCAAGGAGATTGGTCGATACGCGTTTGGCTGTGTATAGTCGTCTTTTGCTGGCTTTCGAAGTGGTAGGATTCGCGCGCATTTCCACTGCGCTGGGAGGATGCCTTGTGTCATAGACGCTTGAAACAATCTCGTTATCTCGTCTTGGAGGACTGGCCAGAGCTGTCTCCATACAACCGCGGGTAGGCCGTCTAGGCCTGGTGCTTTGTGTGCTTTCATGCTCATGATCGCTTCTTCGATTTCGTATTTTGTTAGTGCTGGTGATGGGAGTTGTGTTGCTCGCTGCTCTGCTGCTGGTTCTGGCTCGATCACCTCAGCCGCCGGGGGAAAGAAGGCTTGCAGCAGGATAGATCCAATCTCTTCTTTACTTTCGGTCGTGTCGTCAGAGTTTGGCCTCGCTAGTTCTGTAATCTTTGCAAAAGAGGAAGTACTCTCTGGGTCAAGATACTTAGCGGCCTTCCATACATTTTCAGCGTCGTCTAGAAATTCCTTCCAGTGAGTGTTTCTTTCCGATCGGATTGCTCGATGGTACTTGCTCTGAGCTTCTCTGGCTTCCGTTCGGAGCCGCTGCAGTGTTTGGTGTGTGAGAGCGTTCGTTTCGGTCGTCCACCGGCTCGCCTTAACTTCTCTGCATAGCTGTCTTCTGACGTGTGTGTATTTCTTGCGAAGGTTGGTCAGATATGGTGTCCACCATGGTTTTTGGTACGGCGACGATTTTGCAAGAGGAACGTATTGCTCGATAACAGGGACTACCACTTCCATCAATCGTTGCAGCATATCGTCCACGTTTTCGTCTGCATTCTCTTCAGGTGGGGCAACTGCTTGCCGCTGCTTTGCGTGTTCTACCTCCTGGCGGATGCGCTCCCAATTTGCATTTTTGTAAAGTCGTCTGGGTGTTGTGGTCTCCTCCACGCACGTCATAGCTAATGTCGCACTGATGGGCCGGTGGTCCGATCCGTGTTCGTTGACGTGGAATCCACACTGTACCAAGCTGTCGGTGAGAGCCGGTGAGGTGAGGAAGAGGTCGATGGTACTGCTTACTTGCGTTCCGTAGAATGTGGCCTCTCCCCTGGGGACAAGATTAGAGAGCTGATATACCGCCATATACTCAACGATGGCGCCTGCTTCATCCTGTCGCCTTGTTTCTGCTACTTGCTCGCCTCCCCAGAGCTGGTCGTGTCGGTTGAAATCTCCGGTGATGAGAAGTTCTGGCTCGTGTCCAAGCTCTTGAGCTGTATCTTTGATTGCATCTTCTAGTAACTGAAGCCGTTCTGTCACTACGGTCTTGTCTCGCTCTCGGTGTGCTTCTCCTGCTGGCACGTACACTGAAGCTGTAAAGATGACTTTGCCTTGAGTTTTGATAAGGATTGCCGTGATGTCGGGAGACGCAATCGGGATCTGTTTGTAGTCGAGCGTTTTCCGGGCCCAGATCATCGATCGGATAGGCCATGTGTCGTCTCTAGAGCACGTTGGGAAAATCTGAATAAATTTGTTGTTTGTTGCTGGTGCCGCCATTACCTGCCCTGTCTGTGTTTTGAAGCAGTGTGGTTCTTGTATTAGCAGCGCGTCGAAATCTCTGATAGATTCGTCATTAAGTAGACTAGGTAGCGTCTCTCTCCTCTTCCCTGTGTTATATGAAATCACGTTGAAATGTCCTCTTGTTGTCGCACGGGTTGTATCTAACATAGATGGCGCGCTCGGGTCTGTTCCATCGCCTTCTTGTACTCAGGGCATCCTGTGTCCGTTGCTCGGTGAGCGTCTCCACAGTTGCTGCATTTGGGATGCTGCTCTACACAGTCCTGCGCTTCGTGCCCAATACACGCGCAGTTAGCACACGTCAGGTCATTGTTGCATCGTGTGCTCATATGTCCAAACTGTTGGCATTGGTAGCATCGTCTCGGTCTTGGTCGATACTCATACGGGCTGACCCGGGCCAAATCTCCTCCAATCTCGAGCTGTTTCAGCGCTCTGTCAGCTTCTATCTTAGAGCTGAGGTATACCAGGATGGAGCAATAGTTCTTGTATGGGTCAGGTTTGCTGAGCATAGAGATCTTTGTAATGGTGACGTTGTTCTCCTCGGATATATCCGCTTTCAGACTGCTTTTCAGCGTGATTCGATCTTCGTTCAGTATAGCCATTTTGTCCACGCGATCGACCTTAACGGGGTACCACTTCTCGCCTTGAACAGACGCGCCAGGGAAGAATTTGAGCCATTGCTCCTGGTTCTGCCGTATTACCTGCTCGTCCTCCTCTAACCTGAGGACAACTCGGACCAGTTTTGTTTCTCTGCCAATTTTCTCGATCCCTGCAATCTGTATGTCCTTTGTAGCTTGCCCTGCCGCAATGGCATCCTTTACTCTCTCTTTTATCTCGATAGGGTTTGTGAGGTCAATGTGTGTGTGAGCGCGTGCGAAGTTGAGAGTTAGGCCGGGTCTGCTGATCGATGAGGTGTTTGTATTACTTGCTTGCTGACTGATAGAAGCAGATGGAGTAAGTGAGTTAGTCCTAGCTACAGACGCGTACGACTGTGCTGGTGAGCTGATTAGTGAGTTTGCCCGCGATAGCTGAGCTTGTATCAAATAAATATCCTTTCTTAGCTGCTGGGTTTCCTGGGTAAGTTGCTCCCGGAGCTGCTTAGTTTCCTGAAGGAGTTGCTCTTTCATCTCCTTCATCTCATTCTGGAATGTTACGTCACGTTGTTGGAGAGTGTTTCGCAGGTCTTCGATAACCTTTCTGTTACTTGTTGCGTCGCCTTGAAGCTGTACCAGAATTTGGAGTATCTCTCTGACCGGTATCTCGCCGTTGTCTTCAGGTATTTGCGCTGCACGCTGTGATTTAGCCCTCGGTGCTTTGGCTACCTCAGTACGCTTCTGCTGGTTCAGGGAGCCGTCCATTATCGCTGCTGTCCTGCCTTTGCTTGCTATAGTTGACTGTCGTAGCGTTGGGCCGGTTGGCTTTGCCATCGGAGGGGGCGTAGTTGGTCCTTCTATTAGAGACATCTGGATCTCTTATTCTCAAGGCAATACCGAGTATCTTGAGTTTGATTAGTTAGGTTGGGTGCCTGTCGTGCGTGTTGTCGTTTTGGGGTTGCTGTGATGTGTTCGCCTTGGTTGATCGCCCTTTGTGTATCACTCCACCACCAACGCGACTTCGAAGGAATCTACGCGTTATACGACGCAGAATTTCTAGTGCTTGCTATTACTGTCTATAATAACTAGTCACGTAGATCTCTTCTCTCGCTGGACGTCCTGGTGTTCCTTGAGGGCCAAGGAGCCATGCCGTGCCGTCACATTACCCCCCCCCCCTCCAATAGAAAGCCCAGTTATCCCGAGAGGAATCAACTTGGCTGGCCACATTGCTAGCAAAACATATACCAAACGCCCCTTCAATCTGAATCCCTACTGCCATTGATTTGAGAATACAAAACACCCATAGCTGGAAGGAGAGAAAGGACTCAAAGGAGCAAAGGGCCCATAGCCTAGCGCCTATTCATCCTTGTGCGCATTCTCGTCATTCTCCCATTGGAGACCGCCGCATTATCGTCCTCATGCGGTGGATCCTCAGTCTCTCGGTCATAGGCGTCCTGCCATTCTGTCAACCTCAATGGCGGACCATCTCGCTCGGGGTGATCCTGGTGGTAGAGCCTGAGCAGCTTTGGTGAGTTCTTAAAGCTCTCAGCATCATACCATGTATTATCTGGGTCCCAACCTTTCCATGATACCATGTATTGTAGCTTTTGTCGATGAATACGGCTTCCAAGGATCGCCTCAACCTCCCACTCGACATGGCTGTGCACTTCGTAGGCATCATTTGGATCGTTGGTATTAATTTGACCCGGGAGCCCCTCTGTAGCCGCTTTCCTCAATCGATCAGAGTGAAAAACATTGTGTATCTTGTACGATTGTGGTAACTGAACCTCCTAACTATGTCCTTTTTTTCCAATGATAGGAAATGGGCCTACCACAGGGTTATTCAACTTGTCGGACGGTCGATCAGTGCGCCAGGCTCTCTTGGTGATGTACACCATATCGCCCATGCCTGTGGTGTCGTCAAAGCCGAAGTCTTCAGGCCTACGCTTCTTGTTTGCCTGCAGAGATTGCCGCTGTTGGGCCTTGAAGAGTTGAGTCTTTGCGAAGTTCCATGCCTCGTACATACGAGTGGCGTAACGTTGTGCTTCCCCGTGATTGAGCTTCTCAAGCGACGATTGTCCTTTCATTGGCTTGCGAGCCTCCCAATCGTAATGCATTCTAGGCACAAAACCCATTTCAACCTCCGATGGCGATAAGCCCGTAGACTCATAAGGTGCCGACGCTGCAGCGAAGTCCATTGCAGGTAACAGCTCAGACCAATTGTCTTGGTAATGATTGACAAAGATCCTTAGTTTCTGTTGCAATGCCTGGTTGACGATCTCAGTCTGGCCATCAGTTTGAGCATGTTCTGAGGTACTCTTACGCAATTGGATGCCCAGAATAAGGCTCAATTCGTCCCAGAACTGCGACACAAATCTCGGATCCCGATCGCTGACAATAGTATCAGGCAGCCCATAGATGCGGTAGATGTGTTTGTAGTACAGCCATGCAGCATCTTTGGCCTTCACTTCCTTGTGAAATGGTAGGGAGAAAGGGCGCTTTCCTAGACGATCCACTACTACCATGACATTGTCATATCCGTGCTTGTCTTTGTTGAGGGACATGAAGTCCATTGAAACGTGCTGCCAGGGCCTCTCAGGTATTGGCAATGGTTTCAGCAATCCCGGAGTCTTGTCCCTAGGAACTGATGACCTCCTGCAATCCTGGCATGCCGCAATATATTGATCAATATCTGCATTCATCCGCGGCCAGTAAAACTGCCGTGCGACAATCTTTCGAGTTTTGTTGCGGCCAGGGTGGGCAGAGGGTAATGTTGTATGTACCTCATCAAGTAGCTTTCGGCGGAGTTGATCATTCTCTTGAATAAAAAGGCGATCCTGGTGTAATAGGAGTCCATCTTCAAGGCGGAGAGTCGTATGGTCATCGCTAGCGACGTCTCTGAACTGCTGCAGTGATTGTGCGGTCCGATTGGCGTTGAGTAGCTGGTCCACTAGGTGTAGCTGTTCTGCGTTGATGTTAAGCGCCTGGATCTGGGCACCAATCTGGTCATCTTTGATGAGTTGTATTGTGCGGGCTGCGTTGGCAATTGCCTTTTGTGACTTCAGTTCATCCGATTTCCGTGACAGGCCATCTGCAATGGTGTTTTCCTTGCCAGGGCGGTAGACAATAGTAAAGTCATAGTTACAGATAACCTCTGACCATCGAGCTTGTCGTGCGTTCAACATCCTCTTGGTGGTAAAGTATTCCAGTGCGCGGTGGTCAGTAATAGCCACAAATGGCTGCTGCAAACCTCTCAAAAATGCGCTCCATTCTTCAAGGCCTTTGATTAATGCCAGTAGTTCCTTGTCGTGAATCTCGTAGTTCAGCTCGTGTACGTTCATTGTCTTGCTGAAGAAGGCTACTGGGTGCCATTGGTTATCTTTTCCTTTCTGAGATAGGACACCTGCAACTACTCCGTTAGAAGCATCAGTTTCCATCCGGGTTAGTAGCAAAGGGTCGTACAATGCGAGGACTGGCGCAGAGGTAAGGGCTTGCTTTAGCATATCAAAAGCTTCTATACACTCTTCGTTGAAATCAAAGATGTGTCCTTTGCGAGTAAGCCGAATCAATGGGCGGGCCATCCTGCCAAAGTTCTCGATAAATCTCCGATAGAAGTTGCAGAAGCCAATGAAGCTTTGAACTTGTTTAACGGTGCGGGGCTGCTTCCAGTACTTAACAACAGCAATCTTGTCCGGGTCAACCCTGATGCCTTCGGTGCTGATGATGAAGCCTAGGTACTTGGTTTCAGTAACATCGAACTCACTCTTTTTGATGTCACATTGTAAGCCTGCAGCGCGCAGTCTTTCAAGCACCTTGTGAACGTGCTCTGTGTGCTGCGATAGGTCTTCCAAGAAGATGAGGATATCATCAAGGTATGCGGTGCAGAAGTCGTCAAGGTATTCCATTAGGATCGTATTCATGTACTTCTGCCAGGTAGCAGGGTCATTAACCAGTCCCTCCATAATGACCTTGCATTTGAAACTTCCATATCGGGTGCGAAAAGTGGTGAGATCCTCAGATGCTGGATCTAGCCTGATCCAGTGAAAGGCCTGGCGAATGTCTAGCTTGGTAAAGACCTTAGCTTTTGACAGACGTGCTATAGTCTCAGTAATTAGTGGAATAGAATACCTATCCTTCTTGGTCAGAGCATTGAGTTTACGGTAGTCAATACAGAAGCGGAACTTCTGCTTCTCACCCACCGGCGTGGGCTTCTTGACGATGAGTACAGGCGATGCGAATGGGGATGTGCTTGTCTCAATAAAGCCTGAGTCAAGATTCTTCAGTAGCCATTCTTTGACGAAGTTCAGCTCATCCAATGACATGTTGTACAGAGGGCAGAATCCAGGCGAAGCCTTGCCTCCACCTTCTAGTTCAATGACATGGTCAACACCTTCTTTGTAGGTTGCCAATCGATTTGAGTCTGCTTCTGAAAAGACATCCTTAAACTTTGCATGCCTTGCCGGTAGCTTGTCGTCAATGAGCTCCTTCATGTCCGCAGACTCATCTGCAGGTAGTCGTCCATCCAATGATGCCAACGATATCCTTAATCGCTGTGCATGGTCTTCAGGCGAGTCTCCTTTGGCTTCAGCTTGCTGCTGCGTCAGTTCACATATACGGAGCTCAACCTCATGCGATGATATGGAGCCTGCGATGGCTTCCTTATCTTTTAAAGCTAGTCGAAATCCTGCAGCGCTGATGAGGCAGAGATCAACTCGGTCTTCTGAATACCAGGATCTGGTGCGATGGTCAAACTCCAATGCCTCAGTCTCCACCTGATAGTTGCTCCTCTTGAGCTCCTTATCCATTATGTTGTATCCCCGGGCTCTACTCCATTGGAAAGAGTCTCCATAGCTGACGTACAGCTCTTCATTTTCATCCTCTTCGCTGTCAGTGCTATCCTCGAAATCAGATAGGTCTGAGCATCCACTGTCGGAATCGCTGTCAGGGAAGTCCTCATTAGGATCTTCTTTGACTGTTGGAGGTGGTGCTGGCGTGGTAATCTCGCGTAGAGTTGGCATCAGTTTCGTGTTCTGCGGAACTGAGGGCTGGTCCAAGGCCAAAGTCAAGTCAACTGGCTCATTCTGAGTCATTTTGCGCAGTCTTTTCGAAAAGGTATTGTCCAAATTAGGCCTAGCCTGTCCTGCTTGATGCCTGACCTGGCTAAGCCGTCCACCTTGATTCCTCCTATCCTGCAGTTTCATTGCCTGCTCCCGCTTATTGATGTCCTTTTGGATTGCGCTGACATTGATAGCTTCCGCTGGTATGTATGCATTGTCTTCCACCATAACCCTTCGCTGGAGAGGAGCTACTTTAGGCCTTGATTCTGGCCAGTGCAATCGATGGCGCTTGCAGTCCGGGGAGATATCATTGTATGCCAACCATGTCCTGCCTAAAATCACATCGTGGTGTCCTAATGTCACCTCTAAGAAGGGAACATTGTACTCTTGCCTGCCATCCAATTCTATGTGTAGCAGCGTCGCATGTGTGATGCCTTCCTCCTTGTGGTCCTGGTATCCGGTGGCCTTGGCTGGCTTCTCAAGAGGTCGTCGCTCAACTTGAGGGAATCGTGAGGATAATCGCGCTGCACACTTGCGGTCCATGAAGGCGTAGCCGTTGGCTCCTGTATCAATCAGTGCCCGAAGAGTGACTCCCATTCCATTAAAGTAGACAACGATGTTAAAGATGAAGGCAGGGCCGCCAAACATCTTTGAAAGATTCAGTTCATGCACCATGTAACGATACTCAATGTCTCTGTTACTGGGACCCGGTGTGGTGACTTCCACCGAGCCTAGTCGTTTAAAGGCAGCTCAGCAACCACTCCATTTAACTGTAAGGCGGTGACTGTAGTAGCTTGGCAATTTCGTTGTTGGTGACCTTCCTGCTTACATTTAAAGCACTTGTTCTCTCGAGTCAGTTGAACAGCTTCTTCGAAGGTTAGGCCAAAATCCTTGAACTTGTTGAATCCGGTGTCTCGTTGCTCAAAGCGACCACCTCCGCTGCTAGAGGAGTTGGGTCTGCTGTTGTTGAATCCTCTATTGTTGAATCCTCTATTGTTGAATCCTCTATTGTTGAATCCTCTATTGCTGAATCCTCCATTCTGGCCATTGTTGCCTCCATTCTGGCGATTGCCATTGCCGTTGTTGTTGGAGTTGTCCTTAGGCTTTTCATTGCGCCTGCGCAGTTGGCCCTCATCGTATGTCTTCTTGTATGTGCGGCTTAATGCAGTGGCGGCATTGCAGAGTTGCTGGTAGGTAACTGAGTAGTCTCCGACTTCTCGTGCTAGGCCTCTCGCCGATGCAGAGTAGAGTCTATCAACCATTTCACGCTTCATGATCTTACTGATGTTGTCCGCGCCTGTGAGGCCTTCAGTGAGTCCAGAGACCGCTGCCTTGTATTCAAAATCATTCTTGAATTCAGTGAAATCCTGATATGGCTTCATCAACAGTGTCTTGAATGATTGCCGCGCGTTGTCTGCCTCGAATGGATCCACAAATCTGGTATCCAGCACAAGGTAGGGGTCTTCCTTTATCAGCTCGCTGTAGGTCTTACCCAATGTTCCGGGTAGAATCAGGAGCGCATTCTTTGTGGCTTCTCCTGTGACTGATATCATGATCAGGGCTTTCTGTGCGACGAGGCTCATCTCTTCTGCGTCAATTTTGAGATCGATGCTTGACTTCCACTGCTTATATTCTATCGATGTAGCGCTATCCTTGAGGTCCTTTGGCATGGGCATCTTGGTCCGGCTTCCACCGCCACGGTTGGAGACAATGCTGTCATCGGTTTCTCCATTCATCTTGCGCGCCTTGAGGGCATTGAATTTCTGTGTCAAGTCGGTGTGTTCATCGAATTCCTTGGAGCGCATATTCTTTTCCGCTTGGAGGTCTGATATAACTCCTAATACTTGCTGCTGCAAGCCTTCCACCTCTTGAGTACGCTGGCTTACTTGGTCAAGGGCTATATTCAGCTCATTCTGTTTTCCCGCCACCTTTGCGTTGCAGACGGTGGTCTCATTTGCTAGTAGGGTAGCGCCTTGTGTCTTCATGTTTTTGAGTGTCTTTCCTAGCACGTTGATTTGGTCGGTCTTGACTGCAGAGCTCTTGTATGCCAGGACGATTGTTTCTAACGCTAGGGATGGGTCTGCAGTAATAGCTTCTTGTAGGTTGTCTACCGTCAAGGCCCATGTCTTCTTGCTACCAGTATTATCCGTGAGTGAGAATTCGAGAGGAGCCATAACCTTGTTATCCAGATGGGTCAGGCGCTTTTCGTAATCATCTTGAAGTATGGCTGCTTTCAATTCTTCAATGGCATCCCAATCCTCTGCTGATTCTCCGGTAAGGACCTCGTCTCTCAACTTGGTGAGCTCAGTTTCTCCTGCGAAGAACCTATCCGCCATAATGCTGCTTGGGTTTCTCTTTCTGCTTGGGTATATGTTCGTTTCGTACGAGGGTTGCGATCCGTGGATGGCTTGCTTTTTTGCGGTTTCTGGCGGTCCTTGGACGGCTTTTGCTTCGATACTTGAAAAGATACGCTCTTACAGTGTTTGCTTGCGGTGCCTCGTGCGTGAGGGCTTTTGCGATATACGAGGTGTTGCTGTTGCTAGACAAAAGGCTTTGTCCGTATGCTGTTTCCGGTGTCAAATTGACGGCTATCCAAGTACGCGACTTGCGACAGCGGGGATACGTCTTTGTACAAGACGCTGACCTTCCCAGGTAGATGTATTGACCGTAAATAATGTCACGGCAGCGATAGGTTGTGTGATGCTGGAGACAATAGTAACCATCGTAGTCGTGATTTCGCTGCTTGGGTGTGATACTCCGGGTATGCCCGTAGACGAGGCTGTCTGGTAGCTGCCGTATTGTATGGCGCCGATCGTGCTATAGACCTACCGTCTTATAGTCGGAGCCTACCTGCTGCTAGTCGCTCTCCTTACTTGCTATATCGCGCTCCTACTCTTGCCAATGCCGTAACTGGGACGCAACAGTCTGGGGAGAGGCTCAAGGCTACGTCTGCTGGCTTGTAGGGAGGGGATTTGCCGCCAGTAAGCTCCTTCTATACGTCCTTACTGCTTACTGTGTCGCGCACCTACTCTTGCCAATGCCATAACTGGGTGATCTAGCCGGATGCAGCGAAATCTAGGATTTCCAATGTCAAAGCTCACTCACGTGGAAAGGTGCATGCAATGTCGCGTAACATGCTACATTTGAGCCTTACCTGACATGCCTCCTCATCGAAGCATTCGTACATGCGTGGACGGGAGAAAGTTTCGAACAGTGCATATACATTCGTTCGTGGCAAAATGCTATTGACTGTCCACACGCCCTGTGTCACCTTGGGTAGCTCTGCGTCGGCTATCTGCAGCACACAGCTACTTCTTGACCCGCGAACGGAATGGCGCTTGAAGGACTCCAGAACGTTGATTTCAATTATGGAATTTGAGGGTTGGCGGCAGCGGCCCGAGTGAGTATCCTTCTACCAGCGCGCATCAGTATTATTTCAACTTTTCAATTGGTATTCATTGGTAGATAAGCTGATCGACAAGATCTGAGGTGATTGATTGGCGAACTATCCCCCACTATAGACCTGTATGTATTCGCCGTTGAAACAAGACTGACGGTTGCTGGTAGACCGTCACTATCCAGCCATATTGGGTAAGATGACCTAGGAACGTGGCGTTAGATAGGTGATCCACCAATTTACCTATATCATACACCAATGAACGATTCAAACGCTCGAAACTTCTTTGACGCTAGCACGGATGAGGCAGAGGGCCTTTCGCTTGGATCGACCACGAGTATGAGACGAAGAAGGTCCCTTAACTGCTGCGGCATCTCCAATCATCGTATCTCCTCCTCCAATGGCCGGATTGCTTGCATGTATGGCACCGTTTGACACATTCGTCTAGCAGAATCAACGGCGGCCTTGAAGGAATGGCCCTCAACCTCCTCGGGAGTCGGAACATTCCAATTAGGAAAGAGCCGCTTAATCTTTGCCATAGACCAAGCCTTTTCGATCAACCAATGAGGGCTATCCCCCGCACCTAAGATACCAGGCTTAATCCAGCACAGCAGCATCGCAGAAACTGCCCAGACCTGGGATGGCTCAGTACACGCTTGGCCTAGGAATACTTCCGGAGCGCGCATAGCCCAAGGCTGGGCTTGACAACGCTGGCAGGCCGGAAACACTATAAGTGCGTTAGTCAAAGCGTATCTATCTTATCTCTCAATGCTTTCTCACAGAGTCCTAAGTCTCCAACTTTAGCGGTAACCAGACCAGTATCAATACTCGAGAGCAGGATATTGGCGGGCTTCTAGTCTAGATTGATTGGCGGATGCTTAACTCTTCAGGACTAGATAGTAGATACCTTTATTTACATATTTTCGGTTTTCCAGAATGACACAACTGTTTAACGCTGCCTTGAGGGATGTCCCAACGATAACGTAGGTGCGAATATTAGGAAGGTACTCCAGCTGTGCAAGAGTGGTATCCAGCCATTCTAAAAAGATATACGTTTCGCTGTCACCGGTGTGAGTCACATCGTCCATTTCCCGGAAACACGCAGCCGACGCGGCACCAGAAAGTCTATAGATCTGGGATTCACGGTCTAGGCTCCTCATGGCAATTCCATCGCCAACCGACGCCCCTTCGATGAAAGCCCTGAATAGAGTTAGCCTCCGGAATGTAGTGGAGGTTAATGTAACATAACAAACCATTAGGGAGTACCAAGGGTATTTTCATGTGGGACGACTTCAGCTTTAAAGGCGAGGGACGAGTGCGTCTTATCTCCTGAGACAGTGTCGATGATGCGGTAGTTCCAATGGGTGCGTCTAAGAACGCGTCCAGGAGCATGAGGCGACATAGTTCTTGATAGGCTTATTCTTGCAGCAGATGAAATCCGACGGATGAGTGAGCGCATTGCGAGTGGATGGATGCATAAGAGGGCAATGGATGACCTTCGATGCACTGTCGAAGTTTGTCGCGTAAGAAAATGGGCTGCAGATCCCGACCTATAAATATGAATTTGTGTAATTGTGTAGTCAAAATGACTGCCGTAGATTTCGCTCATAGTCGCACCCGTTGCAGGGACCAAAGGGACCCGGCACAGACGTATTTCGTATGGACGGAAACGATCTTCTAATGGCACCTGTCATCTCGCTGTGTTAGTGTGTGTGTGTGTGTGTGTGCTGCGAGCAGAACGATACCTCCTCAGAAGACGCTTCCGTACCCCCGGCAACCAGATGTTCGCGACCTGACGCTACACCTATCTAGCTCGTTTGCCACTGTATCTGTATGATAAGCTCATGAATATGGTGTAACATATCTCAGCCTCATGTTACAAATCTTCCATCATGTCGATTATCAATGTTACCTCAAGGGAGAGTTTATTGCCCACAGCTTGAGACGAGGAACAGTTGAGCAGAGGAAAGAAAGTAGAGACCACGAATGGGCAACGAGATCATCAACATATGGATTTCAAAAACAAGAGTATCTTACACCAACCAACCTGAAGAAACGACATCAAAGCGGTACGGACGGCCTACTCCCACTTTCCCTCTCTCAATCCTCATATGCACACCTCTCAACAATCCTCGCCCAAGCGTCCACAAACTCCTGGGCCTCCTTCTCATCAAAAAGCTCATCCTGCAACCTCAACAACAACGTCGTCCCAGCCCCATCATTCCCATTCAAAATCCCAGCCTGGAAACTGTGCGACTCCCAACTACTCCACCATCTCATGTCCTCAATTGTATTTCCGCAGAACTTAGCCTCCTTACCAGGCATCCAAGGTACATTCACCGAACAAAACTGTTTCAAGCCGAATTCCTTTGATAGAATCTCTCCAGGAACAGATCCATGCTCGATTGCCTTGAAGAGGTTATCTCGTACAAGAGGAAGGAGGGTCGAGAAGGGAGAGGTACTATCGAAGTTGCGGAAACGGAGGGGAAGTTCATTACGTATAAGACCGATGAGGGTTTCCGTTTCTGGCAGGTTTCTGTTGCTGTCCATGATGTTGACTGTGAAATCTGTGCTGCCCGTGGTTTGATGGATGAGATGTGCGACGGATGATATGTAGAGGTGAAACGGCGTTGACTTCAAGCCTCGACACTTTTTCTTGATCTGTTCTTCCACCTTGTCAGACAGGACATGGCGATACTCGCGAAATAGAGGGTGTTTGATGGTCGGATGTTCGGTGAATTTCTTCGCTGGAAGCAGAGGCCGGGAGGGCAAGTCAGCCAATTCGGTGGCCCAGAACTTCATGTCTTTCTTGAATGTAGCGTCGTTGATTTTCAGGGCTTGGGACTGCAAATAACCATCGAAATCTAGGCCTAGGGGTGGGAGGAATATCCCTGCGTAGGCTAGATTCACTTCTTGGACAATGAGACCAAGTGAGGCTCCGTCTATGTTGATGTGACTGAAACCCCATACAACGAAGTACTCTCGAACGCCCAAAACGCAGAGAACGATTCTCATGCTCTCTCCAGCGGCCAGATTGAACTTGTGCGCTAGCATCTCAGAGAATTGCTCATCGATTGTTGTTGAACCGGCTATGTTCTTAACCTCGAGGGCAAAAGAGGATTCTGGCATAAACTCTTGCACTGGATTTTGGTTGTCATCCACGTAGTAACGTGAACGAAGAGCAACATGTCTGCCAAGCGTTTTCACGGCCTCGGCCAATCGAGCAATGTCGAGTGGGCCACGAATGTGAAACCCAGCGGTAACTGAACTCATATTAGTGTCTTTTATGCTCAGCACCAGAGCGGTCACCTACCGTTGAGCAGGTCTGATCGTTCGGGATACTGAGAAATGATTTGCCAAAAGCCGTCCTGTGCTGGAGACAAGGGAAGGATGTTATCAGGGTTTCTCTTCAAGTCAGCATTTTTTACCGCGTTTTTGCCTCCCTGCCCGTCGATATAATCATTGGCCGAGTCCGTTCGTCGCATTGTTTGGCTGGGCCGATCAGGGACATTTTTATCCGAGACCGTCCCTTTCCGGACAGATTCCTGGACAGCCACTTCGAGAGAAGGGGTGATTCTATTTGCGGCGGCCCCATCGGGCGCCAATGTAGAGTCCCGAGTTTCCTTGGCCTGTGCAGAGGACTGCCCTTGCGAGGGAATGATAGGCAAACTTGACAAACGCTCGGCTAAGACAGCAAGTTCAGCTACATCTTCCTTTGACCAGAGTGGCGTCAACTTTTGTGGCAAGGCAATTACTGCTCCCGCAAGTATCTTTCCAAAGGTACTACCACCGAGAATCTGCAACACCGGAATATCGACCTCGAGTTCTTTCCAGAACCACGTGCGGATCTCCACGGCCACAATCGAGTCGACACCAAGCTCAACTAGACTGTATGAGGGCAGTGTAGTTTGTAACTCGTCAATGTCTTCCTGCAATTGGAGCAATTTCCGTAGCTTGGTTGCGAAAGCCACTGTTTAAGTTAACTTCTAATGCGTCGAGAAATAAAGCGTATTAACCAACATCTTAGACAACCAAGTGCGTCATCTGCATATAAAACACTCAGCAAACGAGTTTGGAGTGACTGTGCACCAGTAGAGTTGCCGTTCAAAGCACCGCTGACAGCCTTGGTCTTTACAAAATGAGAAAATCGAGGATCATTAAGCCTGGACGAGTTAGACACTCCACTTCATCAGATGTTATGCAGTACTCACCAAAGATCTCTGTCGCCTGAGTTAGGATCAATTATCGGAATTCCAGTGACAATTTCGGCTGCCAATCCGGATTCAGGTGTGCTTATGCAAGCTTCCGCGATCAAAGTATGGAAATCCACCTCAGACATGGCGGCGAGTCCACCCCTATACCGTACTTGCATTTCTTCAGTCAAGTTCCGGGTGACGTACCCAGATCCGATGAGGAATCCAATGTGAACGACGGAACCAGCAAGCCCACGGCGTCTTCGATCTTCTGCCATTCCAGCAAGGAACGAGTTGGCAAACGCGTAATTAGACTGCCCGATATGATTACGAATTGCTGCTAGGGACGAGAAGTACACGAGAAAGTCGAGCGCTCGATCTTTGAGAACTGCCTCCAAGTTCAAACTTCCTTGGACCTTGGGTTTCGTTGCGTTCACATATTGCTGGTGGGTCATGTCAGCAAGCATAACATCATTCAAGACCATGGCTCCTTGAGCCACGCCTCCAAGTGGTGGCAATGTGTTATCAATCTTGTGAACTAGGCCGCGGACATCTTCCAACTTCGTGATGTCACTACAACAGTCGTTAGTGGATCAGAGCGACCGGTTGAATTGTGAAGCAAAGAGCAGCTCTTACTTGGACCAAATATACACATTAGCACCCATCTTCGCGACACTGTCTCTCCATTTAGGTTCTACGCGAGGATTTCTGCTGGACAAAACGATATGTCGCGCCCCGTTTTCAACCATCCAAGAACACAAGGACTGACCAAGATCCCCAGTCAACCCGACGAGCCAGTAGGTTTTACTTGCTGAAAACAATCGAGTCGATGTGACGGGTAACACCTGTACGGTGACGGTCTCTGCGTCGATTAGCCAGTCAAGGATTTCCAATTTGTTGGACACTATGACATGATCCTGAGTGCTTGAAATGTTCAATGAGGGTACCGAATTGGTATTGTCCTTCGAGCGTGTCGAAGCCTGTGAAAATGCCAGGACTTCTTGCAGTACAGCAAGCAATCGCGCGCTGGTACCAGCTGGAGTGTGAGTAAGCGGTTGTGAACTGAGGAGATTACTTGTATCCCAATATGCAACAGATGGGTTCAGCGACTTTCTGAAATGCTCGTTGATCGTGTCTTCCGAGAATGCCACAAAGATGGACAGAGGGTTAGGTATCAGGTCCGCGATTGACTCGCGTGTTGCCCTTGGATATACTCTCGTCCCTTGCACAAAACTTTGCTGCTGAACATGTCGTGTCGTCAGGACTGTCACACTGTGTCCTTTAGCTCCTGTCAGGTGATGGATCGTGGTAATGACAACTTCGGGTGCGTCGAGGAGAACAATGCCACAATTTTCACCAGCAGCATTGACAATCGTCTTGGCCATCAAGGATAAAGTAAGAGCGGTGAGGTAATCTTTGGAGGCTTTCTGTTGTTCGAGCGGAACCAGTGTTGAAGGATGAACGAGCAACTTAGAACGTAGGGTTGTGGAGAAGGTAGCTACAGCTTGACCAACATCGTCCTGTCCAAAAACAATGTAACGGTATCCAAGATTTGCTACCCGAATAGCGGACAGGGAGGAAAATGTGACAGACACTGTTGCGTTATCGCTAACGATATCACTGCGGGTAAGTTAGTTGTCCTTGCTTCATATGTGTATGTTGATCGGAGTGGAGTGCAAAAGACTAACCTGGTTTGCGAGAGGCGAGTAGCATCCCATGTCAACTGCCAGTGAGGTACCTCGGACAACGTGTATACCTTGCGGTCGTTTCCTACACATAGCACAGCGTCAGCCGACACTGTTTTCACTACGGTGCGTTGGTGCACATTAAATCGATCATTTCTTTCGGTCTGTGGCACGTATCGTGGGATGATGAGGGATCCTTTTCTCGTCGCAAGCTCTCGTTCCCTCGACCACAAGGCAGAAGTATTGGGTTCACGTCCCAATCTGATCATGCTTTCGCAGATTATGGGAGATTGGTTGTCGTCCAGAAGCTCCAGATTTAGAATCGAGATGGCCATGCGCGGGTACTCGGTGGCGATCGTAGATGAAAGTGGTATCGACATGTTTGTGAATGGTGTATGAAAGTGAGAAGAGCAGTAGACCCAGAGTAAGCACTTCGTCGAAGCAAATAACCGTTTTAGAGCTTCCAGACGTTTGACGGTCATATCTTGGAACGCTGGGCTGTCCAATTCGACCAGATTGAGTACATACGCAGAATGCTCCATCTCGGGAAGATCAAGCCAGGTCTCGAAGTCCTTGATTTCGGTGATTGTCTCGCAAAAGTGATGCAACTGATCTTTGACAGCGCGATGAACACTACGAGCGTGGCTACCCTGGCCGCCGACCAGGTAAAGTTGCGGGATGATCGCTTCTTTCAGTGGGTTTGCAAGAGGGTGCAGAATGGACTCAAAATTCGGGTCGACCGCCCGGCATATGAGAACGTTCGACGCGTTGAGAAGAGAGCGTGAGTCCGGTCGCAAGGGCTTCGCTCCATCGAATCCGGTCTTCTTGCATATATCGTCCCACCTGCGTACACCCACGAGTGGTGAAAGAACTCTATCGTCCTCGGCACCAAGCCACCAGCCAGGCAGAGCACCAAATATCAAACCGGCCCTCATGGCATCGGGGTTGACAACCTCAATGAGGAAGAAGTACCCGCCTGTTTTCAGGAGACGGCGGACGTTTCTCGTTGCAACTTCGAGATTCACAGTTGCGTGCATGACAAAGGCAGCAACGACAACATCGTACGAATTGGCTTCAAATCCCTGGCTCAATGGGTCAACCTCAATGTTTAAGACTTTATAAACCATTTTCGACGAGTAAGTAGCGAATTTGTTCTGGGCTTGCTCGAAAAAGCCACTGGAGATATCGGTAAAAGTGTAGGACCCGAATGAGTGGCCGAGCGTTGTTAATATAGGGGATGTCGAAGCGCCGGTCCCAGCCCCAACCTCAAGAATGTTCAGCTGTGGATACCTGAATGAAAGCTGTTCAAAAATCCGAGCAGTAGATTTACACTTTTGAAGACCAACAGCGTCGGCATAATACTCATCCAGAAGCCCGTCTGTGCGCATGTACTCGAGAATGTGGCCGAGTTCGCCTTTCATGACTCCTGGAAGATGGTCTCCAACAGCACGCGCCATACGGGTGTCGACGCGAGCCTCATATCTGTAGACTAAAATTAGTGAGGGCAGGGAAACGCCTCCATGTGCACATAGCCTTCAGGTCATGGTCCTGAACCCAAGCAATAGTTTCATACCAACATCCTTGGCTTGAAAGCAATCTCAATAGAGCTCTGTCGAGCTCCAATATGAGACACCAAAAATAATCGATGTTAAAACTAGCTTGGGAATCTTGTGATGGGGAAGTAACTCCGTTGTCAAATGAAACGGGTAGGGCACAAAATATTGGCTATGCCATGGGGTAGAAACTTACTTCTTCATGAGCTCGCGAATGAAGCCCTCATCGTCCTGGAACCAGCTGGGAAGGACGTACTCGTTCAAGCCATTAGTAGCCTTCGCCACTTGATGCTTGACCCAATTCATCATTGAGTAGTGATGAGGTTCTTGTAGAGTACCTTTGAAGTCAGAAATCTCTTTGTCGATTTTTCGCACATAAAAGAGCGAGATCCTTTCCAGAGCCTCCGCGTAGGTAAGATCCTCAGGTAGTTCAGGATCATCATGCATGGCAGCAGTCACATCCAAATCAGCTGGGCCCCAATGCTTCTCAGCAAAAAATTGACAATCATCGAGTTCAGTTGGTTTTGAAAATGGCTGGACGATTAGGCCTTCAATGTGCAATACCGTTGGACCACTTTCCGACCAAGAGACTTGCACATTTCCTTCGATACCGTGGTCGATGCCTTGATGAGCGTGGGCTTCAACGTAAAGCTTACTGTCCGCTCGATTCCCCTCGGACCAGTGATGAGGATCAACGGAGACTCGACTGATGGCAACAGGTACGTGCAGCCTGGACAATCTGCCATCGTTTGGAAAGCAATAGGCCGAGAATAAGCATTGAAACAAGGTATCCAACGTGCTGGGGTGAACAAGCATTGAATCCTCGGGACGGGCCTCTTGATAGGTAGGGAGGACGGCGGTAGCGAATCCCAATCTTCTTCTGATTGATAACAACGATCGAAATGGGTCAGAGTAGTGGTAGCCGAGAGAGTGGAGCGAGTTGTAAAACAGTTCGTTGTCGACATCTGCCAAATTATAGTCGTCGAAGCTTCGTGGAGGCAGAGCTTCTGGGTCAGGCGTGTCAAAAGTTATGACAAAGCGGCCCGTCATATTCGTCTGAAGGTCATCGGATTCAGGAGTCGCAGCCGAGAAGAACTTTGCCTGCCCAGTGAAATCATTTCCGTGGTCATTGAGCTCTGTGAGGCTGAAAACTGTCTCAACCCCGGTATCATCGTCTTCGTTGAACGCAAGAGCGGCAGCGATCTGGATGTCCTCAACCTCGATAAGTTTGATAACCCGAGATTTGATCTGAGGAAGACTCATGGCCGCTTCAATTACGCATACAACGTACGCGGCACCTGGTAGCACAGCTTGTGACTGAAGCCTGTGACCGTTCAGCCAGGGGAGTTCCTTGATTCTCAAGATATTCCGCCAACGCGGCTCCCACTCTACGCCTTCGTTCTTTCTGGTGCCAAGTAAACTGTGCAAGGGTGATTTGCGCTGGCGAAAGGCCCTAGCTTCTCTCGATTCCCACCAGAAGCTCCGGCTGTGGTCCCAAGGATAGGTAGGGAGAGTAGTCACTAGGTGACGCGTATGGCCTGAAGACATGAGGGCGTCGTATGCCTGGAAGTCCACCTTGTGGTCGTCGAAAGAAGTCCACAAATTGCCTAGAAGTTCGCTGTATGCCCGAGCATCGTCGGTATTTCTTCGAAGGGTACCGAAGTATGGAATGTATTGGTCTAGTGCTTTCATGGTCTCGTTGAAAGGGGACTTCAACGTTGGATGCGGACCGATTTCAAGTGCACTTGCAAAAGGCCCTGACATTTCTAGTGCGTATTCTAATGCCTGATGGAAAAGGACTGGCTGAACCATATTTTCGATCCAGTATGAAGGCGGGACGTCCTGGTTCACCATTGGTGTGCGAGATTTTGTACTGGAGAACCATGTTGTGCTCGACTGGCGGGCGGTGTAAGTGGCTATTCCAGCTCTTTCGAGCGCTTTCAAGTATGGCACGGCACAAGGGTTCATATGAAATGAGTGATAGGCCTGGAAAGCAACATTAGCAGAGGCTTCGACCCGATTCAATCTGGAGTCGTAACTTACCTGATCAACTTTAAGAATTCTGGCGAATCTCTTCTCTTCTTCAAGAATTTCTCGCACCTCTTGGAGTGCATCGAGGTTGCCAGAGAGAGTCAAACTCTGGGGCGAGTTGAAGGCAGCAATGGATACTCGGCCTTGAAACTCATCCAGTGATAGCAGATCTTCCATGGCCTCTGCAGTGGATCCTACCGCCATCATTGCACCTCTGGTACCATCTGATACGCCTCGGCTGAATTTGGTATACTTACCCCGAAGATAGGCTATACAAATAGCATCTCCAGGAGTTGGGATGACGCCGCTGGCATATGCGGCCGCAATCTCGCCAGAACTGTGTCCGACCACGGCAGTCAGCTGGATGTTAGATGCACGAAGCATCGTGACCAAAAGCAGCTGAATAGCAGTGCAAAGAGGCTGAGAAAAAGCTGCTTCTCCGATTCGGGACGTGGCAGCGTCTTTCAGAAGTTCTTCGGTAAGCGACCAAAGCGGGCTGTCATCGTCTAGTTGTGACAAGCTCGTTTCTAAGCCCTTGATGAAACCTCTGGCGAATTGGGATTTCAAGATGAGCTCCTTTCCCATGCCGGGCCATTGCGCTCCCTGATGATGAATTAGCTTCGTGACATGGGAATCCAAGGTGCAAACTCGCCTGGCCGGTGAAGACACCGATTGTGGCCCCTTGCCTGGGAGCGGCTCGGAGGGCTTTCAGTGCGTTTCCTTTACTTTGGCGCTCCAGCTGGACGTGGAGGTCCTGGAGAGAGTCTGGGGCGAGATAGGCTCGGTAGGCGAGGGCGGATCGATTGGAAGCCAAAGTGAGGGCCAAGTCATGTGGATTGATGTCAGCGGTTGTCTGAAGGTAGGCGGCATATCGATTGAAAATGCGGCTGAGCGTAGCCTCGCTCGACGCGGAGAAGACGAAAGGGAGGAAGCACGCTTCGGATGGGGGTTCGCCATTGATGTGTTCACCGTTAGCGTTGGTAGAGGGGGGCGGGGCGGGGGCGGGGACCTGTATTCTTCCAGAATGGCATGCGAGTTGGCTCCTCCAAAACCAAAACTGTTTACGCTTGTGCGGCGGGGGCGTCCATGCGGGGGTTCGAGCCACGGCGATGTTTGAGTGGAAAGCTGGAGATGAGAGTAAAAAGGAACAAGCGCGGGGTTCAGGTTGCTGAAAAGCATGTTGGGGCAGAACGTCTTCTCCTGCAGGGACTTGCACACCTTCAGCACCGAAGTAAGCCCGGCAGCTCCCTCTGATCCATGTTAGTCACATGACCCACCTGGGATTTAAGTACTTGTACTTGCCTGTGTGGCCCACAATCGTCTTCACTGACCCGACCAGAAGATCGGGATGGCCATCTCTGCGTCCATCGAAAAAGGCCCGGCTGATGGCTTCGGCTTCTTGTGGATCTCCGGCGGGCGTTCCTCTGTTCAGCTTCAACATCAACATCGATGCTCTCCACGTCGTCTATACTACTACTTACGTTCCGTGCGCCTCGAAGAATTGTGGTCGATCGCAGGCCTTGTCAAGGTCCAGCCCGGCGTTGCGGTACGTCTTGCGGATGAGTTCAGCTTGCGCTTTGGCCGAAGGCATGGTGATCCCTAAAATCATCAGCGCGTCGAAAGCCGTCTTGGCCTACTCGGTTGGGCAAAGGATACCTGTGGTCGCGCCATCCTGATTCAGGCCTGTCTCTCGAACGATGCACTCGATAGGGTCACCATCTGCCACTGCGTCCTTCAAGAGCTTGACGACAATGGAGACTACTCCCTCCCTAGAGAGCATTAGCCGTTGCTTCCCTCCTTGAAGCTGTCAGTCACCAACCCGCGAGCATAACCATCAGCGTCACGATCCCACATCCTGCATCTCCCTGTGGGAGACAGCATGTTCAATTTCGATTCGGCAATGAATTGGTACGGACTCAAAATGATGTTACTTCCCGCGACAATTGACATTCGAGACTCGCCAGCCCGGAGCGATTGTACAGCCAGATGTAAAGCCACAAGACTTGAAGAGCATGCCGTGTCCACGGTCCTATAGTTCGGTGAGCGTGGGCGGAGTGATAGGTCGTTGTGTACACTTACATCGAGGGACCTTTTAGGTCGAAACAGTATGAGATGCGGTTCGCCAATATGGATCGATGGCATCCAGGTCCTTGATACACGGGCGTCAAATCCGGATCAGACGCCACGAGTTCATTGTAATCCTGAGTCATGGAACCAACAAAACACCCAGTGTCCGACCCTTTCATTCCGGGGACATCAAGGCCTGAGGACTCAAGCGCTTCGAAGACAGTTTCCAGTATTAGTCGTTGTTGAGGGTCCAGCGCTTGGGCCTCAGCCGTCTTGAACCCAAAGAACTGAGCGTCAAACTTCTTGTAATCTTCGGAGAGAAGATACGCATGTTTGACAGGGCTGGTACCGTGATGGCTTCCATCTGGATGATAGAAATTCTGAACGTTGAAACGGTCCAGAGGTATCTCTTGCTGAAGGTCGCGTGGAGCTTTAACCAAGTCCCAGAACTTGGAAGGTGTTGAACATTCTCCAGGAAGGCGACAAGCCATACCGATAATGGCAACCGGTTCGTTTTGGCAAGACATGGTTGTTTTCGTACTAGTTCTGCTTAAAGAGAAAGAAGTTGAAAAGTTCCCAATGAGAAGGAGGATACACGTCGTTGCGTCCATCTATATACGAAAGCAGCCTCTCAACTACAGTGCATCCGTATCTGTTCTTCGGCGATACTCATGGAGGTCCACTGGCGCCTTTGTATGCATTTATGTGAAACAGAATGCTCCTGGTCCTGTTGTCTCCATTACTAGTCTGGAGGATTATACATATTTGGCGCGAATCATCTACACGGGCCTCGGGACTTCCAACCCTCGTAGATTCTATTGTTTTTAGTATGTTTTAGGATCTGGTAAGTGATCCGCGTCCTAACAAGTATCTAGACCATACCTCCGAAGGTTGCTTCTAATCCCTACCTTGGCCTATGCGCTCAGGTCGTCTTTACAACGGTTACCGGCCTATTAGTCGTTAGCGCTGGCGGTGAAAAAGCCCTGTGTAGATCGGAGTTCTGGTAAGTACGCGTGCTGGAACAAGCATTGCACGCAAACAGCTGCGAGTAGACTCGAGTACGGATATATTGAGGATGGAAGCATGGGCCAGAGACTAACAACTAATAGCCATGTAACCGTAGTATACTATATCTTCGTAATTGGTAGGTTTTTTCTTGTCCGCCTAATCTTTCTGACTTATAGCTAAGTAGGGCTTTGTTATAATCCTACGTTGTAAAGGAGAAGTTGGAGTAGGTAGAAGGGTTTTCTGTCCATCGCTAAGAAATTAACCTTCTTTGGGCCGCAACCATAATAATTGTCGAAACACCCCTGCCCGCCGAGGGCCAAAAAAGGGATCTCTAACTTCACCTCCACTCGATCAACTTACCCCCGGATTAGGCGCAGTCTATGTCGCCACTCCACACGTATCCCGAACGAATATTGACTCTACAAAAACATCGCCAACGCACCAGCAGCATAGCCAAAGCACCAAAGGCATAGTCATGCATCCTAAAGACGACGAAGAAGCCGCCCAGCTGTCAAGGAAGGCTCCGGTTGTGGTATCCCATAACGGCCCAACGTCTTCAAGCTCCGAACACTACGAACTATCGAGCATAGTTGGAAATAGGCAGCAAAGCATCGGAGAAAATAATGATGAAACCATTAATGAGTATCCATCGACTGTTAGAGCCAGTTTGATAGTCATGGCTATATCTTTCGCCGTCTTTTGTACAGGCTTGGTAACGTCACCTTGCTGCGGCGGAATATTCATGAGATCTCAGTCACTAACTGCTGGCTCAACTAGGATGGAACCATAATCTCAGTCGTTATTCCCAAAATCACTGACGATTTCGATACTATACAGGATGCCGGCTTGTATGGCAGCGCCTACTTCCTTCTTTCGGCAACTACCCAGCTCCCGTACGGAAAACTCTACAATCTCTTCTCTATTAAGAGTGTCTTCCTATGCGCCTTACTCCTATTTGAGATCGGCTCTTTATTATGTGCTGTTGCTAGTAGCTCTTCAGTATTCATACTGGGGCGTGCTATTGCTGGTCTAGGGAATGGTGGAATTTTCACTGGAGGTCTACTTATCATTCGACACTCAGCACCACTCTCAAAGCGGCCCATCTATATCGGCATCGCGTCGAGCTTGTTAGGGGTGTCCAATATTGCAGGGCCATTGTAAGTTTACGAGATTATACTTTTCGTGGCAGTTCAAGCTAATGGTTGAGACAGACTAGGAGGAGTCATGACTGAAAGGCTAGGTTGGAGATGGTGCTTCTGTCCGTCCTTAGGCATAGTCGATCTTTCCTAGGTAGTATGCTGACCTTATTGAAGGGATTAATTTACCAATCGGTTCCGCCGTCGGTCTCGCTCTCGCGCTCTGTTTCAAAAAAAACCAACCAATCAGAGGTCCAGCAGACCTGGACTTTAAAGCAAAGCTCAAGCACCTAGACCTTCTGGGCTTGCTCTTGATAGTATCCGCTACTACCAGTCTCCTACTCGCTCTCACTTGGGGAGGATCCCGCTTTCCCTGGTCAAGCTGGCGCATCATCCTGCTCTTCTGCGCCTCCTTCGTTTTGGGTGCAGCCTTCGCGGTCGTTCAGAAAACTCTAGGCGAAGACAGTACAGTTCCTGCTGCCTTATTGCACAGAGACGTTATTGTAGAGTTGACTACCTGCTGCTTACTCGGATTTGCAACCAACGCAGCCTCTAACACCATGAACTACTGGCTCCCAGTCTGGTTTCAGGTAGTCAAGAATGACTCCCCCTTGACATCGGCTGTCAAGATTTTACCCCAAGTTCTTAGCTTCGCGGTTGTTTCCTTGCTATCGGGGCCTCTCGTCACCTTCGTGGGCCATTGGGGTCCGATGATCATTTGTGGAGCCACAATTATGACCACTGGCGCAGGACTGCTGACAAGGATCACTATCGCCTCACCAAACGCTGCATGGATTGGATATGAGATTCTTTTCGGAGGAGGGTTTGGGCTCATATTTCAGGCGCCGGCAAATCTTGTGCAAGAGATCTTTGATAACAACGACAACGCTATTTCTCTAGCTACGGCGCTTCTTCTACTTTGCTCACTACTGGGACGTAAGTCATTTCGCAATATGAAATTCACATCTTTAAAAGAATTCTGTCGACTGACATCTTCCTTAAGCCTCGCTCTCACTTTCTATTGGTCAAACACTGTTCGAGAAAACGCTCTCGCGGCGCCTCGCCAGATTTGTACCCGGGCTGAACTCTCACTCCATCTCCCAAGTTGGGCTTATCCAACTGAGGGATCAATTGCAGACGACGTATCCCACTATGTCTTCTCTCATCCTGGCATGCTACAACCAAGCTGTCGTTTCCGTTTTGATTGTCGTATTAGGATTCTCTGCATTAAACTTTTTGGGTGTTTTTGGCGTTGGCTGGAAGTTCCGGAGACAAGCTATCGTGGGGTAACAGTGGCGTAGTTTGTTAAGGTCATCTACCCCGACTTCTTCTTCCAAACGTAACATTGTAAGAAAGACCTTAGATGTAAGTATAAAAAGATAAGGAGAATAGATACGTAAAACCCTAATAGCAAAAAAGAATCATTATTTCCGAAAATATGATAACGTATTCCACCACCGAGCCGGCCACTTTTCCTTGGCACAGCCCTTATCCTATTTAACAACGCGATAGCCATTCAAGAAGGTAGAATTGATCTCGCTCTTCAGGCTTATATCTCTGGCCAATTTCAAAGCCTACGGCGCGCTGCTACAGCCTTTAACGTTAAACACCAAAGGCTCTCTGATCGGCTCCGCGGAATCACCTCTCGATCTCAAACTCGCCCAAACTCTCATAAGCTCATTACGATAGAAAAGCAAACGATTATCAGATATATCCTCGATCTCGATTCGCGAGGATTCGCGCTGAATTGATGCTACACCAGAACGCTCTAGTTATTGCACGAAACCACGAGCTTGAAGAGCAATTGGCAGTAATGACGAAGCGAATATGGCGTAAAAGGAAGCGGATCCAGCAAGGTGGTACTGTAGAGTATGGGACTGCAGCAGCGCGGGTAGCTGCTGAGGCGTCTGTTGCGCCTCAGGGATCAAAGAATACTCGTAGTAGTGGTGATCAAGAAACAGCCCGACCAACTCAAAGGCGCTGTGGGAACTGCGGCGCGACTGGGCACAATGCGCGAACGTGTAAGAAGGATATCGAGATATCTTCTGAATCAGATAGTAGCACGACGGACTTGGACTCTATTGTTGATAGCGATAAAATTGAAGAGTCGTAACATGAGTTGGTCGTGCCAAGGAAAAATGACCGGCTCGGTGGTGGAATACGTTATCAAATAATGTAAAGATGACCTCGGCGACCTGAGCGCGTAGACCATGGTAGGGATTGGAATAAACCTTTTTTTGCCCTGCAAAAGAGTACTACAGTACATTTCCGTGGTAGCGATGAATATGATTATTAGCCCGGAACATTCGGTTCCTGACAGCACTTCGTTGTGGATGATATCTCACCCATGCAACCCATTTTCGGAACAAGATATGTGAGGCTAATTCTGCTGAATACCTTATCTCTCACCCGCATTACTGTGGTACCTACGGTTCTAAATGGCTATTGGGCCTATAATATTTTGACTGTCGCAAGGATTCACAGGGGTATCTTTGCTGTATTATAGTGCGGCAGATGCGAGGTACGGTTGACAAGGTTGGGGCTAGTTGATATTTATTGTAGCTTGTGCGTCAACGGGAACAATCTCCAAATTTTTGACTGACTTCGTGAGAAATTTTGAGAGAGGACCGCCCGCAATTCTGATCTACGGTAAAGTAAAGCGTTGACGGCGGAGGACGGCTAAGGACGGTTAAAAACGCGGAGAGGGCTCTAGAGCGGTCTTTTACGATGTATCAAGACGTATGTTGGAACAAGCATTGCACGCAAACGGCGGCAAGTAGACTCGAGTACAGATATATTGAGGATGGAAGCATTGGCCAGAGACTATTAGCGAATAGTCAAGCAACCATAGTAGATTCTGGTGCTTGCTTTAGTGTCAATAACGTCATGAGTCTCTCTCTCTCTCTCTCTCTCTCTCTCTCTCTCTTAGCTGGCTCTCGAATCATCTTAAATCCGAGCCCTGATCCTCAATACGAAGAGCCGTGGCCCGTGTTTATCGACGATCGTACCCTAGATCGGGTACAAGATCGAAAGGAGTGGGTACAATTTATTCCTATCGATCTCAACATTATTCGTACACTGGATTTGCCGTTTCATCTTCAGTATAATTCCTTAAATCATTCGTTATCCAAATCACGGTATTTATTAGAGAATACTACCCTAATCGGATTTTCCCTCTTTCTAATACCCGCGACTGTACTATGGAAGGCGGCCAAAAGAAGGTTAATCTCTAAGCGATTGACAGCAATCAAACAAAAAAATTCCTACCCTAACTTCTCCTTCCTAACGTAGGATTACAGTGAAGACCTACCTATCTATAGGAGGAGAAAGATAAGGAGAATAGACTCGTAAAAAGTAGAACCAACTATTTGCGGAGGTATAGTATATGGATAACCAAGGATAGTAAAAAGATAATCTAGGCGCGTGTGAGAGGCGTGGTGTCAAAGGATAGATCCTTTCTCAACTTATCCTGGATGGATTCTTAGCACTACCTGGTAGTTCTCACGTGCGCCTAGCAGGGATTATTCAGGGACCGTTTCACATGCGCTTCTACTCCTTTCTATTCTCTTCTCAGGACAGCATGTCCTTTTCCTACTTGGAAGATTATATATACAAGTTGTTCTTCCTGTACCTACACTTTCTCTTTGCACTTAGATACTTGAAATATAAGCTGTCTTCCCTCACTTGCGAAACACCTTTGAGGGTTGAACTCTTACACGTGGTCGATATGTTTTTCAATTGACTATCCTGATTGACGAGTATTACAACTTGAAGAAAAGAGAGAAAGACTAGAATACATGGTTTTATAATCAGTGGTGGTGGGGCTGTGGAATCTTCCAGAAGTTTCCAAAGGGTGAGGGCATAGCCGAGAACCACAATCTAGGCCATAGCCTGTGACAGCGCGTAGGCCTGGGTAGGGATTAGAATTAACTATTGCGGGACGGTAGCTCGAAAGACGCAGCATACTCGTAGCCAAAGATTGTTTAGATTCAGTTAAGGAGTGAAGGTATCTACAAACAGAGAACCTCAATGAGGTTCTGTCTCTATACTAGGCTCAATCAGGCTTAGGCTCTTAGCCTATACCAACCAAGGGCCGTGCCCATAACATTACTTGACTATTAGTTGTTAGTCTCTAGCCGATAAATTAATCTTTAGTGCGGTAATTAATCTATTTGAAGCTGTAGATCTCTCTGTATATAAGACTAAAGATTGTTGTAAGGTGAAGTAGGGAGGAGAGATTGGGGTGGAAGTTGTTTATTTATTAACGGCGCGTTACCAGGGCGCGCCATGTCCACTACCACGCCCTCACCTGGACTCGCAATGCTTGGGTCCTCACGATGCTTGGCATATTGGATCCTGGTGTTGTAAAATCCTGGACCCTGGATTTACAACAACAATGGCCAACTCGGAATCTGGACAACACCGGACCCGGAACAGAAGATTGGGAACATCAGGATCGGAGAGTGTCCTATACTGACCATAGTATAGATGACTCGGGTAGTGAACGGGGGTGGGCATAGTTCGACGGCGCCGGTCCATGGACGGGGCGCGGTCTGGAAAGTGACGAAAGGCTTTTTAATCCCAGAGAGTTGGCTTTTTGCAATTGTAGATAGAGATTGTGGGCACACGGCACATACGCTATTAATAATAATAATCGGATTTTTACGTGGTATGTAATGGCGTATGTGCCGTGTGCCCACAATCTCTATCTACAATTGCAAAAACCCAACTCTCTGGGATAAAAAAGCCTTTCGTCACTTTCCAGACCGCGCCCCGTCCATGGACCGGCGCCGTCGAACTATGCCCCCCCGTTCACTACCCGAGTCATCTATACTGTGGTCAGTATAGGACACCCTCCGGTCCTAATGCTCCCAATCCTCTGTTCCGGGCCGGTGTTGTCTAGTTTCCGAGTTGGCCATTGTTATTGTAAATCCAGGGTCCAGGATTTTTACAACACCAGGATTCAATATGCCAAGCATCGTGAGGACCCAAACATTGCGAGTCCAGGTGAGGGCGTGGTAACGGACACGGCGCGCTCTGGTAACTCGCCGTTAATAACTAAACAACTTCCACCCAATCTCTCCTCCCTCCTTCACCTCACAGCAATCTTCAGTCCACACCTCCCCTTCTCTCCTCGGTCCCTCCAAGACCCTCATCGCACCTTCAGCTCTCTAACGCTTTCTCCTGGTTGGTTGGAGTTCGTGCTGATGGACAGTGTTTGTACCGTCCATGGCTCGGGAATTCCGCTCATTTCTCACTTCAGCTTCTCCTCCTTCCCGTCCGTAGTCTCTGCTCGTCCCCCCTTCTACTCTGTGTCTTCTTACTCAATTCTCCCCACCAGCCGCGGTGCCGCGGAGAAGTTTGACCTGTCCTCCTTTTGTGCGTTGTTTGCCACGGTAAGATAGGGCAGGATATTATTGTCGAGCATCCACCTAGCAGCAGCCTTGCATCCCTTGCTGGTATTGAGTGCCGTACGTATCGATGTTGTACCAGTTTCGCTCCTCAGATGGTCTCTATTGTATCTGGGGCAGAAGTCGAATACATGAATTAGTGTCTGGTGTCGCCATCCACACGCGCATTCCGGGGTTATCCCTGGCACATGTATTGCTGCCAGCCAGGACCGGAGTCCCAATACCTCTGTTCTCATCAAAAAAACCGCTGTAGCTTCAAGTTTCGTGAGGCCATCGTACAGTCCCAGTGTCTCGTCCTCCCACTCCTTAGACCAAGTCGCACCGGCCTTGTTCCTTCTCTTCTCCTCCCACCTTGCCCTCCATATCTCCTCCAGCAGCGCGGAGATTTTGGAGGGCAGCCTATATTTATGCAGGTTTCCCCCCCTTCGAGCTCTTCTTCTCCTATTTTCGGCTCCCGGTTCCTCAGCGTCGGGCCTTCCTCGCTCCCTTCTCGTCCTAGCAATGGCCCGTCTCTGGTTGTAGGGTCCCACTTCATGTGTAGGTCTCCCTAGCGTTGGTCTTGGTGACGGGAGGTTGGGGTTATTCCTAACGGTATGAATGGGTCGTCGACCCGGTCTTGGCTCTGGCTCCGGTCCTCCATAGTATAAGTTGGGTAGCTCTGCGGGAGCATACTGAGGCATTTCGTTGGACTGCGTCTCCCGTAGTGCTAGTCTAGCAGCTCCCATCTCCGCCGGTGTCTCCGGTCGCCGGGGGAGTACCCTGGGTCTTCCTCTCCTTTTTCTCCCCCTTGGTGGTGGGGGGACAGCCTCCATGTCCCTCCACATGAGTTCAACTGTGTGTTGTATCTCTTTTTCCACCGGGTGGTCCTTTACCGCTCCTACTCGTTCCAGGACGAGCTGCTCCACGTATAGGTCCATCGGCTGGACCGACGTCTCCCTTTCCAGCGCAACAACGGGGGTTCGCCTATAGCCCCCGGTTACCTTCCTAAGGCAGTCCCTCTGGACTCTTGCCAATCGCTCCATGTACGGTGCCCGCGTAATACCTCCAGCTCGGTCATTGCATCCCCACGCCTGGATCCCATATAGGAGTGTAGGTCTTACCACTGCTATATAAATGAGTCTGGACTTCCGCAATGATGGTCCAAATATTCCGGCTACCAGCCGCCCCATTGCTCCCATAGCTGCCCTGGCCTTGCCGATGGCTCTGTTCATATGAGACTCCCAACTCAACGACGGATCGAACCAGACCCCGAGCATCCTGATCTCCTTCTTCATTACCTTTACTGGAGTCCCATCAACCACTACTGTAGAGTCCATGTCCCCTGGCTGGGCCTCCGTCCGTTTGGCCTGCTTGAAGTGCATTAGTTGGTACTTTGTGGGGTTAAATGTCGCCCCATGTCTCTTTGCCCAAGCGATACATCTGTCATGTGCAACGGTTAGTCTCCGGCAGTTATCTGCGGCCGATACCCCCCAAGCAATCAAGTTTGTGTCGTCCACGAAGCCAAAGCCGACCAGCCCGTCGTTTGGTGTCTGGAATTCCTCGAGTAGCTCCGAGATAAAGAAGAGGAAGAGTATCGGTGAGAGGTTGGACCCCTGCGGTATCCCGGTCCTGGCTGAAGTCCACTCGCTCGTAAATCCGGTAAAGGACACCTTGGTTCGCCTCCCTTCCAAGAAACTTTCAATAAACCTCAGAATCCATGCCGGCACTCCCTTGCTCCATAGTATGTGCATTAACCTCCTGTGCGATACATGGTTGAAAGCCCCTTTGAGGTCAAGACTTAACATGGTTAGAATCTTTTTGGCGGTTGATTTCCATGACGTGTGTATACTGCTGCGCAGGAACGTTACCGCGGAGAGAGTGGACCTCTGCTTCCTCCCGCCAAACTGGTTCCACGGCAGTGCGCCGCTTTTCTCAGCAAAAGCTGTGAGTTGCTGCGCGACCACCTTCTCCACCAGCTTCGCAAGTGTATTTTCCAATTGGATGGGCCGGTACGCTCCCGGGTCAGTGTAGTCGCCCTTGCCCTCCTTCAGGACGCACGTGATGGATTCCTTAAATGACGGCGGGAGGCCTCCAGTCTCAAGCATGGTCTGTACCGCTTCCGCAACCGGCTTCTTAATGTCCTCCACCAGCAGCTTGATAGCTTCGTTCTGGATCTCGTCCGGCCCTGGGGCTTTCCTATTGGGCATTTCCAAGATAACCGTCTCGATCATCTCCTCTGTAATATCCGGCACTTCTTCGCCCTCGACCCGTATGACCCACGGCCGGTCTGATCCTGGTCCCCCTTCGATGTCGCTGAGATCAGCCTCCTGCTGCGCGGGAAAGAATTTCTCCGCCAGGATCCGCGCTATATCGGCCATGTCCTTGCTTTTCCTGCCTGTTCTCGGATCGACCAGATCGGGCATTTGGGGGAGACCGGGCGCTCCTTTGCGGCTCCATTTTGACATTGTCCATAGCCCTTTGTTGTGTGGTACGGCGGGGTCATTGGTAAACTCATCTAGGAAGGTCCTCCAATTGTCCCTAGAGAGTCTCCGAATTTCCCGATCTAGGGCTTTGGTGGCCGTCCGCAACCTTTCCCTATCTCTGGCCGCAAAGCTTCTTTTGTAGTCCCGACGGGCATCATCCTTCTCCTTGACCAGTTCTGCAGCGCGGGGGGACCACCCTTTCCTCTCTTTTCTTCCTGGTTTGATCCTGGGGCACAGTTCCACCAGGGCTTGGTGTATGGCCTCCTGTAGCGCCACCATTCTATCTCCGGAACTTTGCCATCCGGAGGCCGCGACTCTCTCTCTGAACTCTTGCGGATCCATCCTGTCGGTATTGAACCTACCCAGGCGCGTGGCCCTCGTTGTTTCTGCTTGTAAAACTATCCGGATAGGGTGGTGGTCTTTGAGGTCCCTCCACCCTGGTTCCGGGAGACAGGACACGGTCCTGGCGTGTACCCCCTCAGTCCCGAACGTGAGATCGATCGTCGATTTGTCTCCATTCCTTTCCCAAGTCGGCTCCCCTCTCTTCGTAAGCATATACAGGTTGTACGCTTCCACCTTCTCCCAGAGATGATCGGCTTGGCGAGTCGCCCTCGCGCCAATGCCGCCCCATCTCGGGTGCGTTGCATTCATGTCCCCTAAGACCATGTAGTTCTCCTTCGCCTCTCCTATCGCTGTCCGTATTTGTGGCCATGTGGTCATTCGTACTTCGTTCGTGATAGGGTTGTAAACATTGATAAGTGTAACGGGCCAGCCGTCGAGGTTGATGTCGAGCGCCGCGACCCATGGGCCATAGTAGCGGACCGCCCATGTTCCGGGCTCGATCTCCTTGCTAATGAAAAAAGCCACCTTCGTCGCTCTCACCCTCTCCCCCCTTGGTTCAAACGCCAACGTGTACCCCGGGGGGCAGTACGTGGTGCCTCTCTTCTCCATTGGTTCCTGCAGCACTATAACTTACTGTATCTTTGGGTGAAAGCGGTCGATCAACGACCTAGCTTTGTTGTAGTTAGCGTTACAACAATTGTACTGCACGATCTCGGTCCTAGGTCCACTAGACATTGGGTAAGATCGGGTTAAGGGGTGTGCTAGGTGGCGCTACATCGCCAAAACTCACGGCTACCCCTGTGAATTCCCTATCCATTGTCTGCTCCATAATGGATGGCGGTAGCGTGCCGCTGCTCACTATAGCCGGCAGAGCCCCGAACCTCGGGGGGCTGCCGGTAGTATCAATTCCTCTTCCGCTGCCCCCGCTCCCTGGCCGGGTCGCTTCCGCCCTTGTCGGGATGTCTGGGTTTTCTCCTATGGGCGTTCCATAGGCGGACTCGGGTGCCATAGAGAGTCGGTTTCCTCTGGTAGTTGGTGTACTGAACCCAGCCTTCTCGAAGATGTGCCCCTGCCCTTGGGGTCTCGGCACTACCTTAGGCCTGTTTGTGGATCCGAGCGGCCTCCCAACTGGTCCACCGGGACCGTTAGGGGCCCTACGCTTGTTCGATCCATGTGGGAACTGCTTTTCGTACTCGGGTGCTGCCTCGATGGCGCGGTCCTTAATCATCCAGGATTGCTGCTGCAAGGCCGCCCTCTTTGCTTGCACTTGCCCAAAATATCTTTCAAAGGTCTTGCACTGTCTCCTAGCCCACGTGGGGTGTGCGCCCTTGCAGTTTGTACACCGGTGGACATTCAATGCCCCTGGGCATATCCTGGTGTCGTAGTCACCCATGCATCTACCGCACTTGACCGCTGAGGTGCAATGCTCCGAGACATGTCCCCAGACTTGGCACTTGTAACACTGCTTGATCGAGGCTGTATGATCATACAGCCTGGCCTGGTAAATCTCCCCTCTTATAACAATCCCCTTCTGGATTACCATGTCCCTATGCTCTGTGGTACTGAACCCAAGCAAGAGCGCTGCCCGTTCGGAGACCGTGGCCGGCCCGTCCCTTCTTTTGTATCTCTTGGCTTTGTCCTTCCATGCAACTGAGTGAATCTTCAGCCCTGGGCATAGTCTCTGAGTCCCCATGATAATGTCGCTCAGAACCTGGGTGTTGTCTGCGTTTCTTCCGTGGGCCACTCCTACTCCACGGTGTACTCCCATCACCTCTAGGAAGTAGTCTCTTCGTACTTGTGTGGTCGCCGCCCCGGTTCCTTGGAGGGCGCACCTGTCCTTGTCCGCAGTGGTCCTGAAATGGACATCCACCGCTCCGCTCTTGAGGACGTGGACTCCAACCGCGGATGGCATATCCTTCCTGCAGGCTTCCAGTATCTTGTTCGTATCTCTCCTTTCTTCTTCTGTGAGCTCAACATTTTCGTTGAGGTTGACTCTGACTATCTTGGAGTTTGGTGGCTCCGCCGCGACATGGGAGTACAGGCGACGTTCCGTCGATGGCCCCTTTCCGTGGAGGTCCTTGATCATTCGCTCAATCCGGTCCAGTTGTGGTCCAGCCGAGAAGCATTTTGGTCCAGCCGCAAAGTTTTCCCGGGCTACTGGGGGTGCAAGTGCGTCCAAGGCATCGCGGACGAGGGAGGCAAGGAACCGAGGATTGGGCATTTTGGAGGAGTTCAAGTGTCCTATAACTTCAATTAGGATGTCCTTTGCTGGTCTCAAGGGTTGTCCGGCTTGAGGTCCTTCTGCTCTTCTAATGGATCCGGTCGGCAGTTGCGATGGTGGCGGTTCACTCGTGGTACCACCACCACCGCTGTCCTGCGGGTTGTTCGGCATCTTTTCTAGGGTAATGCGCCCTTGCGGTTACGATGGTGATGCGTATGACTTTATCTGGATGATATTGGGCGACTCAACGGCGTGGAGCGGTTTCTCCATACGCTATTACATACCACGTAAAATCTGATTATTATTATTAACGTATTCCACCACCGAGCCGGCCACACCACCGAGCCGGCCACTTTTCCTTGGCACGACCAACTCATATTACGCCTCTTCAATTTTATCGCTATCAACAATAGATTCCAAGTCTGCCGTGCTGCTATCTGATTCAGAAGATATCTCAATATCCTTTTTACACCTTCGCGCATTGTGCCCAGGCTTTGTAATTGGCCAGAGGTACAGGCCTGAAGAGCGAGATCAATTCTGCCTTCTTCTTGAACGGCTATCGCGTTGCGTTGTTGAGACATTGCGTGTTGAAGAGGATAAGGGCTGTGCCATGGAAAAGTGGCCGGCTCGGTGGTGTGGGCGGCTCGGTGGTGGAATACGTGATATATAAGACTATACAAAGTGGTTAACAGGAAGATAGCCAATCAGATTCTGCTTATAAATGTATTAAAACACCAAGATCTGAGTTAAATACCCATATATAGAGCCCTCAGATCACCGCATTTGGCGTGGGACTAACAACTAATAGGCCGGAAACCATAATACGTCTTTTTACCCCAACGTCCTCTCTTGCTCCCACAACTCCAAACTTTCTGGCTACACACCTCCCTCAATCCTCTACAATGGATACACTCCCAGCAACAAGAACAGCACTCGTCCAATCCGACTCCCAAAAAGGCGCCAAAGAAATCCGCTCGGGAATCCCCCTCCCATCCATTTCCCCAACCCAAGTCCTCGTAAAAACAACTCACGTCGCCCTCCAGCCCTGCGACTTCAAAATGCCAGCCCGAGCGCATATCCCCTCCGCTGTCATTGGCAACGATTATGCCGGCCGCATCGTTGCGCTCGGCTCTTCCGTCCCCTCGCACCTCGATCTCCACGTGGGGGATCGAGTGTACGGCTTCGTCCACGGAAACAATCCCCAGACTCCGGATTGTGGGTCATTTAGCGAGTTTTTGGCTGCGGAGGCGGAGCACGTGTGGAAAACGCCCGAAAGGGTTGGGGACGAGGTTGCGAGCACGTTGGCGAGCCGGATTGCCACCTGTGCGCTTGCTTTTAAGGCATTGGGACTGGTGGGACGGCCATGGTACGGTGGGGGGATGGGTGAGGTTGTCCTTGTATATGGAGGGAGTACTAGTGTTGGGCAACTGATTATCAGGGCGTTGAAGATGTGAGTTTCTTCTTCTTGATACCTTGCATCACCCTTGTTTACTTTGTGATTGTCACCATCACTCGCGCCCCTTTGATTCATGTCTTTCTCGGAATTACCTAAACACAGTTGGGCTGGTACCGAGATTGAAGATTTTTCGGTTAACGTCACGATGCCATTGCCAGGGATTTGGTAATTTCGACCTTGGATCAAGGTACTTCGTTTCGAATATGACTCTTGATACATGGTAGGCAGCGAGGATCATGAATCAATGGCCAAGCTGTACCACGGTAATTAGATGTCCATGAGGCAGGATGGCTGATGAATCGTCGTTCAGGTCCGGATACACACCCATAGCAACCTGTTCCCCTGTCAACTTCCCCTTGGTCCGCTCCCAAGGCGCCAAAGAAGCCTTCGACTACAAAGATCCAAACTACATCTCCCAAGTCAGGTCCTTCACCAACCGCTCCCTCAAATTCGTCATCGACTGTATCAGCGAATCACCAACGGTGAAAGATTGTCTGGCCATGATCAGTCGCGCAGGCGGCAAATTCGTAGGTCTAGAATATTTCCCCGACAACTGGAATACGCGCCCCAAAACCGTGCAAGCTTCCTACTTCTATGCTTGGGAGGTTTTAGGGAAGGATGTGAATTATCTAGATATGTATGGTACGAAGGGGGATGAGGCGGTCAAGGAGTATGGACAGGAGTGGATGGCGAAGATGCAAGGTGTGATTGAGAATAATTTCCTTGACATCCCTATTCAGGTGCTCCCAGGGAGATTTGATGCGATTTTGGTTGGGTTGCAGGTGTTGGAGAATAGGAAGGTGTCGGCGAAGAAGATGGTGGTCAAAATCGAGGAGTAAAAAACGATGGCGTTTGGTTTCATGGTTTTTATATTGTTAATGCAAAAATGACGTGAAAAATTGGGTACCAGCCACAAATATTGTAACACCGAGAAAGACGTTAATAGTTGCTGTTTCTTTCGATAGAAGTTTTCAGCTGTAGTTTCCAAATTGCCGGCGTATTCTTACCTGAATAGAATCAGGTTTCGATTTTCCTTTATCGCGCGAATTCTGCACGGACCTGAGGGCATTATACGCATGCATGGATAAGACCTATAGAATCGTCCGTGTACGAGAAAGATTTACGCATTGTTGCCAAGTGGCAACTGTTGATGTCTTTCTGCAAGAACAAGAAAATACAGTGACTGTACCTTGAAATACCTATCACTACTATAATGGTCTCGAACGCGACCTTTGTCGCGTTAAATCACGGCTTTTCTACGCAGACAATATTTGTGGCATGGTATGAGTTCCAATTGATCTAGACTAGCTCATCAATTTCTTCAACATGGGGCATATTTGATCATACTGAGTTGCTGGCGCAAGATTGAGACCAGGCTTGTTCTCGAATCCGATTCGAATGAGTGTATTCTCTGTGGATGAATTGTTAGATCTCAGTCCATGTCAGCCTGTCCGTTTGGGGGAATCACTTACTCGTAGCATCATAAACTGGCCATCCGAGCCCACTCAAACCCTTAGCAGGATCCTTGGCAAAAGTTGCCCAAGCATGCATGGTTTCTGTACACAATGTGAGTCACCAGTTATCAACTATACACCCCCCACCGTATCACAAGGCAAAAAAACTCACCTTTGATCATCAGCGCCTCGTCAGGCGTGTCCTTCACATTCCCCGTCCTCAACTCCGTCGTCCCAAACACAGCCGGTATATCACTAGAATGGTACGCCCCAGTTCCAGGACCCAAACTCGTATTGTTGAAATCACCATGATATCGGAATCGCCATGCCGGAACGTTGTTCTTGATGCGGACGGAAGATGCCGCGGCGGAGCCGCAAGACATCATGCTATCCATTATATTCATCGGGTCGAAGCCTTTAGGCAGTAAACCTGCAAAAGCCGACATGGGGGAAGCAGCCATGGGGGAACTGGAGTTTGCACCACCCGTCGTTGCAGCACCGGAACCAGATGGGGCAGCACCGGGACCCGAGGGGGCAGATCCGAAGGGGTTTTTACCACCAGCGGCAGCAGCGATAGCGGCAGTTAGACCGGCCTCGTGGTCTGTGTTTCCGACGAGGAGGGGAACTTTGATAAATTCTCCTGCGTCTCCTCTTCGACCAGAATCTTTGAAGACGATTTTGTCATCGGTCACGGGACCGAATGGTGTCATACCTGGTCCTGTGGTTTGCCGATCTAACTCTTTCATAATCACATCTGATGGCTTAGTCCTCATGCATTCTACAGTTTTCTCTCCGGCTTCGGCACCGCCACAGCCCATCGCCTTGGAGACGGCGTACCAATCACTATTTGGTGATTTTCCGCCGCCTCTGCCTGGCATGGTGCCTGCGGCACCGGACTGGGCGATTATTCCGCCGATGATAGGGTCTTTGGTCCAAGCGTAGGAGTACATGTCTACGGCTACGGCTCCAGCTGATTCACCGAAAATGGTGATGCGCTTGGGATCGCCACCGAAGGCAGCAATATTATCTCTCACCCATTCCACAGCAAGACGTTGATCGAGGAGGCCGAGATTCTGCTCGGGAAGGCCAGGAGCATTGGGGAATCCCATGATATTTAAGCGATATCTGTTCTTAGTCAGCTCTCACCTTACATGTGGGCTATCAGGTGTCTCACTGTATCGAAACCAAAACCACATCTTCATCATTGGCATATCTAGAACCATCCATGAACGCCGCGTTGGCATTTCCAGACGAGAAACCACCACCATGAACCCAGAAAAGCACGGCTTTCGCTTTCTCGCCTGTCTGTGGCTTTGTCCAGATATTGATTCCCAGACAATCTTCAGTGTAGTTGTGACCTGCTCCGCCCATGCCGTCACCATAGGCTTTCAGCAAGGGACTTGCGCTCATGGGTCCGCCGGCACCGAGGGGTTGAGCACAATCACTTTGAAGAGGTTAGGGTAGTATTGTGATTGGCGTAGAATAGAGGGACTTACTCTTTCTGTATCAAATTAGTAAAGCTGGTAGAGTGATGAAGAGTTTGTACATACCCACTTTGTGGCATCGATTGGTCCGTCCGATTTGAAGGCTTTGGGAGGCATCCATCTCAACGGACCTTGGGGTGGTTGAGCGTAGGGAATTCCAACATATTCGGATACTTCCTCATACCCTACACGAGTGGCGGCACGTCCTTTGACTTTGCCACTCGTAGTGGTAACTTCCTGTCCAATAGCCCATTTATCTTGAGACGCTGCTGAAACCGTAGTCGCCAAGACTGATAGCGCCACGGTGTGTAGAAATTCCACGTGCATAGTGAAATGGGCGAGAAAAAGATCAATGAGTGTAGGAAAATGAAGGTGCTAGCGTTTGCTGGTTGTGGAGAGATCATACTATCTATAAGATTTTGAACAACCCACTCGAGAATGAGTCCGAAACAAAAATTCATTTCGAGAAAATTAATCATAAAGAATACACTGCAGAACTCGGGCAGTGGCACGCATACTGAACATCCAGGGATTGTAGATCCGGGGCGGGCCTCCCACGGAACCTTTTGTGATCCCGGGAAAGACTCTTGAGGCTAAACGATGGACATTAGTACACGTGATGAAATTGACCGCCGCGGATTTAATGTTTTTCAACGAGCAGATATAAAGCTTATCGTTCTGAGGAAATGGCGATTAGGAACGATAATTTCTAGTGATCTAGCTCTGCGAAATAAAGGCTAGAGATTCCTGTTAGACGACTGTAGCCGCGGGTTGTAAGGTAGTGAAAGAATGGTTGTTTGAAGACCACATTATGCGCGTGTCGTGAAAGCTGCTGGCCTTTCTATGGAGTATTCACCATCTACTTCATGATGCAATAGTTTGGATATTTTACTCGTCGTCGCCAAAGAACACCTTGACGCCGGTTGGCAACCATGCATCACCACAGCTGAAGAGAATTAGTCGAGGACAATTAATCGAGAATGGAATAGAGACAACGTACACCTTGAATCTTTCTGGTTGGGCATCGATAGCCTTCATCTCCTCCGAAGTGAGCTCCCAGCCGTCTAGCTCGAAGTTCTTCACAATCCTCGACGCGGTGACTGACTTGGGGATGACTGACGTTCCTCGCTGAATACCCCACATAAGGCTAGAGATCTGTTAGTCAAGTATTTTAAGACAGAAGGATAGCCACATACAGCACTTGCTGAACAGTCTTTCCCTTCTTCTCGGCGAGCTTGATGAGATCCTGGTTCTTGTACAGAGGAGAGTCGGTCGAGCCAAGGCAAGAATAAGCTGTAGCGTGGATACCCTTCTCCTTACAGTAGGCCAAAAGCTTTGGTGAAGGGTTGTTTGGGTGCAACTCAATCTGGTTCACTACAGGCATGGTTTTGAATGAAGGGTCGTTGAGTAGGATCTCGAGGTTCTTGATGGCGAAGTTGGAAACACCAATGTTCTTAACACGGCCGGAAGCGGGCAGCTTCTGTAGCTCGGCCCAAGTCTTGACGAAGTTCCAATCTGGGAGATGCTTCTTCAGGTCATTTGGGTCGGTTGAGCATGGCCAGTGCATGAGGTAGAGGTCAACGTAGTCGACGCCGAGAGACTCAAGAGAAGACGTGATACCCTCTTCGACACGCTTGTGCCATGGGTTGTCCAATTTTGTTGTAATCCAGATCTGCTCACGCGGGACGCCGGAATCTTTGATACCTTGTCCGACCTCCTTCTCGTTGCCGTATGCGAGGGCGGTATCGATGTGTCTGTAGCCGTTCTGAAGAGCAACCTTGACAGCTTCACGCACCTCACCCGGGGCAGATTGCCATGTTCCTGTGAAGAATGATTAGAGGTCAACCCTCCTCGCGTACACAAAGCTGACTGACCTAGGCCAACAGCAGGGATCTCATCGCCCGTGTTGAGCTTGAACTTGAGCTTGGTGTGTTCGAGAGCAGAGGCCATTGTGAAGGGAGAAATGGAATGAATGGTTGATGGATTGAATGGGTTGTTTGGTTGTTACAGTGAGAAAAGCGAAAGGAGGGGACAGCTTTTGTATGTGACCCATCTCGCCTTACCAGCGATGACGGAGCCGCCTCTATTGGAGTGAAGGGAAAGAAATGGCAGCGGGAGAATAGCAGCCGAAGTGGAAGAATCCCAGTGGCATCCCACCATTGCCATGATCCGCCAGTCTGATGTTACATTATCGCTGGACACCAAGCTTGAAGCTAACAGGCGTGAGCGCTGAGAACCACAGAAAGCCGCTCCGACCCACGAACTTCACCCAATCACAGCCATGTCTTCGGGTTTTGTTTCTGGAGGCAGTCTTGACAAGCCCGCCGAGCGAGACGACGCATGGAAGAAAGCTCAGGTATGCTAGATACTCAAAATGCTGGCGACGCGTCCTGACACCCCGTACAGGAAGAACTCGAGGCCAGACGCAAGAGCAAGGAGGAAGCCAGCCAAGCGAGCAACGGGAAGTCGCTGTTCGAGACGCTCCAGGCCAATAAAGGTGAAGCTGCAGAGCTGCCAGTGTCCGAGTAGAAGAGGGGCTCACACGTTAGGTTATTCGCGGTTACAGTCGCCAAAGAAGAAGCATTTGCAGAGGTACGTGAAGCTCATGCTGTACTTGGTCGCCCCTCCAGACTGAGCACGTTCACTAGGCCAACCGCCTCAAGTACCAGTTCCGCGCCATCGACGAGGATGAAGCCGACTTCCTCGAATCTGTCCTTGAATCTACACGCGCCCAAGAAGACGCCGTCCGCAAAGAAACAGCAGACTCCCTCGCCGCCTTCAGAAGGCAGCAGGAAGAGAAGGAGAAGGCAGCTTTGGGCATAGGTGACAGCGGCAATCCAGTTGACGAAGAAGAGACATGGAGCTTTAGTGGAAAGAAGCGAAAGAAGGGCAAGCCAAAGGAATTTTTGAAAGGCATTAAGCTGCGCAAGACCTCTTCCACCGTTAGTTTCAGCGAAGCTCTCGCCGAAAGCACAGCCAACGATACACCCAACACCAAGGCACAGGAATCTGTACAGCCGAAGGCTAAGTCACCGATTACTGCTTCGAGTACTGCAAGCGAAAAAGAGGAAACCCCATTGGCTGCGCCACAAAAGCCGAGCACGTTGCCAGTTATCGCTCTGGGACTAGGCAACTACTTATCGGACGAGGATGACTAACGCGGAGACACGTCAACATCGGACAATTTACTTCGGTAAGGTCTTCGTCCATTACAGTGTTACACAGGATCTTATCGATATCTTTGTATGGTTGAACACTATCAATCAACAATTGAGGCGCGAGAGATTGGCTTAAGAGATGATCCAATTGCGGCTGCGTGAGGCATTGAAAGCTGAGGTGGCGTAGCCTCTCATGTTGAATACTCCGCGTGGTGTTGCAAAACACTTTTGACGAAGATCTTTTCAAAGCGGAGTACTTGCTCATCCGATTTCCAAATTGCCATAGTCACTTTCCACACTTCGCACTCACTCGCTGGAACAACAGTATATAGATCTTGATCCTGCAAGCCTGAAGTGGGCTGAAGGTTGCGCCTGCTGCCTGACTTGATTCCCTTTTTCCACTTCGGGAGTTCCGAGAAGCTCCAAAGATCTCGAAAGGAAACACAAACCATTTTTGCGGTCGCTAAATCTTCAAACGCGCATCATCCGCTGATAGATCCCATTCTAGACACCCTGTATCACCGTATGCGACACAGTTCACCAAAATTGTCAATATTTGAGCTGGATAGGTCCTGGGGTGGAAAGATTTGAGGTCTTGGACCAGAGACGGAACAATTTTGGAATTTGTCACTATTCTCGGTGTTGTCACCGTCTTGGTTGGCTTGCGATATCAGCATGATTAGAAAGGCTCGAATATCCCGAACGAAAGCAATTTTTGTATGCAAACGCAAAACCCACAGCAAACCTCACCTCGAAGAGAATCGGTTGGCAAGCCACGAACACGTAACGCCAGCAATCCCTGCCGCTCTCCAAACCGTGCTTCGAAAGCCTCTTCAGATTTTACAAACCAAAAAACGTCAGAAGAACAACCAAAGGATACGAAATCGCAAACACGCCATCTCTATTCTTTCCAAGCTTCTTCAGCAGCGCCTTGCTAGACATCATGATTGGGAAGGGGGCGACATTCATCCCATCGCTCTTTTGGTCTGGCTTGCAGCGGAGGAGCCTTTCAACTTCGACTTTCTGCTCGAAAACACGGCTTTGTTAGCGGAGGACTGGGACGAGGCCATGGGACAGGACATCGACTCCATATTCGCAACCCAGCTCGATGACGTCATAACACGATTTTGTGATGCAAATATCACAGATGCGCTATGTTTGCAAGAGAATCCTCCGTTGGAAGTACCCAAAGACTTCGGCATGGCCTTGACGCCAGAAGCCATGTTCCAAAATCAAGATCACGATGCAATCATGACCGATTGCGATGTCAAAATGGAAGCTTCGAACAGAATCGCCAACCTCGCTGAGCCCATCAAATCGACCAAGCACGGTTTCGATCCTGTTCAGGTGCTGAAGAAACATGCAATGACCTTCCGAGCTCCCATGGATTCACCGAAAAACATCCTCACCCCAGAAGTCCACGTACAGTTTCGCGAGACGAATTTCCATGGGTGTCCGCAACACGTCTATGAAGTATTGAAGCCAGGATTGCGGCTTGCCACCCAATTATTGGCGCATCGTGCCACGTCTGCTTTCTGCCATACCGTGATGTTTGGTCGTCGGGACAGGATCTCATCAGCCCATACAAGAATTACCGACGATGTTCCGTGGACGAAAGAGAATGAGAGCAAACTTCATGAGCACCTTGAAAGTCTCGCAGACTCAATTCATTTCCACTTCAGTCTTTGGCCAACTACCCAACATACTACGGAGCACTCCTACGGTTCAATCCATTCGATCAAAGATTTACGGCTTGGTTGGCTACCACACCCACGCGATCCCGGTCGAAAGAGCCATATTCGGCTCCATACCGATTTCTATACTACAGCAAAGCGTCTCAGCTTACTGAAATCTCCGGATCCACTGATGGTCCTTCGTTTCAACCTGTTGAAAGCCTGCGTGCTCTGCCACGAATTGGCTCATTTCGTGGTGGTGTCTAGCAACAACAGGTTGATACAAGACGTATAAGACAAAATTGGAACGGAAATCGTCGACATCGAAACTACACCTGAACCATTCTTCAACAATCAGCCCTTCAACGAGATGGGCATGGCCTTCGAGAAAGATCTTCGGTGGTCGTTTGGAACCCATTTCCTGGCGCATCGACTGCGCATACGGCCTCACCACCTACGATAAAATGTACCCCATTTCTTTACAGTGCCAATGGATTATGTTTGGATGTTGCAGCAGCAGGAAACTTGGGAACGAGACTATTCAGATGAAGATTGGACTGTTTTTCATATTCCTCGGGATGGGGCGAAGGCTGTGAGTATGGGGTATTTCAATATGACTGTTTGGGAGAGCGAGGATAAAGGGAAACAGATTTCCGATGTTTTGGAGTGTAAGACGACGCCGTTTAGGAGGACCTTTGATGGGAGGATTATCAAGGCTGATAGGAGTGTTAGGATTAAGCATTGATGTAGTGGCGGGGAATCGAGGGGTGTTTTGAGGCTAGACTTTTCTTGTGTTGCTAAGATGTCGAAGGCGGGAGTATGAGTCAACACACTTGGCTTATTAGCGATCACATTGTATTGTAATGCTAGGGATCGGGTTTGTACCAGTGGGAGTTGTTTTGATCCGCATCTGGAGTATCAGAGAGAGGAGTGGTAGATGGATTCGGCGAGGTTTATTGTTGTTGCTTTTAAAGGGATAAAATGGAGAGCAGGACGAATACGAAGCCGCCGGCTTTGGTGAAGTTGGAGTAGGGGTATTGAGATCTTTTGGTGAGGATCGCATATCGATGAACGCCGTTCTGATGACCTTTGGAATGCATACATAGTATGTAGGTGATCGTGTCATCTGTTCAAAGGCTGGTACTCATATCCAGACCATGGATTAACTAGCTCTGTGGTTTTGTTCCATGGTGCGAAGGACACCAAGATAGCGTTTTGTTGAAAAGTTCAAGTACAGTATCTGGAGGTTCCTCGGGAATGAGACCACTTTGGCCTGTCCTGTTCTAACACCAGCATAATTTTTCCAAGGTGGCAAAGCTGATTCCTGTAAACCATCACCGAGAGCTAATCTCAACTTAGAGGATGCAGAGAATTGTAGATATCGTTCTTATCCGAGTGTTGACTGACTGGCGCATGTCGATGCTTGACTGTGGCTCGGGACAAGTCGAGGTCCATGAAGGTCTTTGAGCTTGATAAACAACCAAGAAGCGGAAGTACATCAATGCGATAAAGTTTCGTCCCAGGTTGTCGCAGGATATTTCCATCGACTTGAGGTCTTGGGAGGAGACCGATGAGGCTTGTTTGAGGCATGACTTCGTCTTTGTGGCAACGCATTCACTAGAGGGCATGCGACCTAATTGAAGACCGCATCTATCATGAATTTGGTCGTTCAGGCGCCTTCGGAATTGTGCCATCCGGTGTATATACTGCTCTGCGGTCGCGATCCCCGAAGTTGAGGTTTTGTAAGACGTTCCTAGAGAAGCATGCTTTGCGCAGTGGAACGCAACGAGGCTCGTCATTTTCAGCTCCGTATCTCTCTAGAACTGAGGCTATGAGTAGCTGTCATCAGATTGCTGTTCTGTTCGTTGTAGGAGAGCGGAAGAGTCGTGTCTCATAAGTGGCCGCAGCACACACAGCCACCCGCCACAGAAGCTAAGCCTGCATCCCGCTTCCAATGAAGAGCAGTTATAATGTCTGCGGTGCCTCTGGATTTTGTCGAACAATTCACATTATCCAACACTACCATCTGTTATTAACACTATGTCGGCGACCCAAATCCACAGCTTTCTGCCATATGAAAGAGGACTCAGTCCACGAGACATTCGCATTGGCAGTCTATTCTTGAACATTTTTAATATTGAAGAGAGCAAAGAGCGGGAACGATTCGAGTACCGACAAGACCTTGCATCGCAGGCCGAGTATGAGAAAGCGATAGCACCCTGGTCGACGGAACCGCAAATTGATGCCAGAGGATATGGAATCAATTTTGAGCTATCGAAGGAGACTTCGATGAGCGTCAAATTTTCAGAATGGATCAAGGCTGAAGGAGGAGCTGATGGTAAAGTCACAGCGACTTTGGAGGGAGATTCGGGTCGCAGATTGAGGATTAAGAAGTAAGTCGCAAGCATCCTATCAGACGTAACGCAAACTGAATGGAGTTCTAGGACATACTCATTTCTGGAAAAGTCCGTCATGAAACAGCCAGGAATCGATAAATGGATTCGAACGCAAGCCTCGATTTCGCGCAAAGCTTTCTTCGGCCGCCAATTCAAGGCACCAAAGATCTGGTTATGTACTGGCGTCCAGCTTGTCACCAATGGCGACGTGCACACTGGCTCTTCACGACATGCAAGAGCCACGGTAGGCGCCGGTTTGGACGCAGGCGCGATCGCTGGTGGTCCTCCAGGTGTACTTGTGGGCCAAGTCGAAGGCGGCCACGCCCGTGGAGCTGAGTCTGGTAACCACTTCGGCTATGAGGGCGAGCGTGTGTGGGCTGCCCAATTCATGGAAGTGAGTTTTGAGTTCTCGCCGGCGCCAGATCCTAAAGATAAGGAGCATCCAAAGACCATTGCCAGCTTCCAGCTCGAAGACATTGCAGATCTCAAAGCCCGAGGTTTGAGAGCTGGCCAGGATGTGCGCATGCAGGCGGATGGCCAGTCCACAAGGTGCCCACCACCGCTGATTGCTAGGATTACAGTTGCCGAAGAAAAGGAGGATGAGATGGAGACAAAGGGCATCCAAATTGACGATGATCCGTACGTCAGGTCTATGAAAGATACTGACTGGGCGTCGTACAACGAGTGTCTCAAGTTTTTAGCCGACGCCGATGCTTCCGAGAGAAGAATTGGTATTTGATGGCGTCGGTATTCGATTGTATTTGTATCTTGTCATGATTGCATATCGTATGGCAGGGAGTTTTGGAGCGGCCATCTCATCGAGTCAGCGGTGATTGTTTTTCATGTAATTGACAGCAGCAGCCTATTCCAAGAGGACAGAGAGAATGATGAATGATAGAGGAAAGAGAGAGGTAGACAGGCAATATCAGTGATAGTGCAATCTTTTCGGTCCGTCATATTCAGATCACGTGCCAAACTTCTCGAAGTTCAACTTTCGAGCCCATCCATGGCAAGATCATCAATTCCACTCGCGCCGCAAGCCATTGCAGCATCTTGGTCAAATTCACCATGCTGCAACCGCGGCTACTGGCCCGAACGTCCAAATTCGTTCCCCATTGTCCCGTCGCCCGTCTTCACAGAGGCTATGCCACCGTCGTAGGCGAACCTACACCGGCTACCATTGCACCATCAACGACGAAAGCTCCCACTCCTGAATTTGGAGGCCCAGCAATTAGACAGAGGTCATCCAATATAATTATCAGATCCTATAAACCTCGAACCCCGGGTGTTCGCCATCTCAAACGCCCCATCAACGATCATCTCCACAAAGGCAAGCCATTCTGGCCCTTGACTCTCCCCAAAGTTGGACATGGAAAAGGAGGAAGAAATCACACTGGTCGCGTCACTGTGCGTCATCGTGGAGGTGGACATAGGCGAAGGTTAAGGACTGTTGATTTCGAGAGACAGGCACCAGGCGAGCATATCGTGGAACGAATTGAATACGATCCCAATCGTAGTGCCCATCTGGCTCTCCTTACTGAAACTAAGACCGGGAAAAAGAGCTACATTATTGCGGCCGAAGGAATGAGAGCAGGAGACACGACGACGAGTTACCGAGCTGGCCTTCCCAGGGAATTGCTCAAGTCTATGGGTGGAGGCATGGATCCTGGTATGCTGGCAGCAAGGACAGCTTTCAGAGGCAACTGCCTGCCTCTGCATCTTATCCCTTCGGGAACACAGGTCTATAACGTGGGCAGCACAAAGGGAAAAGGCGCTGTATTCTGTCGCAGCGCTGGCACATACGCCGTGGTAGTGGGCAAAGATGACCAGCCTGGCAAGAAGTCCCGGCACGTCATTGTCAAGTTACAAAGTGGTGAAGTCAGAAAGGTAGACAAGGATGCTTGTGCTACCATTGGAGTTGCTAGCAATCCTCACTGGCATTTCAGACAATTGGGCAAGGCTGGTCGGTCGAGATGGTTGAATATCAGGCCGACAGTAAGAGGTTTGGCTATGAACGCCTGTATGTACTCCGTGTGCACTTGATATTCGAAAACAAGTGGCTAACCAGTTGCAGGCGACCATCCTCACGGAGGTGGTCGAGGTAAATCCAAGGGTAACGTGAACCCTACTAGTCCCTGGGGAACTCCCGTAAGTTACTATGTCGAGCCCACAATGTCCCTTTTCCTAACAATCTGTACAGTCTAAAGGCGGTTACAAGACCCGGGCTGTTCGAAATATCAATAAATGGGTTGTACACGAGCGCGTAAGGAATCAAGGCAAGAGGAGGAGCAAGTCTGCATAGATGAAGACGAATTCGCCGCCACATGTTTATCATATCACGAACTTGTTTGCAATGTTCGAAGGAGTTTCTTACCCACCTGCAAAAACCTGCTCAGCCTGTTAATGGACAAGCTTGACAATGTCATCAAGGGACACATCCGTGAAACTAAGCTGGCGATTAGGAACGGCCACTCAATCAATTGGCTGGATGAGAACAGTATCGAGGACAATCACGGTCTAGAAATCCACGTTCCTTGCGAAGACAACTCAATGCGGTGGGTAAAGTACAAGCAAGACTGCGCCATGCTCAGAATAGCCAATTCGGGCCGAAGTCATATGAACAGCCACGACAACATCTGGAATTTGCGAAACAAGGTTTAGACTGCTTCAAACATACCCACGGTCCGTAGCTCGAACAATACCTGCTCGCAATGCAAGCGTGAGTTGTTCAAGTCAATGGTCGCCCTCAACGTCCCTCCATAAACGCGTTGGAGCTAGCCATCAGTGCGATACAACCAAGTCGTACTTTCGCGTCGCGCACAATGGATTTTTCTCGCTCTTCTCTCTTGGTGTAAGAAGTTGATGCGTGTGGCTTTGCGATTCGTAAGCAGTAAGACACTCGGCTCGAATGGTACCGGAACGTTGAATTGAGTCACTACAAACCCTTCTGTTCATCATTCTTTTACGTACAAGGGAACCTTCTCACCAACGTCCAAATTTGGTACTTACATATTAAATTCATCACCTCTCCATTCAATAGCGCATCGAACCAACACAAAATCCTTCACATGTCGCAAACATTCGTGGTTCCCCCATGTCTCGGGCCACCAGTTCGCCGTATATAGTAGACAGATAATCGGAATTTCTCCCAGAGCGCCCCATGCACCCCGATGTTATCCACAGTAAAGTGCTGGAAAGCCTAGACCTCGAGGCCTTCAGCCATTCAGGTTCAATGTTTTTGTAACCCATCTCCACATTCATGCCGACCTCGCCAAATGGCACTCTTTAATGCCTATATAGCCTCCTACTCTATTAGCTTGCCCGTACCTGTCAATGTTTCGAATCTGGATTTCTTTTTTTACCACGGAAGGGAGGCCTATTCAATTTCCTGGATATCAATTGTATCCTCGTAATTTTTACTGCTATCAAAATAAAAGAGCTCTGATATCCCAGCTAAGATGCCTGCCCACTCATCCCCTTCTTTCCCTTTCAGCTCATCCAAATGTATACTGCGGTTATTCTGTTGGCCGCTGGCCTCACAACTTCATGTCTTGCATTGCCGCAGTTCAACAATGAAGATGCACGAGTCGATAGCAGTGCCCGTTTCAGCAGCCCACCGCCAAACAACCCCAACGATGGTCCTTTCTCAGGACGTCACGAATGGATTCCTGCATCAAATATAAAAGGTTCCACGCGCTCACCCTGTCCATTCCTGAATACAGCAGCAAACCATGCCTACCTGTAAGAATACCTCCTCATCTTTTGGCAAGAGATTTGAGTGCATACCTTGACCTCACAATGCTGACGAAGAAAATCAACAGCCCCCGCGACGGCCGCCGCATCTCAAAAGCCCAATTCGACCGCGCACAAATCGAATCTCTGAACTTCTCCCCCGACTTCGCAAACACGGTATCAACAGGTATGCTCTCGAAACTCAAGCTCCCACTCGAAACCACCCTTTTCGATCTCGACCAACTAAACGCGCATGGGATCACGGAACACGATGTTTCCATTTCGCGACTGGATAAGAATCAAGGCAATAATATTGTAGTGAATCCACCTCTCGTCCAACAGTTTCTGGCGGACTCGTTTTTGCCGTGGTTAAATACGAGTTCTGTTGCGCGAACGAGGAATCGGCGAACGAAGGAGTCGCAGAAGGCCGGGAATGGGCCGCTGGATCAGGGTGGGTTGACTGCGGCGCAGGGGGAGGCTGCTCTTGTGCTTCTTACCATGAGTGATGAGATTGGAACTGTGACAGCACAGAATGCGGATGCGCTTAGGTGTCCCAAAGCACGGGTTCAGAGATGGTTGTTGGAAGAGAGATTTCCTGTGATGGATGGGTTCCGCATTCCGAGGAGACGGGTTGAAGCGAGTGAGAATGGGGCGATTGTGGACAGGTTGACTTTTTGGGAGGGGCAGGATCCGAATCGGGGTGGTGGTGGCAATAACGGGGGCAACAAGGGCGGTAACAATGGTGGTAACAACAGTGGTAACAACAGTGGTAACAAGGGTGGCAACAATGGTGGTCACAATGGTAACAATGGTGGTAACAATGGTAACAAGGGTGGTAACAAGGGTGGTAACAGTGGTAACAATGGTAGCAATGGTAACAGGGGTGGTAACAATGGTGGTAACAGTGGTAACAATGGTAACAGTGGTAACAATGGTAACAATGGTAACAATGGTAACAATGGTAACAATGGTAACAATGGCGGTAACAAGGGTGGCAACAATGGCAGTAACAATGGTGGTAACAAGGGTGGTAATAATGGTGGTAATAATGGTGGTCACAAGGGCGGTAACAATGGCGGTAACAATGGCGGTAACAATGGCGGATGGAACGGAGGTGAGAGAGGATATAACCTTGCTGACGAGATCATCGAGGGTTTGAATCCTTGAGAGCTTGGCTCTGTAGTTGATGGGGTGTTTCTACTGTCATTGGAGTCCAAGGTAGAATTCTCGTTTGGTTTTCCGCTTTTGCGTTTGACTTTTCAGCATTGTTCCAGCGTTTTCTGGTTTCTGTGGTCTGGATAGCTAGAGGAAATTAATACCGCGTGTGTACGCTACAGGCTGTTGCACCAGCCAGCCCGTCTGAATTTCAATTATGACGCGCAATCTTTCAGCACGTGGTAGTGCAAGCGACTTGATATGTAGATGTGATGTGACAATTCAAAACGAGCTGTAGAGTTGTTAGAGGGGGTTTGGATAAAGTGATGTTGCGCGAAGTTAGAAGTGATGATGGTGGAAGCCAATCTCCCACCACGAACAGACTCTCTCCAAGTGGTCTCTCGTACTCGGTTGGATATTCCTTTTAGTGGTCCATCTCTTTCTGCTCCTCCAGAACCGCCCCTTGACGTCTGCTCATTCGCGAGTTCGGCCTGTTCCTATGGCAGTTCGAATCACTGCACAACCTGGCGGGTGTGCGGCTACGTAAATCCTTTTAGCTTCGAATCGATCGGTGGTGGTTGAATCAAAACAACAACCATGTTCAATGTTGTATCAGCCATTGGTTAGTCTTAACATTTCTTGTTTCAAGAGACAGCCGTTGGCTCGCAATTACATCGGTATCCCAGATCAGGATTGCTAGGTCAGGAGAACAAGATGAGGAAGATGATGAAGATTTGAGGTGCATCAAAAATAGACCGCGCCAGCCAAGCATGTCCGCCCTACCCCCCTGAGATCAGCACAAGCATCCATCTTTCCCACTGACTGATGCTCCTATCCATCTTCTTGCTTTCTTCATCCACAACTACCTCATCGCTGTCTCCCGATTGGCACTCGGAACCCAGGCAATCCCGTCCTTAGATCCGCCAGTCTTCCTGAACTCAGCGCAAGCTTCTCCTTCGAGCAACACGTACACGTACTCGTTTTGTTTGAGTGCGCGCCGGCAGACGGCGGTCCGGACATGCAAATGACCATTTCTAGCAGAGGCTGGAGAAACACAACCAGATATCTCCCTATGAAGCGGATACGGATCCAGAAGCTGCAAAGCAAGAAACGACCAGGAACATGTGGGCGCTTCCTCGCGGTACAAACGAGCTGTGGTCCTGTCAGACCAGATCAAACGTGCCGTAGGCCTTGGACGAATGTACCTGCATTGCTTGCGGACATCCCTATTGGGTCGTTGTGCTGATGGTGAAGCAACGCGGCTCCAGGGAGGCAACCGGAACCTCACCGTTTCGGTTTCAGCACTGCAAATGCCAACCTTTGTTTTCTGCCCAGCCCATCGCCTCTCCCCCTTTTCATTTGCTCCTGGCTAATCGTGGACCTTTAAGGAAGATGTGAAAAACATGGGCATCGCTGCACATCTTGCCCACCTTTGCTTACTATCTTTCCCTTAGCCATCTCACTCTTTTTGTGAATACTTTTGCTCTTCCTTCCATTCTTTCTTCGTCTCCGGCTTGCAGTGCAAAACATACAACTCTACCCTATCGCTATTTCAGTCCAGAAAAATCTTTCATTCGTTGCCCTAGTGGATTTCATTCTCAAATTGATACAGTCTTTCATCCGACCCAACTGTTCTTTGAAGGTGCATTGAGAACCGATACGAGCAGCCAATAAACATATCAAGCTTTGATATTGGCCTTCCCACCGCCTCATCTGTTTAATATATCACGACATTGTCATCATGAGATACTTCAATACGCTCTCGTTGCTAGCCTTGGCATCGACCTCTCTGGCTCAGACCTTCTCGGATTGTGACCCAACCAAAAAGAGTCAGTATATCCTCCCCAGCATCCGTTTGCAAAGCTAATTAATACTAGGTGGGTGTCCAACCAAGCCAGGTCTTTTAGCAGAATTTAGCACCGATTTTCGACAAGGCGCAGACGCGGCTAAGGAATTCAAGACAACGACTGGATCAATCAACTATATCCCAGACGGCGCTGAATACTCCATCACCAAACTTGGTGAAGGCCCAACCATTCAATCAAATTTCTACATCCAATTCGGATATGTCGAGGTTGTTATGAAAGCCGCGCCCGGAGCTGGGATCGTCTCAAGTTTTGTTATGCAGAGCGATGCTCTGGACGAAATCGACTGGGAGTGGATTGGCAGTGACACTGCCAGAGCACAGAGTAGGTTACTTTCGGCTACGTTCTGTCGATCGCAGTTCTAACAAGATGTTTCAAAGGCAATTACTTCGGAAAGGGAAACACAACCACATATGACCGTGGCCAATTTCACCCAGTGACATCTCCAGAAACGACTTTCACAAAATACGCCGTGAACTGGACCCAAGAAACAACCACCTGGTTTATCAACGATGCACCTGTTCGAACGCTCAACTTTGCCGATGCTGTCGGAGGTAAGAACTATCCTCAGACACCAATGAACATTCGCTTCGGCAACTGGGTCGCAGGATCCCCAGGAAATTCCCCCGGTACTATTGAATGGGCGGGCGGCTTGACCGACTTTTCCAAGGGGCCATTCAACATGGTTGTTCAAAGCGTCAAGATCATCAACTATAATCCGGCGGCGTCGTATGCCTACAAGGATATGTCCGGCTCCTTCCAAAGCATCGAAGCCCTCGGCGCCCCTGCACAAGCCAGCCTCCCCACCAGCAGTGGTAGCGAACCCTCGAACTCAACAGGACCAGGTGAAGTCCCATTCGCCAGCGCCAGTGGATCTGCATCCGGCTCTTCAGAGACTGGGTCTTCTGGCTCGGCGGAATCAGGTGGTGCAGCGGGAGCAGGCTCAGGTGCCAAACCATCCGTGGTCTCTATCACCCTCGGTGGTGCTTCAGGACAAGGTGAAGCCGCCGCAGCAGCAACACAGTCACCCTGCAGCTCCGTAAACGGAACTGGTCCTCAAGGCCAAGCAGCTGCTGCCAAACCTTCCGTTGTAAACATCAGCGTTGGAAAGCCAAACGGAGGAATGGGTCCCGGTGCCGCAGCCGCAACAGCAATGCCTGGCTCTTCCAACTCTACCTCTCCAGCAGGACAAGGGATCGTTGCTGCTGGCGCGCCTGCAAGTAACGGCACACTGCCAACAGTTACCATCAATCCTGGTGGTCCTGACTCTGCTGCTTCAAGTAAGTCTCAGGGAGCTGCTGGCGCTGCCTCGACGTTAAAGACATCGGGTATCACGAGCGCCCCGGCCGAAGGTGCTACTACCGCTACGGCGGCCAATAACGCGACGTCATTTGGACTTGGATCGTCGACAGCCTCAGCTCGGCCACAACAAGTGACCACGAATGCTGGCACAAGGCTGGAAATGGGCGGTGTCGCCGTTGCTGCTTTCGCTGGTTTGGTGGCCGCGTGGTAATACTTCTTGATGTTTGTTATTCGATTTTCATGGTTCATTATTTGGTGTGGGTAGCATTTCAGTTCTGTATATAATACTTATTTAAATGAAGAGAGTGGGGAGGTGTACGTAGAAGCGCATCGATATTTTACTAGTCAGCAAGATACCATCCAGCCAGCTAGTTTGGTGCTGGTTACTACGAAGAAGAGGAGGGGGAGAAAGACCTCCGAGTCTACATGGGAGGAAATAATGGAAAAACGAATCATTTGACTATTTTCTGCCTCTCTTCAGTTTCATCGCGACATGCAATGTATATGTCAGCATCTCAACTTGGAACACCGTGTATACTGAGACAAAAACCCTCCTCGCATGTGACTATTCCTACACGAGTCACACTTTTTATCCTTCAACTCTTCATCTGCCTCCTGTCCATCCTTCTTTCCACCCTTCTCACCACCCTTCTCGCCACCCTTCTCTCCCACCTTGCCATTTCCCGTGACCATGTCGCATATAACCCCAACAACCGCGACGGAATATACAACAGGACAGAAACACAAGGCCCACAAGTGAATTGCCACCATTTCATAACGGATCTATTTCGTTTTCCGCATCCAACGTTGATTGATTATTTCTTGGTGATGGCAGCACATGCAATTCTGGTGGGCCCGTCTTATTTGCCCGCGTTGTAGTGACGGAATGGTGGACTGTCTTTGAATGGGGTTGAGTGGGTGTGAGGTGGATGTGGTTGTGGATGTGGTTGTGGGCCTCACTATAGATGTTGACGACTTTTTCAATGGTGCAGTGTTTATTTATGCGTGTTGATGGAGGGAGGCGTGTTTCGCTGTAATGGTTTGAGCTTGAGTTCGGTAATATAATTGGTAAAAGACGTCTCGTCATTACCGAGGCGGCGGAGAGCGGAGTTGTAGGGTAGGATTTGCTTGGAGCAGATCTAGAGGTATAAATAGTGATTAATATTTAACGAATTCCTTCCATATTTGTTGGATTTTCAAGAATCTTCTTCTTCTTCTCTTTTAAACTGCCATCCCGTCTTTCCAACAGCCATGATCGTGACCCTCAGTCCTCAGCTAAATAATTAGATTTATTTGATCCACAGTATCGGTAGGATGCGCCATACCAACACAACCAATTTTACTAGCCCCCTCTTCAGTGAAAAGCCATCTCAAGGACCCTCGCAATGTAGGGAGCGTGGAATATGTGTCGGCTCACCATTTATGCCTAAAAGCGACCAATCAACCGACCAACCATATTCTTGTGCTCGAACTTTCTCTTCAATGTTCTTCCTCCACGCTTGTTCTGAACGAAGGTTTCTTCCCTCCCTCTCTTTTGTTCGCTTTCAACTAGGTAGCCACGATGATAACGAAACACTCAAAGTTCCAACCTTGAAAAATAAGCAGAAAACGCCTTCGCGAAGAAACATGAAGTTTGAAACAAGTCAGTGCTTCAGTTTCTTTCCATGGACATTGCACAGTTTCGAACAGCGTTCATTCAGACCAACCTTCCTGTCGTGTCAGGCTCTGCTGTGTCGCCAGGGTCCTGAAAGTAAATGCGTAAGCGAATCAATCGACGGCCCCAGAAAACACAAGAAAAGGTTCGAAAAGACAGAGCACACACAGTGATGTATTCGCATCCTATTACACAGACATACGTTGACATGCATCATGACCATAACGTCATTTCAATCAACAAAATTCATAAAAAGCATGCCCTATAACCCAAGACCCCCAGTATAGCCGTCCCAATGTACACCCACAACGAAAAGTTTCGGCTCTAAAATTGCTTGTTTGCTTGCCCTGCACCAGCTGGAATCGTCGGGACAGCTGGAATACCATCCTCCTCTTCCTCCTCCCCAGAGCTCTCCTCACTAAAGATATCCTCCACAAATCCAAACTCAATCTTCTCCCTCTTCAAACCTTTGACCATCTCTTCCCTCCTCTCTTCCTGCCATCTCTGTAATGCAGCGGCGGCATGGACTCTAAATCCAAAGACCTTAGGTTCGTATCGCTTCGTGCTCTTGGCTGGGAGCATGGCTGGATAGACTTGGAATAGGATATTGTGGAAGGAGGAGCCAAAGTATGCGCCGTCGATGGAAGCGTGGCGAGTTGATTTAGGATTGTAGAGGTCTTCGCATTTGACGCAATACAGCTTTACGGCCGAATTATTGGGAGTATCGTTTTGGCCCATGGGAAGGAGGGGTTGTTGACCGCACATTACACGTGGGCATTTGCCAAATTCCGATTTCTTGAACTTTTCGAGCTGCATAGTTGGTCAGTGTCTGCGGTCTCCTGATCAGCATGATAGACAGACCATCTTTGAGAGACCGCGCGTTGTGACGATGTATCGTGCGTGGACGAGACCGTAGAGATGCCGGGCTGACTTTTCTATCTGTTCCCTCATCTCATCCTCGCAGTCCATATCGAACACATCCGTGACGAGTTCGAGCGCATATTGGTAGTACTGAACCTCCGTGTTTAATCCTGTGAGATTGAATCTATCGGTCAGATAATCCTCGTCAATTTCGCAGAAGTATTCGTTTCCTCGTGAAGAGATGAACTGCGGCCATAGTCAGTACAAGCTTTTGACATCAAATCGCCAGAAAATCAGCGAAATGAATTTCGAACCGAATGATTAAAAAGAGACCTGTCAGTATCAACAGAAGTATTGGCCCAATTCGAAACAGGCGGCACCATTTCTGCAAGAATGGAATGTATGAAGCGTGTATACAATATTTCGCTTCTGGCAAGGACAGCGTCTGCTTGCGGAAACATCCTCTCTCTGCGGCTCGTAACGTGTGCAGCAGAGATTGCGCATCCACAATCGCTGGGCCACTCTTCGTTGAAGTCCTCTAATCCATTTTCGCGTTCGGTGCTCTTTGTTGGCGCGACGAATGAATTCGGAACAGAGTGGAAATAGAGAATCCGGGAAGCCTGGACCGCGATCCTCGAATTGAACAATTTGTCGCACAGGTACCAAGCTTTCGATAGTGAGGAGCAATGACTGTGAAGGCGAGGGAGGGCGTTACGATGACGATATTGTGGTCAGAGATGGTATCTTCGTCGGACGAATCCTGAAAGTGTGGGAAAGGCGTGAGATTTATAACGCAGGGCTGCCGATCGAAAGAAATAGAAACCGACATCGAGGGAGTTGGAGAGCCTTCAATCCATTTATCAAAGGGTTCTCTGCGCATGCCCTGGAAATATAACCGTCTGTGGACCTCAGAATCGCACTCAGATACCGGCCAATCACGAACTGGTGGAATCTTGCGAAGTTTGGACGTCTTGAAAAACAAATCTCGAGACAAACTCTCACTGGATTCCGAGGTTGACGGGCCATATCGAGGACCTCCGAATTCGTGGTCATCGTCAATGATATCGACATGGTCGGGTTGAACGAGCATGGTAGAATAATTATTCAATATCCGCTAGAAATGTTTGTTGTGTGGACTCCAGATGTTGGTTCGGAATGCAGCAAGTGGTCCAGATCAAGCACTGCCACTCCTTCCATCTCTTGATCCCAGACGATGTGAAGAGGAGGAGCGATGTCTACCTTTGAATTGAAATTCTTGCAAATCCTCCAATCAGACTCCGAACTGGATTCCAAGTTTGCTGCAGAAGCCCGCATAGCGCCCCATAGGTACCCGTGCTCGTCACTGGGGGCATCGGCAAGTCTGTACAAAAAGGAAAGCACGGTGTGTAAAGATGTTTCGAGTTCCGAAAGAAATGTTTGCCGTTGAAAGTCCAAGCCGTGGTCGTCGGGCGAAGCAGTTGTCCAAATGGCGCGCTCAGCACACCTTCTATCTCTTGCCCCAAGACCACGCAGGAAGGAAGAGCATAGAAACGCGGCGGAATTAGAGATGCACTCACCCAATCACGCCAGTAACTCGTGTAATCACTGTCAGTTTCGGTATTGAAGTCGTCCATCATCGTAGTGGGGCACCGTCGTCCTTAGCCCGTCACAACGAGCGCGAAAGTATGTCTTCGGAAGATAGTTGAAAGCTGTCGGTAGGTACTGGATGATAGGTTATCGGAGGACTTGATGTGGGTTTTGTTTAGTTTGTAGTGTTGTTGTTGTGAGATGTGCCGCGACGATCAATCAGGGATCAAAAATTATGTCACGAGATGAGTGCGGCCTCAAGACTTGACTTCCCAACCCAATCGAAGCAGTGGGTTCAGCCTACCATTTTTTCAAAGATAAGCCAGAATTAATTTGCTAAATTGACTCTAGCCTTGAAGAAAAGGAAACTACATATTTTGTACAAGGGCATTTTTGTGCCATTGTGCTCAAGATGCTGATTAGATATAGTCTACAAATCCAGAAATCTAACCAGATCGAGTCACATATTTGTACAATCAGAGTGGTGTATCTATAAAATGACAACAAAAAAACACAAGACTCCTCCCATGCATATGCATTCAACGTTACGATGAGCTCTCCCCATCTGATTTCTTGACGTCCTTCATTTGTTGCACCCTCTCTTCCTCTACAGGATCAAGTTGAAACCTCCTCATCCTGCCTGCAATTCGCGCATCTAAAACCATAGGATCTAACCACACACTCTCCTTCTCCGGATCGCGATTCTTTCGGATAGACTTATGCCACTCTCCTTCTTCGTTCTCCAGCAAAGCTTCTTGCTCCCACACCTCCTTTCTGGGTGTTGCTGTAGCTCCATCGTCCGACGCAAAATCTGTCGACGGCGAAGCAGAATCTGATGTGAAAGGGCTGGAAGCAGATGATCCAGCCTCAGAGTGTTGGTATGGTCTGTAAGCTGCAAAGCAAGCCGCTGCCACTTGCCGTCCAATATCGTCTGCTACGTAGCGTCGGGAGAGAAAGCGGTACATTCTTATAGGTGTGTTCAGAAAACCGAGAATGTGAGGGAGAGGTATTGTGGTTGATGGGGCGAGCTCGATGGGTAGTGAAGGAGCCACAGAGGCGGAGGAGTAATCTTTCGTCGATATAAAAGGCGGCGGTTGTTTCTTGGCCGTCTTCTTTCTCTCTTCTTCTGCCTTCTCCTCGTCCGTCTTCTCGGTCTCAACAGGAAGAGGTGTCTCAGCAGTAGGCGAAGCATCGTCTAATGGGGAAGAACCTCCAGCCTCATGCACCACCAATGGCGCATCTGTGGAGTCCTTCTGCGGTAAATTGTGTGTAACCTGCTCTCCAACATAGTTTGGTATTGACTCGATACCGTGTGGTTTCTCAATCGGTTGTCTGTACTCGGGCTCGTCCTTTACAACTTGATCCACCTTTTCCACGACTTTTGGTGTGTCAATTGGTCCCAACCATCCCTCATGAAGCCCCCTAATGTACTCTTTCCAAGTATTCCTGCCAATCACAATATCTCCAGCCGGTCCATCCCATTCCCTCACGCCCATTTTTGCCCTAATCCCACTGATCAGAACCTCCATATCATCCTCATCAATTGGCTCCCCACTCCTCTCTCCTCTTAGCTTCCTGAACTTTCGTATCCGCTCCGCCGTTCCAGCTCTTACATCGCCCTCCCTCCTTCCCTCAACAGCGTCCCAGTCCAGTCCCGCGCTTAGTAGCACCGGCTTCACGTATTCGTGGAAATGTTCCCGGGCTGTCAAAAGACCATCCGCAGGCGGACTTGACAGGTATATCGTCATTTTCCTTTGTTGCATCATAGAGGGTAACGGTTCGTCGGCAAGATGCTTGACAGCATCACACCACTTCTTTCGTATCTTCTTTGATTCCACGCGGTCATAGTAGATTGCGCCGCTCCAGGTTCCAACAATGGTCCAGAAGATCATCCAGTTTCGAGAAGGGAGTTTGCGTGAGAAGTTAGGGAGTCCTATGGTCGACTGTCAGATCATTTGCCTTAATTAGAATTCCAAATACCAGTACAGTCCCTCCAATTACACCCAGTTAGCTGGTATGGTCAACTCACCCATCATTTTGAAGACAGGATTAGGAGGCTTCGGTGCCTTCTTTGGCGCCTCGGGTGCAGCTGAAGGCCCATTAGAGGTAGAGGCGCCTGGCGAAGGCTCTTTGGATGTCACCAACCCATCTTTGTTGTCGGCCATTGCTGGCGTATGTATGAACAAAAAAAAAGCTCGGCGATGCGCGTTGGTAAGAAGCACAAGCGGAAATGCAAGGGTCCACTAAAGTGTGGCTGAAGATGCCGCCAAACTTTGGGGAGTCCACTCGAAACTAAAACACCAATACCGCGACAATCATCTTACCACCAATAACGATATCGTCAGACGGTGGGCGCCGCAGCCATGTCTCATTATTACGGTATTTATGGAGGTTCTACCGCTCATCAATTCTTCTGTGTTTGTCACTCCATCTTCATAATCAAATACAATGAGCAAGTCGTCTAATCCGCAATACTCTACGTGAGAGCCGTCTGCTTAACTCGGAGAATTCTTCGCGTAATACTTGAAAGTACCATCGAAGAGACAAAGACTCGAGTATTGCAATTAGAAGGAGGATACAAAGGCGGCTTCATACCTGAAAGGCAAGAGCAAGACGCGTTGAAGAGACACCTCAACCATTCTTAGCTAAATCACATATCGAAGAGCTTATGGAATTCCTATAAGAAGAAAAAAGAAATGGCCGAGAATATCCATAGCCAAGCTGCTAGGACTATTCGGGATATCTCGATATACGGTTTCGACTGCTGTCACGGACGATGGCTTTCAGTATACGCAGAGATCCTAAAATCGGCCCCGATTCTCCCGGTGATCTCTGCATCATTCTCGACCGAGGCCGTCTCAAGTTATGCATCGAGAGCTTTCATCCAGTACTCGAGCTTCAGGCGATGGTCTTTTGCCTCGGATAACCCATTTCACCACTCCTATATCTTTTGGAGCATGTCGAGCTCCATATCAAAAACAAGCATTAGAAGGAATGGATATCATTGCTCATGCTAAAACTGCTAATCCACCACCTCCAGGTACAAAGCCAATTTGTGTCCACCATCCAGGCTCACCACCACCACGTCATGTCAGTTGTAGGTGGGCGCACCAAATGCATCCTCGCTCACATAAGCAGCGTTTCCTCCCACTGCGATGGTTAGGACCTTGGGTTTGCCGTCGTAAACAGCGCCGCATTGGTCAGGGCCGCCATCTTGGCAGACGTCGTCGTATGGGAAGGCATACCCGCGACCATCCAAGCATTGTTCATGTACGATACGGGCGTAATGATTGCAAATGGCGCTCTTATAGTATGTGCCAGGGCCATTTGGGTCCGGGGTGATGTTTGAGGTGAGCAGGGTCCCTCGGTTGAATGCAGCAGAGACACGAGGAATGATGGCGAGCTTTCTAGCCGTCAGATTGTCTCCAAAGGGTCCTGTGCAGCACGAGAAGATATCCTGAGTGCTTGGCTTAGAGAACTCGTCGGCATTGAACTTCATGACTGAGTCGCCGCTTACGGTACCTTGGACCCGTTGCCATAGTGCCTGGGTATCCACATTGAGAGGCTGGGCCGCGTAGTGCTCGTACACCTGATTCACATAGCCGTTGAAGTAGGTAGAGAAGTTTGCACCAGTGAAATTGGCCTTGTCTGGAGAGAGAACGCGTAGTGGCTCACCCTTGGCGTTTCTGACGATTAACTCAGACCAAGGCTGGCCGTCAATCTGTTCCTGAGCTTTTAAAGCGTTGCAAACGTTGCTGAGGGCGTTGGTAGCCATGCCAGAGACGTGATCCACTTTGCCATCGGTTGTCGTGAGGGTGACCGACATCGGCAGGCAGACGAAATCGACGTAACTGATGTTGGCAAAGCACTGATCGGCGTTGAACGTCAACTCGACAAAGGCCCACCAGTGATTAATATCGGGGTCTGATGGATTCGTGCATGAAGGCTCTATGAGGGCAGGTCCATATGCGCTTGGATTGAGTCGAAATGTGAGTTTGCTGTTAACAGAGAACCAGACACGGCAACCAGCGATGTGTGGAATTGTAGCGAAGACACTCTGACCTGGTGGGCCAAGTGGGATAGCACAGTCCTGAAGTAACGGCTGCACCGTGGTACCTAAAAATGGTCAGTTTTTTGAGTCCAGTGTGTGTATATGAGGGTTTGAACACATACCTTGAGGTGGGTTTGGTGGATAATATGGTGTTTTGGCGTCGGCAGACAGGAGCATAAGCTGGTTTCCTCGGTCGATGGCCAGACCAGTGACGAAGGCGAACACATTATGGCTGACAGTACAATTCTTGAGTTCGATCTGCATGGTCTGCGAGTTCGAGGGTGCTACGACGTCTTTTTGGACAGGCTTGTTGATGACAGGCTTGTTGAGCTGAAGGCTCTTCTGTTTACGGTGGTGGAAGTGGAGCTTGTTCAAGGAGAAGTGTTCCATTGTGCTAGGGTGAGGGATAGGACGAAAAAGCTAGTTAGATGGCTCAAGAAGGTAGCAGTAGAGTATTTGGTGTATCAAAAAGAGATGGCAGAGAATGTATGTGTAAAATGTAGGCGGCAAGAGGTTGGTTCGGGTGTTGTGAGGGACAAGCAAGAGAACAGGACAGCGTGAGGCTTTGTATGTGTGAGGCGGCTCCGTGAATCGGGACGCACCCAGGCAGGTACAACTCAACCGGTTTGCACACCGTCTTTGCTTGACAGTGGTAGCAAAATTTCTGGCGACTTTCTATCAGAAATCTATCGATATCGATCTCAAATTGATCAATCTGAAAAAGGAATCAGTATCCTGGCGCAGAGCGCCGAATGAGTCTCTGTGAGAAGAGCCGACATGTTCTGCGGCTGCCTTGCTGTTCTCTACGCTCTTGCCTACCTCAAACTCGGTGAATCAGAATATGAAGGAGCAGGCACATTCGACGTCGCATCTCTCGCTCCATCAGCCCTGCTGCTTTTCCTGATCAGGTTATCACAACATCTGGCGAATTCAATATTGGTATCGCCAGAAAACGATGGATGTTGATCTTGATATGATCACGTCACATCAGATACCGTTACGTGGAGGGCAAGATGGTAGATCGAGGACACGCGTCAGCCTCGTCATGGCGAGCCTTGCTGGCCTCATTCCAAGCTCTTTCCTGTGCCATATTGCGTGGTGTTGCCTTGCAAACCAGATTTGGAAAGGCAAGCACCGAATTTCTGAAGGAACAGCCCAGCCAATCCTCACCAAATCCCTACTCGTCGAGAAAACAAACGTCCAAACTCTGGCAACCGTCTTTGTGAGTTCGTCAGAAATTCAACGCTGTCGATTCTGAATTGACCTTGTCTGATTCACGCCGTCTATTTGGTAAGTGTGTCAGACTTCATTCAGATCTCCATGCTGGCAAATTTCCATATCATCCTTGCCAGAAATTTATCGCTATCCATCTCCAATTCATCGTCTCCTATCAAATGCAGCGATATGTTGGACGCAGACTTGACAACCGAACCTAGTGCTCGATGGTGGATCCCCTTTCCTGTCTACCATGCTTGCACCGCGCTGCTCTGAGGGCCCAACATCCAGGTATCTTAACTTCACGACCCACAAACGCACCACAGAATCTCTTCTCCAGGAAATGTGGAGAAACTCAAACTCACCCACCAGGCCTATCCAATATACTCCAAGTAATATTCAATCCAGTCCACCATCATATCGTCACCCCTCCGTCTCCGAGACTTGCCATGTTTACCAGCTCTCCTCGATTCGTCTGTCCAGGAGACCTGAAGATCAATGTAAGGATCCACAAAGTTGGAGAAGAACATTCTCACTTCGCAAACAAAACATGTAGTCAGCCAACAGATTATAGCACAGACGGACGGATGATGGGTGTGCATGAGTTCTCCGATACCCTGTCGTCGCGTCGCAACCACAGAGATCAATATTCTCTTGACGGCACTGGACTAACGAATTGACTGTGTCTTGAGAGTTGGATAATTTAGTCCGGCGAGAGGGATGTGTTCCACGCTGACAAGAAAACGTCACAGTATATACTTGCAAAAAACCTGTTGAGTTCACGTGGGATAATTTTCTGTGAGAAAACTAAAGAGAGTCAAATACGTTCTGCTTGTGCATATGTACTGCAAGTGTCACCCTTGACATGCCAGCGTCTGTGTAAATACTTACTCTTTGCCCTCAAAAGCCTTCTCAACCAAATCAGCAAACTCGCCAATACTCTTAACTTCCCAGTTATACCTTCCCGTAGTTCCCGGCTTCAACTCTCCCATAATACCACTCCTATCAACCCAAACACTCTCAATGGCCATCTTACTAGCCGGTTCATGATCATGAAACAAACTCTGCGCAACATGAAGTAGCTGGTCCTTCTCCACACCATGATCCTCCTTCACATGTTTGAGCAAATACTCAAAGTTTCTAAGATCAGGTTTGTAGGACCCAATCTCAGCAGCCGTATACACGGCAGTGAATTCGAAATCCGGAAAAGCATTGGCGAGACAGGGTCCCAACGTCTTGGGAGACGAATTCGATAGCGGGAAGAGAAGTGGAATAAACCTCTTCAACTTCTTCAATCCCTCAAGTGTATCGGGAAAAGCAGGCCAGTGCTCAATACTCTTCGCGAACGTCTTCGAATTCTCCTCTATAGCTGGATCATCCAAATTCTTCTCCTTACAAAAGCGCTTGTACATCTCGGCGAGAAGGAGAGAGTATTCCATATCGGGGTACGCGGGTATGATTTTCCTCTCGCAGGATTCGATGGCTTGGAGGAGGGTTTTGCGATCGCGCATGGGGTGGTTGGAGGGGAGGGTCGAGATTGGCGCGAGGGAGATGAGAGAATTGTACATTCCGCCTTCCCAGTCTATGAGTGTGCCGAGGACATCGAAGGAGCAGGCTTTGAAGTGCGTGAGAGGGGTGGAGGTGGGGACGTGGCTCATGACTGCTGATTTGATATGGTGATGGTGGTGAGGTAGTGAGAATCGTTGATTGATCTGCTTGCTATTGAATTGATGAGCTTGAGATGAACGTATTGTGAGCTGTTCCGTCAGTTTATATAGCGCTTCTTGTTAGCAAGAAAATGTGGTTCTGGGTGCGCCTTATTGTCTCCGCGCCTTGTTGTCGAACCTGCTATGTCGTTCATAGCGGAGCCCTCGAAACGGCGACAACGGAAGCACATAACGACGCCCTATCAATAGTGTTGCGTGAAGTTATCGGTATTCGGATATCGGTATCGGCACCAATGTCTTTGATGTGCAGTTGTGGAGAGGTTGTCCTACGGAAGGAGATTGATTGAAGATTCATCATATTCATTGACGGCGAAGGCAAGTGGAAATCATGGACACGGCACAATGACCAAATAATTCAAACTCATGAAGAGCGTGATCAACGTGGCTTAAATGGCTGACTCCAAGCTTCGTACAGGATCATGAAACGAGGATTCGATTGTGTGTGTGTTGTTCAAAAAGGAGTTTGTCGAGTCACCGCCATGAAGATTTCTCTCACCATCACGTGTATGAGTCGACACGAAAACTCACAAGCCGAAGAGTCACAGTGTGTACTTTGTGTGTCATATATAACGAGGGTTGGAGGGCAGCCTGGTGAAATAATAAAATCACACTACTCACCACTACAATCAGTTCTTCCTCTTGCCTGCGCGCGCTCTACGTTTACAAGCACTGCAAATGAGATGAAAGGCTGTCTACGAACCAAGTCCGAAATGTCCTGCAACAAAAGATATCATCTACTTCCACGATTGAGTAGGGCAAGCAATAGCAAGCGAAGATATCACAGATCATTTCACACGAGAAACGCACAAGGTGTCATACAGGCATAGTTTGGCTATGAAGTGCTGCCAAAGCAAACGTCTAACCAGAGCAAAGAGCAATCGATGAGGATATCTAGTAAGACGTCCTATCCTAAGTCTACCACTAATAATGATAACAACAAACTACTGAGGCCACGAGTCAATCCGCCGAAGCAGGAGACATCAGAACCGACGCACAGTGTGAAACAAGAGAAGAGTAAAGAGCAGAGCTGACGGAGACCTTTTCGCACAAGCGCGAAGGTACCGTAACAAAAAAAAAAGTCAGGATATCCATCGCTGACAAGATGTTTCGAACTTTTGTTGAGGACGGACAAGCCTCAAGAAGGGTTGGATCCCCTCACCATTCCGTTTGCTATGCAGAGAGGAACCAAGATAGAGAGTGAGTAACGTTTACTGCAAAAGAGGTCCGTTGTAACCGAATCCAGCCAAAGTCTCCTTGAACTCAGCTTCCCTTTCCTCGAGCTCGCGGATGCGGTTCTCAAGGGAGCTGACGTGATCAAGTTTTCGCTGCCTGGAATCACGAGCTGCAAGAGTGTTGCGGGCTCGTTTCAAGGCGGTCTTGTCCTCAGGATCTACCGCAATGGGAGGCAGAGGGCCTTTTCGGCGACGAGGTTTGACACCAGACACTGAAGAGTGCCTTTTGTGTCCAGCAGGAGACATGGGGTTGTTAGACTTTCGACGGTTATAGTTGTTCATGTCCAGAATCAAAGGAGAGTTGCCGGAAGAGCTGGTCTGCTCACCAAGAGAAACATTGCTGTGCTGCCTTTCCATAGGGTCGGCACTTGGCTTGTCGGCAGTCGAGTCGGGGAAAAGCGAGAACCAGTCTGTCGTGTCACCGGTAATGGCAGCATTGTCTGTGAATAGCGGGGAGCATTCGTAGCTGTCAGCCATATAAGGAGATTCGTTAATGTCGGGTGAAGTCAAGTTTGTGAAAGCCGTGGACGGTGGCGCAGAGCCAAGACCGTCACTGAAGATATCCTTTGGAGATACAGTCTGCGCAGATGAAGCGCCAGTATTGATGGCTGTGAAGCCAACTGTAGGGTCGAAGAGGTAATCGTCAGCGCCCGCGCCAAAGTTGGTGTCGAGGCTATCGAAAGACATGTTGTATTCTGGGTTGCTTGTAAGAGACATGTTTCGGCGCGAGTTGGAAATGGAGGAATTACCACTCATAGTTGAAAGCTGGGAAGACTGCCTATGAATGTTTTCTGTGCTGCTGCTGTTGAACAGGGGAACCGGTGGACGAGTCTGTTGCGGGCGGATGTTGACGGTGGAACTGGGTGCTGAGTTTGAGTAGAAGTTCTGGCCGTTGACCGTGTTAAACGAGTGCCCAAGCGGAGGATGAGCGAGCTGACGACGCGGTGGTGTCTGGTCGAAGAGGACGAAGTCGGCTTGCGGAGCAGGATAGAAGTGTTGGTTCTCTGACGGGAGAGCTGGATGCGCTTGCGCGTGTGTTGCTGGTGAGGGGAGCCATGTTGATTGTTGTGTAGGAGCCGTGGTGGCCGCTGGAAGGGGTATGTTGGAAGAACTGAAGCTGCGCGAGGCGGTGCTTGAGTTCAGACAATCTCCGTGAGGAGTGTCTGAAGGGTTGAAGAGAGGAGTTGAGTGGTGGTAACTTGAGGGATCCGAGGAATCCAGAACGACGGAGGGGAAGAGGTTAAAACATGACTCTTGCGCGCGATGATTACTTGTGGTGGTGTGTTGTTCTGGTATTGTGAGAGGTGTGGGAGGAAGAACGGCGACCTGGGGGAGGGGATGTTTAAGAAGCTAAATTTTGGTCTGTGGTCCGCTCTGTGCGCTGAATCGCGGAACACCAAACAGAAACTGTGACTCACAATGCAAGGCGGCCTGAGTGGATCTGTCAAAGCCTAGCACCCGCGTCTAAATTGAGAAGTACGCGAGAGATGGTCATTATTGGTTTAGACAGATGCTCCTGAAACACCATTCCAAGTGCCAGCAGTCGTCGCGCAACGTCGTCTTTTCTGTCAGGAATGCTGCTGCCTCCAGCAAGTGAAGATGGTCAACGGCATCCGTCTATGGAGACTTCACCGGCCGCGCTTATCCTCTCAGCGGGAGGTTGTGCTTACGATGCACTCCGTCCTTCGCCGCGCCCTGCCTCCACCAAATCGCACCAATGAGACTCGATGGTTCTCAGGTGTCGATATTGGTTTGAGCATCAAAGCTTCCTAGCTATCTGAGCCTCGGATCGGCTTGCAAAATCGTATCAAGTGTTCGCAAGTTGCATCTCCACACGCCTCCAGAGCCATGATAGGTAGATGGAGATGGAGATTGTGTTTCTAGATGTAGTTTTCTGCTCACAAACATCCCTTCTGCTGTCAGCAACCAAACGGCCTCAACTTCGTAGACCCTAAGACTAGCTCCACGTTCTCTCAAATCTACCGGTCAATTTTTGATCAGAAAGGATGCCCCTTTGCTGGTTGCATCCCGCATAATATGCAATCGTGAGTCACAGCCTCATGTTAGATACAGGAGATGGCACTAAGGAGCATGGTTTGACCTGTGCGACTGCAGAAGGCTTGTATCTGTGGCTATGAAGGGCTGTGAAGGGCTGTGAAATCCGGGGCTGGGAATCTCCAGATCGTCCTCACTCCTTCATCCTGTGCGTCCCAAGATCTGGGGGAAGCACTTGGAATATCTCTCTTGCCAAATCTTGACTTGAGGTTTTTCTCTTTTTGTATCTCGTCCCTTGGTACTCTTTAGCATACCACTTTCTATCTTCGTCCAATCGAGTTATACGCTCCACTCCAGAGGTGAGCTTTCCGAACTCCTAGTCTGTGACCACGGCCGAGATTCTACACCACGATGTCCACGTTACATTCCATGTCTACCTCAAAATTAGTGCTCGAACGCCGCTCTTTCTCTAATAAAGCCGAGTGTCTGGGCAGCTTCTGGACAGATCGACACGAGGAGCTTGTCACAATCGATAAGCCAACAAGAACAAGAAGCACCCTCATTTTTGTACCTTGAAGCCGGTGCAAATAACTTCTATGTCCTACTCGTCCTCTCTTCTACTAGGACAATCTTGACAGTGTGCTTTGGTGACGCTTGGTGAACATTCGCTAATGTCTCTCCCTGGCCTGGGAAAAAGTATATTATGATCTTTACCGTGTCCACCATGACGATAGGTCTTGCTCCTACCTCTGGCACATTTGGTATGAGATGGCGATATTGACTTCGTCGCATTTCTACCTTATCCAGCGCGGGCCTTCCAAGGAGCTGTCTGTCCTTTTTTCACGCTTATTCTTGTTGTTAAGATGAGGCCTAACAAGAATTGGCGAAGGGGGCACAAGAACCTCAAAAAGAGACTCAGTCCCGGTAACATTACCGGTAACATCACCGGGATCGCCTCGGGAACTCCACTTCGATCACTTTTTTCGGAGGAAGATATACTGGAACTATCGAATTTCGCATTCGTTGGGATATAAATAGTTACAAAGGTATAAGACAACAAGACGCGGACATCGTGAACATTTCGCTCAGCTTTATTTTCACGAACATGATCTTCAACAAGGCGCTCACCTCCGCCATCTCAACCCTGGCCCTACCCATCCACATCCTCGCGCAACAAACAGAAAATGCAATCTACTACGACACAACCTGGGCCGGACCAGTCCAACTCGCAAACACCACTACACCCACCAACGCAACATCCGGTTTCAACCTCGCAGAAGCAACCCTAATAATGCCCCGCCTGTCCCTCCCGAAAAATCCCCACGAACAAGTCGACCAATTCACCGCCGCCTACTGGGTCGGCCTCGACGGCTTCGTCATGTCCTCCTCAACTGCCACCTCCCTTGCCACCTCCTTTCGCGGCCTCTGGCAAGCAGGCGTAATCATGTCCCTCTCCCCCGCCACCACAAACAAGTCCCAAACATCATCATACACAGCATTCTACGAATGGGTCCCCGAAGATCCCGTTTCCCTCCCTCCATCGCAATTAAAACTCGACGAGGGTCATCATCTTCACGTGCGGCTAAACACCAGTAAAGGTGGTTTAATCGGTAGTCTCTTCTTGACAAATCTGAATACGAGTCAAGTCTTTGAGATAATGAGGGAAGCGCCCATGTCATGGCGTGGACCGACGTGGCCGGCGCCGGGGACGTCGGCGGAGTGGATTGTGGAGGCTGGGACTTATCTGAACGGGACGAGGTATGTGTGGCCTGATTTTGGGGAGGTGAGGTTTTTGGGGGCGAGGGCTTGTTATAATACCACCGGGGAATGTATTGATGCTGGGAAGGTTGGGAGTGGAAAGCAGATTACGGCGGTGCTTTGGAATGATACGCGAACGGTGTATTCGGGGACGAGTGTTGAGGGTGGTGATGTTGGGATTAAGTATTTGGAAGAGACGTTTACTGGGTAGTGATAGTAAACGCAAATTTGATGCCTAAACTCCACGCTCCTAACGTCCACAGTTTCAGTCTTCTCAGGTAGGTCGGGATATCAAACTATTTCCTTCTTACCAAAATACATATCGGTATACAATGCTTAGTGTAAACAATGAATAAAGCGGGATGAACCAGACTCGCTCGACGCGCGCATCATAACTTACTTCCCTGTCCCCCATACAACTCCAGCTCTTTCCTCAACTCATCCCTCAGTTCACCAGCTAATTTCTCACCTTCATCGTCATCGAGTTCTTCCCGCTGTCCGCGACCGAACATGGTCCAGCTCTTGTTCTTGAGCTCGGGAACATTTCCTGGTCTGGGAATGATGTGGAAATGAACGTGGGGAACTACCTGTGCTGCTCGTACGCCTAGTAAGACCAGTCAGTTTGATATCATGGTTAGGATAAGCGGAATACTCTTGGTTCTTGATGTTGTGTTTTAAGCTTGTACTGAAGCAAGAAGTGGGCAAGGCGTTGAGAGTGAAAACCGATTAATGAAAACATACCATTATTCTGCACAAGATTATAATCCGTCGTCCCCGTAACCTTAGCCACAACCTTGGCAAGAAGGGGTAACCAGAATCCTATCAAAATCATCAGGAACCCGACCTCAATCCCCAGTTCCCAAAGAAACAACCCCCCCCCCAAAGAAAGACAAGGAAAACGAAAAAAACACATACCAATCTCACCCCCCTCCCCACCCTCCAAATCATGAACCTTCTTCCGATGCTCCCGAACAGTAACAAGCAAATGCCCCCTCGTCATCGGCAAGATATCCAAAAACGCCATCACACTCGGCGCACTCAGCACCAGAAAACAGGACGGGGCGACCTTATCCACCACCAGAGTTAGCGGAATGGCCGATTGAAGCTGTGTCACCGTCTGCGTCGTTGACGGGCCCCTTGTCGTCGTGGCCGTTGGATACGCATCGGCGATGGTGCAGAAGGGACAGGATTCGGCATGAGGTGAGGGAGGGGAAATGTTGTAATCTGCGTTTGGCATTGTTGATATATTGGTTAGAGGAGTGGGTTTGGGCTAGCTGTTCATTATTGAATGTAGTCGTTGTTTTATCTTTTCTTTTGTTGTCAAGGTTGCTGTTAGGTTGTCTTTACTCGTGACGCTTGGAAGGAGGGTAGCCCGATACGAGTATTAGATGTCTCTTTCCTCGGTTACGTTGGAATCAAGCATGGACCACCACGCTATTCTGAATTTAGACGAATTATACTTACGCTCTCAGATATAATCAAGGTATAGTCACATTTCTTTCACGACGCGAACAGACCCCGGGAAGCGCTCGGCTTTGATAGAGTGGAAAGAAAGACCACGAACGTCGTCACTGTGCCAATAGACCTGCATGTTTGCGAGCATGGGAATCATTGGCTGGATTTCACTGCAAATTGGCAGGCAACTTCTGGGGCATCGGAAGCTGAAGTCGCCTATTTTCGATACTAAGAAAATCATCTTAAAGTTCCTCTTCTACTCCGTACCTTGTCGTGCTTGTTTATCACGAACGTCGTCACTGAAACCTTTTTCTATCAATAGATTTGGATGTTTGAGTTGATGAAGATGACTGTCATTGCTCTTTGTTTGTGCAATCTGGAACATCAGATTGCGAGCGAATAGAAAAAAGTGCTCAAATCTCATTTTCTTTGACACTTTCACAAGCGAAAATTGCAGCAAATAATATGACATTATCCTGACTGAACGTTCGGAGTCCTTCTATAGCTTGCTCTAAAAAGAAAGTAACGCCTAATAATGATCATGGCCTAGAAATATGTAAAGATCCTCCAAAAATTCGTGGAATTCCTCAAAGGTCTCAAAACGTTTTAAGGAATTCTACCCTAAGCAAGATCAAAATCCCAAACCACCTGACGCCATGCTAATGCAAATCCCACCGCCGAGGAGAAGAAATCCAAGTCAAATGATCCTTTTGCTGACCATTTTCCTTTTCCGTGAGCCGCCCAAGTGCGCCAGATCTTGAAATTCGTTGGAGTCTGTTTCAAAACGTTCATTGCCAACCATGACGACCTTCACTGTATTCCCAAATCCAAGAGCCACGCTTCTATTACCCAGTGGTACGATTGGACCTGTATCCGCGACGAGCAGTTCGTTGGGCGATGTTGGTAGTCGCTCTGTGTGAAACTCGCCACTTGATGACATGGCCCAGACTTCCCATTCGTCGCGGTCAACGTCCTTTTCTGACCGGAATGTGTCAAGTGCTGAGGTTGCAATTGTGCTGCGGGGCCTATGGGTGAGGTCTTGGAAAGGCTGTGTCTGAAAAGATGTCGATTCAAAGCCAGAGCTGTAAGACGAAGACGAGGTCGATGTCTCATCGAGTCTTGAATGCATGCGAACCCCAATGACTGCTTGTGATTTGGTGGCTTCCCAGCTTCCAGGTTCATCGATGGTATACGTATGTTCTTTTGAAGATGAGAGACCCTGGCAAGTGGGAGTCTCTCCAGCGACTGTTGGAGCCAAACATATCAGCTTATTGTGGTCGCTAGAAAGCGTGTAAGTCCGTATGACGCAGGCCTGTGTCTCAAGGTCAATGTAGGCAAGTGAGACGCTGTGCACTGCTGTCGAGTGACATTTCTTGCATTCTCGGCGAGGGGAACTCAATACCCGAAGAGAACTTCCCTTGATCAAGACGGGCGCAAAAGTGTATATCAAGGCGTTGGTTTTGATGTCCACCAGGTCAACCACACGAAGTCGTACTGTAGCAAATGCGCCGAGTGCCGGTATCGATGTGAGTGATCTGATCTTACCTTCTTTGCTCCCTGGTGCTAGTCGATTGTCAGGTCTCTCAACAGCTGCAAGAGCCCAATCTCCAGAATTGCTGGCTGCAATGCGTGTTCTTCCTGATCGCGTCAGAGCAATGATATTGACACCGGCTTTAGATCGCGAGATCTTGGCCAGCACAAGCTTTTCCTGGCTCATGCGAAATGACTGAACGACTTTTGAGCCAACGACATCAATCTCGATCACCATTGCGTCATATGTTACAATGATGAGGCTCGGCCGTTCCCCATCTTCTTTGTCGATGCTTATGAAATCAAAAGCGCACGTCTGTTGGTCTCCCAGCTTCACTCTGACGAAATGACTTAGCCTTCGCTTAGGCAGATTCCAGAAAGCAATATTACCGTCTTGTGTACACAGCGCTGCCCACTCGCCATTCTCATCAAGCGCGGTGGAGACGATCGGCCATAACGGAGGCGTCATAGCCACAGTTGCCAGCACACTAAGAGAGTACTTGTGAGTGTGAGGATCGAACAAGGAAAAGGATACCAGCCGATCCAGACTGATAGATATGATGTGACCCCTGGCGCATGCTGTGAGCTTGATCAAGTCCAATCGTTGGGCCTGGGGCAGCGTATACAGGGCGAGAGATGGGCGATGGGAGAGAGAATCTGAGTCCTCTTCTGGGAGCTCGTTCCAAAGCATGTATTGCATTAAAAGGGTGACGACGGCCACGAAAAAGAAGAGCGCGAGTAGAAATGGATAGATGTGCTTCCGGACGGTGACCCACCAAATTTCGAAGAGAGATGTGTTAGCAGAAGGAGCCGCCCGGTTGGAGCCATGCAGGACAACGAAAAGAGGATCGTAGACACGAGCCACCATGTGGTGGAGATTCGGTTTCACGAAATCTAGGATCTGTTTGGCATCTTTGTAGTCTTGCAACATTATCCAGCTGGCGGGTGTCCTAGCCTGGTTAATGACCGGCGCAAAATGTGCTGATACTCCGTTCGTGGAGTGTGGATGGAACGTCGGCTGAAGTGAGTGTAGAAATGACCAGATCGGATTCCCATCTTCGAAGAAACGTACGTTCAAGCCCAATATGAAGCAAATCGAGATCACTATGCCAGCAACTCTGCTCGTGGCGATTCTATTTGCTAGGGATCCACGCCCAAGTAGCATAGTTTTGAGAAAGAATTGTCGTTCCGGAAGAGCTTTCACCACGGCATTTCTCCTGTTTTTGGACAAATCAATGCGGTCAAGCGAATCGGAAAGCTCCATCCTTCGAACATCAACACTGACCACTGGAAGAAAGAAGGTGAGATGGAAGAAGAAGTCAAAGACCAGTGCAATTGCGGCAAAGGTACAGAATGCGGACAGTTCTGAAGATTTCTTGGACACTATCCATAACATTGCTAGCATTTGCGTCGTGGCTGCTAGCAACTTGGTGGCCACTTCGGCAAGGGCTGTGGCCACTCGGTGGATGGTCTGTTGCTCCGGAGGCTGAATGAGCACAGAGTTGACGAGTCGGAACCTGTGCACCAAAGGTCAGATGCATTCGTGTAGAGATGGCGAAATGAAGGGCCACTGACATGTTCTCTAGTCCTATCACCCAGACAATGAATGGATAGTAGTAATGCGGGACCCGTGCCAGGTCGATGCGGAGAAAGCCGCAGATGGAGAAGCTTGCAATGATGGAGATCAACAACTTCAACTTCGAATTAGTGAGCGTTCAAAGATACTGCGCCAGGCCCCTCCCTCGCGTGTCTGAAAACTCTCAACGTTCTTGAAGTCAAGATCAACATCGATAGTTTCCCAGCGATTTTCATAGACCAATTGCTTGAAATTTATCAACATGGATCTGAATGGAGAGACGGCTATTAGACAAGATTGGTGGATCCAAAGGGAGGAGGTGTGAATTGAAGTAGCCAAAGATTGACTTGCCTGGAATATGAGAGTGATGAGCAATCCCGTCCAGCTTTTGACGGCTCGCAAACTGCTCAAGTTCCATACAACATACCCCAGCATGAAGAGATATGACCCGACTAAAGCCAGCTCATCGTTTGTGCTTAATGGTGTTTGTCGGAACTCGTACAGTTGGCCTTGTGCAACGTGGCCACCACGAGGATAAAGGTCCCACCGGTGAGGAGCGTCTCGCGCCAGTGAGCCCAAACGATCGTCCCATTGTCGATTTGTGTCCTCTGTCACTCGATCGAACACGGTAATGACCAGTGCATCAGCTCCGACTACTCTACCTTCAGCGAAGGACTTGCTAGCAAAGACACTGGCCGGCCGCAAAGTCAGGTTAAGGTATGACTTTCGGGTAACTTGCGAGTTGATGGTCTCAATTATGTCAGTATCGTACTGCAACGCCTGGGAAGAGCAATTCCAGAACATCAAAGGCGAGTGCAATCCCAATGATCGGTGATCCGTCGAAAAGTCTCCCAGACATATATTTCTACGCTGCTTGGTGACGCTGCCATCTTCTGACGCTGTGCCTCCTTCCAAGCCAAGTATATCCCCAACTAGAGTGTTTTGGATGCTTAGCGCTTCCTGTAGTACTGGCTTCTCAAAGGCTCTGTTGTAAGAGCCGTGTACCCAAATCTGTCTTACTTCCAGGTCGGGAACAGTGTTGGGACGGCCATCGTAGAGTCTGGCAGAGGTCCAGACATGATAGGGGAGTTTAGAGGAACCGCTCGTAGGATTCTCGTACAGGAAGAAGACTGGGTAGCAGAGCAGCACTGCCGTCGCCACGGAACCTAGGATAAAGAGAAGCCAATGACGCGCGGCAGCGGCGCCATATCGATAGAAGGCTCGTCGAATAGGATGCTCTGGTGAGAGTCTAGGAGGTTCAGTCGTACTTTTTGTTGTAAGTTTCAGCACGAGTACGATATAGAGCGATTATAGTTGCGCCGTAGCCGTAGCCGTGTATCAGACTGATCGGCGGTTGACTGCAGCAAACTCGGAGTTGGAATTCGTGCTTATAAATAAATGGGACTCACCCTCGAAACGGCCAGAGCAGGTACCAGATCATGCGTGCGATGTTGGATCCATTGGAGATCACTTCGGTACGAAGAGAGCTGACTTGAAGACAAGATGTTGGCGCAATTGAAGGAGAAGACTAGCTAATAGTTATCCAAATTTCTCGCGAATAATGATAACCCAGGTCCAAGGCGAAAGTTTACTTGCTTTTGAGTCTACGGGAAGATCGTGCCCAGCAACCCAGCCCCAGCTCCAGATCATTCCCACCTCCGCAAAGACACAATTAGCCTCCGTAAAGATATAATTAGTGGCTATCTGAGAGTAAGCCGTTATCCGGGTCACAACATCAGATCACGCTCGCAGCTCGCATGTACCACAATGTAGATCGATTGCAGTCCAACATGTCGAGATGCCTAGCTTAAGTCTTGGAAAATCTCGAAGGCCTGACCACTCATCTTCATCTCAAAGCCTATTCCCCAGACTAGAACATCATTGACAGCTCGGGTGTGAAGATCTCTTCATCAGATTCGCCGGTCCAGCTCACTGTTTGCAGAAGATTGTCGTCCTCGCGTTGCGTTTGACCAACAGCATTTGTACCCAATATTCATCGTGTCACATAATCTTGTTCCACCATGCACATATGCAAATCTTTCAAGTGTCTTCCATCTCTGCGTCCTCATCCTCACAATCGTCGCCTTCGTAATCATCTTCCGAGTCGTTGTCAATATCTTCATCGCCCAGAGCCTCGTACAACTCCTTCACCAGCTCCATCGCGTGCTCCTGTAATCGCTCATCTTCATAGTCGAGGGTCTTGCACAGATGGAGACATCGCTGCAGCCATTTCCGTGATCGTCGCAGTAGTTCTTGGACGTCTTCGCCAGACCCGTCAAAATCTTTCATAGCCTCACTCGCCAGCTTTTGTTGCCGCTGGGCGATCAAATATAGACACCATCCGCCGAGATACCATGCCTCGACGCTTTCGTCGTCCTCTGCTACGAGGCGCTCGAGTACCTCGTTTGCCTCTTCTTCCATTTCCGCTTCCATCAATAGTCGTGACAAACTGATTCGTGTTGGGAAATCGGGGATCTGTGTGTCTTCGGGGTCGAGATCTTTCCATAGTTCCAAACTATCCCTGAGGTATTGCCTGGCTTCATCGAGCTTTGATTGCGATATCCGTACTGAAGCAACCGTCTGCAAAGTCTCTGGTCGGTCTGGAGCCACGGACAATGCCTCTTCTATTGCTTTGTTGCACTGCTCTTCGGCCTCGTCGTCGTCCCAAGACAAGTCTGTCATCCAGATTTCAGCGACGGAGCATAACGCGCTTGCCAGCTTCACTCTCTGTTCATCCAGCAGGACCCCCGCCTCTTCGTCATTCTCCTGGGCTGCTAGTGCAGCAATTTGCTTGCGTAAGACGTCGGCGCCCTTTTGATACCAGTTCACACTGTCCCTGCCCCCTTCTTCGCTTAATTGTGCCAGCCAAAAGAATTTCTCTGGACCTCCTCCTCTTTCTTCTGGGACCTCTCCATCTGCATCAATCTCAGCAGCCTGGGTGAAGAAAGTCACAGCGGTAGGAATATCTCCGAGTTCGATGCATATTTCTCCCAGGACAGACAATGCAGGTAACTGCTCGGTCTTGTCTGGTTTCGTTCGTAGTGTTCTGAGAGCGGCGGTCGCTAGCTTGAGAGCGCCTTGCGGATTCGAGGTCTGCAGCTGCTCAACGGCTTCAATAAGAAGTTGTGCTGGTGATTTTGAATTGCCGTTCATGGCCGGCCTTTTCTTTTTGTTCAATTTTGATTTCTCGGGCGGTCTCGACTTCCCCATTGTGCGGTGGTATGCCGTAAGTATCGAGGGAAAAAAGAGCGACAATCAAGCTGGACCCTGCCAGTCTGGAAAAACTAGCGATTGCATTCACTCGAAAAAGTTTATCGATTGCTTCCCAGGGGACGCCTCAGGCCAAGGGCTCGACTCGGCGGGATTAGCGATTTAACTTAGAGGCTTCTCCGCGTGGGATGAGAGAGAGGTCACGGGGAAAGTCCAGGAAGGTGCATCTAGAATAGACCCCAACACCAAGTCGCATAATGCGGTCGTTCTACTGTAAATACTACATTTAGATATACCTCTCCTTCTCTCATTATATCGCCCTGTCCGTTCCTTTCTCCTCCTGCTCTATACGATATCCTATGTCCAGCAATTACCATGCCTACCAGACCTGAATCGTTCGGCTTGCCTGCTTCTCACACTGCTGAACTCCGCCAACGATGTCTGGATTTGGAAGAAGCAAGTCGTCCATCGACGGGGGATTCCGATGCCATTGAGTCCTATGCGCCCACACAAGAACCTACGCCTCCGCCCGAGGAGCAGGAGGTGCGCCTGTCGTTGGCCGACCCGAAGCTGTTGAAGAATGATGTCGATGGTCCGGCACGAGACAGTTTGAGTCCAGTGAGCACTCGGGAAGAATCCAACGATGTCGACCAGAGGCTTTCACACACCACCACATCAAATCCCGTCGTTTCACAGCAACAACCACATCAAGCGTCGTTCCTTTCGACCAGCCTGCGGTCGCCATACCCTAAAACGCGATATCTGCCCAATTCGACGTCATCCTTCCTCAGACCCGGTTCACGATTCGTAGGCTCGCAGCAGTCTGACCGCCAGATTTACGATGTTGAGGTGCAGATACAACATGTCGATATGAAAGAGTCGTTCATGTGCGGCTACTTGCGCATCAAAGGACTCACCGACGAGCACCCTTCCCTCACCACATATTTTGAAGGCGAGATCATTGGCACCAAATACACCTTTGAGACCCGGCATGAGGAGTGGGGCTCTTCTGAGAAAACCGATATGCAGCACTGGGGCAGATTTCCTGCCTGGAAACCGCTGGCGAGCCAGGCGCGTGTATCCAATTTCAGTTACAAGAATTATGCCCAACGGGAAAACATATTCATGCGATGGAAGGAGTACTTTTTGGTGCCTGATCATCGAGTCCGCACCATAACCGGCGCGAGTTTTGAAGGCTTTTACTACATCTGCTTTAACCAAGTGTCCGGCAGCGTCAGTGGGATTTACTTTCATGCCAAGAGTGAAAAGTGAGTTACCGCAATTTGATTGAGAACAAAACATTTATTGACTTTGTAGAAGATATCAGCAGCTTGAGCTGAAACACGTCAACGACAATGGTTGCGCAAGCGCCGTTGAGTTTCGATGATTGACGATTGAGTGATATATTGCGAACGATGTAGGAGCGATGCAGCACATATAACCTTTTAAGCAACCGTGTAGCGATTCTGTGTGTTCTTTGTCCTCCGCCTGATGTGGCTGGTGGGTTTTGTCGTCGTATGAAGTGGGGCTGTACCACGAGATGGAGCTGTTCATGAGGAGCTCATCTGCGATACGGCCACGAACGGTCAAGTAAAGAATGTGTGCGGTCTGTGTTTATAGCGTTCTGTTGTTGGTTAGAGATGGTGTCAGTAGTCCTCGAAGATTCAAACCAACATGCAAGCCTGAAAGGCTTTTCTTCTCACTGCCTACGTATCGTGGACCGAAAAGACGTGGCTCTCGCAAGAGGATATCGAGGATTTTCCGGTCTATGGAAAGCTCGTGCCTTCTCGTAGACTAAATGTCGTCTCGAAACCTTTTTCTTCTCACTCAGTGATAGATGCATCGAATCTGTCTGACCTTCTCACAAGTAACTTCACTTCATGAGTCAGTTCAAGCACATCGGCATCTTCTCTCATCCTAGAATCGACTTCGCAATTAACTCACTGGCTCTCCACTCTAGATTCGGTTAACTTACCATTTCCCACCACCAATCCCATATTTTACATTTCGAGCCGCGAAACTGACACTTCGTCACCCAAATAACAATGTCAACACCTAAACCGCCACCCAAGAAAAAAGCCAAGCGCGAGGTAAAGCGCGACGAGTACCGCGCCAGCTTGAATGAAAAGAACAAAGAGAGTTCCAGCGCCGCTCTCCCACAGAAGAAATTTTACCGTCAACGAGCCCACGCAAATCCATTCTCAGATCACTCTTTGACATAGTAAGACCATGCAAATCCCGCATAGGGACATGAACAGAAACTGACTCTTGAATAGTCCAGAATGTCCCGACGCAATGGACTGGTCAGAGTACTACCCGGCCTTCACTGGCCAACATAAAAGTGTCGAAATTGCAGATATTGGATGTGGATATGGTGGTCTTCTTTTTGCTCTGTCACCACGATTTCCCGAGTCGCTAATACTAGGTATATCTTCCTTCTTTTCTCTTCACTTTTCTGTTTCAAGATCTTCACATTGATACGATTTGCATGTAGGCATGGAACTCCGCACCTCAGTAACCGAATTTGTCCAAGAAAAAATCCGCGCCCTACGTCACCAATCCTCTTCCAAAAACTCGGAATACGCAGAAAGCCAAGGTCCAGGTCTCTACCAAAATCTCGCCTGCGTACGAGCAAACACAATGAAATTTCTGCCCAATTTCTTCACAAAAGCCCAACTCTCAAAAATTTTCCTCTGCTTCCCAGATCCGCATTTCAAAGCAAGAAAACACAAGGCTAGGATCGTGTCTGCCACATTGGCGAGTGAGTATGCGTTTGTGCTGAGAGAAGGCGGGATTGTGTATAGTATTACTGATGTGAAGGATCTGCATGAGTGGATGGTGGAGCATTTTGGAGGGTGTAAGCTTTTTGAGAGGTTGACGGAGGAACAGGACAAAGGGGACGAGTGTGTAGAGGTTATGAAGTGTGAGACGGAGGAGGGGAAGAAAGTGGGACGGAACGGGGGGACGAAATATGTTGCTTGTTTTAGGAGAAAAGGGGATCCTGCTTGGCCTGTGTAGGAGAGTAGATATGACGGGAATCCACCAAGTGTGAGGAATTTGAGAGATGGCCCGATGCCATCAGAAGTTGTCTTCTGGGTGGTCACTCCAGAAGTTGCACTCTGGGATCATATGTCTTCGTCTGCCGTACCAATCCGTCTCCAAAGTAGTATCTCGAACAGAAGTCTGTAGTTCTAGATCGATACTGCAAAATTCCTGGCTACATTAGCGCCCAGAATTGCCAGAAATCTATCGATGTCTATCCCTAATTGACGATGGTGAACTGCCTTCAATGGTAAGAGGAAGGGACATGAATGGCAGATCCAGCGTGGTTGGTCAATTTAGGTTCTCCGGAGACTTTGGCTTCTCAAGAAAGAGGAACTACAATGACATTGGGTATCAAATTTAAAGAAAAATGCTATAATTCATTCATCAATCCCGCCCCACTCATCGTTCACGTCTTCCTTCTCCTCTGTCTCGGTCGTCTCCTCTCCTAACCAAGCTTTCACTCTATCGTCTTCCAGGGCCTCCTTGACCTTGTTCCTCACAATCTTTGTCGGACTCTCCCTTACTACTGCTCTTAATGGCTCCAACAGCGTCGCGATGGGCATCTCAGCCTCAGTCTCCTCATCAACCTTCTCCAGCTCATCAATATAGATGTCGATAACGTGAAACCTTATGCCATTCGGGATTCGTTTCTCGGTGGGGTTGAGAGGTGTGGCGGAGAGAACATGCATGTATTCATCCAGGCGTTTCGTATCTTTCCAACCGCTCTTTGCGAAGAAGGAGAAGGAAGCGTTGAGATATTGGCGAACGAGGTAGAGGAACTTATCCATTCTGTAGCTTGTTAGCATTACTATTCCAATATGAATTCTCGCAGCAGAGGAGCGCACCTGAGAACATCGATGCCTCCCCATTCCCGACTCATAGTCTTCCAAAACGCATCCAGAAACGGCACAACCACCCCCTTGGATAGATCGTTCACCAGGATCGCCAGATCTCTTGCCAGTTGTTGCTGATTCCGTGGTTTATCGGACATCCACATGCAGTAGTATAGGCCTTTCCATAGCTTGAGGAGTTCTAATTCTGATATCGGAGTTCGGTGACGAAGGTAGGAACGGAGGGATTCAACGGCTTTGTCGCGAACTTGTTTTTCTAAGAAGAGAGGAGTTAGTTTTGCTCCGAACGGGCTTAAGTGCTGGGCAAGAAGTTTGATTTAGGAGGGAAGTTGAAAGTATCTGCGTACCATTTGCTGCCAACTGTTTCATAAAGGACTGATTGCCCTGAATCGATGTTGTCTCGGCCATTTTGAAGCAGTGCTCAAGTTTGACTCCGGACTAAGGGTTGGAGGCCTGTTGCGCTGAACTTTTTTCGGAGCTTGAAGTCTGGCCGTCTTATCGATAGCGGAGACTTTTAAACGGCCGGTGCTGTGGCCGTGACCCGGCGCGTTCTTCTAATTTCTGGAGTCGATATGGCAGGGATTGGGTTCAATATCTGAAATTGATTGTTAAGACTGGACTCGACTAGTTTGGTTTTCCGAGAGGCTCGTGATTAGAGGCCTGATACGAAGTTTGGATTATGCTGGCCTTAAGAGCTAAAACGATGGGCATCTCTGTGAGTATGTACGCCCTAAGTATCAAGGCTAGGATAGAGGGTACGCTCTAGATCTTAGAGGGTGTTGGATATTTCTTTACTTACAAATTCATAATTTTAGCCCATGCAAAACTTCACTTTATCTAGATTGAATAACGTACTCCACCACCCAACCGCTCAAAATTTCTTGGCACGACCATCCTATGTTACGACTCTTCAATTTTTTCGCTATCAACAATAGATTCTAAGTCCGTCGTGCTACTATCTGATTCAGAAGATATCTCGATATCTCTTTTACAAGTTCGCGCATTATGCCAAGTTACGCCCCAGTTCCCACAGCGCCGTTGAGTTGGTCGGGCTATTTCTTGATCACCGATACCACGAGCCTTCTTCGATCCCTGAGGCGCTACAGACGCCTCTGCAGCTACCTGCGCTGCTGCAGTCCCATACTCCATAGTACCACCTTGCTGGATCCACTTCTTTTTGCGCCATTTTCGCTTCGTCATTACTGCCAATTGCTCTTCAAGCTCGTGGTTGCGCGCAATGAGTAGAGCGTTTTGGTGAAGCATCAATTCAGCGCCCTTAACAAGCTGGGAAAAGCCAGCCTGCGCAGTAACTGGTGACCGAGTAAAAGAGTCGCTTACGAGCTTGTATTGGGATCCAAATTCATGAGTATTGCTTGGAGTCTTTGACTGCCACGGCGTTTCTGGGAGACGGGGTTCTGGCGGGGTACGTAGCCGTACTTCAAGGCGGTCCAATACCGCCTGCGCGTCGATAGGGACTAGCCCTACTGCCTCAAAGGCCTTTTGACAGTTCTCTTTTGTAAAGACGTCGAAAAACGCGTCTTTGAAGGCAGGGAGAAAGCCTTCCTTGTTGATATGGTACACGCGTCGGCGCGCCAAGTCCCGGATGCGTTGGGAGTACTTGCGCTTCAACGGCGAGAAGCAGACCACGTCAAGGGGCTGGAGTATATACGACGAGTGCGATGGCATGCAGAGGGTTAGGATCTTATTTTCGAGGCAGTAGTCCTTAAAAATTTGGTTGAGATGGCTCTCATGGCCGTCCAAAATGAGTAGCCTGTACCCCCCCACCTGCCGCGCCTTTTATGCGCGTCAAAATGCTTCAACCACTCAAGACCAAGCGCGTTATTTGTCCAGCCGTTCTCAGAGACTGAAAGCTTCCAGTTGCGCGGTATATCTGCCTCCTCGTACCACGCAGAGATGTGAACGCGTCCTTTGTAGATAATGAGGGGTGGGGTTGCATACCGAGCGACGCAGATACTCTGGATGACCGTAACCCATTCGCGATTGCCCGGCTGAATGAGTTCCGGCCTTGTACGTCTCTCGGAGGCTGTAACGACCTTCATTAACCCAATAACACCCATCTGGAAGCCAACCTCGTCAAAGTTGTGTGTATCCTCGTCGTGGACGCCGTACTTGGCTTTGGTATCTGCAACGAGCTTGAACCACGCGCCAATAATCTCTGGATCTTCCTGTAGTATCCTCTGCCTATCCTTGGCTCGGTTGAAGGCCATCTTGAGCTCATCTGAGCGCGTAACGAACCTCTCAGCCCAGTTTTTGCCCACTGGCTCTCCACCGCGTATAGCTAGCAGTTTATCGGCCATATCTGCTACCTCACAAAGCCGGGGCGCAAATCCTCGCGAATCGAGGTCAAGAATGTATCGGACAAGCGTTTGCTCTTCGGTAAGGGTAAGTTTCCGACCATTTGGTGGTGTTTCGAGTATAAATGGGACTCCTTTACGCGCTCAGAGAGGATTCGCTGCTTAACGTCAAAGGCACGAGCGGCGGCCCGTTGGCTTCGGAATTGGCCGGCTTGGAGTGCGAGCTGGATTCTCCCTTCGTGTTGGAGTAATAGTGCATTTCGTTGTTCAGATATAATCACATAAGAGGAATGGTAGAAGTCTTGGCAGATTTTGAGCAGTTGGGTGGTTTGAGCGGTTGGGTGGTGGAACACGTTACAAAAGAAAAGTTTTTTTTTAAGAATATTCTTGCTTAATAAGCGGTAGTAGAGCAAATCTAATATATCTCCTCGCTTAATTTCTGCGCCGCTAAAATCCTACCTCTACCCTCTATCGTCGCTCTTATACCCTCTCTATACCGCCGTAATCAACCTTTATCGACGTAAAAAGTACCTATCGTAAGTTAGATTAGCCTTGTAGCTTTATTCCTTGGCTTTTCGGGGGTCTTGAAGGTAGTTTCCGAAGATCGGGATTCTCCTCTAAGAATCCAACAAACCTTACCCTACCTCCGATCGAAATAGCCCTCTATGCTAACTCCAACGCGTTCGGAAGCACGGGGGAACGATCTTAATAGTTATCCTAGCATGATCAACGCGTTAACATCATGTTTCCAGACCGAAAGCTCCCATCTAACGCGTCTACATGGGTTCCGATTCCCTTGAGGCTATGGTGGACATCCCTTCACGACGATTCGGGACGGCTTACGTGAACGGGGATGAGGTAAGTACCGCCCTACTCGCGACTCTAACGTTCAATCTAACATTTGTTAGATTGTCGCCGTCGTTTGCCTGAGAATGAAGGATAATGTTTGTTGGCCTGCATACCTCTTATGACCCGGCGCAAACAAACTAATTTGGGGTTAGGCTGAGGAGTATCTTGTACAATGGAAGTCAAAGGCGCCACCAAATCGTACACCATACAGTTGGCATCGGATATATGAACTCGCTGGAGTAGATGGTTCTGACATCGGCAATACGTCAACGGGATCATGCCTCAAGCACGTGCAGCGATATATTGAAGATCTGAGAAGTCAGCACGCGAGACAATCCCAATCACTTTCACGGTACATTAACTCTTTAGCTTTCACCTCACATTTGGCTAATATGTATAGAATTGATTCATCAAACTCTAAGAAGAGGAAAAGCCCGGAAGATGGACATCTTCATTTACGCCAATTATCCCCATTCGACCGCCTCTCAGAAGATCCCCGATCGCCATCAGTTTTCAGCGCACTATCCGACGACTCCTCCCGGACATCAGCTGAAGATGAGGAACCTGATTCTTACAATTGCACACTTGAAACCAAGAGTGGTTTAATCAAGATGAAGCTGGTAGGTACAACCGATACCATCCATTGATTATGCAATCGCATGATATGGCCTGTGCTCAATCGCTCACGTGCTGTAGTCCTCTCTTCAGCCTTACAACACTACCATGTTTCCTCCAAAGCTCCTGGCTGGTCGAGCACTGAGGCTATGTATGAATACTAAGGCGGCGGACGATAAAATACGACAGGAGTTTGTTCGTGGACTGAAGAAGATCAAAGGCAGAAAGCCGGTTAACCTGGTGAACATACGCGACACTTCTACTCCGTTATTGTCCTTCAAATTCGTCGACGATTACCAGTATGGATGCGGGATTGAGCCGCCTATGCCAGAAGCTATGGAGGGCTGCCAGTCTTGTCGCCCAAACATGGGTGGCGGCTGCGGCTGCGAATACACGAAGCGGTGCGAATGCCTCGAGTTTGCCCGTGTCGATGAGAAAAAACTCGATGATAAGCAGAAGAAGCAATACCAGCGATCACTGGCAGGAAAGGATACAACTTTGGGACTTCCAAAGCGATTCCCCTACTCTAAAGAAACCGGTTACCTCGTCACCTTCTACCTGGAATCGGAGTTTGCAATCTTCGAATGCAACGATAATTGCGGCTGTTCAATACAGCACGGCGAAGATGGACATGCATGCAAAACAAGAGTAGTTCAGAATGGGCGACAGGTCGGACTCGAGATCTTTCGAACAGCCGATCGTGGATGGGGTACGTTGCCGAATAATAAAACAAATCATAAAGCTAATATGGGTAGGTCTACGTTGTACAGAGGCATTGGCAGCAGGCCAATTTATCGACACCTATCTAGGCGAAGTCATTACTGGAGAAGAAGCCGACCGGAGAAGCAGTACCGCCGCTAAAGGGAAAGACTCTTATCTCTTTACACTCGATAAATTCCGAGAAGACCTAGCGCAAGCGCCTTACGAGATTGATGGCGAATTTGTCGGCGGACTATCCCGATTTATCAACCATTCCTGCGCCCCGAACTGCGCGGTCTACGCAGTATGCAAAGATAAGAACAATCTTTACCAATACGACCTGGCCTTCTTCGCTCTGAGGCGCATTGAACCTGGAGAAGAGCTGACCTTTGATTACCTGGCTTCATCCGCAGAGGCGCTTGAAGTAGAGGAACCACCGAGCAATAGCCAAAAGGACCCCCCAATCCCTTGCCTTTGCGGCAGCAGTAATTGTCGAAAAATCTTATGGAAGTGATGGACTGGAAGAAGGTCGGCTTGGGGTGTAATGTGGAATTATGGCAACTAACACGATTGTTGAGTGCATAATCAACAGGACTTGCGCACAGGACTTGTTATCCAACGGCGTTTCATCGAAACCCACATTCTGTTGGTGGTAGTCGGAGCCCGGAGTTTTGGAGCTCGGACGAATGTGGAGTGTTGTACAGAAACGGAAATTGCAGTTAGGGAATGCTGGGCATAGCATTAGCATTAGCATTTTGTGATGAAGCGTTTTGCGGTCAAAGCATTGGGGGTTTCGAAACGCCTGAACGGACTTGGTGTTCCAAAGAAATATACCAACAATGAGCGCTTATCCATTGATACGTGTGGCATGAGAACAATGGACTATACTGACAAAAGGTATTGAAGATGTTGAGCTCGCATGAGGTCTCAACGAGTCCTACCTTGCAATGGATTGGAATGGAAGATAAAATCCGTAGTGATTGCGGACTTCGGAGTATATGGAAAGTACTTTATTAGTAAAATAGAACAGGCTAGCTGGCTGTCTCGCTGGCTTTCTCGCTGTTCGGAAGGGGGTCTAGGCTCCGGTCTAGGATTTTGGGGAAGGTAAGTTATCATTATCTAACAGTAGAGACTCCAGTAAAATGAAAGGCTCGATACGCTGACGGGAAGGGAGCTTAACTGGTCGGCGAGTAGGGTGTTAATATGAAACAAAGTTCCACGTGCAAAGACATCTCGGCTTCCATGAATAGTATGCGGGCCAGGAACGGTGTGTAAACATGAAAGTACGGAGTGTGAGAGGCAGAATAGCCGTGTAGTTGCTATGGAAGAGCCCCAAGTTTCCCTCGGAAGGAATGGAGCAACGGGAGAATTTGAGCGGCTCATGGGAAGCAGATGAAGGTGCCGCTGGCAGCTGGAGTACTGTGGTGGGCATGTGGCCATTGACCTGCGTGGCTTCACATGGGATGTTGGGAGAGAGTGTGTGACAAAGCATTCTATCTGATATTAGATGTTGGCGAGGAATAGATCGAAGTGAATTGATCATGGGAGTTGGGTTGTTGATGTGGTTGGACCAAAGACTAGTTCTACCTTGCCGTGGCTAAATTATTGCGGACGGAATGTTAGGCTGCTGAATCTTAATTTTCTCAGATGAGGACTCTCTGTCTCTTCAACACAAACCAAATCACATTTCACCCCTCCAAATTTTATCGCTTCCAGCCCCACAATCCACTGGCAGGTCTCTCAATTCCTCTCTGCCTCTCACCAAAGCTTTGTTGGCCCATCTGTCAAGGCAGTCGGTCGTCGTAGTTGAGCACTCTCGAACCAATCCACCCACCTACCTGAACAAACTCGTCCGTCGATTGCACGACAGCTTCGAGTTGAAACTTCGTCTACGTGGCTCCAGGACTGGTTACTTTGATTGGTACGTCCGATCATACACTGCTCATTGCTCTCAGTAGCACGCTGGCCTCCGACGTGGGCAAAAGTGTGACTACTGGAGAGTTCACTAATAACCCACAACCACACATTTCCCCCCAAAACCCACACTCTCTCCTCCATTCACGCAGAAATCACAAGCACTCGCTCACCTCGTCGCCTTTGCTGCAACCACTACCCTACCCGAATATCCACTGTCGTAGTCGCTGGTATCGAGCGCGTGTTACTGCCTCACCGTGGACGTCGACCCTCCTCTCACTTCCCTCTTCACCCACACTTCAATTTCACTCGTCTGTAGCTATTGCAAACACGACCTGGACTGACTGGATCCGCTCTTTAGGTTTCCCCCTGCCGCCCGCCGCCCTTCGCCCGCAACCCGCTCACCCACCCCAGACTTTTTGTCGCCTTCTTCTCCCGACTTGTCGTAACGAGCCCACAACACCGCTAGTAGCCTCAATCAAACAGGATTAATTCCTGCAAATCTTTGGAACCCTCGCTTCGCGGTCTGGCCATCGGACCTCACAAAATCGAAGCTTCAAATTCCACGGACAGAACGACACTCTGCTGAGCGTTGAGCCCCTACGTCGCCGTTGCGACTGAAGAGGTGGTGCGGAGAGGGCGCAGTTTCACATCTCCATACATTGGTCTACAACTTCAGTCCCTGTGTCTGTTGTTGGATCGCCGCACAAAAGTGATCATCGCTTTTCGTTTCTCGCTCTAGCTCAGCTCCTTCTACCGACCTACACACAAATACAACACAGCAATGGCTTCAAATCAAAAGTCTTCGCTGGGCGACAGCTCAGTACCGGCTATTCCATTCTCATATGCGCAAGCTGCTAAAGGCATTCCATCTTCACACGCCTCCGTCCAATCGGGTCGAGTTGCGTCCGGAGCCATCACACCAGTCACATCTGCCAAAGACAACTCCGTTCTGCCGGGTCTGAAATCTGGTCTGGCTCCTGGAGCCAGTTGGGCCGATGATGTTGAAATCACCACGAAGGAGAAAGACAAGGAGAGCCACAGCTCGGCAACGACAGTGGTGGACTCCCAACAGAGCCCCATATCCACGTCGCCAGTAATACATGCTGCCCGTTCACAGTCCAATGGTGCCGTCAGCCCGCCTTCGCCAGACTTTGGATCTGCATCCACATCAACGTTGGCTCGTGAAGAGGATGCTGTCTCGGTTCCGGTCAGCTCCATAGACGCAGCCTGGGAGAACAAGTCGCAAGGATCAAATGTACCGGAAGACAGACAGGTCTCTTCAGATCGGGCGCCAAGCAAAGGCAGAGGAAAAAGTCGAGGCAAGAAGTCCGACAAGAGCGAGGAACCAGAGACCTGGTCCCAGCCAGCACTACCTCTCCATGAGGCTCCTTTACCGATCCGCAATCCATGGAAAATAATGCCCTTGGTACCGAAACCTGCTCCGATGCTACCACGTTCATCTCCTGCGCCCTTGGAGTCTAATAAAGACGCGTCCCTTCCAGGAACCACAAGCGTGGATGCTCTCAAGTCCGAGCGCAACAAGTCTGTTGGCGTTAGCATAACGAGTACTGATAGCATACGCACCGCTCCGGATTCGCGGAAGGAGGGTGAGGCTCGTTCCAACCTGCGTCGCGAACTACGCTCAGGCACAAAGATTGCTGAGAAGAGCGCTGTCGACACCCAGGCTGTTCAGATACCCTCGCCACCTATGGATCAAGAATCCTGGCCTACTCCAGATACTGTCGCAGAGCGTGTTCAAGACAAGACGGAGAAGTCTCCAAATTCGCAAGCTGAAGCAACCCCAGCACCACCTAAGGGCAAGAACGCTTGGGCGAAAGTCGACTTCATTCCGACTGTGGTATTCAACACTCCTCTTCCCTCCACTTCCAGGAGAGGTGGCCGTGGAGGCAGCCGCGGAGGACGGGAGTCTAACGGACGAGGTGCACCAGGTGACAAGGCCGCCACCTCGCAGGCATTTATGGCGTCTGGAGAGTCTGCCAGCCGTGGACGCGCAGAAAACTCTCCTAGGAGCTCATCACCCTCAAAGACAGAGTCAGTGGCTAAACGTGATCTCCCACAACGAACTCTAAAAGAAGTGCGACCCGTCGATGTAAATGTATTTGCCGATCCACGTTCTCATAAGGCCGAGGAGAGTTCTAAGTTGAATGGTGTTTCGCAAGACCAGCGCAACGGCACTTCGTCACGTCCAAAAACTATTCGACGAGCTGAGGCTCCACCAACAAATGGAGAGAAGCCAAAGGAAGGTGAGACAGGCGGAAAGGATAATGAGTCCGTGGTTGTCAGCAGGAGAGCATCAATCAGCAACGCACCAACTGGTACTACACACCAAAAGCGTGGTCGTGCTAAAGTGACTAACAAATCTGTAGAAAATGGTGATCGAAGATACAGTCCACCAGTTGACCCCGCGACCGGAGTAAGATATCCCTCCGAGCGCAAGAGCGGTAATTATGGCTCCTTCTCGAGCAGGGATCGACCTGAGGGTGGACATCGTGGCGGCCGCGGCGGAAGCCGTGGAGGCAATCGAGGTAACGGTGCTCATGCTTATGGCCAGTCCGCATACACGAATGGTCAAATTCAGGGAAATCCTGTGCACTCACCCCGATCGCCCACTGGCTATCACCAGGAACCATTCTTCGGTCACCAGCCAACGCACTCCCGTACATTTCGTGGAGCAAGCCGTAATTACTCCATCCCTGATCCTTATCGATCATATCCAAATGGGTATGGTACCAATGGATTGCCCCAGCTCACCCCTCTCGTCGGTCAAACTAGCATGTACGACTATTCCAACATGATGGCAATGAGCGCGACACCATACTCACAACAGCCGTACGCCGACCCAGTGCCCTTGGTTTCCATGGTTGCTCAACAATTGTAAGATCACTCAAATGCTTTTGCGAAGCCTACTAACAACGCCTAGGGAGTTCTACTTCTCAGTTGAAAACATCTTCGGAGATGTGTTCCTGCGTCGCAACATGGATTCTCAGGGTTTCATCCTACTCAGCGTCATTGCTAATTTCAAGCGCTTGAGATCCTTGACCAGTGATCTTGAACTTATCAAATACGTGTGCCAACAGTCTCCAAATATTGAGCATCGTCTTGGTCCTGATGGCTTGGACCGTCTCAGATTGCGAGAAGGCTGGGAAAAGTTTGTATACACCATGGATCAGCGTGAACCTAGTGCTCAGAACGATGGGCCGGAATCTCTGATTACACCTCCACCTGCAACGCCGCAGCTACCATCTCACCAACCCAGGGAGCAGCAGATGCGTCACGCATCACTACCACTGTCAAACTCCTCGGTTGGGCCGATGAACGCGTCTCCAATCCCTTACCAGTCACTGAATGGTTTCGCTGCTGCGTACGGCGGATTTAGCTCAAGTGCAATCAACGACAATCACAATTTCCAGACCTCGCCCACCAGTGCCTTGAATGAATTTGCTCCTATGGTTCAACCACCTAGCTCACAGCTTGCATCGCCATCAGTCCCGCAGTATGGTCTAGCTAATGGTACTGCCGACTATGAGGCGGACTCTTTTTCCGACAGTGCTGTGCCAAACCTCAGGATAGTTGTGCGAGATCAATTGGGCAATGCCGTAGCATCACCACCTGGCCCACAACGAACGTTCTCGAACGGCTCTCTTGATGGCAGCAGCGTTGCAGATGATTTGGGGATTTCAACCATCCCTTCAACTGCAAACGAGTAAGTTAGTACTGTATCTGCGTCGTCGAATGCCCGTTCACTAACGTCAATCCCAGCACGAGAGGATCACAAACTCCCATTGATCGAGTCTCAGCTTTTCGTAACCACAATGGACGGGTTACCAGCAATGGATCATCAGTGGAGGCCCCAACCAGTTACCCAACGCAGTGCATCTTTTGGTTGAAGGACAAGTCCTCTCCCAGTCATGAGTTAGCTCCAGGCTCCATGTCCGAACTTTACCTCGTCCAGCGTGAGAAAGCACTTGAAGCTCGACGCGCTGCTGATCCCCTACACTGCCCACACGAAATGCAGGTCCTCTACCAGCTCTGGTCCCATTTCCTCATCCGCAACTTTAACTTCAAGATGTACAGCGAATTTCGCCAGCTTGCTCTCGACGATCTCCAACAAGGCAATTCCAGTGGACGAAAACATCTTGTCACATTTTACAGCGAGGCTCTTAGACACAAGGAACATCCTGTTCGTCTCGAGGTTGCCAAGGGCTTCGTCGACCTCGTCATGGATGAAACAACAGACCCCGATCGTTTTGCGTTTGACGAATTTCAACGCGTCTGGCGTGATGGTGCAATGCCACTGAATAACAGGAAGCGAACCAAGCAATTCGTTGGACCAGATCTTGACAGGGAGCTCTTTTAGTATCAATACGTTGCTCTTCTCTTTTTCTCACTCTGATATGGAACACATCACCCATCTGATCACATGACTGGCTTGCTGCCTGGGTTCCGAATTCTAGCTATCCTCAACACCTTGGCAGTCGCACGTACACCCCTTGCTATAATAATACTCGAGAATCTCTACACGCACGGCATTTGTTCGTCTCACCATTTCTTGTGTCTCTGCTCACGAAGGTCATTTCTGGAGTCTGGGAGTTGTGCGGGACAGTAGGCAGAACTACACGCATTTTTTTCGATTCACAAAAACGCCCATAGAGATTTCCACTGGCTTGCGGCGGTTTTAATGGCGGTCAATGTTTCCACCAGCTTATTTGCTATCTGTTTGCTTTGAATTTGGTTTCAGCTTTTCTCGGGCGGCTGGACACGGTATTTTCATAAGAAAAAATGTACTTTGAAGCAAGGGCAGGAGTAGTACCATGGTGGCATCATTGACGGATTCGGCGCGTGTTTACATTGCTCTTCATTCTCACTTCTCTGGGCATGTCACTAGCAGGCGGATGGAAGCTCCCTTTGCATAGCGGACGGCCTTTGTCATTGTTGCGCCAGTATATATACTGGGTCAAACATTACTTGTAGACTGAGGAGCGAGCATGCAGGCTTGCAATTATTTCGTTATTGAAACACAAAAGCTAGACTAGTATGCTAATAGCCTGTTTGTTTTGACATGGTGTGCAGTTTGACTACGCGTGAAGCGTGTGATAAGAGTTTTGGCTTACCGTTGACACAGCTGGGCTGTCAATTGATGGCCCCTTAACCACCGTCGGATGCAGTAATGTAGCTCTAGCATTTTCTCAATTCAGGACCAATATCGATGGTTTCCAGGCAATCCTTCCAAATCACGTCCTCAGAAATCGATCGATATCGATCTCAGTATGAGCATCTTAAACATTATTGGTATTTCGGACTTGAATCCAAGGATCGGCGCGTTGGCTTGCGTGAAGAATTGCTTGAACACGACATATGCGCGTTCGCCCAATTAAGCTATAGTGGTTTCTACGCATCGTCGTGTCAACCTCTGCAAACAAACACGAAGAAGTGAAAAACATATGAACACAACTCTATCCAACTAAATATACCTACGAAGCATACTCTCTCGCATCCAGTACCGATTCCTCAGAATTAGAATATCAATGGTCGGTTAATCACGAAAACTGGCCCTCATTGATCATCACTAACATCTATGCGCAGACATCGAAGTCTCTCCGCCGGCTAGCCGCAGACCACGGCGCTCTACATAGAGATGGCCTCCCCCCAAACTATCTCTTCGATCCCTCCAAAGAAGACTCCTTTTCCGACCTAACAAGCCTCTCCGTCCTACTCACCGGCGCAGAGGGCACACCCTTCTCCTCCGGTCTCTTCGCCGTAGACCTCAAAATGCCGCCAACCTACCCCCAAGCAGCCCCCACAGCCTTCTTCCGCACAAAAATCTTCCATCCCAATGTCGATCCTGGCACAGGCGCTATTTGTGTCGATACATTGAAGAGAGACTGGACGCCGACGCTTACGCTTAGGGACGTACTTGTTACGATTAGTTGTTTACTTGTTTTTCCTAATGCGGCAAGTGCGTTGAATAGTGAGGCGGGGCGGTTGTTAGAGGAGGATTTTGGGGAGTTTGAGAGGACGGCTAGGCTTTGGGCTAGGATGCATGCTGCTGTTCCTGCTAGTTTGAAGGGGGTGGTTGAGGAGGCTAGGAAGAGGGGGGATGTTGGGAGTGGGACTTCTAAGGAAGAGGAGGCGAAGATGAGGGCAAAGGAGGCGAGGGATAAGAAGAGGGTGGGGAATGGTGAGAAGGAGAAGGGGAAGGGTGTATTTGTCAGGGAAGATGGGACGGAAGGGGTTGATGATCCCTTTGGGAATGCTGCCATGCCACCATTTTTAACGCCTGATGCTTTGAATGGGAAGATGGCGGCGCCGACGGGGATGGGACTTGGTCTTGCCTTCAAGAATATCGCTACAGGTATGGATGATTCGAGTATCCTCATGGACCTCGATACGCCTTCCCAACAGCCACCGCCCATAGTTCCACGCCGAAGACAAAAGACTTTTGCATCCGATCAACAACCGACAGCAGCTTCCTCGACAACGGCTGTCTCATTCTCGACCATCCTGTCAACGCCAACGCCAGATCAAGCTTCAACCTTTACCTCAAATATCACAACGCCGCGTGCTCCCACTCCCAGACGCGCCCGCCTCTCTCCACAATACGAATCAAAAGGCAGCCCAGGCAGAGTCAGGAAGCCCTCAGCAGAACACACAAAATCACCGATTACCTGGTTTGACGTTTCACCCATGAACCCGAGGGAAAACAAAACGAAGAGACTTGCAAGGGAGAAGAACGAGCATAGACGGTTACAGGCTGCAGGTTTCAACATCAAGAGATATAATAGTGGCCGCTTTGGGCCCAGGACGGGGATCGAGAGGCTTTGAAGACCCTGGGATTTACTCCGCTTTTTGAGGCGCGTGGTGTTAAGGCTGATGTTTTTAACCTGTACAGAGATACCCTATGCTTTTGGTGAAAATGGTTTCGTCTTTCTATAAGACCTAGATGCTACTAATGAATGGAATTCACGGCATTTTTGCAGGCTTCCACCCTTTTGCTTCCGTGACCCTTCTATTATTTGTGGCTTGGGGTCTGTTCGGTTGACGGTTGAATCTGGCTGCCAGGGCCCAATCTGAGGGGTTTTTGACGTATTGTTCGGCGATATTACGGGACGGTAGCTGGAAAGACGCAGCATACTCGTAGCCAAAGATTGTTTAGATTCAGTTAAGGAGTGAAGGTATCTACAAACAGAGAACCTCAATGAGGTTCTGTCTCTATACTAGACTCAATCAGGCTTAGGCTCTTAGCCTATACCAACCATGGGCCATACCCATAACATTACCCCCCTCCTTACTGGGTGTACAGGACTAAAGAGGGTGTGGTAGGTGGGATAATTAAACAGATAAAAGCCATACATCGCTTCTGCCAGCTTGTAGCAGATTCGAAGGCGCTGGCCACCGCTACTCGGTTCCTTCGGACCCCTGTTTGAGCTCCTATATCTTCGCCGACACCGTCGCCCTTGCCATACTCCGCCTCGAAGCGGTCTAAGTCCTCGACTTCTGTAAATAATGAACGTGGCTGCCAATCGGGATCTGCATTGTGACGGCACGGCATATCCATACGAAGTCACAAGGCACTTCAGAACATGTCACCGAATTACACTTAGGATCTAAGGTAGAGAGGTAAGAGTTTCGTAAGGAAACTCCTACTAAGTAGAAAGTGCACGAGCCATGATATGTAATTTAATGGTCACGTGCCGTGCCGTCACATGCATCGCCTTTCCATTTGATTAATAACTGACGAACCCATATGAGAAAAAAACAGCACACACAGCGAGAACTCAATTTTTGGAATTTACAGAAGTATTATCTAAAGATCATCAAAACACCTCTGCCAGTGGCCGCTCCGGCCTCTAGAGGCCATCGCGCGTCCCTCAGCGTCGATGAGATACCTCTAGAGTCGCCGTCGCGGCCACGGCATAGCAAGCACACGAATACATGAGCAAGCTACACGAACGATGCGTCCACCAAAGACAACAGCAACCATCTAGTCACTATCTCCCGGCTAGTCCATCACCCCAGATGACACTGCAACGCTCCGAGTCGACGAGTCACCGCTAGAACGGCAATACCTTCAACACAACCCAAACACCAGACGCCCGGTGTGCAACAATCGGCACCACACACCACTGCAACGACTAGACAACCTCTCCCAACGTCTTGGCAAACCGTCCTGCTACAAGCTGTTGCCCAGAGCCTTGAGCCTCTCCCCAAACTGTTGCCTCCCAGTTATGGCATTGGCAAGAGTAGGTGCGCGACACAGTAAGTAGTAAGGACGCATAGAAGGAGCCTATTGGCGGCAAATACCCTCCCTGTAAGCTAGCTGACGTAGCCTTGAGCCTCTCCCCAGACTGTTGCGTCCCAGTTATGGCAGTGGCAAGAGTAGGTGCGCGATATAGTAAGCAGGGAGAGCGACTAGCAGCAGGTAGGCTCCGACTATAAGACGACAGGTCTACAACACAATCGGTGCGACACGATACGGCAGCTGCTAGAGAACCTCATCTACTATCGTCTCCGCAAACCGTCCTGCTGCAAGCTGATGTCCAGAGCCTTGAGCCTCTCCCCAAACTGTTGCGTCCCAGTTATGGCATTGGCAAGAGTAGGTGCGCGACACAGTAAGCAGTAAGGACGTATAGAAGGAGCTTATTGGCGGCAAATCCCCTCCCTACAAGCCAGCAGACGTAGCCTTGAGCCTCTCCCCAGACTGTTGCGTCCCAGTTATGGCATTGGCAAGAGTAGGAGCGCGATATAGCAAGTAGGGAGAGCGACTAGCAGCAGGTAGGCTCCGACTATAAGACGGCAGGTCTATAGCACGATCGGCGCCATACAATAGGCAGCTACCAGACAGCCTCGTCTACGGGCATACCCGGAATATCACACCCAAGCAGCGAAATCACGACTACGATGGTTACTATTGTCTCCAGCATCACACAACCAAATACACTGCCGCATAGGAATCTGGTGTGAGGCAACTTTCACAAGCAGAAACATACTTAGAGAACCCATTGGCCTTGAGGGATAAGGCGAAACAGATAGACAAAGCTGAGCATTAGAGGGAGACTGTAGGTAGAAGGATAGCGAAACACGAGGCATTGCCTCTTGAGTCTACATAGCACAGATATACTAGCAGAGTAACCAGTATCTACAAGAGCCAGCGGGCATTTGGAGATCCTGGTTAAGGGAAAAGAGGGAGGACTGAGGGGACAGCTGGCCTTGTTTCAGTGAACGGGGCGAAGTGGGGCGCGGTGGATTATATAATCTATCACGTGTCGGCTGTCTGATGAAGTCCCCCTAACCGGACATAGCTGCGTGATTAAGCGGCTGCAACCGAGTAGGATAAAATCAATTAATCAATCAATAACTGACGAACCCAGCCTCGCCCAACCCGTTTCTTCTCTGCGCGAAGTATACGTTCTACTTCAAACTCAACCTCTGTTTCTTCGGTTTGAGGCACTAATGTTGGCGGCTGGGTATCATCGGTTTCTTGTGAGGGCAGTGTATCGATTGCGGCTCGGCGGAGTAGGTCAACGTGGAAACGGTTATGGATACCACTTGGCAGATCAGCCAGCTCGTATACCATCGGGGAGATCTGGTTCTCGACAGTGTATTTGGCTTGCGTCCACGACAGTTTCTTTGATAGCTGCGGAGTATTGATATTCCTAAGATTCAACCAGACTTTGTCGCCCTTTTTTAACGTTTCGGCAGCTTGACGTGACCTGTTGGCGTCGTTCTCCATCTTCTGCTGGGACCAGGCCATTGCTGCCTGTGCATATTCCTGTGCCTCTTCTATTCGTTGCACAAAGGTCTCGGCATCGGCTGTTGGTGAGTTACTGGGTGAGATTCGTTGTACTTTCTGGATTGGTTCCGCATGGTAGCCGTGGGTTAGATAGAATGGACTCATCCCTGTGACTGAAGAGTCACGATTGTTCAGTGCTAACATAGCCGTAGGTAGTAGCGTTGGCCAGTCTAGTTGGGAGTATGCGATGAAGGCGCGGAGATAGCGTAGAACTTCCTGGTTCATACGCTCGGTCGCGCCATCGGTCTGTGGATGAAAGGCTGTAGAGAGTCTCTGCTCAATCTTTGCAAGTTCGCAAAGCTTCCTCCAAAAACGACCTGTCCAATTGCTGCCTCTGTCCGACGTCAATGCCATGGGAAATCCGTGGTAGCGATAGTGGCATTGTAAGAACCTTTTCGCGCACTCTTTAGCGCTCATTGTAGTCATAGCCTCCAACGTAACACTTTTGAGGAGGCGATCTGTGATAACCATGAGGTATTTTGGGCCGTTTTCCTCCGCGGGCAAATCAGTCATGAAATCGATTGATAGCTCGCCGTGGAAGCGGGCCGGGATTGGTATTGGTTTCAGAAGACCTCGCTTCTTATCACGCCATATTCCTGTTCTCCCACATACGTCGCAATTACGTACAAACTATCGGACTGTCTTGTATTGTTGGAGCCAAAAGAAACTTCTGGATAGGATCGCAAGCGTGCTATCTCTCCCTGGGTGTCCAGTAATATGGGAATCGTGAGTTTGTTGGACCAGCGTTGTTCGCAGCGGTTCCCAATCTGGTACCCATAGGATCCCTCTTCTCGTGACCGCGCCGTGGTCGTCTACTTCGCATTCGGGTAGCTGTACCGACAACTTGAGCTCTGGAGGAAAGGAACGTTCGCCAGTAACTATAGCTGTATGAATAGCTTGGTAGAATTGGTCCTCTGCTATTGCGCGATCCCAGAGAAGTTGTAACTCTGGTTTCTCGAAAAGATCGCATCCTTTTGCAACTGACCGGTTTTGACCGTACCTAGTAGTGGACCGGTGTTGACCGTTTCGGCAGTTAGCTGGTGTCGACCGTCCAGTCCAGTATTTTGCTGGGGCTCCCGTATAACGTCCCATGTACTATTGGATGTATTCGGTGTATTGACTGGGCAGATAAGGGCTTGTATTGCGATCGTTTCGGTCGTCCTCTCGGAAAGAGGAGGAAGCCATTCGTCCTTGATCAACTGGGCCACTCGCCCTTGTAGTCCCTCGTCGTTCTTGTCATGTGGCATATCCTGATGTCTTCTTGATAGTGCGTCTGGTCTTTACGCTAGTTTTCCGGCGCGAAATTCCAGCTGGAATTGGTACTCAGATAGAATTAGCGATCATCTTGCTTGTCTCTCTGACAAACGCTGCGCTGCCATAAAGTAGCGGAGATTCTTGTGATCGGTAAGAACTTTGAAAGGTGCTGCAACACTGCGTAGTTCTCCTCTCCAGTGTTCAATGGACTTGATTACTGCCAGTAATTCCTTATCGTAAATCTCGTAGTTACATTCAGCCGCAGTGAGCTTGCGGGAGAAGTATGCTACTGGTCGTAGTTTTCCTTTTGTATCCTTCTGCGACAACGTGCCTCCCAGCGCGTAGCCAGAGCAGTCGCACTCGAGTACCGTATCCAGGTCTGGATTCCAGTGAGCCAGTATTGGGGCGGAGATGAATAGCTCCTTCAAGACTTGAAAGGCGTTCTCATGTTCTTTGTTCCGGACAAAAGCGACGGCCTTCCGTGTTAACTTGATTAAGGGGTCGGAGAGCTCTGAGAAGTTGTCGATGAAGTCTCGGTAGAAATTTGCAAAGCCTAGGAAGGAGCGTACGCCTGTGACATTGACTGGAGCCTCCCATTCTTTAATCGCGGCAACTTTCTCTGGGTCGACTTTGATCTCTTCTCCTGCAGTGATAATGAACCCCAGATATTTGACCTCCTGAACAGCAAACTCGCACTTGCTTAAGTCTAGCCGAAGTCCAGCAGTCTTGAGCTTGGCAAGAATTTGGTTAACCTTAACCATGTGATCCAGATACTCGCCGTCGCTCCATATCAAGACATCGTCCATGTAGACTGAACAGCAGATATCTAGGGATTCCCGTAGGACTCCGTTGATGTATCGTTGGAAGCTCGCGGGTGCGCCAGCTAGTCCGAAGGGGGTAACTAGCCATTCGAATAGTCCAAATCGAGTGCGAAAAGCCGTTTTCCACTCATCGCCGTGCTTGATGCGGAGCCGATGAAATGCCGCTCTGACGTCAAGTTTGGTGTACCAACGCGCTGTTGCTAGATTTCGTAGGGTTTCTCGGATTAGTGGCAATGGGTAGCGGTCCGATCGAGTGATTCGATTCAGTGCCCGATAGTCGACACACATCCGAATGCCTCCACCTGGTTTCCTTGCAAACAAGACTGGGGCTGCCGCTGGTGAGTTGCTGGCGCGTATCCAGCCCTTGTCCATATAGTCCGAAAGTGTTTTTCGTAGGACTAATAGCTCTTCCCTCGAAATGCCGTATAATGGGCCCCAAGGAACTTCTGCCTCGCGACATTGTTCATCTCGTATCAATTCGATAACGTGATCGCGACCCTCTTGATGGGGCGCGATCTCTCCGTCTTCGTCGTCGAGAAAGGCATCAGCGTGCTCTGCTATTTCTTCTGGTATCTCTTGTCGGATTTCTTCTCAGTCTTTCTCTGTTTTCTTTCTGCTAACTTGCTTAGGGCCTTGTTGATATCCGACATCGAGATAGCCAGCACTTGCGTACCGTCCGGTCCATCTCTTCTCAACCGTCGCTGGGCCCTTCCAAAAATAGCTGCAAATACAGATCCTGACACTAGACGAGCCGCCCGCACGTGAGCGAGCCGGTCTCGTGCTTTGGTGTTCTGTTCTAGCCACCCCTTTTCTCTTATCGTGATGCGCTGGGATCCTTGACCAATAAGCAGCTTTCTCTTAGCTGCTATATATCGCACCCAGTTCCTCTCTGCCCATGCCTTGCCTAGGATAATAGAGAAGCTCAATCCTTTCACTATATACCCATAGACTCGCTCTGCTCGACCATCAATGTCGATCGTAGCGTAGGTCATGTGCGTAATACGGAGGTCTTCTCCGTTCTCGTGGCTCTCTTTAGCCAGTGCCAATTTTTTGGTGTCAATTGGGATGCGCGTTAGACGATGTGTTTGGACACTCTTTTCGCTGAAAGCAGCATAAGGGAGGCAGCCGTTATCAAAGAAGAATTCGGTGAAAGAAGTTCCATTGATCAAGGTATCTATCAAGAAGGGTGTACTTTCCATCCTGTCCTTTGCTGCTTTGATTTCTCTTATGCTTGGTAGCTTTGTAATGTCTTCGCCATGTACATCTACCTCAGACCCTCGTGCGCGACGATGCACAAGGGTAGCTAGTTTTCCGACTCTGATGAGGCTTTCTGTAGGGAGTCATCGGTATGCTGTGTGATTACCGCAGTGACCTGAGTCTTTGGACGTGTTGCTGGTCGGAATTCGCATACGTTCGGGTGGTGCTTGGACTTCTTACAGCGTCCACATTTGCCCGCTTGTATAAGTGCCAAGAACTCTGTTTGGGATCGCCATTTTGCTCGGGTCGTCGGTCCTTCTTCGCATCCTTTCCGAGTGTATCGGCCCGAGCTATCAGTGCTGCGATCTGCGCCGAAAGGGCGTTGATGCCAGTCATTTCGACATCGCCTTCTGCGTCACGACTGACTGTTTTGGGTGATTGTGGCCTCCCTCGAGTCGTTGGCGTCTCCTTATCCGTACTTGGATAGCGGCGTTGGTGGGATAGAGCCTCTGTCTTCGTCGCGAAGTACTGTACATCCTTTACGTAGGTGTCGTAGTCGTCCCTGGATAATCGCACTGATTTCAAGGTCTGTTGGAGGGAGTAGTTGAGCGCGTTGTTCATGATAGTGATCTTTGAGGCTCTTTGCGGCGCTAGAGATCCAGCTTGCGATGTCAGTTGTTCGAACTGCTGGCGGAAGTCTTCGAACGGTTGTTTGCTGCCTTGGCTAATCTTGTTCAGTTCGTCGAGAGCTTTAGCTTCCGCTTCGTGATCTAAGAACTTGTCGTCCATATGCTTGATGAAGGACTCGGGTTTGTAGTTATCATGTTGCTCTCTATTGCTTAGCCATTGGATAACTCGTTGTTGTTTCTCTGTCGGAAGCCCGTTGAAGATGTTCGCGCATATTCCTTGGTTGCTTCCAAGTTTCCCATTTTCAACAGTGATTATTGTCTTGATCTGCCATCTGAACAGCGTGTAGTTGTCTCTTTTCCCGTCCCATTTAGGCCATGCAATAGCTTTTGCACCGGTGTTCCCATCAACACTGACTGCGGTCAGAGCTGCCACCAATTGTTGTACGGTGTCAAGCGAATTTGCTCGAGCCATTGAGAGTTTGTCGATTCCTTGTGTAATGCTCGCGATTGGGTCGTCGTCGGTAGTAGGGATGTAGGTTGTAGGAGTCGATAGGATACTGTTGCTACGCATCAAGCACACCTAGGTTTGTAAAGAACTGAATCTATATTACGGGACGGTAGCTGGAAAAACGTAGCATACTCGTAGCCAAAGATTGTTTAGATTCAGTTAAGGAGTGAAGGTATTGTCCATGACAGGCGAAACCTACAGATTAAGGTCTAATCTAGCGTACATTAGTAAAAATCGTTTCGTTGGCTTTGAAATAAAGAATCTAGCAGAATCTAGTTAATACATTAGCTACTATAATGTAAAGGGTATTTTATAGCGTCGTATAGCCTATTATATACTAAAAATAGCTTCTACGGCAGGTTCTTAATGTTACGGATACTGTTACGTGGAACGTTTAGTGACATGTATGGCGCGTTCCCTTTGTGATTAGTAAGTTGTTACACGGGATCGGAAGGATCATGTGAACGCTCGAGCCTTGGCAAAGCGAGCGCTCGACACGCTCGATTGCAAGCGTAGAGTCGCCGTCGCGGCCACGGCAGAGCAAGCAGACGAATACATGAGCAAGCTACACGAACGATGCGTCCACCAAAGACAACAGCAACCATCTAGTCACTATCTCCCGGCTAGTCCATCACCCCAGATGACACTGCAACGCTCCGAGTCGACGAGTCACTGCTAGAACGGCAATACCTTCAACACAACTCAAACACCAGACGCCCGGTGCGCAACAATCGGCACCACACACCACTGCAACGACTAGACAACCTCTCCCAACGTCTTGGCAAACCGTCCTGCTACAAGCTGTTGCCCAGAGCCTTGAGCCTCTCCCCAAACTGTTGCCTCCCAGTTATGGCATTGGCAAGAGTAGGTGCGCGACACAGTAAGTAGTAAGGACGCATAGAAGGAGCCTATTGGCGGCAAGTTCCCTCCCTGTAAGCTAGCAGACGTAGCCTTGAGCCTCTCCCCAGACTGTTGCGTCCCAGTTATGGCATTGGCAAGAGTAGGTGCGCGATATAGCAAGCAGGGAGAGCGACTAGCAGCAGATAGGCTCCGACTATAAGACGACAGGTCTACAACACAATCGGTGCGACACGATACGGCAGCTGCTAGAGAACCTCATCTACTATCGTCTCCGCAAACCGTCCTGCTGCAAGCTGATGTCCAGAGCCTTGAGCCTCTCCCCAAACTGTTGCGTCCCAGTTATGGCATTGGCAAGAGTAGGTGCGCAACACAGTAAGCAGTAAGGACGTATAGAAGGAGCTTATTGGCGGCAAATCCCCTCCCTACAAGCCAGCAGACGTAGCCTTGAGCCTCTCCCCAGACTGTTGCGTCCCAGTTATGGCATTGGCAAGAGTAGGAGCGCGATATAGCAAGTAGGGAGAGCGACTAGCAGCAGATAGGCTCCGACTATAAGACGGCAGGTCTATAGCACGATCGGCGCCATACAATACGGCAGCTATCAGACAGCCTCGTCCACGGGCATACCCGGAGTATCACACCCAAGCAGCGAAATCACGACTACGATGGTTACTATTGTCTCCAGCATCACACAACCAAATACACCGCCGCATAGGAATCTGGTGCAAGGCAACTTTCACAAGCAGAAACATACTTAGGGAACCCATTGGCCTTGAGGGATAAGGCGAAACAGATAGACAAAGCTGAGCATTAGAGGGAGACTGTAGGTAGAAGGATAGCGAAACACGAGGCATTGCCTCTTGAGTTTACATAGCACAGATATACTAGCAGAATAACCAGTATCTACAAGAGCCAGCGGGCATTTGGAGATACTGGTTAAGGGAAAAGAGGGAGGACGGAGGGGACAGCTGGTCTTGTTTCAGTGAACGGGGCGAAGTGGGGCGCGGTGGATTATATAATCTATCACGTGTCGGCTGTCTGATGAAGTCCTCCTAACCGGACATAGCTGCGTGATTAAGCGGCTGCAACCGAGTAGGATAAAATCAATCAATCAATCAATCGATTGCAAGCGTTGTGAGCGCGCTCGATGCGCTTGATTGCGAGCGCCACGAGCGCAGGATTTCTTAGGAGATGGATCTCTATATAACGGACGAGACTCTGCTCCCTCAGTGTCTCGTATCTTCAATCTCTAGTTACTTCGCTATTGCTTTTAGTTACTTAGCACAATTCACGACTCTTATATCTTGCAAGCTTCGCTTCACTTGTTTGATACGATATTGTCGCTCCGGACCACTTGAACCCTACTGTATGGATTAGCCAAATCCAGCTATATTACTTTGAGCCATAGCCTCTGCGTAACACTTAAGTAGGAGGGGCCCAGGGGGGGACCCTTCTACTTACAAACCTACTAGACTCGATAGTTTTGTTACGGGGAACTCGTTTCTCAACACATTTGATTATGTCAAGACCTTCTTGACACCTGTGTTCTCTTGTTCTGGTCCGCGGGTTTGGGGTAAGGGCAATATCAGTCTGGAAGTACTTACCTTAAGTACCTTCCCTTGCTCAGGTTCTTTGGAGGCTCACTAGATCCTAGCCGTCCGATGTATCTCCCAATTCAATTGTCGTCTAACTGATCTGATCCTCAGATCAATCCTGAACGCTTGTCGGTTAGTATGAAGGTTGGGGGTGGGCTTGCTTCGTATGCATATGACTTGTGCTTGATTGTATCTAAGTAAAAGGTCGTTACTGTAGTAGGTTGAAGAAGCTTCTATGTGAGAAACATAACATGAGATAACCACGAAGAGAGAAAGGAAAGTCCGTCCAACGTCCTCCCTACATACCCTTCTGGTTCTGGGTGCCAAGGTGTATTCCCACACCTCTTGGCCTTTTCCCACACTTCCCACACCTGTAAGCCTTGCCAAGACCTGTGGGAACTGTGGGAATATCAAGTGACTCCTGCACGTACTATTCTCCTTTAGGACTGACTCCGTCGCACCAGTCTCATCCTGTGTGCTCGAAGGATTTCCCTCCATTATCAGTCCTAGCAATAACTTCTTATCATCCAACCATTCTTTGCGAGTCCTGCCTTCCTGCTCTTCAGCCTTGGGGTGATCTGTAACAAGATTCTAGTTCGCTTCCGAGAAGCTCTACGAAAACTATTACTATCATTAATAGTATCCTATAATTCCTATTATTACTTAAACTCTTTATCTTTCTCTAGCTCTTAGCTATTATTACTAGAGGTTTTAGAAAGCGACAAAGACGCCTAGCGCGTTAACAGGAGAGGGAAGGGGAGAGAGAGAGAGAGAGAGAGAGAGAGAGAGAGAGGATGGTTTCTACGGAGGTAGATACGGGATATTTAGGTATATTGAAACGAACAACACGATTGCTAATCTGCCAAATGAGGCCCTAACTCCTAAATTAGTATTACGCTTTAGGGAATATCCCTACACCAAAAACCTGAGAAGGGCTGCAGCTTCAAATCCGAACCGGACAGACCCTTAGAAATCTCCAACTAGGAAAAAAGGCCAGCCAGAGCAAACCAACATAGTAGGCTCGCCGATCCATCCCTTTTGTTTCTGGTTGAGAGTTAACTTCATGATTGGAAGATCAAGTCCGTCGTTTCAGGATCGATATTCATAATTCCCGGGCTTTTTTTTTCATCTTTCGCCAGAGGTGTACCATCGCCGATCTCGGGATAGATGTTGTAAGCTGTGTTGAGGAAGCGACGTGTCTTGAATTTCTCGACGTAAGGTTGCCGGGGTTGAGTAAGACAATGACTGGTAGGTGGACGCGAGTATAACTTTGGTTGGACGTTTAGCTTGGGCAAGTTTGACTTAGAGTTTGCTCCTGTTGGTGTTGATATTATTGATTATCCATAATTTGTAACGGCCGGTTTTGCTTCTGAGTCGTGAGGAGTCCGCAATCATCTTTGGGAAAATGATGGGGGGATTGGTTTGACTGGGAGTTGGGTATTGTCACTGGCACCACTAGAAATTAAATTTGGGGTTGGAGTCTTAGAAGTACTTTGGCCATCATTTACAGCTTTGCCTTTCCACCGAAGGCTATCTCCTGGAAGATACCGACACCTTTCCTTCCTAGAGCTGTTCCTACGCCTACGATTTCGGCACCTACACTTTTCATTCTGCTAAATCCTGCCGCGTCACTGACACCGCCTATTCCGATGACGGTGGTTCCTCGCAATGCTTTTTCGGAATCCAATATCCGCCGAAGCATTCGTACGTTACCTAAAGCGAGAGGATGGAGTGGCGATCCAGCAAGCCCGCCGATGCCTTCCGCGTCAGCAGAAGAAAGCCTCGGTCTCCATTCTGTTGACGTTCCAGATAAGTTGTTCAAATCGGGTTGAAGTAACAAACTCGTTCCAAGCGTATTCGTGGCCGTGATAAAATCAATCGGCACGACGCCGTCAATCACACTCTCCATCAATGCCCCTTTGACAATCTCAAAATCCCTCGGATTGCTATAAGGCGGCGTCTTAACACCCACCTTCACTCCCTCTCCAAACCCCCTCTTCGCCTCTCGCACAGCACCCAAGTATTCCACCAAACTAGCTTGATCATAAGCCGGAGGCGGTTTCCCACCAATATTAGGACAAGAGAGATTAATCTCCATGTACACACGCATAACCACCCTCTCTCTCAACAAAGAAACAAGCCGGTAACATTCCTTGATCTCCTCCGCTGTCCCAGTAACACTTATGACCCATCCCTTCCCACTCCAGCCCACCTCTTCACTCACAGCCTCTACATTCCGCAACGTCTCTACCAATGGAAACGGCGAGTAACCTAGTGTATTTAGACTTGCGGAGGCGCGGGCGCATTGCGAAGGTGCCGGTGAACTCGAATCAGACGCGGGAGGGGAAGGGTGTATACACTCGAGATTGTGGGGGTCGAAGAATGTGTACTGGTGGATAGCGTCGTTATGGGCGAAACCTTGGAGCGTACATGTTCTTGTTGTCACGGCGCCGGTGTAGGGGGATTTGTAGAGGGTGTGAAGGTCGGAGAGAGTTGTTGCCCATGGGTTGGAGGAGTTTATGAGGGGTGGGGTTATGTTTAGAGGCATGTCGATTGATTAGGGCGGATGGGTGTGGTGGAGGAAAGGTGGATGGGTGGGTGGGCGATGGGCGATGGAAGGAAGACATGTTGGTCGTTTGGAGTGGAATGATAAGAAGTGTGTCTCGGGCTGCTTTTGGTGGTGAAGTGGGGCGCTCCCTATGTAATTGCATTCGCGAAGATATCGAGGCGGACATTGCTTGGAGAATTTAAATGTGAAATTATATCTAAGCTGACGATACAGTATTTCTTTAAAATTTAATGGATTGGCAATAGCTTAGAAGGCGGATATATATGTAGTATGTTACGTCAGGCAAGGCTGAGAGCGTTTCGCAGAACGGACTTGCAAGGCTGACATATTTTCATGTTATTGGGCAAGTTATCATGCAATCTCCTCCCATACATCGGGACAATACTTCTCGTAAAATTTATCCGCACACATAAACTCTCGCAGATGAGCAACAAATTGTTGCGAATCCGCAATGCTCAAGATCAACGTGATTTTTTGAAGCCTCGTCACAAAGTGCGACCGCTGAATTTGAGACGAAGCAGCGGTCGTCCCAATAAACAGGACCCACATTGAAATCGGCAGAGAAACGTCTATTGGAAAACATCATCAACCGAAAAGGCCAGTAAACTTGCAACAAGAGTATCAAGCATGAGGCGATGCATCTTGGCTTTTGACGGTAGTTCTCCTATCCCAATGTGCAGATAAAAGTGTGCCGCCATGATCGGAGCCATGGAGAAATCGTATCCAAAACGGCTGTCTTCGGTATTGAGTAGCAGGTCAGATCGTACGGAGTGCAAACGGTGTTCCACTGAATACACGGCATTGCTTATGTTGAGGCTGGTGATCGCATTATCTTCTGGTGAAGAAGCCAACGATATAGATTTAGAAATGATATTGAGGTCATACATTATTTCAAGGACTTCGGTTTGGACTACAGAGAGGGCGTAGATGCCTTGCAACAGAGGTTGACAAGGCAGGATGCCTCGATAGCGTGGAAGTTGGAGAGCCGGAAAGCTGTGGTAGGCGTGAGAAAAGAGATATCTTGTTCCATGTCGAAGAATATTAGAAGTCAGTCCTATAGAGTGAAATCAATTAGTACATGTCAAATATGCTCCCCTCAACATGTGCAACTTACCACGCGATGATTCTTTGGAGTACTTTATTGTGCCTTAGACCATGAAGTCCACCAATGCAAGTCTATCATACTTTTTAGACCCTTGACATGCATGGTGGCCGACTGTATGGTGCCATTCATTGTCTGTGATCTTTATCAACAAATGAAACTTATGATAGAAACGCGCTTGTGCAATATTACCTCATAGTTGGCTAGCAAAGAAACGTTAGCGATGAGTGCGTCCGAAGGCCAGTCCCGAGAAGCTTCAGGTCTAACGTCTGATTCACAATTCTTATTGCCTCACTTTGATGATAGAAGGCCTGATCATAGACAGGGCATGAAGTATCAGAATTGAATTTGTTGTTATGGCTCATCCCAAAATGTAATGCCACCATAGACATGATGGCATGCAGCAGGCCCAATAACTAATGGGAGAGCAAGGAAATCATTACATGGGAGAAAGAAAGATTTAGAGCAGGCAAATACATACGCCAGTGTTATCATTAACAGCCAGTACCTTGACAGTTTGGGATGGGCTTTGGCATGCATGCTAAGCATCTAGGTTTCTTCTGGACAGTGGCTAAGTCAGCGAATGCTTATGAAGCAACATGGAAGGATATGTATCACCAATCAGACAGATGAGAAAACAGCATCAGAACTTGGACATGTTGACCCGGGTCTTTGATGTCGACTGCTGCCTGTAGATGTGTTTTATTAAGCGCAATGATGGTTCGACTTTCTGAAGATGCCGAGTCAAGCTATGTTTGTCACTACGGGGATGTTATCCTCGAGATGTATTGTGGGGGTACCGTTTTTGAAGATGTCGCAGCCATAAATTGAGATTGGAATAAATGTCCAGAGGCATGAAAGATTCAGCCAATGGCAAGATGTCTGAATCAAGATTGGGTAGAAAAACTATGCAATTGATTTTTCGGTGTGTGTATCCTTTATCGTGATCATCTTCTTGCGAGAAACGCTGTCATCATACAATCGATCCGATAGCCAACGCCAGTTTTTCAAAAGCCATAGACCGGCCCTTTAAAGTGCCTATGCTCAATGGAAATTCGCAAGGCGTATCAGCGGACAAGATCAGAGGACAAGATTTACTCGACTTCTTCAATCTTCTTTGACGCAGTGGCCGATTCCTCTTCTTCACCCTCCAAGTCAGGCATCTCGTCTTCGTCATCGTCACTGTCCTCCTCTGGGAGGTCTGCTGGGTCACCGCCTGGACCGCTGCCGAGCTTGGAGAAGTCGATGCCTTCAAAACCATTGCCTCCTGCTCCACCGGCACCTCCCATACCTCCCATCTTGCTCATGAAGTCTTCGTCCTCTGGGTTCTCATCTTGCTCGTCCTCGTCGACCCACTGTATTATATTAGCACAAGTATCTTCAGACGAACGCTCGTGATTCTTACCTTGTCGAAGTCTGTTCGGAGGAAGTGGACCTTGCCCTTCTCCTTCAACAAGCGTGGCCAGTATTCTTCCTTCAAGTCCTTCTTGCGCAGCACCAACTCAACGTCGCGATCTGTGTGGTTCTTCTTTGTCTCTTCTGGCACAATCTGGGACCTTGTCAGCAAGAACGACGTCTATATAGATTCTCTGGCTGGGCCATACCTCGGCGAAGAACTCCAGCTCAACGTGGTAAGTGGTCTTCTTTGTGATTGATTTGCCGGTGAGGGTGAGCTTGGTAGGTGTGATGTCGAGCTTCAGATCGGCTTCGGAGACATCAGGTACGTTGAGTGTGAGGTATACGAAGTTCTTTTCCGGGTCGGATGAGCTAGACCGCTGGGCCCAGAGGACTAGGACTCTGTTAGTATCTTACACTTTCATTTGCAGTTCCAAGGTCAGTGGGAAGCCAGCGTGGAGTCTGATTCCAGCTTCTGCCCGGCAATCGACCAGAATGTTGCGCCAGCCACGGCGAACAGGACGAGGCTCAGGTTGGATTCCACATACCTTCTGGGTGAACGGTGGCCTCAGACATGATGATTGATGGATGTGATGTTGCTGAGGAACGGGGAGGAGGGATAGAGATCGGAGGAGAAAAGAATTGCTCTTTGGAAGGTGGTTGAGATTGTTTGGTGTTTATTATTGGAGAGGCTGCAAATGTTAGCGGATATGAGGCTCAGGCTGTTCTTTCTGAGTCCACGCGATTCTTCAAGCGGCTTGCACGACGAACAAACATTCTGTGGCTGCGGAAGTGATGCAAACTACGTCAGAGACACGGCAGAGGACAGTCGGGGAAAAGCCTACTCACCCTTCTCGTATGAGTTATGGTTGCTTGCTGGTGCGCCGGCGGGGGACAGATTGAGATGAGGGTTTGACCTTCAAATTACCCCACTGACAACCGGAAGCGAGAAGCTGTATGCGCCGATGTCATTGTCATTCTTGGCCCTCAACGGCGTCGCCCGGATACTTGACAACTACAATACTATCTCCCCCCTACCATTGAAGCCAGATCTTGACCTGTCGCATGCATACATATCTCCGTAACATCCAGCCACATGCAGTCAGTTAAATCCTTCCTCTGGGGGCCCACGCCCGAGGAGCAAGTACGTTCGCCTATCCTACAAGCTTATATCCTATTGACAAAACTAGAAACGGAAATGTAACGCTCTCGTCCGTAAGAACGTTCGCTCTTTGGACCGCGAATTAGCTGGTCTCAAGGCTACTGAGAACAAGACGAGAAGCCTCATAGTCAGCGCCGACAAGCGTGCCCAGCGGAATCCTGCCCAAGCCAAACAAGCCGCCCAGGAAGTGCGAATATTTGCCCGCGAGTTGATACGGGTGCGAAAACAAGCCGGGAGGCTACATACAAGTAAAGCACAGCTGAACAGCGTCCAAATGCAAGTCAACGAGGCATTCGCTGTGCGGAAGATAGAAGGCAGCATCAAGGCGTCGACAGGCATCATGAAGGAGGTCAACACACTCGTCAGGTTACCGGAACTTATGGGCACAATGCGGGAACTAAGTCAAGAGTTGGTCAAGGCTGGAATCATCGAGGAGATGATCGGCGATAGCATGCCTGATAATGAAGTTTTGGAGGGCGAGGACGAGGAGGCTGAATCAGAGGTGGACAAGATACTGAGCGAGGTGCTCAAGGATAGGCTTCCACCTGAGACGGCACACAGAGTAGACGAAGTGGATGTACCTAGTGTCCCTGTGGAAGAGGAGGAGGAAGATCAAGAGGAGATGCTGGCTCAGATGAGAGGACGACTGGAAGCGTTGAAGAGCTGAGAGACGTGTTGCATGTTCTTGGAGTCACGGTGTTGGTTGTGCAATCATTTCTCATGGCGTTGGGTGGGTGTAGCGATACCTATTTGCGTAGAGTTCCCGGCGAAGATTTGATCTCTGGCAGGTGTTGCCATCTGCTTGGAAGGCTTGTGGCGGGATATGAGGTTCAGGGTAGAGATTACCATGGCAGATTGAATTGAATGTGTAGGAGTAATGTGCCCTAGCTACCTCCCAGTTGCTACTATTTTTAGTCCAACGGTCGCCTCTTTACCCAGGTGCTACCCCACACATCCGCATACGGCTGACTCTCTTGATTAATGCCTCGTCTTTACAGTGACGGTGAAACAATCTTGCTCGTGAAGTTTACAGGTCTACTACTATGTATCTTATATGCGGGTCTTTCCTCCGATTGGACTGGCGGCCACTTCCGGAAGTAAACAGTCAGTCGATGGAGACTTGATCACGGGCACCTGCCCTTGCTCTACCATTCTAGCCAATCCACCGAACAACATCATCCCACGCTTGGACCTCTTGGAAACTCTTGTACAGCAACTTCAACAACAGCTTCAAATCCATTGACCCGTCGAAATCAATCAACGTTCCAGCATGTCGGATTCGGTTGCAGTAGAGAGGTAGGTTCATTGCGTTTTCTAGAAGCTTTGCTGAGCGAATCAGTCTGGAATCGTCCATTGTGGAGACAAACGATGACAGGTTCGCCAGTCCAACACCCTTCAAATACCACAAGCAGCGGGACTTTGAGCTGCTCGAATCGCTACCGGGGTCGCAAAGTCGAGAGCAAGAACTTGGATTTTTCTGCCAACTGAAAAAATGAAGTGTCGCCAGAATCCCTGACTCGATTCGCTCCCATTGAGAACACTTGCCTAGATCGGGCGAAGCTAACTTGACTAACAGAGCTGAGACGATAGTTAAGACCGCACTGATCTCGCTCAACAATGGAGCCTCCGTTCAAAGCGTTCACAAGAGCCTAAAAGAGGCGGACATGCTATCCCCTGGCTTACCCAGCCTCACGGCTGCATATGAACGACTGAGACAAGAAGAAAGTGGCCAAGGACTGCTGGGTCTTTGTAACAAATGGCTTGCCTCGAGAAGCGATGACGACGGTGAAATAATCCTCGACTATATACACCAACATCCCCTTCTGACCCCCGAAAGAGCCTCGGAATCCATGTCTGCGATCCTTGCCTATCGAGGCGAGTCAGACATGTGCGACCAAATCACTTATGCTCTTCTCAAGAACCCTGGAGCCCAGAAGGTATTGGCCGAGGGCTTGAAAACGTCTCCTACAGCTACGTATTCCAAGCTCTTTGAGCGAGGAGACGATAGTGCCAATGGTATTACTGATGTGGTTTTAAATCCGGCAGCCTGGAACTCGGAAGCGGACAGAATTGCTGCTGAGCGAGACATCTTTCAGCTTGCCCTTGCCCAATTGATGCAAGCTGGAGAAGACTACCCAGATCGAGCCATGAAGTCTATTTCAAGGCTTCTAGGCGCCGAATACCAGAATCTCCATGGCCTGATTGACCAAGATGGCTTTGGCGTCATTCTCGAGCAGCTTGATGTTCGCGAAGATCAGGTACGTTTTTTGTTTTGCAGTACTCACCTATGCATTGATGCCGGTACATTATGGGAATGTTCAGGTACTATTTCACCAGAACTTCATCGACATCGATGTGCCGTTGAGGGACTTGGTTTCGAGTTCATAATTGTCTAACTAGTTGTATAGCTGCTTCGAAGCCATGCTACAATCGCAACAGCCAGATTGATCGAACAGTCACCAGAGTCAGCACATTCACTGATATCACAATACGTGGTCCATCGAGTCAAAAAACCGACTACAGATGGCTTGATCCAGTCCTATTCGGCCGCCGCGGCGACTTTCCCAATGGCCACCGAACCAGCGTCTAAGCTTTTCCTGTCTGATGGCTTCCTCGTTAACCTTGTCCCAACCATCATCAAAAGAAAGTCGTCCCGGCTCGAACAGGCGGCCCTTGAGCTTCTGAGCGCTGCCTGCGTGGTTAGAACCTGTCGCGAGGCCATTACAAAGTTCTGCTTCGAATGGATTGAAGAGATCTCCGAGACGAGTCCGGATGCTGCAAGGGCAGGCCAAGCATCAGTGATTCTCGTCAAGATCAACGATGCAGGAGCAGAGGGTGAGAATTCTCCGCCCTCTGACCAGAACCAGAAAACTCAAGATGAACTCGTGTCTAGATTCAAACGAATAATTTTATCGGCAGACGAACGGGGAGAGAGCAAACAGGATTCAGTGGAGGGTCTGGCTTATTCATCCATTAGACCTAAGGTGAAGGAGGTTCTGGCCAACGACGTTGAATTCTTGAAGAGATTGGTTGGCATCATGAGCGAGCATAAAACAAGGGGAACATCTTTGTTTGGGGGACTGACTATCTTTGCGAACCTCACCACATATCTGCCTGTATTGAGTGAAGAGCAGAAAAAGATATCAGAATTGAAAGCATATGCCAATGCTGGCAGACCCGCTCCTCCTGATGAACTCGATGATGACGCGCATGTCACGTCTCGCTGCACCAAAGTTCTCGACGCTGGTGTTGTTCCTCTATTTACGTCTTTCAGCACCGGATCGAATCAGGTACGTCTTCCAACGCCTATTCCCGTGCGGAACTGGGGATCTTCAAGCATTTTTTAAGATCGTGAAATCGATCATAAGTCCCGAAACTTTCTGGAACATTGCTTTCTGGATATTGCCAGAAAACATCGGGCTAGCGCTCTCCGTTCTACATTTGGATTCGAGCCAAAGGATCCGCAGTGCCTTATCTCCAAATCTTCACCCGCATATGAGTGAGTCTTCATTCTGATCACAGTCTAGCTCTCGTCCACAGCCCAGATTGTCCTCTTACGAATCCTCAACTCCCTCTCCAAAGAGCAGAAGCACCGCAGTAAGATGGCCCAACAAGGCGCCATAAGACTCCTCCAACAGATCTACGACACAACAACCGGCGCCTCAACGACAACCTCCAACGTCCCAACCATCCAAGAACCCTCGGACGAAAAAGCTGCACGAACAGCTGCACACACCCTTTCCCGCATTCTTATCTCCGTGAACCCCTCCCATGTGTTCTCCGCCACCCTCCCCGTCACCTCAGCAATCCGCGCCCTCATAAAACTACTCGCCGACGACCCAAACGCCGAACAACGAAACCTCCTTCCCACGTTCGAAGCACTATTAGCCCTGACAAATATCGCGAGTACAGACGACAATGCCCGCAACAACATCATCCGCCTGGCCTGGCCCCAAATCGAAGACCTGGTCTTGGCGGAGAACCAACTCGTCCAACGCGCTACAGTAGAATTAATCTGTAACCTCTGCGCCTCTGTAACCTGCGTCGCAAAATTCACCGATGGAACACCAGCTGCGAAACACCGATTACATACCCTCTTCGCTCTAACCGACTCACGCGATTTACAGACGCGTATGGCCGCTGGTGGAGCCCTGAATATGATTGTCGAGTATGAACCTGGTGTGAATGCAGTTCTTGCGCAGGAGGGCGGAGTGAAGTATATCTTGGACATGTGTATTGACAGTGATGAGGGGATGAAGCATCGAGGTCTTGCTGCGTTGCATTGTATGATTTTTTCGGAGAGGGAGGTTAGTAAGAGGGTTATGGAGGCTATTAAGAGGGAGGAGGGAAGGGATATTGTTACGAGGTGTTTGAAGGGGACGAGGAGGCCTGAGATTTTGCAGGTGGGGGTTGAGGTTCTGAAGGCGTTGATGGGGTGAGTGGGTTTGTGGAAGGGTGGGAGGATTGTAACTATATATTTGATTTGGTGATGCTTTGGGAATGGGAGATGTTTTTAATTAGATGGAGATTTTTTGCTTGATGAGGATAATCTCGTATTGCTGATATTTCTCAACAGTGATGGTATACTCGTAATCTGGGTTATCGGAATATTATGGGGAATCGTTCGAGTAAGCTTGTGGATAGCAGAGGCTGCACTCAGGGACTTGGTCGGTGACTTCGTTATCACCAATCAACGGAGGAGAAACTTGTTTAGCGACAATAATTGGTTCTTCTCATTATATACTGTCCAGCCTTGGATGCCTTCGTATATTCTTACTAAAATAATAACGCTTCCAGCTCTGCATCTAATATTATAGAGCTACCTTTAAAACAAATCGATATAAAGTATAGAGGGTAACCGTAGTATAACTTATAACGTATTCCACCATCGAGTGGGTCAACCCATCGAGCGGGTCAGTTTATGCCAAGACCATCTGCTCCCTTATCAACACAATATGTCTCAACAACAAAACGCGCAATCATCTAACAGAGAAGGCAGAATCCAGCTTGCCCTTTCTGCCTACAATACCCACCAATTCCGAAGCCTCCGGCGCGCTGCTGAGGCGTTTGATATACCTCCTTCAACATTAACTAGGCGATATAACGGAATTACGTATCGCCTAGATACTCGCAACGCCCGACACAAGCTCACTACGACTGAAGAGCAGACAATTGTCCAATACATCCTCGACCTCGATTCGCGAGGATTCGCGCCCCGGCTGTGCGAGGTAGCAGATATGGCGGATAAACTACTCGGTGTACGCGGTGGAGAGCCAGTAGGGAAAAACTGGGCTGAGAGGTTCATAACGCGCTCAGATGAGCTCAAGATGGCCTTCAATCGAGCTAAGGACAGGCAGAGGATACTACAGGAAGATCCAGAGATTATTGGCGCGTGGTTCAAGCTCGTTACAGACACCAAGGCAAAGTACTGTATCCACGACGAGGATACGCACAACTTTGACGAGATTGGCTTCCAGATGAGCGTTATTGGGTCAATGAAGGTCGTCACAGCTTCTGAAAGACGTACACGGCCTAATTTGATCCAGCCAGGCGATCGCAAGTGGGTTACAGTTATCCAGAGCATCTGCGCCGCTGGGTATGCGACCCCGCCATTCATTATTTACAAAGGACGCGTTCACATCTCTGCGTGGTATGAGGAGGCAGATATACCACGGAATTGGAAGCTCTCGGTCTCTGAGAACGGCTGGACAAACAACGCGCTTGGTCTTGAGTGGTTGAAGCACTTTGACGCGTATACAAAGGCGCGTCAAGTGGGGGGTATAGGCTGCTCATCTTGGACGGCCATGAGAGCCATCTCAACCAGGATTTCAAGGACTACTGCCTCGAACATAAGATCATAACGCTCTGTATGCCACCTCATTCATCGCATATCCTCCAGCCGCTTGATGTGGTCTGCTTCTCGCCGTTGAAGTGCAAGTACTCTCAAGGAGTTCGAGACTTGGCACGCCGACGCGTCTACCATATCAACAAAGAAGGGTCGTGGTAGTGGTGATCAAGAAACATCCCGGCCAGCTTCACGGCGCTGTGGGAACTGCGGCGCGACTGGGCACAAGGCGCAAACGTGTAAAAAGGATATTGAGATATCTTCTGAATCAGATAGCAGCACGACAGACTTGGAATCTATTGTTGACAGCGATAAAATTGAAGAGGCGTAATATGAGTTGGTCGTGCCAAGGAAAAGTGGCCGGCTCGGTGTTGGAATACGTTATAATATTAGCCTCCAAAGTCGAAATTCCAGCCTATACAAGGTAGAGGCCACAAACCTTTTCGCCTTATCTATAAGATTAAAGATAGCGAATAGAATTACTTACCAATCTACTAATTGTACTATAGCTAAACGTAAGGCTCTCTATATAATAGGTTTTAATCAGGGTAATTAAAGTTCTTTACTAAGGAAGAAGTTGTCTACGCGTACTGAGTTATTCCAACAAGACCCTACCTCGTCTCCACCACCGTCAACGAGGCAATCCTCCAATTTCTTGTTCCCAAGATCAATCTTTCTATATCTGACCTCCCATTTCAGGTCTTTGACCCAAGCAGGCCAGAATCCATCCTCCGCAGCCTCCACTCTCAGATCCAGTGTTGGAAACGCCAGGATCTGTGGAGTTTTTGAAGGCACATTTGCTGTGGCCGTGACTGCCATTGGTGTATGAGAGACAATCACTGGCAGGGACCATCGAATGATCCCCTTGGCTGTCTCTCGGAGAAGTGTGTTTAGATATTTGAGAGCGTCCTTGATGACTTCTCCATCGCTTTGATGACGAATGAAAGTGCGTCCCGTGGACAGGAGGGCACGGAGCGAGACAAGGCTGTCTTTGTCGAGTTTACAAACCCACAGGTCGTGCTTAGCGGGGTTGTGAACTTGGATCCAGTATCGACCGTCCCAGAGCAAGAAGCTGTCTTCTTGGAACGCATTCAGCTCTGATGTTGGACCTAAGCGTAGTTTTTGAGGTACTATATGAATGTTGTCTGCGAGTTTGGTGTCCCTTTGTTTTGGAGGGGCGCGGTATATCTTCCACTTCATGGAAACGTCTTCGCTTTGACCATCCTTTAGATGCTCAAAACATAGACCAGATGCCTCGTGAATTTTTGGCGGAATCTTAGCCTTGAAATTGGATGATCGAAAGAAGGAACGAGTGTTATATCTGCTTGGAGTGTTATATCCACTTGGAGTGTCATATCCGGTTGGAGTGCTATATATGGCTCTCACAACGGCGCTGAACCGCCCAGCCATCTGATTAGGACCCGCGTATACTATATCTGCTACTCGCTCCACAAGCATGCAGGGAATAACGACGCTGAATGGATTGTACCAACATTCGGGGCTCTTTTCATGCCCTTGGTCCCAACAGATATTCCGGGACGAAAGTTCAGACATTTCGAGTGGCAATGCCTGGTTGATCATTGCGAGATTGAGTTTGGGAAAGTCTACAGTAACAACACCGGATCGCAAGTCGAGAGTGAGAGGCATCTCATCGAATAGCCTATTCACGACTCTTTCTCGTTCATCTGCGCTTTGCCTCTTATACTCGCTGATCGCGATGAGAGATGTGCTCCTGAGAGCTTCGGGTAGGCGGTAGTTATCCATAATGTGTCGGACGGCGTTTCTGCAGGTAAGAGTTTTATCCCTGTTCGTCTCATCTTCGAACCAGGGCATCTTCAATTCCTGGCAGGTTGCTAGTAGTCGATTCTTGTTGAAGTCCAAAAGAGGCCGTACAAGCTGAACACCTCCGCGCTCGAGACCTGAAACGCCACAATCGCGGGGCAGTTGAGAGCGCTGAAGTGAAAGATATGATCCACTCCCACTGATACCGTGTAGACCGTAGCACTCGGGAATGTTTTCGATTTTCCGGATCCCCGTAAGCGTGGCGGTATGTCCATCGACCATTCTCATTAGCAGCGTTTCCGCCTGATCATCATAATGATGACCGAGGAGAAGGAAAGAAGATCTCAAGTGCCTGCAAGCCCTGCCTAATGCTTGAAATCTCGATTTCCGGGCGAAAGTCTCCAGGTTGGTCGCTGTCATTGGTGAATCATGCAGCTTAAGGGGTAGAATTTGAGCCTCGATCTCTGGAAGTGTTAAATTGCAGACATGTAGATGAAGTTGAGAACTCACTTAATCGCTGCTGGAGTAGCTCCCTCACCTTCGTCGCTTCTTCGTGACTTGCAGCACGGAGGCCATGATCCACAACAAGAGCATGAAGAGTGGTTCCGTTCTGAGGCAAATACTCTCGACACATGAGAGCAAGGGCCATTGAGTCTACGCCACCGCTTATGGCGAGAGCTATCACCATCAGCAAGAGCTCGGTTGATTGCCAAAGTCATCTTTCACCTAATGGTAGTCCTCCATTGTGTTTCGATGCAGCTGCCGCTGGGCAGACTTCTGCTACAGCATCGAGAAACTCGTGACGGGAGATGGACTTAGCAGCTTGAGTAAGCCTGCTACTTATTCGGAACATATATTTGTTATTGTGGGTGTAGTTTGGACGAGTGCTTCACTCGGAGTTTATAGGAGAGGTCCGTGCAGACAGAAGATTCTCGATATACCAACTTTATTTCACCACCACATTCGTTCTCACCCAATTCTTCGCCAATACAATTCTCCCCATATAAACATCGATTCTATTCTAACTCCTCCGCGACTTACCACCTTCCTCACAATGGTAAGCTTCCCAACCAACAACCACAACATCAACCATCATGCCACTCTCAAGTCCACCATCAATCGAACTAAACTAACAACCCCCAGGCTCTCACCGTAAAATCGATCAAGGCCCTCGCCCCCCTTCTCGACCGCATCCTCGTCCAACGCGTCAAAGCCGAAGCCAAAACCCCTGGCGGCATCTTCCTCCCGGAATCCGCCGTCAAGGAACTCAACGAAGCAAAAGTGTTAGCAGTGGGTCCGGGAGGTTTGGACAAGGATGGAAAGAGGATAGGTGTCAGTGTGAAGCCTGGCGACAAGGTTTTGATTCCTCAGGTACGTTGGATCCAAGATTTGGAGAGGAAGAAATGCAGATACAATTGGCAGCGCATTGCCAGTACATGGGATAATGCCATCCTGCAGCCAGATTATAGGCTGCATCAAGGAAGAGAAATAAGGCAATGCTGACGAGGTCAATAGTACGGCGGAAGCCCAATCAAGGTCGGTGAGGAGGAATACTCCCTCTTCAGGGATCACGAGTACGTACTGAAATCCCATCTCTCCATATCGATTTCTTCACAGTTCTCCAATACCATTCCTCTATCTACTCACAATCACTCACAATCATGTTTCTTTCTAACAATCACTCATAGGCTCCTCGCAAAGATCAACGAATAAATATCCTTCCTAATACTCATCCAACAGCGTCGATCTGATCATTGGCGGCGAACGAGATGTACTTCACACCATTCAATGTATAAATATATGAGCACTACGCGGTAGTAAGGGAGGCGCGGCGTTCACAAAAAAGAGATCTGCGTGCTGCGTTGCATAGCTGACTGGAGCGATTTGACATGGCAATTTTGAATCGTTGAAATAGAGACGAAAGAGGAATCTTGTTCGTGGGGTTGTAGTTCTACGTATGGGAATAAGAATAAACATCTCCGCTCTTCGTCGATAAGCTCAGTAGGAATTCATTCGCACCCATGTGCCTCGCTCGCATCATGCCTTCATCTTCCATCCCCTTTCCCAATCCGCAAAAACCACAACCCAGCCATTCGATCTTTTCAATCAGTACCCACCGCCACTGCCATACTGCCCATAAGGCCCCGGAGGTGGATTCTGATATTCCCCTCCATACGACGGCTGAGGTGGTCCACCATACGGCGGTTGCTGAGGCGGCGGAGCACCATACGCATGCTGAGGTTCATATCCCTGCTGATAACTCGTCGGAGCCTCATAGGCTCCATCATCCTGCACGCGCTGCGCATGATGCGCCGGCTGAAAAGACTGCTGCTCATATCCACCACTTTGCCACTGCGGTTGTGGGGAGAAAGACTGTTGCGAACCTGATGCACCATGATCAGCTTCCATCTTAGCCCAAAGAGAAGGAGCAGCAGTAGGGGTCCAGTCCGGAGCGTCGGCGTGATGGGTAGTAAGACATTTATATGTCGCTCCGTTGAAAAAGACGTGTGTGCCGAGGGTGTACCGACCTCCTGTTTGCCATGCTGGTGCTCCCCCGCCGGAAGAAGAAGAAACATCATCGAAGCCACCCATTTCCCGTTTCTTATTGAACATTTCAAAGGGAGAGCCGGCTACTTTGCTGTGGCTTCCCATGCCAGTGATGCCAGAGGCGCCTGGAATGGTGGTGAAGCCTCCTCCGTGCTGGTGGCCGCTATTTTCTCCGCCTTTATGGTTTTTACCTGCTCGCACGGACTCGGAACTAAGGACATTGTTGAGACTGTGGCCCCGGTCGGGGAGGTTTTGCACCCAGTTTTCGACGGCGCCGTACATGTTTCTGTGAAGCTCAAGCTGGGGATCGCGTAGAGCTGGGTGGTGGAAGACTCGGCAGACGTCGTTCAATACTTGATCAGCCGGCACATCTGGATGATCCCATGCGTAGATGACACGCGGTGCCGTATATTGCAGAATAGCTGAAGCGACCTGTCCGGCTGGACCATTGAGGATGTTGGAGAAGTGATCCTTGCTGAGCAATGAGTGGGTAGGATCGGTGCAATTCGGATCTGTCCAGGGCTCGTATTGATGGCTAGCGGATGCATCAACGACTGTGGAACTGCCGACCTTGAGTTGCGTGCTGGCGGCCGCAATGATAGGTTGGATGAATGGCGCGAGTAGGCTGAAGACAAAAAGTGTCACCCGCTCCGTAATGGTGTCAATGAGCTTCTCGAGGCCTGGAATCTTTGAAACGATACCACTAATCGTGCGTACTACGTTGTCGCGGAAGACAAGGATCGGATAGATCTTAGCGATGACGGCCTGAGGATCCGTGTTGGGATCCATTCCTGGGATCTAGTGAAGTTTTAGCACAAATTCAATGGACAGGAGGGGAGAAAGAACTCACCCCAGGGCCTGGTGGTCCTCCAACAGATCCAGGAGGCGCCTGGAAGCTCGGTGCTTGTGCACGCGAACTGCTGTAATCGTCATCAAATCCTCGAGCACCACTATTTGAAGCTGCTTGCTGGTTCGACATGGCCTGGAGTCTTGCGGCCTCCTCCATCAGGCCTCCAGTACCTGGAACTTTGGAAAGCAGGTCTCCGAGAGAGTCGATCGCAGAAGAGCCTCCAGAGCCAGTCGATTTCTTGTTGGAACCAGCAGCCATACCCAAAGTGTCATTCATCTCCTCGAGCTCGGACTGAGTAATGTGATCGGTTGCTTCACCAAGAACTGAGTGGAGGAAATCGACGCCACCGAATGTGCCAGTCACAAGTGGGTAGATGTGTTTTCCACGTACGTTTACCTGAGTCTGAGTACCTGTATGTGTGAAGACATTGTTGAATCCCATCTCCTTCAACGCCAGTTCGACATAATTCGTGTGAGCTCCAAAATCCTCAAGGGTATGAAGCGCTTGTCCCAAGCAGCGAAGAGCTTCACAGAGATCCTCTTCACTTCCTCGGTTGGCGCTGCTCGTGTACATTCTACCGAAATGAATGGATCGAGCGAAGCTGAACTTGACGTAGCCAGCACTCGTGGCCCAGCCACCGGCATCGTTCGCGATGTAGTTTTTCATTCCTATTCATGAGTGAGATCTAGACTTGTTCGTAGTCCAAGTCGCTTCTACTCACCAGTGTTTGGATCGATAGCAAGTTCAATGGGATCAATGGGTGGTCGAAGTCTAGGGTCATATTTGCGCGCATCCTGTCCATAATATCAGTATACCTTCTCCATTTGTTCCTTTCGACACCCCGAAAACTCATCATATTACGATCCCACGGCAGTGCCAAGCTCTTTCAAACCTGCCATCGCAAAGACGTAAAAACATACCTCGTTATCAGCATAATCCTTCGGATTATCAATATGTTCCTCGGGCCTATACGTCCCCAACCTCTCATCCGTAACCTCAAACTCGGCCGTCGCATACCCAAAACTCATAAAAGCCAGTACCCAAACCAAAATCCGGATAGTACCCGCTTGCACACCTTTCAAAGTCCCCACATCAACAGCTTGAGAGTAATCGCGGAGCCAATTTCCAAAATAGACGCGTTTGATCATCATCGAGGTCCATTTGTGGCCTCTGAGAAACGCGACCGTCTTGAGCATGTCTTCGATATCGCCATGGCGCCAGTTGTGACCCTCGATTTTGGAGAGGGATGCGATGTTACCCGCGCCGAAGGCTGAGACCGGGGTGGAGATGGCGAGGAGGAGCGCGATTCCTAGCAAGAAGGAGAAGTTGTAGGACGCCATGATGGCTTGAGAGTAGGAAAATGAGAAGGAATTTGCGCCAGTAGCAGTTAAGGGAGTTTGTAGTGTTCTGTTTGAGGATTGTTTATGCCTGGGTGTGAGCTGAGATAAACTTGAAGTGGCTTAGGCGTTAGGTCATGGTGGGGCAATGGTCACATGAAAATGGGCCTAGCCTCCAAGAAAAAAAGCTTGGAAAGCCAAGTGCTAGGCTCAGCCTCGTTCGTTGATCTTGTAGCACAAATCTGGTTCTATATTCAGAAACTATTTCTTCGTCCAATTGGCCTCCAGATCATGTAATTCTGATAGAAGAGGTGCTTCAAGACCCTGGACCTCACATGGGATTCTAGGCCATGACAGTTGAGAAGGCAGGATTTGAGCTTGCTTCAGTAATAGTAAAACTCTTGACGCACTGGTAACCCTAGTCGCATGCACCTTTCGTATCCTTCATTGTCCTGTTGTCCTCAAAATGTATAAATTTCGAAACCCCTTAACCAGGCAACCAGTTACCAAGCAAATATGTCACAATCCCTGTGGTTCCAGTGCAGGAAATATGATTACTGTTGATTGCGCAGGAAGGGAGCGAATCCCAGAGGCGTTGCTCTGAAGTGCAATAAGGCACGAAAAGTCAGTCATGTCCACTGAATACTTCCATCTCGTGCTTGCTGTCGGATGCAGGCTTGAGTGAGGCTTGCCGGATATTGCAGGTAAACCCAGATTTGGTACTTACGCCAACCCTATATCATCATCATTATCTCCAACCACCAATCCGTCCCTCATCCCACCTCTCTTTCCGCTCCCGCCTAAGATAGCCAACCTTTCTGGCGTCTCGCAGCCGTCTCACAAACTCAGAGACCTCTCTTTCGCTCGCCTGGCCACCTCTTTCTTCTCCTTCCAGAAAGCTTTCCTCAAGTCCTCGACACAGAGCATCTTGCTCTCCAACTCCAGCATTGAGCTTCGTGTACAAAGCAGGCGGGCTGAAGTCTCTCAAGGCATTGTCTTGTTCAGATTGTTTGGTCTGCCACTGCCGTTCGAGTGCACGTAGTGTAAGCAAACGCGACTGTGTGGCTTGTCTCTGTGACTGGATTCGAGTTTCAAGGGCCTTCAACGAGTTGGCGAGGGCAAGGTTGTCAGAGAGTCGGGATTGAAGAGAGGTTGTCGAGGCTAGTAAGGAAGGATGGGCAGTAGAAGGAGATTGGACGAGAGCTTGTTGTAATGTGAGGTCCGACAGAAGATTTTGAAGATCGGAAGTCCTGTAGTTTGTTAAGTAGTGGTGATTTTTTAAGCATGCGCCTTAACGAACGTCTTATCCTTTACGATATCCGGAAACCAGCCATGCTCAGGCGGTGGGATCGCGGCCGGTGCGCCGTTTCCTGACTGATATACGCCAGAGCAGCGATTCTGGCCGTCTTGGGTCGATTGACCGGGTGGGAGTGGAGGTCGCGGAGGACCAGCTTGCGGTGTTGCTTGGCCAGACGAGTATGCTGGTTTGGGTGGCGGTGGAGGGGGTGTGGAGTGGTTAAATTGGAACTGATTATGCGACTGGCGAGGAGAGTGAGTGGCCATTTGTGAGGCTGAAAAGTGTTTCGTAGTAGAGGCTCGCGACGTTGTAAAGTCGTACGTACATGAGCGCTGCAATCAGTCTGGAAAATTCCTGCCGGTCTCAGGTCTACAGGCCGTTCACGGATTGAAGCTTAATTTCGAATCTCGACTTCAGTTTGATTCCAGACTCATCGGTTCGCGTCATGGGTGAATTGGGCTCCGACTGATATTCACGCCTTCTCCTTGATTCAATTCCGAGCAGCGTAAGTGTAATGCTAAGAGATTGAAGCTAACCCAATTAAGAATTACTCCATACTGTCCGATTGCTGAACCAGTTGCCTCATTCCTTCCCACTTCCCTCTAGTCAAGCCATAAATGTCCAAATCGCTTACCTCACCCCATTTCAAAACCATCCCACTCATCAGTCCCTCCTCTCGAAACCCGCATTTTCTCAACACCCTTCCTGCAACCGCAGGATGTCGCATCGTCCCACCATAGACACTGGCCCCAATCCTTTGAAAATCCGGCTGCTCCTCAATTGTAAGGCTAAAAGCGGTGAGAGCGCGACAAAGCGGGATTATATAGGGCAATAGAGGGGGGTGGCGGGATTATATAGGGCGATAGAGGAAATACCGGAATTAAAGCTGTAGAGAGTGAAGGAAGAAGAATTGGATTTTCACATTTAGATGCGGATGCAGATGTAGTAGCAATTGGCCTCTAGTTGTTAAAGGACTAAAGAGTAATTCGTGCTCCTAACAATGAACTGTCCATGTGATGTTGTTGAATCGTAGAGTGTGCTAGGAGTTAGATGGCCTCCCGAGATGCCGAGACCGAGGCCGATATCGGCATGAGCTTTTCGAGTCGAGGAACGGGAGCAGAGGAGAGGACACCATGACCATCACCATCAACCGCCAACACAATTCTGTCAAGACATATCACCAGTGTAGAGACAAATCCGACTACTACCATCTCTCTAGAATTGCCGAGACAGCTGGCATGAACCAAACCAAGCGCAGGTCAAGTTTGGGTTTGGTATAGATTGAAATGGCAGTCTCGCCTTTCCATGGAAGCATACTAACGAATCTCACTCTTTACCGACATTGGCTGCTGACTAGAGGAAAGCTTCAGGCCGTCTCGAATTCCATATTTCAAGGCATGCCCTTGACTCTAGGTTTTAGTTCAAAGATTCGAGCATCCTGAATCCAGATTTCCCGGAATGTTGGGCACATGAAGTTGAATTGTTGGCTACTTGACAAGTGATGCCATGTAGCTCTACCCATTCATCGTATGGCTCAGAACTTGAATGGACGATTGACGTAGCCTATCTTTGGCGCAACACCAATGATAATTGGAATAATAATCAGCGACAAACCACGCAACTTCCCCGAGCAACATTGGTGCTGATATTCGGATATGGCTTCCAAGAACTCAACTCCTATCGGTTCCTTGAAGAAACGAACGAAGCGTGTTAGCATAGCTTGTGATCATTGCCGCGCGAAAAGGGTGAGTGGTTGCCTAACATGAGCGTAAAGAAGTATGACTGACATCTGATGCCCAGCTGAAATGCTCGGGACAGACTCGAGAACGTAGTGCATGTACGAACTGTACTCTCTACGATAAACCATGCCAGTACTCTGGATCTATTTGGAGGGCCGGTCCCGAATGGCCTCTCGTTGCCCAATCTGTCTCGCTTGTGGATGAATCCAACAATCCGACACATATTGAGTCTCCAAATTTTTCAACTGAGAAATCCGTAAGGGGCGATTCTACCGAAGTCGAAACGTCTCCTACCGCTCATGGTTCTCAAGAAGATGAGTTGGACCAACAACTATTACGTATTCTACTACCGTTAGTGTACAGCTGCACAGTAGTTGGACTTTGCTATGCTGACTACACTGTCAGTATTTTCACTTGTCTAGCAGAAGAGACCCCGAATCCCACTGCCGATTCTATTGATATCACCGTACCGCCCCTTCAAACCATGGAACTTTTCATCAAAGGTAACGGAAGAATTTAGCAATGTGAAAGCTTGCTAACATGCACGTAGCATTTATCAAGAATGTTTTACCACTCTATCCTATCGTTGACGAGTTTGAGCTTCGAGAAATCCTGCATAGCTACGCACAGGACCCTTCCGTTAACGAGCCATTGAATATGATGATGCTTAGAATCGCTACTGCTGTTGGTGGTGTCTGCAATCTTGAAAGAGATGATGTTGGTCACGTCAGAGAATCTCTGTTCTTACAAGTCCTCTCAGATACGCATTTGCTTTACCTGCCTATTCCGACTTACACCAGAGTCATTCAAATTCAACTTTTGATCGTATGCTGTAGTCATCGTCCCGCGGAGCTTACATCACTGACGTTGCGTAGGCTTTGTACTGCTGGCAGACTGAACGTCTGAACCAGTGCTGGAACTGGCTCGGTTGGGCTACCCGCTTGCTTCGTCCTGCGCTACCGAAAAGCATTTCTGCTGCGAACACATTGCTCCAACGTCTATCTTGGTGCGCGTTAATCCTCGAAAGGTAAGTCGGCACCTGCGCCTCTATGACTTTGGCAACTCTGAATTTTGACCATCAGCCAAATGTGTCTCATTCAATATCGGGACGATCCGCGGCTTGTAGAAAGCAAATTAGCTTTTCCAAGCCACCAGTTCACCGGCGACAACCCTCTATTTTGTTTCCGCTTGAGTCTTGCTCGCATTGTCAACAAATTTTCGAGATTGAAAGCCTCCAGCTGCATCGCAGAAGGCTACATACCCAATTTGGAGCTCCTAAATTCTGAAGTCCTGGCGCTCAAAGAAAGTATTCCTTTGGATTGGCGACCTGGGAGTGAAATATCGGCCGAGCCGGACGAGCATCAAAGCGTATTGATAATGCACCTGGAGTACCATACATTTGTTATGATGATTGTGACCGAATTCGAAGCTCTGGCAACTTACAGGCCCGGAATTGACATCCCTGGCATACGGGATCATTCGAAGGTTCGAGTCGCCAATGCTAGAAAGGTTCTCCAAACATTTGAGACTATTCAGAGCACTCCTGAGTTTAGTCCTGGCTTAACAAAGTGGTATGTTAGCAACGATGAGCAAAAGCTACTACGAGACCGACCCTTTACTAAAAATGACAGGTTCTCCATGTTACATATTCTCTCCGCGTTCAGAGTAGTGTATCGCCAGATTGTGGCCCGTCCTTCTTTCATATCGGCTCGATCGGATGCTGGCCTTTTGATGAACATATCTTCATTCCTGAAAGTCGGAGCCGGAATGTTCATGACAGGTTATGTCCAAAAAGCCCATCATGCTATGGATGCCATGTGCAACAATGCTGTATCGCAGATACATAACATTAGCAACATCTCCAATGCAAGCCAGGCTCCTATGGCGCCTCCCTTGCTGCTGCCAGCTTCAACGAGCATGTCGGCCATAGTTCACGAAGCAGTGGTGGGAGATCCCAACTTTTATGCCTCCATCCCTTCACCAACATCTTCCTTCTTCCAAGGATTGGATGAAAGCATGGGAAGCTTGGAATTTGCCGGGGAAAATTTCCAGGAAGAATAGAGGGTCTATCAGAACATCTCATTGGAATATTATTACGGTTTCTATTGGTAGCGGGGACCAGAAACTGCCTACTCGCCCAAGGGCCTTTCTACCAATTTTGAGCAAGCCTCTCATGCATCGTGATCTGAGGAAAATCCAAACAAGGCACGGTAAACTGCAGCCACGCCCGCCCATCAATCTCATTGCCTTCCAACGAATTTTCGATACGAGCCTGATGTCTTCAAACCGAGATCGAGATCTCCAACTTCAGCTATTCAATCAAGCAAGATTGCTAGGAACTTGTCGATATTGGCATCGGCGCTGAAGTAAGGCTCAATCATTTGGCTCAAAACTGTGAGTTTCTGCGGTGATCTGCGGTGATATATAGTAAGCGTTTCGCTCATATCAGATTGCTCAAATACTCTTATCGCCGGTACTGTAACGTACTGTCCTAGCAGATCCGTAAGATTACTTATATTCTCAACGCCCCTGAGGCCGAGGCTTTTCAAGGTATCGCACGGCCGTTAGTATACTACAAATAGTATCTATAGCAGCTTCTCGAGTTGCTGCTTACCCCCTTAGCTATCATGTTTCTTAAGTGAACGAGGACATTTCCAATACATGATTGAAGGGTTTTCTGCGAGCCAAGACAGCAGCAGATCGAGACTCACAGAATTTTCGTTTGGTTTTCATGAGATTCCGATTAACGTGTTTCACCACTCAGTGGGCCACCCCAGTCAGTGGGCTACCCCATCAGAAAGTCCATTCTCTTCGTGTAATAATTGCGATAATGTCAACACCAACGCCTGAATCAGCCCACAAAGAGGCTTGATTACTTCTTGCGAAGCAAAGCTTTCAAAAGAACCAAAATTCAAGTCAACGTCAAATCTCAGCGTTGTACGATATATCTCGAGCTACACTTGAGCGTCTCAAAGGCATCAAACCACAGAGCGAATCCAACCACAAAAAACGAAAGTTACAACTACATGAAGAGTAGGCTCTAGTTCAGTGGATCCTGGACCTTGATCGATGCGGATTTCCCCCTCAGATTATTGACGTACGACAAATGGCAAATGTTTTACTCGAAAAACGTGGTACAGAACCTCCACCACAACCAGTCGGGAAGAACTGGGTATCCCGCTTTATCTCCACTCAAACTGAGCTTCGTACAAAGTGGAATCGCAAATTCCATTCACAGCGTGCAAAATACGAAGATCCAGTGATAATTAACGCGTGGTTTCAGCGCGTTGAAGAGATGCGTCTATTGTTCGGTATCCTTATAGAGGATACATACAATTTTGATGAGACTGGCTTTATGATGGGGGTTATTGCGACTGCAAAGGTGGTTACAAGTGCGGATACAGTTGGACGAGCAACTGTCGTACAGCCAGGGAATCGTGAATGGACAACAGCGATCGAGGGAATCAACGCGTCAGGCTGGGCAATACTGCCATTCATTATCCTTCCTGGAAAAGTGCATCAATCAAACTGGTATCATCAGTTACCGGCTGATTGGGTTATTGCTGTAAGCGATAATGGCTGGACAACTAATGAGCATGGATTTGAGTGGATCAAGCACTTCAATACTCATACAGAAGCTCGTACAAAGGGTACTCACCGTCTCCTTATCCTCGATGCCCACAACAGTCACGCAACACCAGAGTTTGACGGATATTGTTGTACAAACAACATTATTACACTCTGTCTGCCGCCACACACATCCCATCTTCTTCAGCCGCTTGATGTAAGTTGTTTTTCGCCTCTGAAACGCTCGTACGGTCAAGCAGTTCAAGAGCTTGTTCGTCAAGGAACCCACCATATCGACAAAGAGGACTTTCTATCGATCTATACGAGCACCCGACCAACTGTCTTCTCTAAGCAGAATATCAAGAGCGGTTTTCAAGCGACAGGACTTGTTCCATACAACCCGCAGCGTGTTCTTTCGTCGCTTACAGTCACCAAAACGCCATCACCACCAGGAACACCCCACAGAGTAGCACCACAGTGGACGTCAGAAACTCCTCGTACAATAGCTCAGCTTCAACAGCAGGCTCAGCTCGTCCGAGACCTTCTTCATCGCCAATCTCAGAGCCCAAGCAGTTAAGCAATCAGTTAACTTATCAAAGGATGCCAAGTCGCAATGAATTCTGCAGTGATACTTGTAGAAGAGAATAAGAAGCTTCGTGTAGAGAACCAACGACGAAAACAGAAGCAAAAATATCGTAGACAACATATTGCACATGGAGGCGTTTTACAGGCTCAACAGGGTCAGTTCTTAGTTCAGGGAGGCAAAAATAACTCTGGAGTGTTCAAGATCAGGAAGTCGTCGTACAACAGCGAGCATTACCAACGTGCAGTGGCTGCGGTATTCAAGGTCATAAGATCAATCGATGTCCAAATACCTAGAGTGTGACGGCACGGCATATCCATACGAAGGCATAAGGCACTTCTGTAAGAATGTAGATCATGTATCAGACATGTGATGTGGATTGTTAAGACACCGGATTGCTGCATTCCAGATGAAAACAGTCATTCTTTGTTATTTGCACTGTAGAATGGCCTACATAACCTGATTGAACTGCCCTTATGGCGAGAACATGCAACTCTATGTCCATTCAACTCAACAACTCTGTATTTCGCTCGATCTCATAACTTCAGAACATGTCACCGAATTACACTTAGGATCTAAGGTAGAGAGGTAAGAGTTTCGTAAGGAAACTCCGACTAAGTAGAAAGTGCACGAGCCACGGCACGTGATTTAACGGTCACGTGCCGTGCCATCACATAGAGAATGTATTATTAGAGCTGTTTTGATAATGATCATAGTGGTGGTAGATTTATTGGACGATAACACAAAATTTAGTGGCGAGTGTGGCCCACTGACTGGGGTGGCCCACTGACTGGTGAAACACGTTACAGTAAATCTCGAGATTTCATATCAGACTATCAAGTTTATGGGGCGTGATCGACAGATCGATGTTAAACGACGTTACTGTGGTAAATGAGGTGTTTGATCGGCATGATCTTTATCCTCAGCTCGCTGTCTTGGCTCTCAGAAAAACACTGGATCGCATCTTAAAAATGTCCTTATGCACTTGAGAACCACAACAATCAAAACACTGCAGGCGCGGGCGCGGGCGCGGGCAGTAGCTACAGGAATTTTGAGTATATCAAAATGAACGAAACGATTGATAATCTGCTGTGGCTACGGTAACCCTACACCAAGAACCTCATATTCCAGGGTTGCTCAAATCTGAACTGAATATACCCCAATTCTTTGTGAGATCTGATTCTGGTCTTAAAAGGACAGCATGAACCTGAGTCTGTAGCTCGTACGGCTACAAATGATTGACAACCCAGACTACTGTGCCCATGGATCTTCAATGTCCACGGATGATACCGTGTTAAGAAGTGTCGAAAGTGACAATTGGTAAAAGGATTATTTTCTATACAAAGTTCGGCCATGCGTAAGAGTTTCACGTTTTTGCTGATAAACTTATCAATGCCGCCCCTGCACCGATTGTCATTTTTGACAGTCAATATGGTGGATATTGCCATTTGTGCCTAGATCGGGATACTCCTCCTGCTCACCGGTTTTTTGAGTCGATGGCTCCTTCAAAAAATCTGAGAGGTCGCACAATCCCGATCCGCGCCCCACCAATTTCTGTTCATATATGAGGAGATCTGCCTACAGAGTAATTCGTGCTCAGATTTTTGAAAGAGGTCATCTGGGTCTAGACGTAAATCATATTACATTCTAATCTTGCCTGCCTCCTCGCCATGGTATAAATAAAAGTCTCCCCTCCCTTGTTTTTTCTCTCATCAACCATACACATGCTACGAAAAATGCTCTTCCCCAATCTTCTGGTAAATTTAATTCTGGCAAACGCCTCTTCAGCGGCCTACTTGCTCACTCTGGATGTGGCAGGCACGTTTCCATGAATGTAGCTACGCTGACCACTTCGCCTGCAGGCACGTCAAACTGAGTGCATTGTTCATCCCAAATGTCGACCTCAAGATTGTATCAAAAGATCATGCGTTGGCGTTGGTGATCCGCACGACTTTGCTAGGGAGCGATGTAACAATGCATGCAGGTCGGACCCCAGCTGGGATGGGTGTAAGAGGACATGCTAGGGGGTGAGTGATAGCGATTTCGATCCGGGATTCGCCACATATACCCCAGAAATCAATGAGAAATACCCGGGCTGATATGATTGGATAGGATCCATCTGAATGTTATAGGACTTGCCTGAAAACACCTGCTTGTGCTCGTGGTGGTGGTATTGTTCAATGAGGCCATAGGGACAACCAGTAAGTATAGGTTACGTGAACTTACATCTTTTTGGCAGGATCTTTGAGTGTATTCAATCTCTTTGAATAACTATACTCTCCACTTATGTTTTCAACCCAACTCATTCCTAATAACTGCCGCAAAAATCTATTTATTCTTAGAGGTAGGTAAAGGTGATAGAAGTGGCCGGAGGAGGATTCTGGAATTTCTGGAGATAGACAAATAGATTTTACCGATCGATAAACAGCTTTCTAGAATAACACAAATAGTTCGTCGGTCCTTGTGAGATTCTGACTTGAACTTAAGGAATCAAGTGACGAGCTTTTGCAACTCCGAATCCATTTCAGTAATTAAGAGTGAGAGAGTCTTATTAGGGAGAGAGAACCTCTACTTCTGAATCTTTTTCTAAATCTGTTCTAGAATTTCTCTTTACTGAAGACCCGCTCTATACTCTGTTTGTCCCACGGAGGGCCTCTCTCTCTCTCTCTCTCTCTTTCTCCAAATTGGTTCGTGATAATATTGTAATACCGAGAAAGACGTCAATACTTTCTTCTACAGGGGTTTTCAGCTGCAGCTTTCATACCGCCGGCGTATTCCTACCCAAATAAAATCAGATTTTGATATTCCTTCCTCGCACAGACTCTGCACGGACCGGACGGAACTCTACGCGTGTATAGATAAGATCTACGGATTGGTAATGATTTTATGAGGAGCCATGGGCATCAGTATCAGCCCCCATCGAAAAGACAATGGGCATCAGTATCCAGCCTTGGATACTGATGTGACGAAGGATTCACATCTTCTCGCGATGTTACCGGCGTCATTAGCACCTCCCTGCACCTCGCTGTCGCCGCGAGTGCGTTCCTGAGGTGTGAAGCAAAGATGAATTTACCGACGAACGACGCGACGACACAACACCATAACGCCCTAGGTTATCGAATACGCGCCAATACCAGCTTGAATGGAATGTAGGGTTACATAGGCATGGCAATACGCTTTGGCAAGAGGCAATGGCAACGTGGACACGGTGGGATTCGTTACCTGGCCGCAAATCAGGTGCTCGCTCAGTCATAACAAGCAGAAACAAGAAATCAAGGGATATCAGGATACGAAAACCATCCGACTCTCTCCTACCTAGCTAGTAACTCGGCCGGGCTGCGAAAGCGGCTGTGGTACTCCTAGGGGAGAGAGACAGGACACCCTTGAGCCCGCCTGCACTCTGAGAGCGGTCGAACCGTAGAGGGTACAGACGTATGGCCTAAGAATACAACTAATAGGGATAGACCTCGTTAATACCTCCCGCCTAACCTCTTCGTTAATACCGAACACAAGTCTACTTCGTTAATACCTCACCCGATCTACTTCGTTAATACCGAACGCCCTACACTTCGTTAAGTCCCAGACACGGAGCGTTGGAAAGGCGAGAGACACGGAGCATTAGAAAAGGTAGAGGTACGGCGCATTAGATGAGTGGAAGATACGGAGCATAGGGACAGCGGGAGACACGGACTCTACAACTGTAATAGTATTCCGTTTGTCAAGGTACTGGGGAAACAGGCTTGGTTACTACGGGACCACCGGACCTCTCTCGCTGGCAACGGAGATTGGCATACGGAACCAGTGCAAGACATGGTCGGCCTATTCGGAGGAGACTCGTTAAGTAACGCGAAACGGGCGTCAAAAACCCGCGGGGCGTGGTATACAATGGCAGCCACTGCTGGTCCCTAAGACCTCATCCCTTTGATGGGCTCTGACCTTAGGATAGCCTCGTGGGAGGTAGGATCAAGTCCTAAACAGAGAGACTGTCTGTATAGCCCGAGAGGACGGATGCGCATGTCGGTGTACTAAGAGTAGGGAAGCCGGAACGAGGTGCAAACTCGGAAAGGCGTGCCCTTGAAGTATGCTTAAGGAGAAAACTGGGTGTTAACTGGGTAGGAAGGGCTTCGTCCACCCTGAATGCTAAGCCGGCTTGAAGGCCAGGCTAAACAGGGCAAAGACTCGCTACCTTTGCGGCTCTATCTACAAGGATAGAGGCTAACATCTGGCCAGCCAACCAGACACGCGAGCACTTCTAGCAGGGAAGGTCGTGACGCAAAGCATTGAGGTCGATCTCTGGGACATCTTCGGAGGTCATGGGGGGAGCAGGTGGACCGGGTGCTCGACGTTTGCGGTTTTTGGCGTGTTGTAGAGTAGCTTTAGGAGGTATTATTGGACAGGGTGAGGAGCGAGGTGAGACGAAGTAGGACGGTGGAATACAGAACTGAAGCGTAGGAGGAAGCGTTGGAGAGCTGAAGGTGCGATAAGGGTCTTGAGGAGGGACTGAGGAGAGAAGAGGAGGTGTGGAGCTGAAGATTGTTGCGAGGTGAAGGAGGGAGGAGAGATTGGGGTGGAAGTTGTTTATTTATTAACGGCGCGTTACCAGGGCGCGCCGTGTCCGTTACCACGCCCTCACCTGGACTCGCAATGTTTGGGTCCTCACGATGCTTGGCATATTGGACCCTGGTGTTGTAAAAATCCTGGACCCTGGATTTACAACAACAATGGCCAACTCGGAATCTGGACAACAGCGGACCCGGAACAGAGGATTGGGAGCATCAGGACCGGAGGGTGTCCTATACTGACCACAGTATAAATGACTCTGGTAGTGAACGGGGGGGCATAGTTCGACGGCGCCGGTCCATGGACGGGGCGCGGTCTGTTTTGCAATTGTAGATAGAGATTGTGGGCACACGGCACATACGCCATTACATACCACGTAAAATCCGATTATTATTATTTACGAGGAGCCTCCGAAAATTCTTACTAAGCATTAACGTCTTTCTCGGTATCACGATAACGGCTTTAGTATTAAGTTTTTACCAAGGTCCTCTTGGGTGTGGCTAGTCGGAGCTGATTTATGCCAAGATTGATTCTTAGCTAATACTTCTATTCGGATAAACCTCGGACTAATCAATCCCTGTAATCCGATAATGCCCTGTCGCCCTAGACGAGTCAAATTTGTTTTCACCCTTCTTAAGATCACGTGCAAAAGAAGGAAGGAACTCTGAATTTACATAGTAATTGAGGAGGAGCTTGCGACGAAGCTCAATTCCATTCAGCAACTGAGATTTTTTTCAGTGCATTTGTAGCGTGGATGATCTTTGCATTCTAACCACCAGCCACAAACAGCTTCTGTGCCAGCCTGAACGAGCCTAATGAGAGGCGCCAAATGACCCCGGACCCTCCGAAAACCAGACATACCATAGGAGTAAGTGATTACTATGTATCCTAAGTTCAGCGACAGTGAATCGCGCTCCCCAACAATGAGATTAAGGTGTCTATATCATAGCTAGCCAAAGCTGCCGTGGACAACCTATTCCAAACTACATTCCTCGGAATTTATATTAGCTACCGGATACAGAACGGCTCGCGTACTTACCTTTCTAAAGGCGGTCTTCAAGTCATTCGACGGCGAGACTGTTCATTTGGGACTAGACTTGATAGGGAAGAGTGAGACGCGGTGGGCAATTTGCGTTCCGAGGAGTAGACTTCAAAGTTTTGGTCTGCCCACCACAATGTGAACCCATGCTCCATGGTCCATGGACAGCTTGACGAATGATAATGATGGTGGTGCTTCCGTGTAGGAAATGCAATATTCACGAAGAGGTGACGGTCAAGAGTACAGATAAGTATACCAGCGACTCTCTCACCAGGTATACGGCAATTTTTCTCGTTTTTTCACCGCTTGATTTTCATTCTGAGTTCAGAGAGCATAAACTCTGACAATGAAGTCCTCCACTCTCGCTATACTCCTTGCTGGCGCGACTACAGTGGCTGCCCATGCCGCAACCACAGGCCTAATTCTCGATGGCGTCAAGTAAGTCTATGCTTGGCCCTGAGATCGATCCTCTGCATGGTCTCGTCCACGAGTTTGGTCCACGAGACCTACGACCCATACTCTGAACGATTCTTCACGCGAGCCTGTCTTAACAACCCACCCAGATATCGCGGCTTCGACGCCCGCGTCGATCCCTCATTCCCAGGTCTGAAGAGCCCGGAATGGACTTACAAGAATCCACCTTTCATGGGCATGGGTCCTGTACTCAACCTTACCGCTAGTGATATTGCGTGCCAGAAGGATGCTAAAGCACCGAATATGAAAGCCGTCACTCGTGCAGGCGCGGATGCGACGTTCCAATGGACGCCATATTATCAGCAGCACAAGGGCCCGATCATGACGGTTAGTGATAGCTGGACGCTAGATAATATGAAATGAACAGAGAGCTGATACAAGCGTAGTATATGGGCCGGCTTGAGAGTCCAGAACAACCAATTACTGAAGTCAAGTTCTTCAAGATTGATGAATACGTCAAGGAGCCTGGAAGTGGTAAGTCATTTCCCTCGCCTTCTATCTTTTTCTGATATCTAAAAAACATCCATGTAGTCAAATGGGCAAACGACAAAATGAAGAGCCAGAACTACACCTGGACCTCCCAAATTCCTAGCGACATCAAGCCAGGAACATACGTTCTTCGTCACGAACTTCTTGCCCTTCATGACGCCAAACAACAGTACAATGGTGCCTACCAGTCTGGCGCACAATTCTACCCTGTATGCTACAACATCGAGGTTGTTGGATCGGGAACTGTCGTGCCTGAGGGCAAGACCTTCCCAGGAATGTATTCAACAAATGATATTGGCATTAAAGTCAACATCGCGGATGTTCTCAGCGGAAAAGTAAACTACGTCAGTACCTCCCCCTTCCTTCTTGTCTGCTTTCATATACTTACCCCTTCAGATCGCCCCAGGTTTGCCCAAATACAACGGTGCCTACAACCCACCCACCGGTCCCAAAGTTGTCCCCACCGAAACAGGCGAAATCCCCCAGAATATCAGGGGGGCCTATAACAAACAGAAAGCTCTCTATAATTTCATCAATTCGTGGACAGTGGAGGGAGGTGATTATTATGAGCCCGGGGTAGGGGATAAGCCATCGGCTACTTTCGATCCGAGTAAAAACTGGTCGAAGTTGTATAATGGGTTGATGGAGATTTACAAGAAGGATGCGAAGAGTTTTGAGAATGATGTGGAATGAGGCCACTGGCTGATGGAGAGAATTAGATGTAGTGGTTTGGAGTGCGCTTTTTTCGAGTGAGTCTTATGAATAATACATAGTTTGACCTTTCAAATGGCAGGTACTGTTGAAGAGAAACAAAGTTGTTGCAGAACGGTGTGTGTGGCCTCAAGATTGCCAGTTCTGTCGTGTCTCATGAAGGTCCGTGCACAGCCGAGGTTCTCTTTCGCTCATCTACTCTCAGCATGGAAACACCATAACCGCTATGGAGGAGAGACGTGATACTGTGCCACAGGCCGGCCCCATTTGTGATTTCTCTTTTCCCAAGCACCAGTCTGTCAATCGTATAGCTTCCTACTTCAGGAACTTCACATGATACCTCTACTCAATCCAACATGACTTCAGCACGCCCACGGCCCCAAGCGGCTCTCAGCAAAGTCCTAGTAGAAGGATTCCCAGCCGCCGGAGAATTTGAAGGCGTACCACGAGTAAGAAAGATAGCTCCCGAGTCTACAGAACCACGCATGAAGGACAAGGTAGTAATCGTCACTGGTATGTTCCCCCTAACCCTGCACCTGTTCCACACTCAACGCCACTATTCTCCCATAATAGTAAGCCTTACTAACAATAGAAACAGGCGCAAACTCTATCCTCGGAATCGGTCGGGCGACTTGTCACCAGTTCGCTCAAAACGGGGCAAAGGCCATCTTTATGTGTGACTTTTCGGGTGATAACCTGGCGCATCATAAGAAAGAGATTGAGATGCTATATCCGAAGACAAAGGTTCACACGGAACAGTTTGATGCTAGTGATGAGGCGTCGGTGAAGGCGGTTGTGGAAGAGGCATTGAAGCTGTATGGCAGGCTAGATGTCTTTTTTGCTAATGCGGGGATTTCGGGGGTACCGAGTATATTTATGGATGCAGACGCAGACGATTTCATGAAGATGATGAAGACGAATACTTTGAGGTGAGGTCTTTCCAAACTTCTGGCCAGAAGGGGCAAGAACAGTTTTCTGTGTGGAAGCTAAATTGTGAGTACAGTGTCTTCCTCGCAGCCAAATACGCAGCAAAAGCCATGCTCCAAAACAAGCCCTACCCAGGCGGTTCTATAATCGGTACCGCCTCCGTCGCTGGTCTCCGCTCAAACGCCGGCGGCACCGATTACTCTGCTTCGAAGGCAGCCGTCGTCTCCCTTATGCAAACCTGCTCTTACCAACTCGCCGGCACGGGCATCCGCTGCAATGCCGTTTGTCCAGGAATAATTGAGACGGGGATGACGGAGCTGATGTATGTTATGGCGAGGCAAAGAGGAACGGAGAGGAAGATTGGACAATTGAATCCATTAAGGAGAGGCGGCGTGGCAGATGAGGTCGCTAGGGGTGTGTTGTTTTTGGCAAGCGATGAAAGCAGCTATGTTAATGGGCAGGCTTTGACGATTTGTGGAGGGCTCAGTGCTGGACATCCTTTCGTGCCTGGGAAGTTGGCATGAAGTGCCCGAAAAGAAGAACAGAAGATTGGACTGTACGAGCCTGGATTGATATGAGCATATGAAGCGACTAGCAAATCCAGAGACGAGCTGTTGAAAATTGAAGCGTCGGGGACTTTTACTATACTACTATTGCTATGCGGAAGAATGGGAATCTCTAGCCCACTCAAACAACCTTTTTTTCGTCACTGGCTTCTACATGCTGGAGCCAGAATTGATGATGTTCTACGCACTCGGTCTCTCAGCCCCATTACCCACTTCCTGAAATCCCTCAAAGTACTGTATTCGTCAGCCTCAAAATCATCACTATAACGAGGACAGCAGCAATAACATACCTTCCTCCTAAAATTATTCAATTCATCCGCCTTCCGCCCCACAACCTCTTTCCTCACCCTCGGCTTCAACTCCCCCGCTTCCTCATCACTCGACCGCACATAGGTCAATAACCTCCTCGACCACTTGTTAAAGTTTTGAATACAGCAGGCGACGAGTTTGAGGGCTTGGTGTTGAGGGATGGCGTGTTCGATGTCTTCGTCGTTGGCGGTGGGCATCCACATAGATAGGCGCCCGCCATCGACGAGCGTGGCGACGGCGAAATCGAGGATATCGTCGAGCATTAAGTCGAAGGAGTAGGCTTTTTTGGGGGCAATGAAACCGGGGCGTCTTGGGCGTGTTAGTTTGCTGGGGGATGTGGGAAGGGAATTAAAGGGAGGAATTTTGGGTGAGGTTGGGGATTTGGGTATAGCCTCCTTGGGTTGTGTAGGGGGACTTACAAATGAGCAGGTACACCATCGATCATAACCGCTTCTAGGCCGTCTCCGTGTTTTCGACCTAGGACTTTGAGACCTTCGCGGACGCCGTAGGGTGGGTCGCAGATTATGCCGTCCAGACAACGGGTTAGGCGGAGGGGTGTGTTTGTTAGGTCTGAGATAAAGGAGTCGAGCCACCAGTTTGTGAGGTTGTATTGCACAAAATTAGTGACGATGTTTCGGTCTGGGGTTCCGCGGACGGAGCGGCCGTCAATGTCGCTTCCTAGGGTTGTTGCTCCGTAGTGTGAGCAGGCTATTGGGAATGAACCTGTTCCGACGAAGGGGTCGTAGAAGAATTTCCCCGGTGCTGCTTTGGTGATGTTGGCGGTTATGAGGGCGAGTTCAGAGTCCATGGATGTGGTGGAGATGTACTTTCTCTTTTTCAAATCATATTTTACCATTACGTTCCGTCCACCCTCTGCGATCAGTCTTCCAAAATAAAGCCGGTAAGGTTTCTCGGCATATCTCTTATAATCCTCGAGCACGCAGAATTCGTTGTCTGCTCCTTTCATTCGGATGGAGCCTTTAAAGTTCATGAAGGAAAAGGACTCGATGAGGGAGCGTTGGGATTTCAGGTCGACGGAACCTTGGTAGCCGCGGATCTTGAATTTGAAGGAAGAGTGTTCGTATTTGGGCCACCATGATTGGGTTTTTGAGCGGATGTTGGCGTGGAGAGATGGGTAGTCTGTTCCTTGGCCCCAGAGTTCGTAGATAGCGTCGCCCAGGATGGATCTTGATATCAACTTGCGAGCGGCGCGTTCGGAGTCGAGGCGGACTATGCAGTATGGCGACTATGATGGTGTCAGAATTCTGGGCTTTACGAAGAATATTGCCAGACGTGGGAGAATTAACAAATTGAAGGATTATTGAAGAAACGAAACGAGTATGAGAGAATTATAGTGGAACGCGAGCATGGTAAACACAAGCGGCGAAGTGACGGCGGTGACGGCGACAAAATTCTAGCGATAATCTTCTCATTCTGAGCGGTATCAAGTTCGAGATGAGAGAAATCCTGGCTGTGATTTTCAGACTGATTTATTGGTAGGGAAATCGTGACGGGGAGAGTTAATCCTGCTTACATCTGCAGAGTAGAAGACGAATTCCAATTTGATATTGGCGACTTCGGCCAAGGCTTCCAGTTCTGGCTTTCTGAAAGTCTCATGGATTTGAATCAGTCGAATGAGGTAGTCCATGGTCAGAAAAGCAGAGTTTGATTCTTCAATGCTAAACGCAAATCTCCTGGAATATTTGTAGCCTTTGAGATTTAGGTGGAGGTGAAAGTGTCTGTTTGGACTTTGGAGTCATAGAGTTTGATATCGCGAAGTTGATGATGCCAAATTGCCAAGCTCTTTCAGATGTGATTAGTAGCTTTTCTGTTTGTTTTTTTGATAATTGTCAGCAAGGGTTTTTGCGTGATGATTGTGGTTCGTGGATGTTGGTAGGCGGCCTCTCTGTGGAAAAGGCAGGTCTGCCGCGAGAGAGAGGTAGGTTGCCGCTAAAAATGGCAAGGGTACGCCTTGATCGATGTTACTGCAGCTTCACCACCACACACCTTCTCCCAACGTCCGTCGCTATTACCTCTAGAATCACATGCTCGACCTCTCATATCTCGACTGACATGGAGTCGCACAGATGCAGTCATCGTTTGCCTTGGTAAAGCCATGTACTGGCCCATTGCCGCCCCGCGAATATATGCCGCCACCAAGCAGAACCGAAACGATGAACAGCAGCCAACGTCGGATCATGGTACCACAACCACCACAAAACAGAACGAGAGCTTGGAGAATGAAACCAACCAAGACTCTGCCCTCGCCGAAGATGAGACGGACGATGATGACGCGCAACTCAATGGTGGCAAGCAGGAGGAGAACGCGCTGCCAAACTCCGAGGTAGCAGCAGGAAAAGAAGCTGTCCAGAACAACGGAACGTATTTGGATGAGGCAGAGAAAGACTCGGGAGGTCCAATTGTGGGCATAGTAGTTGCGCGAACTGGACATATGTTCATTACCATCACCAAGTCGACGCTCACAGTCTGGCAAACGAAGGTGAGTTTCGTACAGAGTTACTTAACGGAATTGGACTGATACCCGAATTGTAGCCAACAGTTGCAGTCGCCTCAGTCCTCCGATCCCCTCAATCCTGGAACGAATACGGTTCCAACAAATACGTCCTTCTTCGCCCCGACTCTACCATCATTGTGGTCCAAACAGCCAAAGGATTCTTAATAACATACTCTCTAGCAACCGACAACAATGCAATCATTTTCAGGACCACGTATCCCGAGAGCATTAGCGGACATGCGCGCCGCAAGAGCTTCAGTGGGATGCCTGTCCAGGCCGGAGACGATCCACACTGGGGACCAGGAGAAGGACAGCGAGTCCGTGAAGTCAGCATTCAATTTCGCATGGTTATTAAACTAGACGCCGGAATATCTCGAGTGCTTGCATTGAGCGAGGAGCTGACGGTAGCAACAGTCGACCCGCCAGCCATACAACGAATTCGCTGGGTTCCAGACAAGGACGGATCTCAGCACAGCACGGAGCTCCTGAAAGGCATGGCATGGGTGGCGAAGAACCACCATGTGTTTGATATGGTCCACGATCGGCGGATGAACATCTCGACTTGGATCACAAGTGACGGCAAGGCATATGCTGTGCAACTTTCACGGCCTGGGATATCCTCCGACAGCACGAACCACACGAAGTCTTTGTTCCAAGGCTACGGCTTTCACACCCCGGACTCGGAGCAACTTCATGCGACCAAAGCTGCGATCAATGCGCGCTTCTCTCTCATCGCTATTGGCTGCGCAAGCGGAGAGATTCATGTCTACATGGCCCGCGACTATGCTGGCCACATTCCACTTTCTCATAAGCTCATACCACCCACGTCGAGCTCGAATCACGGCAAGCTGACCTTCCTCAGCTATTCTCCCGATGGATATTGCCTGTTTGCTGGATACGAGCATGGATGGACCATGTGGAGTGTGTACGGAAAGCCTGGCGCGTGCAGCTTCACGGCAGACCGATCGGTTGCGGAGACGAATGTAGAAAAATGGCTTCTCGGGGTGCGCGATGGCTTCTGGATTGGCGGAGGATCACAACTGCTGCTTTTGGGTGAGCAGGATAACCGTCTTTGGGTACTGGACATAGGCTCGAAGTGCCGTGACTGGATGTTTCTCAGCTGCCAATATTGCACGGTCACTACTCCAGACCAATTCTGGGTTTATGATATACCGAGGCTACGACTTTCCCGATCTCACTGAGATTGCTTCAGAGAACGAATTTTGGAACCACATCCAGGTACCTTCTACATATCTCACACATCAATGGCCGATCAGAAGTGCTGTCGTATCGAATGATGGAAGATATGTTGCAGTTGCTGGTCGCAGGGGCCTCGCGCACTACAGCGTGACAAGTGGCCGATGGAAGACCTTTGAGGACCCAATTGCAGAGAATGAGTTTACCGTTCGTGGCGGCATGTGCTGGCATGATCATGTTCTTGTCGCTGCAATTGAGACAAGCAATGCTTTTGAAATCCGAATTTACTCGAGAGAGTCGGCGCTTCATCCAACTAATGTAATGCATGTCGAGGCGTTACCGGCTCCTACTGTCGTGCTCGCGCCGAGTGGAACTGATTCGCTGCTGGTATACACACATGATAATATTCTGCATCACTTTATTATTCATTACTCGAACTCGATGGTCAGACTCGTCCAAGCAGGCAAGATTGAACTACATGGTACCATCAGATCACCACCTCGAGTGCGAGCGCTCAGCTGGATCTTACCAGAAGAACAACTTGATAATGGAGATCCACACCAAGACGTCTTCTTAGCCACTATCGTCTTCCTGGTCGATGGCAAGCTTGTGCTTCGGCATCCTTCTCACAAAGATGACGGCGAGCTGGAGTTCAAAATGCGAATCATCGCGAATAATGTCGAGTATTACTCTCTCACACGCGACATGCCAGCTTTACAACCACGAGAAGAGATTGACACACCCCCAGAAAGTCCAGCTGGATCAGCCGAGGTCCCATTATATTACCAGAATGACCTTCGCGACTCCCTGTGGTACTTTAATGGTGTCGACATGAGGGTCTGGACTGATGTCCAAGATGTCCTCGCATCGGCATCTCCAGAATTTGCCCGAGAGCTACCAGCCTCAGTCTCGGTGCCAATAGATTTCTACCCCTTGTCGGTCGCACTGGAGAAAGGCACGCTGTTTGGCGTAGAATCAGAGCTAGTCCAAAGGCGAGATACCAGTTTTTCCTTCTTTCGATACGCCACAAGGGTGACTTTCTCTTACATCCCGTAACTACATAGCCTTGCTAATCACAATAGACTCATCTCTTCCTACCGCCAGTCCTCCGCCACCATATCGGTCAATACAACACCCCTTCGGCCCTCTATCTGTCTCACCGCTACCAACACCTAGACTACTTTCCCCACGCTCTCGAAGTTCTCCTCCACGATGTCTTAGATGATGAAGTTGATGATCCACCACCCACAGATCAAGCTCTGTTGCCAAGTCTTCTCTCTTTCCTCTCTTCCTTCCCACAATTCTTGGATATTGTAGTGCAATGCACGCGGAAGACCGAGGTCAGGAGCTGGGAAACCCTCTTCAAGCATCTGCCGACCGCACAGGAGTTATTCGAGCGGTCTTTGGCGGAAGGCAAGTTGAAGACTGCTGGAGGGTACCTGCTCGTTTTGCATACCCTTGATGAATTGGGCAGCTCGAGTGGCCAATTGGTCATGTTACTTCGCAGAGCCAGGGAAGAGGGAGATTGGGACCTATGCAAGGAATTGGCCCGTTTTCTCATGGCGCTCGATGCCTCGGGAGAGACGTTGAGAAAAGCGCTGGAAGAGGTTGGGTTGCAATCTCCCAATCAAGGCGGCAGTCTGACTTCCAGAATATCAGGGCTGTCCGTTATCAGTGGTCATGGACAGAACGGTATTGGTCTGGGTATCGAGGACGTCTCTAATCATTCGACCAAAGACGGTGTATCAGACACCGAAGGCTATTTCTCTAAATAAAAATAAGTTTGTCCGGGGGTTCTGGTTGTTTCTTGCTGTTCCTTTGGGCTTGTATGATACAGGAGCATGGAAAAGATTGGGTGGATGGATTGTAGAGTAAGAACGTCTTGGATAAATATCATTGATTTGTGCTTTGTTTCTTTTTGTGTTTCCCTTTACCCCTTCCCTGGCTAACGTTTTCAATGGACTCCCCTTACAACATGAATGATTCATTCTCCCGGCACCGCATCGGTTTTCGTCTCCGCAGTTGTCGAAACCGCTCTAATGTCCTTCTGTTGGACTGGTTTTGTTTCCAGCTGGGACTGGAGAAATCTCTCCCGCCAGGTCAAGTAATCTCCAACTTCTTGATGGGACTCGAATCCGTCGTGTCATTCGGATCGGCGCCTCTTTTTTTCTTGGACATTATGGGCGGCGATTCTGGCTCTGTCGTTTATTGGATTTTCAAGGTGTGTGAGAATCTCCTCTCGCCTCATAGAGTTCGAGTGGTGGCTCATAAACACAGGTGTTTTTAGACTGAATATTATGTGGGCTGGATTTATGAGTGTTGACTTGTGATCCGACTCTCTCGTTATCTCTCGGTCTTTTCGAAATATTATTCTTTAGACTTGAGGTTGAGGAATGAAGGTAGACGAAGGGAATTTGCTGAGACGAACTGAATTTTGATATGTAAGTTCCTGTGCGTGCTTCTATAAACGCCAAACTAATTCGCTGGAGATGCACACGTATAATGCCATTGATGCAGCTCGAACACTTCCAACACAATGTCTAGAATGTAAGAAACAATGGCAAGTGCAAAGGTAACCAAATCCTAGGTTGGAAAGAAAGGCTACACATCATGTTCCCAAACGAATCGCTTTCCAATGTCCCTTCTGGTAGATAATTCCATTCGAAAACCAATTCAAGGGCGTTGTCTCGATGTTTCTTTGCTAGAGTCCTCTACCTTCACGAACTGCTTGCTTGAAAGCTTGGAACTGGCCATTCACCAGTGGCTCTGCGAAGTGTATATCAATAACAAGGTCAATTTGTGTGAACGCACCATTGCCTGTGTCTTACCTAGAATCTGAAAGCGCTTGTGAATGTCTCGGATCGAAGTGATGAAACACGTCAGGCAAGTGCATATATGAGGCTGTCTACGCGAGATATCATCATAGAGTTCTCGGACCCAGATAACCAGCTCAGGCTGACACTCCTTGGTGGCTCTGCGAGAATGAATTAGATATTGCTGCCGGCCTTAAGATTAACTATACATACCTGTCCAGGCTCTCCCTCCACCAGAGTAGCATGGCGCCCAAGTTCTCCTCCCCAGTGAACCCCGGGCTCAACTGCCCTCCCATGCGCATGTAGATTTGTATCGTATCGCATCCAATATAACCCGCGATATCTCGGTTTTGGTCCGCACGAATGACTTCAGAAACGGTTTTGGCGAGGAGTCTCATGTTTTCCTCGTAGATATGCCTTGTCTTTTGCTCCACGAAGGCAATGTCATCTTTCAGTTCCGGAAAGGTGACGACAAGATTTTGTGCCTGTTTGATTATGGACAGAGGATCACGATCGCGCTTCCCCGCCTTGCTAAGATACCAAATACGCTCGATCATGTCGTTGTGGATATGTTCATGGAACACTTCAAGGAGGATTTGCTGGCGGAGTTCGCGCGCGATGTTCGTTAAAGTTGGTATAGAAGAGGACGGCTGAATAGCTGCGGCGTCACCGTTTGAAGGACGTGACGCCATGTTATTTTCTGATGGTTTTGTTGGAGGTAGGACTGGTGGCGGTTTGATGAGGATTTGTTGAAGGAGTTCGCGCATAACGGTTGTTAAATTTGGTGTTGAAGAAGACGTCTTGATGGCTGCGTTGGGAGAAGGCGTCACCACGTTCTTTTGTCAGATAATTCTTGTTTGATGTAGGATTGATGGTGACGCAGTGATTTGTTATTCAGGACATCTAATCTGCGTGTTGTTAAACAAAGAAGATTTTCTGATGACACGACGAGCGAATATGTCAACACATGGACATAGGAAAGAGTGACCAGTGTTGTTGACCACCGCGATTGAGAGGGTTGAGTATACTCAGCTTCCACGAGTAGTGCGACAATCCCACGTCCAGACATTGTGTAGCCCTGTGTGCTAGAGTCTCCCGATACCATATCAGAGTCGACAAAGCTCTGGCGAGACTTGACATCAGATTGCCAGGAATTGAGCGAGACCGATCACGAGCTGATAATATCCCAAATAAGTAAGATGCTCACAGGAAAGGAATTATACTTGATGAACTCACTGTGCTCTCCGAGATTTTAAGACTCTTCCAATTCCATCCACCCTGTTCTGCTTTCACTATCCAGCCATACGTATGGCTTAGGAACGGACTCATGCGCAGGTTGGAAATTGGTCATGATGTATTAACGTATCATGCAATCCATCTACCAAACAATTCCATCGTAATCCTTTTCAATCGCTTCCTGGTATGAACGACAACAATAAAGCGCTCAGCAGCACTATCATAACGATCCTTCAGCAGAGGTTCGCTTATGCGCTGCAATTCACGTCAGCAATGGCTCGCCAAGATCGCAAACAGAAACCCACCTCAGTCATATCATTCAATCACCCAAACCCCACATCCCGACCTTATTTGCTCCGCAAGCACATATTGCAAACTCCCATTTCTCTAGTCCAAACCTCTTGAATGCCACCTCCATGCACTCCTCAATGTCTCCAAATCTTTCGGGCCACGACATTGCCAGCTCCAGGGCTTGGACACGGATCGGGTCAGGGACTCGCATCCGGATTTGACGCACTCGATGCCTGTTTCGAAACTCGATTGGAGGGTTCGGACCAAGAGTTTGAAGTTCGGTTGCAGACCTCTCCCAGATGTCTTCGTGTTCCTCGCCGGGAAGTGCGTCAGTAGCCACAAGGACCTCGGGAATGATGTTCCCTTGCTTATCTAGCACAAAAAGATGGGTGATGTAATCTGGGTCGAGCGCCTGATTGTGATAGTCTTCGATGCATTCCACAAAGGCCAGGCAACTGTAGAGCACAGGGAGGGCGAGGGCGTAATCAAAGACTTCTTGAATGAGCTCGGAAGGAAAATAGACCATGTTTGAAGGTGAGTAGATTTCCTTATAGGGCCATGGGCGTCTACGACGGCGTCTACGACGGTCTACGCGCGTAGTGTACCCTGGCCGGTCAACTGTGGCTACGATACGCTCGACAGCTTGTTTGTCGCGTGGTCTCCATGACGTCTCAAGCAGATGATGCTTCAATGCTTTACTGAAACTTGCTGCTTGCCAATTGCACTCCGTAAGCTCTTGCTTGTATTGACGTTAAAGTCGTTCGTCCATGGCATAGAATCTGTTGATGTTGTTATTGTTGTTGCTGTATGAAAGTCGGATGGTAAGTTAATCCTGATTGTACAGGTTCGAGCTGATGCAATACAAGGAAGGTGCAACCTGTCACTCCTGTTGATATGCTTTCTGGATTAGAAACCGCAAAGTCAAACTTCATCGATGAATTTCTAGCCATATCAGGAATCAAGTTGCCAAGTGCGCTTCTTCGTAAGACGACTTTCTCTTCCCTTCACCATTCTGGAGTTCTTGTGCCTCGACATTTAGGAATGAACAACTTCGCAAAAGCGCAGATCAACAAGCATACCTGAATAAGCCGAACGTCACTTCCATTCCACGAATCTGATTGGCCAGAGACCCTCCAAATGTCATCTGAACACTTAAACTCTTCGAAGTATACATATACATGATCCTACTGAATCTTGACGTAGATAGGTAGTCTTGCTGAAGAATGCGATCATGGCAAAGTGGATCATTTGAAATGATACTCTAAAACGTTGGGTGATTTCCTCAGTGGTACTGAAATACAAAAAAGACTGTGGATAGGATATGATAGGTTAAGATAGGAGCAGGGAACAGCAGCTGGGGGATCGAATTACAGCGGCATCGAGGTTATCGAAAATTGAATGTGTAATATTCCAGATCAAATTCATCACTGTTTTTTCCTCTCCAAGTCAGATTCCCCAGCAAGCCACTCTGGCTTTCCCAGTAGCACAACGGCCCTCCAGATCAAAAATGGTAGCATCTGAACAGCGCCAGTCTTCAATATACCATCTTCGAATCCGCTTGAACCTTCCTTCGCCAACAACAATGGAATCAACAGGGCCTCACCAGCTCCTAAAAGCCAGTAGGCCATTCGTCTGGTTTCGGAAATATGAGGACGGTCCGGAATTGACATGACGAGCGGAACCGTGAGTGTAATGAACAATGATCCTACCATCTGGGCCAGAGAAGTGGTCGAAGCGGGTATGCCGACCAGAATCGTGGTGGCTGGCAGGAGCTTGCTGAGAGTCCAGTTTGGTGCTACAACAAGCATAGCTCCTGGTGGGAAAGTGACCAAGGCTTCGAATAGGAGAGCAGATTGGATAATAGTAGGCATTTTTTGGACAACTTGAAGCTTAACGTCCGAAAGAGTATTTAAGAGATGGTTTTTGTTGTGTCAAAAACAATGAGACGAGGAGGTGGATAATAGGAGATGGTTGTGTCTAGGGGATTAGCATAATATATATATATATATATATATATATATATATTGTGGTCCTGATGATCTGGTGATGACGCGGCCATCCTACTTGATGACTTCGATATTGGTGACTTCATGGGGGAGGTGGAGAGAGAAGCGGCGTATCTTCTGGCCTCACGAATCAGGCTATCTATCTGGCCTTATGAACCAGGCCATCAATCTGGCCCCATGAACCAGGCCATCAATCTGGCCCCAGGAACCAGCCCATCTATCTGGCCTTACGAACCAGGCCATTAAGGTTTGAATTAGATGGATGGAGGTGAGATTGGTGATGGCGTTGTTGGACATGGCCCGTGAAGCTGCAAACAGCACGTCATGAGCATGAGCCTCTCAACCAATACGTTCCAGCCTCCATTGCCCATCCCACCACCTGCCATTTTTCCATAACCCTGTTGGAGACGATGCATATCCTGTCCGACAAACACTCGAGGTCTCGGTATAACGGAAACTGACGGCGAAGAATGCATACTGTCCTCTATTTGTCAAGTCCATGTCTATGTCTATGTCAATATTATAGCCTGGAGCTACGTGTATGAAACCCGATAGACATCATGTCTGGAGAATCAATGGCCCAATACGCCCGCGAGATGATGCAGGATCCGCCTCCCCCTCTGGCTGTCCGCTATTTCTACACCTCTCCGCTGGCCATAGACGATCCTCTCTCACCACTGCCTCCGCCAGTAACCGCCTCCACTTTGTCCTACAAACACCCGCCGAGGCCCTTTTCTGCCTACGATAATCATGCCTTGGATACAGCATGGCTGGAGGTACGAAGGAAAAGGTTGAAGCTTGGAGAGCGTGGCAACAATGAGAAGAGACGGTCGAGGGAGCCGACTGAGAGCTCAGGAAGCGGCACAGGCCAAGACACCAAAAGAGGCAGCCTCACCAATATATCTGCTGCCGAGAGTAAGAGGAGATCTTTGGTGGGGTCCATAGGGACGAATTCTGGACACCCGAGTCCAGGACAGAAACCTCAGCGGATGCCATCAAATGATTTGCTAGCTTCAACAGCGAAGGCGAGAGCTGGATCGGTCGATCAAAGAGCTGGAGAAGGCAGTGTGCCAAGTTCGCTACGAATATTGGATCCTGCCGATGCAAGCTTCCCACCTGTGGACACGAGTACCACGACGGGCAATCCTTTCATACGAGCACCTTTGAGAATGGAGCCTGCTTCGTCAAGATCAAGAAGCGCGTCGCTGCGACCGAACACACAAAAGATAGACAGTTACAATTGGGGGGACGATCAGTCACTGAAAGGTGTGGATCGTGAGATACCTTCGCGAGATCAGTCAAAAGCACCCGAGCCATCGAAAGCGCAGCAGGAAAAAGGGCCTTCAGCCAAGGTTCCTGTTGGCATATCACGATTGCATGAGGTAACGATCCCGGATTTGCAGTGAGTTTGATGTGCGTGTAATTACCACGACGATTCTGACACACGTAGGATGGAGCCCATCTACTGGTCACCGGTCAATGACATTGCATCGGTTGTTCGAGGAACTTGGTTTTACAAAGACAACATGCTTCCAGTTGAGGTGGATGTGGCAAACATGCTCGAGGCTGGATACGTGGAATTGCGTGCATGGAGCCAGACGTGGACAGACGAACTCAACAGTGCCGCGGAAGTCGGAGCAGCAGGGGAAATGAAGATATTACACAGGTTGTGGCCGGACAGACCTAAAAAGGTACCATCAAGTCGACCTGGAACCTCACGCGGTCAGGGGGGTGGACAAATACTCACCACTGTAGAGGCAGAAGAGGTGGACCCAGAGAAGGAGCAGCAAGAGTATGCTGAGCATGCTGGGGATTTGATCGATATATCGTCTGGAAAAGAAGATGCAGATCACAAGGCTGCAGGATCTGCACCATACGGAAAAGAGGGCACACCGCGGAAGTATCTCAGCGCTGGAGTCATATACGCCAATGACCGAGAAGCCTACATGTTGAGCCCAAGTCTTCAGCCATCAGTATACTACGGTCGCCGACCGCTGTCAAATTACATACGCAAAGGCCATCGCATTGGCATTCAAGTTGTGCGAGGCTTCGACCAGCAAGCATGGAATAAGCTTCATCCACCAAAGAAGCTAAACGGAAAGGCAGAGAAAGCACGCGAAGGTGTCTCGGCATCAGAAGGAGGAGTGCCTACGGAAGAAAGACAACGCCAGGACCCCTCCTTCGCGCAGTCAGAGCGGCCTAATGTCACAGATCTCGTCTTCGTGATTCATGGCATTGGTCAGAAACTTTCTGAGCGCGTCGAGTCTTACCACTTCACCCACGCCATCAACTCATTACGACGTGAGGTTAATGTCGAGCTTGGGACAGAAAGCGTGAAAGCCCATCTCCGTCCCGAGCAAGGTGGTATAATGGTCCTGCCCGTGAATTGGCGTCTTACTCTTGACCTCGCAGGCGGCGGCGGCAGTGAGACAGCAGAAGACGGTGAAGAAAACCCAGCTTCAAACTCTTACACACTCGCAGATATCACCCCAGAAACACTCACCAGCGTACGCGGCATCGTGAGCGATGTCATGTTAGACATACCCTATTACCTCTCCCGCGAATACAACCCTCAGATCATCGCTGCCGTTATCCGCGAAGCCAACAAAATCTATCGTCTCTGGTGTGCCAATAATCCTGGCTTCGCAGACTACGGCCGCGTTCATATAATTGCGCATTCTCTAGGCTCTGTCATGGCCGTCGATGTCCTCTCCCAGCAACCTACGCACATCCCTGCTGACCTCGTCTCCAAACCAGTGGATCAACTGCCAACAGACCACTTCATTTTCGATACAAAGAACCTCTTCCTGTGTGGATCGCCCTGCGGCTTCTTCTTGCTATTGAAGAAGTCAAGTCTGCTTCCGAGGAGCGGGAGGAACAAACCCGGCGCGGACAGTGACCCCATGCCCGGCGTGGCAGGCGAACAGGGCACCTACGGATGTCTCGCCGTCGACAATGTCTACAACATCATTAATCCCTATGATCCCGTTGCCTACCGTCTCAACGCCGCTGTCGACGTCGATTACGCTTCACAACTGAAGCAGGCTTGGGTTCCCACTCGTACTTCCGGATGGTTCGCCTTCGGTTCATCACCAAACTCGAAGTCGAGTGGCTATTTGGGAAGTGGAAGCTATAAACCGGGCCTCGTGGCACGTCTCCCTTCGAATGTGGAACTCGAAACGCATAATTTCACGCGCGAAGAAATAGCTGAGCGTCGCGCTTTCTTGCTCAATGACAACGGGCAAATTGACTACTTTCTGAAGTATGGAGGTGGAACTTTCGAGATCCAGTACCTCACCATGCTTGGTGCGCATTCCAGCTACTGGATCAGTCGTGATTTTGTGGGCTTTATTGTGCAGGAAGTGGGACGGCGAGTGGGAAGAGAAGGTGTACTTGGTGGTATGGGTGCGCAGAAAAAGAAGAAGGGTGGAAAGTAAGGGGTTTTCTCGGATGGACAAAATTATGCACAGTGGATGCGAGGGCGTATGGTGTACTCGATCTGGAAAATGTTTTTATGATGGGATGAATGGTAAATTGTCAGTCGGGTTGGTGCGCATTTTGATACCCTTTAGAGTTTGTATACTCTGCCTACACGGCTTGTACAGTACTCTCAACATTATTGCTAGAGGTGAGAACATACTTCAGGAACTCCAACCTTTTTCTTTGCTCCTTTTTTCGAGGTTTAATGGCTTGCTATCGATGGTAGTATGGCCAGTTCATCGACTCACTACCCCGTAGCCTTTGGATCATGACGGTGGTAGCGTTTTTACTACGATCTACTTGGTTGGAAGAGTGGTGGATATATTTCTGGCGATTTCAAGAAGACAAGTCGCTGGGATTTTTCTTGCTCGATCTCATTTTGTGGGTGATGCTTTGATGTTGGCTTTTGCTGAGGGACGTTGATTTAATGGATCTGCTGCGGCAGGACAATAACGGGGTTTCGCTAATAGGTTCTGGCATGGAGATTGAGAGTGGGAAGGGTATGGAGTGTTGTTGTTTGTGCTTTTATCAGATGTGTTGTTTTGGGGCGCGGAGGTGATAAGGGATGAGTTTGAGAGGAGGAAGGGAAGAACTGGGATGAGATTTGGTATTGGTGTTGTGAGGATTGGATACTGACTGGTGAGGCGTTGGAAGAGCTTGGTTGAAAGGTTGTAGTAAGAAGAAGTTGGAGGAGGGAAAGAGCTGGAGGTTGAGGAAGGGAATATGGGAGTGTTGGATGAGCCTGGATGGCACTGGTACATTCCTGGATATGATATTCATGATGGCCAGGAAATGGACGAAATGATTCCTATCGCATTCCATTTCATATCGTTCTGCAAAGTACCAAACCTTGTACGGTCATTTCTACCATGCTTCTACTAAAGATTCTTAAGCGCCTTCATAGCTGCCTGAAGACTGAAGGATATTCAGGTACATGACCCATATCAGAAGTCGTCTACGAAACAGATCCTGGCTACTCATTCTTGCTGGGCGAAATTTGTTCATTTCAAACTCACCATGGATCTACTTCCATACTATGTCCACTATCACCGTCCAGGATAGGCTATCGCCACCAAATCAAATCGCTTCCATTTAGAACATACTCAAGGTCATCAGAAAGCGCAAGAGCCAATCACAAAACACACATCGCATCCTACCAATTCCTACGATATAGACAACCCATTTTTCTCACCATTGATTTAGGCTTTCCAACTATTCTTTAGCGAATCAACATCGATTTCAAGCATCGCACCGCATCACGAACCACCCCTGTTTGAGGCTGAGGTGGATCCGTCAGCCCTACTGCTTACTCTCGACGAAAGAGATGTCTACAGACGAATAATGCCAAACTTAGACCGTTTCTCTTACCCCTTCTACTGATCTTCCAAGCCATAACTGCGCGCCCGGTGATCAAGGGCATATCAGACGCCTGATAACGAGTCGGGCAGAATGCCCACTTCACATTATGAGCAGTGGCAGTGGAGATTTCGAGATGTGGCACACCGTGATCTCGGGCTCTCTCCGTGCTGCATATTCAGTCGAGGAGCAAGCAAGCGTATAAGAAGCAAAAAGAAGCAATTCACACCATTACAGACACGAATCACTAGATGGAGCCTACATGGCGAAAAACGTTTAAAAAAAAATGAACCTACGCACCCCTCCCAAGCCCAGGTGCCTGGATCGTTGCAGCGCTGAGGTTACAATGAAACCACAAACACAATCAACCAACGACAAGAGAAAAAACCCCGCCTAAAATACGCGTATCGGTATTCTGTCCATCTCTAAAATCGATCACGGCATACGTAAGTACTCCCTCCGAACCCGAAAACCACAGCATCGGTAAGGTGCCACAGCCGCAATAAACGACCACCACACCGTTCTCAAACCGGTGAGTGGGGAAATGGAAAAGCGCGAGACGTCAGACGCGAGACTGAGGTGGGCAGGTACCGAGTCAAGTTGTTGTGGATTCACTCCCCGTTCGAGTCACAATGGGCATGCGTACAAACGGAGATTACATGAATGCGAATCGGACTTGATTATTACCGCATCTGGTTGGCAGGTCGGAGGGTGGGGGTGGGCCGGTAAATCCCGTGCCGTGAAATGAGCCCGAGTCTGTATTGTGGGGATTCCCATTTCCATCTGGAGGGACTGGGGTTTAGAGGGAAGCCGGGAGGTGCGGATTACCCGATTTGGTATCGATGCTTTTGGAAGTGGGTTAGGATTTGGACCCGTTTGGTGAATCTGGGGTGGGTGAGGGGGGGAAAGAATAATGCGTGACGATGGTGGCGCTCGGAGTTTGCTGCGGGATTATTTGCAATAGTGGATTATGTTTTTGAGATGTGTGGTGGGAGGGGGATTGAGGTACAAACACGAATTGGGTCTTCTTACACTGTAGAATCTTGGGGAATGGATTACAAGGAAGAAGCGGTAAAAGGGTTTGGCCGAAGCTATGTGATAATACGGATCAACTATGAACATTGCCCGAGGCAGAGGAGCAGTACTACAGCTTTCGAGGCATTGAGTGCGCGACGCGGGAATCTTCTTGATCAACGAGGAGTGTGGATATTTCCAACTTGACCGGTTTTGGATGGTTTCTGTCAAGAACTTCCGAACATCCAATCCTGTGCATCGATTTCTCGGGTGACTCCGCCGAACCACATGTTGTAATCTAATTCGAATTCTGCCTCCAAATGAGGGCAATTGAGCGCAGCGAATTATCCCAGCACTCGCACGGCGCTGCGATGAGCGTGGGTGTACTCCACCCCCTTTTTGAAGCCATGGATATATTCTTTTGCAGTTCACTTTCAAGCAAGTCTTTTGTTGTGCATCCTCCAACGATGAGGATGGCAAACAGGCCAGGTATGAAAAGTCTGGTTTTCCGAATCGGAATTGATCTTCGCAATCCTTACATTATGTTTCTTTGTTGCGCAGTCGTCAATTTGTCTATCGGAGGGTCCAAAGTCCAAGCTTACAAAAGAGGCCTCCCAAGCTAGCAAGAATAACATCCTGCATTGGCCATCTCTGTAAAGTTTTCTTACGCTTGTATGCTTGACAGTAGGAATATTACAAACCGGAAGCATTCTGGAATTGAAAGCCCTACAAAGTTGCAGTATAGCAGGGATTCTAGTAAGTAAGTTCGTATTGAATCGAGATGGCGATATTCGGTTCATGTCAATTCTGCTTGGCTGACAACGAGAAGATATTTTGGGATGTATGGCTTGCCGTTGGAAGCGAAGAGCCTGTCTTTTCTGTGGCTACCACGTGTTGCCTTCAGCCCCAGTGGACGCCTGATTCATGAGCTTCAGCCTCCACAATCTCAAACTCCGGGCAAAAAGAGTTCATCGGTGAATAAAATTCCTCATTGTCGCGTTCAATGCGCTTCAGCCTCGGAAACCCCTGAGGTTTTCTCGGAGTTGACACGATTATGTTCAATTGGAGTGCGGAGAAGTGAAGAGTGACTCGAGTGACTTTGGTCGAATTCCCGATCGGAAATGACTCGTTGCTGGTCCCGGGATACGCTATGGATACGGAAATCCAATGAGGTTCTTGTGACTTGGGCTCCATGAGGGCGATCTAGTTTGGCGTACTATGTAAGGCTGAACGGGTCGGGTCCTTCAAACTCCACTAACTTAAAGGAGATAGCCTTAGATGTACAAAACGTTGAGTATCTCGCTGCGAAGTCCGTCAACGAAGTCTGCACCGGTTTAGATTCTCTTGCGGAGCTGGAGAGTTTTTCTTGGTTGACGATAGCTTGCTAGGAATCGAGATTGAAGAGCATATTTTCCCACAGAGCGCGTGATGAGGATATTCAGCTTATCAACATGGATGAATTGGATACCTCGCCTGGACTGACGAAAACTGATCTCGGATTGAAAGCCATGAGGAGTCCGGCGAACAGAGTCGCAAGGCATCAACTCTCGAATCATGAAGAGGGTTGAAATGGAGACGGCATGAGCCGCGGAGATTCATGTGGGGTCCGTCCGTGCCCATCGACGGCCAATGATTTGCTCCATGAACAAAGGGTCCTGATGTTCCTGATGTCCAGGTTTGTGGTGGGCGACTCCATGTGGCATCTGGACTGATAACAAGGTCAGGGGTAAAGTGAACCAAGCGAGAGGCATTGCTTCTTACTGGAGGAAAATTGTGATGATCCCGGTGAGGGTAGATTGGGTAGTGTTCAACTCGGGGTCGGGGACGGCGGCCTGGGTTTTCTCTGTCGAATACTTCTGGAATTGGAATATTATTGCGGAACAAGCAGCCGTAGGATTTTGAATCATCAGTACGCGTGGTTCTCGACGTCACAGCGCGGCGCGCTAAGCCTCGAATTCGGCAAGACGGATGGTCTATGTTCCCGTCGGGATGTTATTGCATTCATCTCTGGCCATGTTGATCGGAAAAGGTGCGACTTATTTCCAATTTTGTGCATGGTTATGAGGGAGCGAGGGATACGAATCCATGAAGCATTGCGATCGGTGAGGAGTTCATGCAGTGCAACCAAAGAGTTTCTCGGCGTACTCGGTCTATCCGATTCTATTGTTTGTGTTGCACTTGTAGGAGGGAAGCGAAATGAGGCGGGAGAGAAGCGAGGATTTAAAGCGCGAGCCAATGACGTGGTATCGATCAATAGTCCATCTCTTTGACCGGTAGATACCATGCAACTAGCTTGAGCAACGTATTCATCATTGACAAAGTCACGTGGATTCACTTATCTCAGCCTTGAAGCTGTAATGGGACGACTATGCTCCATCTCTTTTGGAACCTGTTTAGTCCAAAATAAATCATGTTTCCGTATACTACCATCTGCTCCGTGAATTTCATGAAGTTGAGAACCTGCATCCCCAGTGAGAGACAATTGGTATCCCAAAGACTAGGTCTAGACGTAGCGAAAAAACTTGACGCCCAAGCAATTCGACCAGTCTTCTATCAGAAGTTCGATTTCGGGGATAACATGATTAATTCCACGATCCGACCACAGTGAAACCCAGCCGACCTTGTCACTGCTGAAAGCCGTTTACACTCGGTCGCATTGAGATACTTGATACCTGAATTAAAAGAACCGAGTCTCCTACCTCGCTTGCGCTGCGCCAGCTCATCGACCTTTGCAGCAACAGATAGAGGAATGGTTGGCAAAGTCTAAGAAAGAAGCACAGGAGATGGAAACTCATTTCTCCCCAAGCCAGTATCTCGTATGGACATCGGGTAGATACGTGTATGGATCTCGACCCGTTAAGCGCCATACTAATGAAACTAGCATATCCTGCCTTAGCTGTGTGTTCAGGGGAGACAATTTTAGGGGCCAATGACAAAGTGCGAGATGCGATAGGAGAAGAAAGAGCACAGAAAAAGAAAAAAGAAAAGCATGAAGTCTTGTCGAATTGCTAATGATTCTATTCAAAGATACCTGTCTGTCCAAAAGAGAGTGCTAATTTGGCATGATGATTTGAAACGTGTATGCGCACGAGGTGGCTCAGATGCGCAGCCTCGTTCTGTGCCTGTTGCTTGCTGTGTACGGAATTAGGTCCTAGCTACTCAGTAGGTGGAGGGCCCTGAATAAATATTTGAAATCTTTGACCGGTCTGCTTCTCTGCGTGTTCTCAATGCAGGAGTCTTTGCGTGCGGCGAGGTAAAGAGACACGAAAATTGGCAAGAGTGAATGTCTCTTTGGCTTCACCCAGGTAAGTAGATGATCGCCTTGCGAGCACTAGCTATGATTGGCAATTGCTCTCGTCCCAATCGCACACCTAGTCTCGATCTCACAGAGCTAAATCGGGTGACTGTTGATCAGTCCATGCAATTGAGGTGGTTTCAACTTCAAAGATACAAGACAGCTTTGCCAATCAGAGCTTGATCATGACAGGCCCAATGGAGCAGTCCTTCCTGAACTGGATAGATAGCCTTTCGGATTCGGGCGCACTATGAGGGTTGAGATAAGTATTGGACCCCGCGAAATATGATTACTATGCTGCGCATGCCTGTGAATCGACTGCGGCTCTCAATTCCTCTTATGAAATTGTGATGGCTTCTAGAAGGGCTTTCTGCTTCTAAGCAGGCTCCCGAACATAAGGTGCTGACGATGCATTCCCGTCGAGGGGAGGATTGAATAGCCTATAGGCAGGGTGCTCACTATAGAGGTGTAGAGGTGTAGAAGGGTGATGGGGTGGTTGGTCGGGCTCGTCTGTCAGTGACAAGAGTGGTTGTTGTATCCGTCAGAGGAGGGGAAAATAGATTTTGTTGACAAAGCACAGGGGTGGGCGGGTTCCCGCTCCCAATGGGCATAGGGCGTACAGCCCAGCATCCATCTGCAAGGGTTCGACCGACTCTTGGAGCGCTCTGGCAGCCAGAGACGCGAGCCTTTGCAGCAACGAGGGCGGTGCGGCCAAACCGCGATCGACAAACATTGTCCCATCCCACTGAAACCACATGGACACCACCAAATCGTCCACCGACTCGTCTCGTCCTCGTCCATTGCGGTGGAAACGACGGAGACGGTGATGATGATGATGCTGAATCACACACGGAGAATACGCGGAGAGCAGCTTTGTCGCGAATCCGCTCCAGAGGGAATCAGGCAATTATGCCACTGGGACTGCTAAGATGCTGTTGTTTCCTCGGCCCTGCAACCGCACAGAGGTGGACATTTGGCTGTTCTTCCGACTCGGATATAAACACAGTACCTTACCTCTGCTCTGCCATGGCAGCCCATACTCCATACCGCCGTCCACAGCACCCGGCGGCGCGCTTGGTACACAGCCCTGCCCGTTTCGTCCCGTAATCATTTGGAGGTGAAGAGTGCTGCAGCCTTGTCGCTTCTGGTTAGATCCTCTAAATTTGGGTAGACACGATTCATAAGCGCGAAAAGGCGGATGCTCCATGTCGCATCGACGTGCTGTGCCAGCCTCGCTGGTATCCATGCATCCGCTAGCTAGCTCTACCACGCCCATGAGTTTCCAGCGTCCGTGTTGTCCCTGCCCTATAGACGAATTGCGGCCTGCAGAGATCCACATCTCCAACCGTTGGATGGAATAGCTGATAAATACTCGTTACCCCCGAACTGTCCGACTATATATCTGATCGGCTGCCCTGCCTCCAACTACCTGCTCACTATTCAGTTCGACTTCCAGTATATGTCAAGTAGTACAACAACAAGCCACTCTCAAGCTACAGCATCAACCACCGCCATCATGAGCAGACAGGCGGATTACTCGCAAAACTACCAAACAGCCCCCACCCATCGATACCCAAGCACATCGAGTGCCTTCTCTCCCAGTGCAAATCCCAATGAAGACTGGACCAAGATATCAGATCTTGCAGAAAGAAGAAGAATACAGAACAGGATAGCTCAGCGCAACTACCGTGAGCAATTCCACACTCCTTTGTTGAATACACCAAACTGACCCCAGACAGGCAAGAAGCTAAAGAAGAGACTCGAAGACCTCGAGCGAAGAGCAGCCTCGAACTCGCCATCGCCAGAACAAAAGCCAGCAGAGCTAGCCAGACCGAGTCCAAGAAGGAGGTCGAACGCCTCTCCAGACACCAGATTGGAATCGCCAGATTATTCTTCTTTTAGCAGCTCATCATCCCAATCAACACCTCCACCATACATCACAGGCTACGACGAGCGATCAATGTTCGCCCACCAATACACGCGCCAATTATCGACGAGTCCGCCTCCATTCACTTACTCATCATTCGAACAGCCGCTGGCATACTCTGGCTACTCGCAAGAACTGCCATATTCGACCATGTCCTCAAGTTGTGGTGACATGCTTCCATTTCCAGCATACCTGCAACCGCTGTCTTCCTCCCTCCCAACGACGCTGGGAGGTATGGACTACGCAATCAAGCAAGAGCCGATATTCGACGCAGAAGTCAACCCGTTCAACATGAACTACGCGTCCATGGCAGGCATCGACCTGAACGCAGCTCAGTCATACACAGACTCAAATCCTCATGTAATACTCCCCTCCCAGCCATACCATCCTAGATGATATACCTCTTTCTTTCTCCACTATTCACAGCGAACTCTTGTCCATTCCGGTTCAGCTGCTGACGATAGCCTTTTCCAGACCCCACCATTATCCGAATGCTTCGAACATTCCATTGCAGGATCGCCTCCGGAGAGCCATATGCCAACGACCCCACCCTTCCATACGACATTATTTTGAGCTCCCACCAGATCAATACCCACCTCGTACAACAATATTTGAGATAAAGGAGTGGGAAATAGTCGTCTGATATTGATCGGTCCTATCTCGGCGCGGCCCCTAAATCCAAGTCCGCGGCCTGAGTGGCTGCACGTAGCAGGGAAGAGGGACAATCACAATACCAGCGCAACGGTAACTACATTTGGCTCACCACTGCCATGAGACAGATCCACCGACGTTTATTTTGCTTGCGGCGGAAGGTCTATTGATGGAGCGGGCAACGAAACGACACTTTTATGATTGCGATTAGAGATACACAGTGATTACGGGCATAGCGATTGGAGCAATTGCTTTTTTTTGTTTTGAAAACTTTTGCGCAAAATACCACTTTCGCTTCTGGCATGGGCGTTATTAGAGTTTCTGATGAGGGAAAAAGGGTTCAAGCCTTTTGGAACGGGTCCGACCGGGTCAAGAGTTTACTTGCTGGGAGTCCACGAGAATTGCGCACGGCTGGTCGGGTTGTTTAGCTTGAGACCCGGAGCAAAGACGGACTTGGGATTTATGACTCGGAAGCTTGGGAATTTTTAACAATCCTTGTTAGTATTTCTAGGTACGATGTTTGATGCAGAAGAGAATTTTATGATTGCCACTTACTGTTGCTTGCTTCTTCGCTTTCTTTATTGAATCCCTTTGTGCTCTGTGAATCCTGGGAAATTCAACTTCAAAACTGTTTAGCGGGACCGAAAGAGAAGGCGAGGAGGTGTTCCTCGCCTTACTCTGACTCGTGATACCGCAGATCCCATCCCAGCAACTCGCCGGATGAAATAATCAGACGATACAAACTGACTCGCCTCAATTAACAAGCAACGACGCTCGCAGAAAGGGAAAACCGTCGATCGTAAAAACGACCATTCCAAACGCGAACAGGGTAGACGATAACTCCAAGGCCAACCTCCTTCAAACAATGGTAAATCAATAGCGAGAATACGAGATTAGATCGGACGCGGTTTCTGGACTGCGCCCTTCCCATTCGTGGACACGTATACGACGATTAGACGATTGGACCTGATGGAACTGGAATATGCAATGCAGGAATGGTCGGCCGAGCCGCGTTTGTTGTAACCTACCCACTCACCCCTCTGCATCTGCATACACACTCACCGTGCGTGGAGGGGTAGTTTGGGGGTCTTTTGGTGAAGGGAGGTTGGAATTGCACGGTCAAGCTGCGGGGTCCAAGTTTTTCACTTGATTGCTTGCGGATCTCGTGTCAGGAGCGGGATGGTTGTGCCGTGGGGCTTGGGCTTTGCTTTGTTGCTGTTGGGTTGTGGAGCTCGGCTGATTTGAGAGATTGTAGGAGCTATTTCCAGCCGGCTCTTACTACGATGGAGGGACATGGCTGGCGTTGGTGATGGCTTTGATGTCAGTTGTAGCGTGTTTCGAAAGTCGTAATTGAAATAGATTATGGCTGAGGCTGAGTTCCAGGGTGGCTTTTCGCCGAGGGCGGAAGAGCCAAGATTTTGAGTCTGTGCTTGATTTTGACATGGAGCTTTGCGGTGACCTGAACAATAATGAGAGCGCGATTGAGGTCGTTGTCGTCGTCGTCGTGTGAGACTTGTGGTTATTCAGCACTCCCGGAAGTTGAAGAGATTTCTGTGGCATATTTTTGGCCGATCATCCTTCCACAACACGACTAAGCATTTGTCACCATGGGTGTGGAAGAGCAAAGGGAGGAACGAGAAGTCCTCGATTCCATCTTCCCAGATGAGATAACAGGTACAGCCGACCTTACAACGTAACGGAGATATCGCGTGTGAGTTCCTGGAAGAGAAGGTTGTACGATGGGAATTCGAATAGGCTTTTGGACATTCACCACAATACGCACGACTCTTTCAGGAATACGCACACGGATTCCACTTGCAGCGCATTCCCATATGCTTTTGAAGACCACAGGCTCAACTCATGCAAGGACAGACATATCGGAGACAGAGTATCGGATCTCAATCCGGCTAGACATTACCCAGGATGAAGCCGATGAATCAGAACTACGTATGGCAGGTCCAGTCGCAGCACCACCAGACTGCTTGAGCTAATCATATCTACAGCGATTATGCTCCTCCGAGTCGAGTACCCAGAGGACTACCCAGATACAGCCCCGCGGCTAGACATAATCCTACCACCCAACGCACCCAAACACAAATTCTTCGATGTGCAGGAAGACAAGGCAGTGCTATTGGAGGCTCTTGAGCCAACCATAGAAGAGAATCTAGGCATGGCTATGATCTTCACCATCGTCTCTACCCTGAAGGACGAAGCCGAACTCCTGATCGCCGAGCGCCAGAAGGCCGCCCAAGCCATCATCGATTTTGCAAAGGCAAAGCAAGAAGAAGAGGATAATAAGAAGTTCCATGGAACAGCTGTGACTCGGGAGACATTTTTGGAGTGGCGGAAGAAGTTCAATGCTGAGTTGGCGGAGGAAGAGAGGAGGAAGAAGGAGGAGCAGGAGGCTGAGGACAAGAAGAAGAGGGGCGCGAAGGAGGAGGTTAAGCTTACTGGAAGGCAACTGTGGGAGCGAGGTATGGCGGGCAAGATGGAGGATGACGATGCAGAGGAAGATGGACTGGATGAGATGATGGACAAGACAAAGATTGAGGCTGGTGGTTAAGCCTGTGGCATGATCACGAGTAGTGCTTGCGTGCTAGGAAATGTGACCATGGAAGGAAGCTACAGTAGCAATGAATTTACACGAGCATGAGATTGGCGTTTAGTACACCATTCCTGATACAAGCACAGACGGCGACCCAATCACGGTCTCATGTCTAGGCTTTTCACCAGAACTCTCAGGTGTAACAAGGTCTCAATAGCCGATGAGTATGAATTGCCTCTTTAATACGTCAAAGTAGAGGCTCTAACAATGCTTGCTCTTGGGCATGTCATGACCTCTTTGGCTTCCTGCTCACTTGCAACAGATGAAGCAAAGTCCCCAGCTCCGCGATTGATTCACATATTCGACGGCCCTGAAGAATTGATAGCAGAAGTCACCTTATGCTCGAAGTCAGGTCGTCACTTCCCGTCCGACCTCAGTCTGCCAGCATTCCAACAACTTTGCAGAAGTTGGCATGCGAAGGCTCATGATTGACTTGATGGTGTAGGAATTCGATGATCACACGCGCGAGAGAGAGTTGTCGCTATGTGATGTCCAGTTTCAGAGGGACGTTTGGAAAGCAGTGCTCGTTCCAAAAGCCTAGTCTTGGTCAGCGTGCACCATACGCCAAGGGACTCGACTACTATTACGAGAGTACAGGGAGTCGCACACCATTATTCCCGATTTGGCGTGCCAAAGTGGACGCCAGGCTTCGAAAACTTCAGTTCAAAGAAATGGTCACCTATATAATAGGACCAGAAGAAGAGCGATTCTGTGTACATCCCAGCATTCTCCGCGCAAGCTCCAAGCAGTTCAATCCTCTAACCCCGCCTGAACTCGCCACAGTCGCAAATGGCGACCCCAAGATATTTCAGCCATTCCTGGAGTGGCTACAATTCCAATCGTGCCGTCAAAGGAGCTTGGCTTCGAGTATGTGTTCGAATGCTATCATTTCGCAGAGCTGTTTGAGGTTGCACGCTTCGCAGACGGCTTGATGAGTTCAATTATCCTACTTTTTGTCGATCGCATGCCCACCATCGAGGAACTACACATGGTCTATGATAAGACTCAAGAAGGTTCACTCTTGCGAAACCTTCTCGTGGATCTAATGGCTTGGGACGTGGAAGGATACTCGGGTTTTGATGAAGACCCTTTCCCGGAGAAAGTCATCAATGCTGTTCTCAAACTTCGCGCAGCTACGGACAGAGATGAACGGCGTGAGTGCCGGGCCCGTCCATGGCGTACAACTCCCGAGCTGTACATGTCAGAAAAGGATTGGAACAGCCATGCCATCTCTGATAGTACACCCATTCACGACTATTCGGGTCTTGTTGAAAATGTTGAAACTACACCTGATTATCGCTTCGCGTTGCCTTCTCTTCCATACCCTGTCATCCTCTTGCCTACGACACGACGACCGGCTCCTCTCCTAAATCCGTTAAGATCTAGCTCATCTTCCCAGTCAACAAGCGACGAAACACCTCCCGCGCAAGTAAGATCTAACTATAAAAATTTAATGGCACTTTTCCTGCCACTAGAGATCCAAAAATGCTTCGGAAGCTCAGCCCAGCATATCGCAAGATGCTACTGGCTTGAGGACAACTATAAGAGAACGAACCACCAAACCTTTCTCGTCACTTTCTACAGCCATGCACAGGCTAATAAGGCATACACTGCTCTGCCAAAGGTCTTCAGAGAGAAGGAGATTGTTAAGCCGGATCAGGCGAAGACGAGGCCGTATGTCAGTTGGGCGCTTCCACTACCGAGGTTTGACTTAGCAAAGTCGCGAACTATGACGTTTGATGATTGATGTGGTGAGTGATTTACTGAGTTCCCATCTTTTGTGGGAAAGTTGGAAGGTGTTTTTTTCTGCGATTTATGATTCTATATGGAGATTCTGCGTTAGTGTTTGTGTATCTTTGTCACTTCAGAACGGCATGTTGAATTGTTTGGTCATGATATCGAAGTTCAGTTCTAGAAATTGATGTGAGAAAGTGGCTGAGATGATATTTTAACTCAGCATCAAGATTAATAAATTCCTGACAACCTCTCCTCTGTTCCACGACTATCAGGTGATGTTTGCAATCTTTGCCCTCACCTCTTGTTTTGGAAGTAGACCTTGAGGCGAGCTGTTGGTAGTAGAAAACTATAGAAGGCCATGTCCGCAATCAGCTACGAGTCCGAATTCCCTTGAACAGTCCGGTATATCCGTTCGCTGCCTTACAAAATAGGTACAATGTGTTGCCCTCTATTCGCTAGGCTCTTTCGGGCGGGGCACCTGACTCCTTCATTCGTTCACGACAACTTCAATTTATCCTAGATTCTTAATCCATCGTTTGTATGCCCCCATGCTCTATCAATCGCTCTCTAGAGCTTTCCTTACGCTAAGCTCGTACCGAATTGAGATTAAGGCTTCACATGAAGACGATCTGATCATCGCGTCGCGTTAGGAACTGTTTCACCATGTTGTCTGTGTGTAAGAGACGGAATCCGAGGCCTCCACCGCAGCAAAGGCCGAGTCGAGATTATTATAGTGCTAGGAGTTATTCTAAGGATAGCCTGGTACGTAAGGAAAACTCCAAGTTTTGGTATTCATTACCTCGCACGGTTATTCTCTAGTCTGCGCTTGCATGGATAATATATACGCGGATATACTTATCTTCGCCTTGAATTCAAGTCTGCATGTCTTATTTGTAGTGGTAATGAGCGGGAGACTCCATTCCTGTCAGTTACTGGACTCGTGTCCAATTGGCGATACTCACGTCACGAGCGAACACGGGTAAAGCTACGTTTGGGATACCCGAGCCTCCGGGGAAGGGGGCCGACGCCGCCGTCAGTGGACTACGTGTCAAACAATTCCGTCGTCTATCCTCTTTTCTTCCTCCGTTCTCTAAGCCTACATCATTTCCCTATCCAATTCAGCCAATGATGAAAGGAACAATAGTATATCCACCAGTAGCCACAGATGGGTATCGAGAGTCGTCCATACCGACGAACTTGAAAATCAGCTCGCTACGGCATCCCTTCCCTTCTGCTTTCAGCCTTTGGCTGTCCACTTCTCTTCCATTCCTCTTCCCTCGGTCTCAATTAACTCCGTGGTTCTATTGGCTGTAGGAGGTAGAAAGGGATACTCAATGAAAACTAAGAAGAGTATGATTAGCCCAGTCTTCCTACACTTACTTTCTTCCTTTGGACTATGGGAAGCTGCGTTTCTTCGGTTTGCTTGAAAGTACCATTTCTTACGCTTTGAAGTCTTGCCTTCGTTTCCTGCTTTTGATTATATCTCTTCGGCGATGTTGTCTGCAAGCAGTTTCAGCGCGAATTCGGAACCGGAATTTTCTTCGGGAAATCTTTGATTCTTACTTTCCACGTCCTTACTGTCTAGATGTTCGGCTCGAGGTTGGTTGAGAAATGAGGCGGAAATCGAGATCTTCTATGACTAATAAGGTGATAAAAACGCTCGAGCCATATAAAGAAAGCCTCGACTGCCAGCGGAAGGGGTAGGGATGGCATTTTTTTACGTCACTCTTCCACATGCTGGCCTGCAGGCGTTCGAGGAAATCATTTGGGATTCGACGTATCTTATGATTCGAGCAGTCCAGGTCAGCGACGCCCAAAATATTAGTTGCGCAGCACTGAACACTTCCAGTCGTCCCTGTGCATATAAACCAGTTCACCCTTGTACCTCCCACCTACTCGGCCTGGTTCTACTCGTCGTCGCCGCCGACTGTTGAATGGCCTGCCTGTAGGGATTAGCACTTCGACAATCTTTATGTGAGGGAAAGTCGGAGAGACCCCCATCTCAGATAGCTGTCCTCGACTCTCGTAGGCTCCCAAGGTCCATCCCAACAACTTAACACGAAATCTACGGAATCTTCTACGCCGGTATGCAGTCCGATCCGACTAAAATAGATCCACACTTCTTGACTGAGTTTCATGACTATAATGTCTTGGTATTACGGCACTTCTTGGTAATACGGCACTTCTTGGTAATACAGCACTTCTTGGTAATACAGCACTTCTTGGTAACACGGCACTTCTTGGTAATACGAGGCATTCGGTGAAAAGTCCGCCATATCCCGTGTTCAGCTATAAAGGGCTGCCTTCTCCTAAGAGATGAGGCCACACCTCTCGTGCATCAATCACTCTCTCTTACATCACTCTACTCCCTAAAATACATATAATCATCTTTCGTGGTAACCTACCTCATCAACATAACCGACAATGCTCTTCAATACCAAAACCATCATTCTTGCTCTAAGCACCCTCCTCGTTTCATCCGCCGTCGCGGAGACCTGTTTCCCCAACCGTCAAGCATGTACCGCAAATTGCTTCGCGCCTCAGACTTGCTCCAAGAGCGGGAGCAGGGCCAGGGGCAAGCTCGGTGAGGAATGCTGCAAGTAGGATCTGGTATGTTGCAAGCCCCTCCCCTGTGTACAAGATTGCGGGGAGTGACTAACGATTGTGTGGAAGGCAGCAGATACCGTACAACATATGGAAAGCAGAATCTAGGTGGAGATGATGGTATGACAGCAATGTATTGATTACTGTGTCTTGGTTGATGGATGATGACAATAGCTGCTTGAGAAATCATATCCAATATACGAGTTACACGTGCTTTATGTACTTTCCATTTCCAGTGATATCAGGATCGAGTGTTAACATTGACCTGGCCACTATATTATGGTGCCATATTGAAGATCAGTAAAGCCGCTTGGAAATAACCGGGATGCGGATCTAACATTGTACATTCTGCGGGTCATAACTTTTCTCGAGGAAGCCCGTCATCCCACAGAATTCTTCTACACGAACGCGAGAGAAGGTTTGTATATATGTAATATTTAGACTGACGTATGGCTGAGAGTGCGGGAGATCTGTACGTGCTGTACTAAAGGACATGGACGTGCGCGTCTTGGTTGTAGGATTGCTTGCGCCGATGGGACCTCGAGGTGTCCTTGTAACGATGGGACCAGACGCATGGAGATCACAAATCCGAACCTGGATGTTGCCATGTTGGTGATGGTTGGAAAGATCGATTGTGCTGCATCGCCAAATTCGTGAGGGTATAGCTTGTAATGGATGATGTGTTATTGTGTTGTATAACGAACAGTTTCATCCGATTAAGGAGGGGAACTTGGAATCCTAAGTGCAGGTGAACCTTTTTCCGATATCCAGATTTACTACGACGTAAAACTGTCCGAGTAAACGAGAAGGAAATGAAATGACAGCCCTGCTGTGCCATCGGTAAAACGACCAAGCTCCTAACAAAGCATTTCGCTGATCTTCTTCAACGATGGAAAGGCCTTTGTCGTACTTCTGAAGGAAAGTCGTCACGCCGTTTGCTAGACAAAAGGTTAAGCAATCCAAATCTGGACATAAAAGATGACTGTCCATTTGCCAGGGCGTCGACCAGAAAACATTCGTCCAACCAAGCAAGTTTATCAAAGATGTCTTAGGAAACCGATTTGGAGAGCGATAGCGATAATGAGTTCAAGCATGGGCTCGATTCTTGTAAGAGAAGTGAGTGCTGTAAGATCAGTCAGCGTTACCGGACCACCGCAGCTCGATGGTCAAGTAGACGATGATATGACTGTTCAGCAAGACACAGATACCTTACACAACATCTTGTCACATTACTTCCCACTCGAAAAGGGCTATACGATTACTGGCCAAAAATTAGTGTCGAGCAACAATATCAACCCGCTCAACGTTATGCGACACACACGTCTCGCCAACGGATAGTCCGACAGCCAACTCATACTCACTATACACTTCTACGACGAAAGAAAAGACGATCCGATCCTGCGCTTTTGCAACGTTGCCTGCCAGCAGGGAACTATCAAATCGACAGGCGCCTACTGTGCCCAACTTTCTAGCACTGTTATCGTCGATTTTTGGAAAGTCTCAACGTTTGAATCAGATGGAGGCGAATGCAAGAGGACGAAGGGGGATGTAGTTGGATCCTCTGGGCATGCAGGTGTTTGCATCGCTTGAAAAGCTGGCGGCTTGGGATCTGGAAACTCGAATGGGTAGGTATATTGTCGACAAAGCCCTCAAGACTGACCTGTTGCTTAAAGGGGAGCACGTGGGTTTTCCAAAGAACTGAGGAAGAGTGGTCGAGTGGTGAAGGCCGCAACTGAAGTGTTTGGGTGTAGGGATTACGGCAACGCAGTTATGGTAGATGTGCATGTAGACAGGCCCTTATTGAGATAACCTGTTCTCTACCATTTGATGATTCCCTGTTATTCGTTTGATATAATCAACTGAAGATCGATCTTGATAAATTTCTGGCCGACTTGGTTTCGAGAATAGCCAGAAATTCATCCATATCAGTCTCGCACGAGTCGAGAGACTTCAAAACTCATGGTACCTTCGGTTTTGAGACACTTACAAGGGCACTGAATTAATGGACAGTCTCAGAGTACGATTCTCAAATTCTGTTTGGTGTTTCTCTTCCTTAGTACGGTCGATTGCAAAGCGCAATCGTTTGAGGATGTTGACTTACTTATCAAACAAGAACGTTCATCAAGCAAACGAGAATGACGGCGACACTTGCCTACCATTGACAAAGAACGAGGGTTATCGGAAAATCAAACGCAAAAAACTGTCTCTCCAACTTGTGCACAGTTTGGTGTTCATCATATTGCGATCGTTGTCAACAGTCAGACTGAAGCCAGCTGATGAAGCAAGACGAACCTGTTCTCGCCATTAGCGGATCGGTTCACACCAACGGCAGCACAGTGGTCTCACCCTTACCAGCTGGTGTTTGATATCATTCTTTGATCTGCTGAGCTATACATGACAGCAACAGCAAATATAAACGGACCGTTCTTCTCTTTCGGGTGCCCAAATCCTCTTACAATACTCCCAGCTTAACTGCAAAACTTCGAAAGTCTTGGCAAACGCTCCCACTGTTACGCTTCTCATCCAAAATCTGCCTAGTGTAGCACTTACCAATTTGCTAGGACAGAAGGCCAGAAACCTATATGAAAGACCCATACCGAGCAATACTGGCCGACCATTTCCGACTCTGCGACTCCTAAACCATCGAAGAAGGCGTCCCAGGTGATCGAAATGGACCCAATGGAAGGGTGGAATACCCCACCCTCCACGTTGTCAGGCGCATCGGGAATGAATATCTGATCGTGTTGTGCGCCCACATTTACGCTGAGAGAAACCAGCTGCCGTTCATACAATACTGTGAGAAAACACGAGAGTATAACAGCTTCAAGGGACAGTATATTGATGTCTCACATGTTTGGGGCACTGAGGTGGAAATCTGTCGATACTTCTTCTCAAGAACACCTCAAATGGTTGACTTGATGAGAAGTCTCAAACTCGAAAGTCCTGACTTTGATCTGAACTCAACGCAGGTTATGTATCTGCTTGACACCGCGATCAGGAGGCTTGGGTCTACCTGAAATCGCTGGATCGTTTCGAGGTAGAGGCAAGAGCAGTTGTGGACATGGTTTACTATGAATGAGACACCTGAATTTTGTCACTGTTTGTTGGTGGCGAATATGAGACTTCCCGCTATGATCCATGTGCAGAAAGCTAGATCCTGATTTCGCGGCAAGGTAAATTACGGACTTTGCTGACCGTGCGTCCATCAGCACTACGGTCCCCACTTCTCAAATTTGAGGCGTAAAATCCGTGTCATGACACGCTTTTTTGGGGTAGTTAGTTTGAGAGGTTTTTGGGTGTCATTAATGAGTAGCATTGAGAAGTATTGAGTGGTATTGAGTGATATTGAGTAGTATTGAGTAGTAAATGAGGGTTAAAATTTGGGTACCTAGGATCTGACTATACTCGCAAATCTAATATACATTGATCGTACTTTTAAGGCCTTGCCAAACCTCGTCGCTGCACATTGAGTAGTAACTCAGGCTTCCCTACAATTATTTGTATAACCTCCCCGGTCGCCGCATCTATCTCCATCTCGCCACGCCTTCGGATCACGGTCATCTGGCACGTTTTATCTGTTGATTGGCCGGACGCAGGCCAGGGCACGTGAATTTTCATTGTGAGCGAGCAAGCCATTGAGCCCTGAGCCATACAGGCTTCCTCAGCCACACGGGGCTTCAGCCACGGGGTAGGTCTCAGGATGGCATGCCCACGGCTCAATTGCTTCTCGATTGAAGGCAAATGAGGTGCCCTACTGCCCAGAAGCGAAGCGCCTGCGGCCCAGACAAACAAGAAGGAAACGAGGTGGGATAGGAGGCGAGTCTGTACGACATACTCGGTCCAGGGTAGAGGCGAGAAACACAGCGGTGTAGCGAAGCAGAGTATAGCTTTTGGCGATCGGGTGAACACAACGGTGTTATATCAGGAACAGGCGACTGATTGCAAGCTGCTGTTCGAACGCACGGGATATGTAACGGAGGAAAGCTTCGGAGGACCATCGACCCGCTGCCTTAAGCTCGAGCTCAGGCACTCCCTTCGCAGCTGCGTCCGTAGCAGCACCCCTGCGGAAGGAATGGCCTGTGTAGGACTTGTCGTCCAGCGAGGAGATAATACCAGTAGCGAGGAGGCGTCGGCGTAGTTGCATGTGTACAGCAGCGGCCGAACAATGCCCTTTGCCGATGTCGAAGAGAGGCGCCGAAAGCGGCTTCGGATCGTGCCTGAAAAGTCTTACCAGGGCGGCTACTGCACAGGTAGGTTTTCCCGTTGCGGCGATGGAGATGGGAACGCCCTGATTAGCGTAATCGGTCTTGCTACGCTTCAGGAAAATAGAGACCCCGTAAGGCTGATGGCTAGGCGTATGACGATGGAAGGCGATATCGCTCCGTAAGACGTGAGTATAGGAGAACAGCGGGTGCTCCCTATCTCTTCTAGTGTAAGCCAGCTCGCCAAGGCGGAAGAAACCAGCATAGGCCACCTTGAAGAGAGTGTCGAGATTGAGGTCGGCTCCGGTGGTCGGTTCCACAGCCGTCAGTCCCTCAAGGATGCGTACAGTAATAGGGAGCCTATTCTTGCGCTTCGGAGGCCTGAGGTTGAGAGCCCCCTGTCTTGCGCGTAGGAGCATCGGATCAGCGAACGCGCTGATAGGGTATCCCAGGTCGATATGCTTTGAACGTACTGCGGAGAGGTAGCTGGCCGCTGTAGCGCCGGAAATGATGCCTTTCGCTCCTCCAGTAATGACACGCCTTGCCATCCATTCGCCGAGATTGAGGGGTTCTGCGGGATAGTCTACACAGCCCTCCAGCGTACAGAACCTCTCCCAGCTCTTGATACCCGCGCCGTACGTGTTGCGCGTGTTCTGGGCCAAGCCGTACCATAAGAGGGTAATATACTCATCAGAGAGGCCAAGGTTTCGCTCGCGAAGGGTACGGAGGAAGAACCTATGAACTGTAGGGAGGAGCTCGCTATCGTAGGAAGTATACTCGAGGCTAGGTGCTGGACGAAGCACGTTAGCAAGCTTTGTACGAGTACCGGAGTCCGACCAGGGTATCTGCCGAACGTCGGCGATAGCAGAGTAGCATGGCGCTTAAGCCGATGAGCCTGCAAAGAACGGCTGCCACGAACAGCGCGCCAAGCCCAAAGTTGCAATCCCCGGGATAGCAAGAATTCAACGGAACTGTAAGGACGATAGCGGAGAGCCCCATCGGAGGCAGAGCCAGACGATACGATCGAAACTAGACTCGCGAGGGCGTCGGCCAGATGTACCTATAGAGATGGTCCCCAACGGAGGAATGCAACGGCAACGGCAACGGCCTCCATCTCTTAGGGTTGATAAACGCCGAACGATCGGACGGCTCAACAATAGTTCAACGGAACTGTAAGATCGAAAGCGGTGAGCCCCATCGGAGGCAGAGCCAGACGATACGATCGAAACTAGACTCGCGAGGGCGTCGGCCAGATGTACCTATAGAGATGGTCCCCAACGGAGGAATGCAACGGCAACGGCAACGGCCTCCATCTCTTAGGGTTGATAAACGCCGAACGATCGGACGGCTCAACAATAGTTCAACGGAACTGTAAGATCGAAAGCGGTGAGCCCCATCGGAGGCAGAGCCAGACGATACGATCGAAACTAGACTCGCGAGAGCGTCGGCCAGATGTACCTATAGAGATGGTCCCCAACGGAGGAATGCAACGGCAACGGCAACGCCCTCCATCTCTTTAGGGTTGATAAACGCCGAACGATCGGACCGTTCACCAATAGTTCAGCGGAACTGTGAGATCGAAAACGGTGAGCCCCATCGGAGGCAGAGCTAGACGATACGATCGAAACTAGACTCGAGAGAGGGCGTCGGCCGGATGTACCTATAGAGATGGTCCCCAACGGAGGAATGCAACGGCAACGGCAACGGCCTCCATCTCTTTAGGGTTGATAAACGCCGAACGATCGGACAATTCACCAATAGTTCAGCGGAACTGTGAGATCGAAAACGGTGAGCCCCATCGGAGGCAGAGCTAGACGATACGATCGAAACTAGACTCGCGAGGGCGTCGGCCAGATGTACCTATAGAGATGGTCCCCAACGGAGGAATGCAACGGCAACGGCAACGGCCTCCATCTCTTTAGGGTTGATAAACGCCGAACGATCGGACGGTTCACCAATAGTTCAACGGAACTATAAGATCGAAAGCGGTGAGCCCCATCGGAGGCAGAGCTAGACGATACGATCGAAACTAGACTCGCGAGGGCGTCGGCCAGATGTACCTATAGAGATGGTCCCCAACGGAGGAATGCAACGGCAACGGCAACGGCCTCCATCTCTTTAGGGTTGATAAACGCCGAACGATCGGACGGTTCACCAATAGTTCAACGGAACTGTAAGATCGAAAGCGGTGAGCCTCATCGGAGGCAGAGCTAGACGATACGATCGAAACTAGACTCGAGAGAGGGCGTCGGCCGGATGTACCTATAGAGATGGTCCCCAACGGAGGAATGCAACGGCAACGGCAACGGCCTCCATCTCTTTAGGGTTGATAAACGCCGAACGATCGGACGGTTCACCAATAGTTCAGCGGAACTGAGATCGAAAAAGGTGAGCCCCATCGGAGGCAGCTAGACGATACGATCGAAAACTAGACTCGAGAGAGGGCGTCGGCCGGATATGCCTATAGAGATGGTCCCCAACGGAGGAATGCAACGGCAACGGCAACGGCCTCCATCTCTTTAGGGTTAATAAAGGCCGAACGATCGGACGGTTCAACAATAGTTCAGCGGAACTGTGAGATCGAAAGCGGTGAGCCCCATTGGGGGCAGAGCCAGGCGATACGATCAAACTGGACTCGAGAGAGGGCATCGGCCAGGCCGTTAGCCGTAGATGGAAACCAGCGGGCTTCGATAACAATATCGCAGGCAGCGGCCTGAGTAACAATAGTGCGGAGATGGGTGTTGCTCTCACCACGAACAGCCTCCTTCGTCAACCCGGCCACGGCCGTAGAGTTGTCACAGTGGATAACGACCCGATTATGTGCCCAGAGAGACGGTCCCCAACGGAGGAATGCGACGGCAACAGCCTCCATCTCCTTAGGGTTGATAAACGCCGAACGATTGGACGGTTCAGCAATAAAAGCATGCTCGATTGCGATACTATTGGTGTAATCCCCCCAAGAGACATCGGTCTCAGAGGACTCGAAAAAGAAGCCGCCGAGGCTTTGTTGTCCGGAGGCATCAGTGAAAAGGTGGAAACAACGGCGCTTTCGATAATCGAAGAAGTAGACCCCGTTGGTTAGCTCGAGCGCATGGAGCCACCAGAGAAGGTCGTCTCGTACACCGCTAGTCAGGGCTCGGCGAAAGTGCCGATTGACTTCTCCGTATGCTCCGCTCAGGTAGTCCCAGATCGATCGAGTGTAAACCCGGCCAAGGCGGATGACGGCACTGGCCCAACTGAGCCGCCCGGCGAGGGACTTCGTATCCCGGAACCGCGGCCTTGTCTCGGAGAGGTGATCACGGATAGCCTGGATCAAAGAATCTCTCTTCTCGTCGGAGAGACGCAGTTCCAAGCGTACCGTATCAACCAGAAGACCTAATATCTCGACGGCCGTGCCGACCACGTCTTTGGCATCCTTGCGAGGAATCCCAAGTCGATCGGTGGTCTTGATCCAGAGTTCCGAAACGCGGTCCGAAATTTCTTGAGACGTACACACAAACATAAAATCATCAAGGTAGTGCTCGATCGCGGTAGGGATACTGCGCGTGCCGGCCTGCTCGCCGAGAGCCCAATGGAGACCTTCCGCAAAGAGATTGAAGATAAATGGCGCAGTCCTGAGACCGAAAGGGAGGCAGAGTTCTTGATAATTGACGCCGTTGAGGCAAAACCCAAGATACCGGGACGAAATGAGATCCACAGGGATGTTGCGAAAAGCGTGCGCAATGTCGCGTTTCATCAGAAGACAGCCCCGGCCTGTACGAAGGACGTGCTGAACAATTCTGTCGACTCTGGTGTACTGTAGCTTGCCAAACACGCGTGGAATGGCGTCGTTGACTGAAGTTTGGGGCGGCCAAGAGAGGTCGTGGATCCGGCGTAAGGTTCCGTCTTGTTTTGGGACCATCCCAAGAGGAGCGATAAACAGGCCCGGGTCTGTAGAGATAGCCAATCGGCCGGCGGCCAGCTCCTTCGCAACGTAGCCCGTAGCTTCGGCTACGGTCGCCTCGTCGGAGAAGTAGTTGTTCGAAACGCCGCGTACGCGAATCGTATGAGGCTCGCGGATCCCGATGGAGGCGCCGTACGTGAGTCCGTACTGTTATCCGGCTCAGTCGCCCCCGGACGACTGGTGCCATGCGGTAGTTCTAGTAAAGAGCCCTCCCTAATTTTTGCAAGGCGCGCCGCCGCTTCTTCGCGTTTGACCTGCATCTGGAGGTCGCGCTCCTCCTTTTCGCGGTCCATCCTTAGCCTGTGAGCCTCTACGGCGCGAGCCTCAGCGGCCTGGGCATTGTTGATCGCGACCGTGAAGATGACCTCTGGGTCTCGAAGACAATAGAGGGGGATCGGGTACGAGAGGAGCGAGTAGAGTGACCCGGTGGTAGGGATAAGTTGATAGGAACCGACGCGGTGATATCCTTCTTCGGAGGCATAAAGAAAGCGGTATAACTATTTAAAATCGTTAGCAGGTCAGCTCTGTTAATAAGTACAGAGCCCTAGAGATGCCAAGGAGCTCTTTGGAAGGGATTTCTGATGCTGGTGCAATATAACGATGCCCAAGACGTCGTCGAGGCCAGCGGTGTACTTGAAAAGTCTGTCGAGAAGCGGTGAACGGCTAAGCGCGGCGCGCGCAGCGGCGGGAAAGACTCGTAGGACGATAAGGAGAATATCGGGATGAAGGACGAGTCCTACAACAACAATCTAGATACAAGACGAGCCTCAGAGGGCTCAGAAGTCGTGCGATATGCGAGATCGCCATGTTGTTGTTGTCGCTTGGTCGGACGAGGCCCTTGCTCCACCAGATAGACACTAGCATCCTGCTCCGCTAATAGCCCGATTAGGCATATTATATCCTGCAACTCCACCAAAACCCAGTCCCCGTCGTAGTTATCTGAAGTTGGAACAACACCAAATGTGAGAGGTAAACTGAGGTAAGATATCGATTCAATGAGTGACTGCATGCCCTCAAACCGAGTGGAAAATGAGGGCTATATATACACTATTGAAAGTACTGGAATAGGTTCTGATGGCTCGGTCGGTCTTGAGGCCGCCGGAGATATCACCATATTACACCATATTACACCATATTGCAACACACCCTCTCAGGAAGGAAATGATGACTTCCTGTACAAAGAAAGTGCCAAGCCTGGTGATACAACCCAATATGGAGTAGTAATCCGAGCCAAAGAAACCAATGAAATGTAGTGAAAAGAGCGTGATTACACAGTAGCTGACTTTAGGTAAATCCTTTATCACTGATAGTCGTTTGAGAGCATGAAAGAGAGTAGTACATTCGCCTAAAACTGCTAGTACACTGAGAGAGAAAATGGAGGTCCTGTTAGGATTTCAGGAGGTTCCAGAGACGTCCTGCGGCGATCCAAGTGCGGTGATGGGAGCCTCAAAGTTGACCATGCGGAGTAGAGTGATGAAGTGTAAATGTGCTTGTGGTGTAAGAAGCTTTGTGAGGCCATCAGCTGGCATTGCATTCGTAGGAGTCCACTCAATGTTGATGTTTCCAAGAGAGACTTGTTCCTTCAGCCAACTGCGATGAATATCAACGTGGCGGAGACGGGTTTGCAGTTTAGGAGAGTCATCCATCATAAGACGTATAGTCTGTCTATTGTCGCAAAAAATGGTCGCCTTGCTCTGGTGTAAGTTGCAGTGGATGGACTCGAAAAATCGCTTCCACCACATCATCTCCCGTGCAGCGGCGGAGAGGGCTAGTAATTCAGCCTCTGTGGAGCTCGTGGTGACAGTCTTTTGCTTGGTAGCACGGCAGTCAATAAGTCCTCCAAACAGAAAGAATGTGAAGCCTTCAGAAGATCGCCTGGAGTCAAGATCGTCCGCAAAACTGGCGTCAGAGGAGCAAAGAAAGTAGTTAGAGGAGTCTGCATCGCCCCTATACTCATAGCCGTAGAACCGAGTGGTCCAGAGGTACCGAATACACTGATTGGCTGCATCAATGTGATCTTTACTGGGATTCTGTAGGTGTTCAGAGAGGACGGAATGAGCTTTGGCTACATCTGCACGAGTGATGTATGAAGCAAAACCAATGGAACCAACCTTCATCTGGTAGCTTAAGACGTCAGAATGAGAGGCTTGGGCTGAATTCTTAGGCAGATCTCGCACAGGCATTGGTGACCAAGTTTGGCGTGAGTTGTCCAGACCAAAACGGGTTGCGATCTTCTCAATGTATGCATCTTGAACGAGACCAATTGAGCGATTGTCTCTATTCCTGATGATGCGAATACCGAGGAAGTATTGAGGTTCTCCAAGTCGTTTAATGTCGTATTCTGAAGCCAAAAACGTCTCGAACTGTTCGATAAGATGCATCTGAGAGGGAGGGCAGGCGGTGATAATATCGTCCACAAAGAATAGAACAATGAGGCTTCCTTTGGTGAATAAACAGTCGATGCCAGGGACAGGTTTGAGACCGAATTTGAGGAGTGATCGAGTGAAGTGTTGTTGCCAAAGGTAAGGTGATTGCTTCAGACCATACAACGCTCTGCGGAGACGTATGTAACCACCAGGAGGTCCAGGGAAGCCATCCGGGTATGTGATGTACACAAGATCTCCCAGCAATGCATTGATGAAGGCGTTGATGATGTCAGATTGTCGCATTTCAAGCCCAAAGTAGGCTATGATGGCGATCAATGCACGAAATACGCGAGAAGCCAAAGTGGTGGCAGAGGTCTCGGCAAAGGTGGTCTGAAGGTCACCACGTACAACCAAACGTGCTTTGTATGACAACAAGAAGCCATCAGAATCTTGCTTGTATGTCCATACCCACATAGTTGGAATAGCTTTGTGACCCTTAGGCAAAGACTCAACTGGTTCAAAAGTCCCTTGGCCAACAATTCGAGTGTGCTCCTTCTGGGTTGCTTCGATAAAACCTTGGCGATGAGGGTGTTTGAGCATAGCATTCCAGTGCTTCGGAGGTGGAGGTAGTGAACTGACAAGCACCTTCTTCTGTTTAGAGGCAAAGGAGAGGGCTTGATTCGGTCCCAAAGTGACGCCAGAGAGATTCTCTGTCGTGGTAAGAAACCCAAGGTGACGCTGCTTTCTGACACGCTTGGTGGTTAGAACCTCGTCGCTCAAAATGGTGCGCTCAGGGCCGTACTCCATTGTGTATGAAGAACCTGAGGGACCAGCGATGACGGTAGGAGAAGCAGGTGTTGAACACTCAGATGGTGGATGATTTGGTGAGTTGGCCTCATCTGAGGCTGAGGGAGTTAGCGAGTTAGACGCACCCTCACCCTCTGAGGTAATAGACGGTGTCGGAGATGGTGATGGAAGTTCACCTAGCATTGTAAGAGATTGAGGAGGTTTTAAGGTTTGCTGTTGCTCAGGTACCTCAGAATCCGATGCTGATGTGTCTTCCGGTGTGTACATCGGTGTGGATGGTTCGCCAATGTCCAAATGCATGCTGGTAAGGCTGGGAAGAGGGGTTTGTACTTCGACGTAGTCAGTCACCCTCTCAGAAACACTGAGAACATCAATATCGTGATGTTTGTAGAGGCGTTTCTGGTCGAATTTGACGTCCCTGGTGCGAATGACCCTATGCTGAGAAGGAATCCAAATCCGGTAAATGCCTGTAGAGTCATAGCCCACATAGTAGCCAATGAATGCACGACGCTCCATCTTCTGAAGGCGACGAGACTTTGGAATGTTCTTGTCCAAACAATAGGCTACACTGCCGATTTTGACGAGGTGACGACCATCAGGCTTGCGTTTGAACACCATCTCAAATGGAGTCTTCCAGCCAAGTTCAGCTGTCGGAGTGCGATTGAGGAGAGTTGTGGCGTGTGTCATTGTCGATGGCCACATATTGGTGGGTAAGCCGGCAGTCTCAATCAGACATCGAGATACCGTGGTAATTGACCTTCCAGCACGCTCGGCCTTTCCGTTCTGAGCCTGAGTATCTGGTGCAGATGGCTCTCGAATAATACCTCGAATTCCTAGCTCGTGGTCGAAGGCGTCGTCCTTAAAATCATCGGTCTGTACATACTTCACTTTGAAGCCCCAGTTCAGTTCGATGATATTCAAATGTTCCACCAGAACCTCGCGATAGGATGACATCTTCGAATGAGAAGCAGAAAGATTGAACCTCATCAAGGTACACAGAGTGTGTGAGGTATACCAGTCATTGTTGTAACCCTCATCATGATGAATCCAGTCAAAGGCGATCCGCTCAAAAGGTTCGGTAACTGGTGCACTGCGCTCCGGATATCGTGAGACTTGGCGTGTCATTTTCGATAATGCACAGCACTCACAATCGGTGATGCACTGAGGTGCGGTTGATGCGTCAGTGAGGAGGATGCCAGTGACGTTATCAGTAAGGTGCTTCAAAGTATCCTTGTTGATATGGCCATAAATCTCATGAAGATCCTTACCATCAGCAATCAGGACTGGCTTCTGGCGTGCAGACTTGCGCACTTTTGTCGCAAATGAAGCTGGAGGAGCGGTTAAACTGCCATGTGGTGGTCTAACTGGAGGAGTATCTGGAGGGGACATAGATCCCACCCTCTCAGATGTTGGAATGTCTGGATTTTGAGCCACCACAAACATGGAGCCTTCACGTCTGAAAAGAATGACGACTTGGCCCTGTGCATTGGCGATTGTACCAGTAGAGAAGTCTACCAAGAAGCCTTTGTCAAGAATTTTAGCCAAACTCAGGACGTTGGTGGCGTAATCGGGACTGAAGAGAACTCCCTCAAGATGAGCAGAGCCTTGGCCAGTGGGAGTCTCTACTGAGAAAGAGACCTTGCCCCGGGCAACGATTGCTGTTGATCCAGTGCTAGACATCACTGCTTCGCCATTTGTGGCTACAGAGGTCTGTGAAAAGATCGATGCGTTATTTGTTATGTGATCAGAGGAACCACTATCAAGAAACCACTTGTTCTGATAGCTGGTTGGCGTTTCTGTCACAAAAGAGACGGCAGAAGATGGAAAGGCTTTCGGCTGGGTAACCCTTGTCGTGAGTGAAATTGCAGGAGTGTTTGTTGACTTCTTGCTTCCTTGATCTCCAGACGTGGACTCAGAGCGCTGACGAGAAGCCCACTGTTCCATATGCTTCCTTAGATTGACTGACGGCGTCTTCAATGCAGTAGCAACTTTGGCTGCAATGTCGACATCTTCCTTCCATCCTGGTTTGCGAATTTCTGCGTGCAAGTATAGACAATTCTTGTACCACTCCCTTACCCCACAGACACACACAGATGGGTGCTTTGACTGACTGCCTGGTAGCGATGGTTGCTTCCCGTTGAGCGTGGCTGTCTGAAAGGAGGTGTGAGCTGATCCTTTCCAGTAGGAGTTGATGGAGCGCTCAGCGTTAAACTCCTCGATAAGAAGTTGAATGGTGGTTGGTGGAGCCCCCTTCACCACGGCCTTGGTGATGGAAAGACGTTGAGAAGCAGCCCAGCTGGCGTCGTAAGAATGTACAGCTTCAAGGAAGGCATACAACGGCCTCTCTCCTGTCACCTCAGGTAACTCCACCCTCTTAGCATCGCGATATGCTTTGTCCCACTTCATCAACCAAGCCTCAATTGCGCTGCCCTTGGGGCCCTTGCAAACTGCTTGATATTCACGAAGAATCTCAAACTCCCTCGCTCTCGATGTCGGTGCTATCATGTCCTTCAAAGCCTTAAACATCTGATAGGCTGTAGAACAATCTGTTAGCAGTCCAGCGTAGTCTGCGGAGATTGATTCTTCAATAGAAACCATGCCAGCTTCAAGTTTTGAATCGGTTCGAGCCCAGAGCTTCCACTTGTCCCTGTACTCGTCCTGTAACATCTTATACAGCACCCGATCCTCTGAGGAGAGATCTGCTATACTGATATCCATCTCCATACCGCTAGCTCTGCTTGTTGCATCGTAGGGTACTGGAGGTTGAGGTTCAGAGGGAAGGATGGGTTCTGAAGATAATGCTGGATTGGCATACTTCCAGATACCAGCACGGGAGAAATTGGCTTTATGTCGAGCAAACCAGTCATCCCAGTCTCTTGCAGATGCTAAGATACCTTCAGAGGACTTGATTACTCTTGTGGATGATGCAGGCATTGTGTAGGAGGGTCTACAGCAATGGGGGTTGAAAAGATAGATAAATGGTATTGATCGTTGACTTCCCTCGGAGGAGACGGCGGGGCAGAATACCTGTAAACCACGAAAAGAACACGAAAGTGGTAAAGACGTTGAGGTGCTAGACCTGAAGAGGGGTGACAAACAAAGGCGGTAAGCCAGAAGTGGTTTAGTTCGAATAATCTGGGGACCCTAAGCGATAGCCGGGCTCATAACTATCTGAAGTTGGAACAACACCAAATGTGAGAGGTAAACTGAGGTAAGATATCGATTCAATGAGTGACTGCATGCCCTCAAACCGAGTGGAAAATGAGGGCTATATATACACTATTGAAAGTACTGAAATAGGTTCTGATGGCTCGGTCGGTCTTGAGGCCGCCGGAGATATCACCATATTGCACCATATTACACCATATTGCAACAGGATGAACAAATCAGTCATCTTTGGCTTCTCGGAATCGATCCAAATCGGCTTCACCCTGACGCCAAAGATCCAACAGTCTACCCCGAATTTAATGGCCGAATCCGTCATCCTTACGAGAATGTACAACTAACGAATGATCACCGTGTCAAACTGGCCAAGTATCTCGATATCTGGCCTCAAAGACGTGTATTTGAGAGGAATATAAGGTATTTCAAGCGTTGTAAGGTGTCTAAGAAGCTAACATTTGGCTGAAAACCCTCTCAGATTAGGTCTAACAACAACCGCAATGACTATAACGTTGTATACATGGCCAAGGCCGATGAGGACGGGATCCGAGAGGGGTTCACTCTGGTTCAGTACATTCATTTGTTGAGGTAAACGGCGTCTTCTTTGCAGTCATTCAAAAGTGGAAAAATGTACGTACAAATGAGCGGATACATCAGATAACTTACGCTTCTGAGGGTGGCAGATGGGACATCATTGAGCCGACTAGTATACTAGGCCTCATTGGCGTGCTCAAAGAGGAAGTAGACAGTTACGGCAAGGTTCAGAAGATGATTGTAGGGGCCCTAGACGAGGTTAAGGTGCGAGGGATTGCGAGGTCTTGATTTGATAGGGCTCAATTGCACGGAAATTGCTGTAATTATAATACCAAAAATCGCACTGTACAGCCCTGTAATCGGGCTATTCGAATTACACTGTAAAACCCTGTAAATTTCAGATCCTGTTTTTTACAAGAAATCGCACTGTAAATGGCTGTAAAAAATCGCGATGTGTGACCGTAGTGAAAGGGCAGCTGTTCGTAGCTATCTATGTTGACGATCTTCTGCTCATTGGTCCCGATATGCAACAGATTATTAATCTCCTAAAAAAGGCCTTAGATAAGCATTTTCAGATGACTGATCTAGGGCCGGCAAAGTTCTATCTCGGAATGTTGCTTCACAGAGATCGCCAGAATCGCTCAATCTCCATCAATCAAACTGCATACATCACGAAGATTCTCGAGGATCACGGCTTCACCGACTGTCACTTTAAACCCATCCCAATCAACCCATCTGCGAAGCCAGAACCTGCGGAGGAAGATTACCTTGCTGACCCTTACTTCAAAACCAAATATCAGTCTGCCGTCGGGTCACTGATGTATGCAATGCTAGGCACACGGCCAGATATCGCCTTTGCAGTCTCCCTCGTCAGTCGCTATGCAGCCAACCCGAACGCAGTACACTGGACCCTCGTCGAGGATATCTTTCGTTACCTCAAGGGCACTCTCTCTGCATCACTCGTCTATCAGGGCGAACTCGAAAACCTCGTCGGATTCACTGACTCTGACTGGGCCGGTGACGTTGGTACAAGAAGATCAACCTCCGGATACCTTTTCAATATCGGCAGTGCAGCAATTAGCTGGCAATCCAAGAGACAAGCCAGGGTATCACTCTCTACTTGCGAAGCCGAATACATTGGCCAGACGAATGCAGCGAAAGAAGCTATCTGGCTGCAGCGATTGCTTCACGAGATCAACCCTGAATTTGTTCCATCCACTACAGTCATTTACGCCGATAACCAAGGAGCTATTGCCCTCACAAAGAACCCTCAATCTCACGGCCGAAACAAAGCCATGGACCTCAAAGAACACTGGATCCGCGAGAAGGTTGCCAATGGTTCAATTATCCTCAATATATACGCACTGCGAAGATGGTTGCTGACGGCCTCACCAAGGGGCTACCGAAGCCTACTTTTGAGCTGTTCAGGGCTGCACTTGGAATCGTAATTGACGCGATACCTTGGCACTCATTCTGAGTCGATTGGCGACGCTTCCTCATCTGTACGTCGTCTCAATGAGGTTAGCCTACTGGCGGTCTCTCTCTCTGCCCCTTTGGCACCTCCTCCTCCCTCTGGGATATTTTAGTGTACTCACTTCATTTACACAATTTTACTCTGCTTCAAGCAGGGGGCTGTCAAATAAACTCATTTCATTCTATCCTCATTTGTACTAGCTCGAATACGAGTCTCTCAATTGTATAAATATGCGGATAGCCCACACATCAATTCAGACTTCAGTCTGCTTCATCTATATTGTGACACTGTCTGACTCCAAATCAGTACATCTTCATTCCCGCCAACATCCATCAATTTAAAGAACTTACCACAATGCATTTCACAAAGACCATCTTCGTTGCCATCCTTGGCCTTAATTCCTTCACGTTCGCTGCTCCTGTGGACGGAACAACTGCTATCGATGCTTCTGTAGTTGCCAATGCAGCTCCTGCGGATTTGTAGGGTGGATTGCATCACGAAGTCGTTCGACGAGCTAATTTTTTTCAGGTGCGATCAGATCCGCGAATGGGATCGTCGAGACCGATGTGAGAGGGACGGTCGCCAAAGAAAGGAGGACGAGGAACGTTAGTGCCGCCATTTTTGAGGCGGTGAAGTCAGACCACGGTTAGTGTAGGCCAGACAGTAACGTCGCGTTTTCTGACAACTTCCAGATTCTGTGATGGGTATCGATATGGGTATTGAAGGACAGCCAGTGGGACATGCTATGCAAGATTTTAGCCAACACTCGTACGAGCATGGACGTAGCTAAGTTGTGATTGAGGCATTATATGATTCAACTTACATCTCTTTCAAATTTGATCATCCGTGTGAAGACCACTTTTTCCTCTTGTCTTTTGCACCATCCATGTTTCGTCACATTGTGGTCTATTTTTTCACTGCCAATATACCTACTTTGCACAGAGTGTACTCAGCTCCGGATGCTTATCGCTGATTTTCTGGCAATTTTCGAAGCTCGAATCACCAGAACTTTATCAATATCGACCTGAAGGTGAGATGTTCTGAATCAACATCGTTGTCCAGAATCTGCGCATGAAGGAGAGGAAGAGATCTCACCGGCACTAAAAAGAATCGAGTTGACTCGGCTTCTTTCGGATCAGCCAGACCGACAAGTACATGTTTCCATGGAGTAGTTTTCCTTCATGAGAGCCTGCATTCAAGACTCTCTTTCAACAGAGTCGCTCAGTACGTCTTGAACTTTGGCAAATGGTCACGTCTTTGCAGTGTACTCTCGCAAGTCTTGACCGTGGCAAGGGCGAAAGGAGTCCCGGACTTCGTCGAAAACGCGCGCACGGACAGTATCCTCCGAGGTGGAAAGCTTTACGAGGCAATAGCGCTATCTTGAAGCTGGAGCTACGACAATATTCGTTTGGGGAGAGTTGGAGGGTTTCCTCCTGGTCGAGGACTTCAGGAGAATGTAGTAGGATTATCGTGGTCGTGCGTGCGGAGTTCCTATCATAGCGTAGAATATTCAAAAACGGACGAAAAAAGTCCATGCCTAGGATCCTAGTTTGAGGATTATCACGGCGTACTACAGACCACGCTTGCATGATGCAAAATATGAAAACAGGGCAATCATTTCCAGACGTAGGTTACAGTAGCATTAGACCTCAATTGCAACCCATGGCTGTGGAAGCGTTCACCGATCTCAGTTTCTCACTCATCCTCAAGCCATCTCCGTCTCTTAGATCTTTACTGAACACCACGTCCAATCACGCTCTACGGGTTTTATATTGAATCCCTCGGCATTGCAACACCTGCCATATCTTGCTACAAGATCATCGTGTGTCGTTATCGCGCACTGTGGACCATGAGCTATAATGATATTTAAAAGTTATAGAAATAACTGGCTTACCCCAGCCCTCCCATTTTCAGTTATTTCTCGTCCTTTGTAGAACTGGCAGCATTGACTTGATGCAAATGTCTTCCAAGCATTATTCGTTGCTTTGCAGCAACCAATGTGGGCCTCGGTGGATACGGCTCCGGTGCTACGAATTATCAGGTCGCGCCCAAGGTACCATCTCACGGATCAATCGAGATTAGACTTACGCGGCAGTGATGATAAGGAGGAGGGTAGAGAACTGCATTGTAGCTGTGGGAATAATAACTCGCGGTAATAATAACTGTTGGTGACGGTGTTCGTCTTGTTGGAACTCGTTGTTGTAATGATTATCTTGTGAGTATCCTTTAGATATATACGTATGCCAACCATCAAGCCTACGTCGGTGAGCAATTTCCGTGTGTACGAGCTTACAATAGTCAACCGCGGAGGTGGCGGCTAAATATAGATAGATTGGAATAAATACATCTACGGAATACGGACAAACTACAGTCCGTACGGTATTCCATTCTCGCAAGCATGTCTTCAAGGGTAGCTATATTGTGAATTTCTGTCTTCATGGTAGATATATTATGATTTTCTAGACAACGTAGATAATCTGCGCTTGACACTAACGCGTAGAGAGAGGTACCCACTGCTCGTGCATGCTAAAGTAATAGCCAATACCTATCGCATTGAGTTTCGTATGCCCGCTTTCCAATATTCGAGGAAAAATTGCAAGTTGACTCAACTTCCGTGCTTTCTGAGAGCTAAGAATGCAAAATATCGATTGAAAATCTTGCGTATCAAACATGTCGCTCAACGTGAATCTATCAATCCATCGAATCTCGCCCCATAAACTCGCTGTTCTGTGGTATGCAAATCTCCAGATTCAATCAGAACCTCATCAAAGTCCTATTGAAATCCTATGAGTCTTGTTCTATGGCAGTCTTGGCTCTCAGAAAACTACTTGATCGCCGGTTGCAAATCTCCTCATGATCGTAGTTTGTGCATCAACGTGGACATTCTCAAGTATTTGGCTGGCTAACTGACTGAGTGATTCTGAGAGCTCTACCCCATAGCTGAACCTATCTGAAACACGTAGATTAGTTAATTCTTACCTCTCTAGTAAAAAGATCTCCTCTAAAACTAGGTTGTAAAAGCCTCGATTATGGAGTGTTATGGGCATGGCCCATGGTTGGTATAGGCTAAGAGCCTAAGCCTGATTGAGCCTAGTATAGAGAAAGAACCTCATTGAGGTTCTCTGTTTGTAGATACCTTCACTCCTTAACTGAATCTAAACAATCTTTGGCTACGAGTATGCTGCGTCTTTCCAGCTACCGTCCCGTAATATAGATTCAGTTCTTTACAAACCTAGGTGTACTTGATGCGTAGCAACAGTACCCTATCGACTCCTACAACCTACACCCCTACTACCGACGACGACCCAATCGCGAGCATTACGCAAGGAATCGACAAACTCTCAATGGCTCGAGCAAATTCGCCTGACACCGTACAACAATTGGTGGCAGCTCTGACCGCAGTCAGTGTTGATGGGAACACCGGTGCAAAAGCTATTGCATGGCCTAAATGGGACGGGAAAAGAGACAACTACACGCTGTTCAGATGGCAGATCAAGACAAAAATCACTGTTGAAAATGGGAAGCTTGGAAGCAATCAAGGAATATGCGCGAACATCTTCAACGGGCTTCCGACAGAGAAACAACAACGCGTCATCCAATGGCTAAGCAATGGAGAGCAACATGACAACTACGAACCCGAGTCCTTTATCAAGCATATGGACGACAAGTTCTTAGATCATGAAGCGGAAGCTAAAGCTCTCGACGAGCTGAACAAGATTAGCCAAGGCAGCAGACAACCGTTCGAAGACTTCCGCCAGCAGTTCGAACAACTGACATCGCACGCTGGATCCCTAGCGCCGCAAAGAGCCTCAAAGATCACTATCATGAACAACGCGCTCAACTACTCCCTCCAACAGACCTTGAAATCAGTGCGATTGTCCAGGGACGACTACGACACTTACATAAAAGATGTACAGTACTTCGCGACGAAGACAGAGGCTCTATCCCACCAACGCCGCTATCCAAGTACGGATAAGGAGACGCCAACGACTCGAGGGAGGCCACAATCACCCCAAACAGTCAGTCGTGACGCAGAAGGCGATGTCGAAATGACTGGCATCAACGCCCTTTCAGCGCAGATCGCAGCACTGATAGCTCGGGTCGATACACTCGGAAAGGATGCGAAGAAGGACCGACGACCTAGAGCGAAATGGCGATCCCAAACAGAGTTCTTGGCACTTATACAAGCGGGCAAATGCGGGCGCTGTAAGAAGCCCAAGCACCACCCGAACGTATGCGAATTCCGACCAGCAACACGTCCAAAGACTCAGGTCACTGCGGTAATTACACAGCATACCGATGACTCCCTACAGGAAGCCTCATCAGAGTCGGAAAACTAGCTACCCTTGTGCATCGTCGCGCACGAGGGTCTGAAGTAGATGTACATGGCGAAGACATTACAAAGCTACCAGGCATAAGAGAAATCAAAGCAGCAAAGGATAGGATGGAAAGTACACCCTTCTTGATAGATACCTTGATCAACGGAACTTCTTTCACCGAATCCTTCTTTGATAACGGCTGCCTCCCTTATGCTGCTTTCAGCGAGAAGAGTGTCCAAACACATCGTCTACCGCGCATCCCAATTGACACCAAACAATTGGCACTGGCTAAAGAGAGCCACGAGAACGGAGAAGACCTCCGTATTACGCACATGACCTACGCTACGATCGACATTGATGGTCGAGCAGAGCGAGTCTATGGGTATATAGTGAAAGGATTGAGCTTCCCTATTATCCTAGGCAAGGCATGGGCAGAGAGAAACTGGGTGCGATATATAGCAGCTAAGAGAAAGCTGCTTATTGGTCAAGGATTCCAGCGCATCACGGTAAGAGAAAAGGGGTGGCTAGAACAGAACACCAAAGCGCGAGACCGGCTCGCTCACGTGCGGGCGGCTTGTCTAGTGTCAGGATCTGTATTTGCAGCTATTGTTGGAAGGGCCCAGCGACGGTTGAGAAGAGATGGACCGGATGGTACACAAGTGCTGGCTATCTCGATGTCGGATATCAACAAGGCCCTAAGCAAGTTAGCAGAAAGAAAACAGAGAAAGACTGAGGAAGAAATCCGACAAGAGATACCAGAAGAAATAGCAGAGCATGCTGATGCCTTTCTCGACGACGAAGACGGAGAGATCGCGCCCCATCAAGAGGGTCGCGATCACGTTATCGAATTGATACGAGATGAACAAGGTCGCGAGGCAGAAGTTCCTTGGGGCCCATTATACGGCATGTCGAGGGAAGAGCTATTAGTCCTACGAAAAACACTTTCGGACTATATGGACAAGGGCTGGATACGCGCCAGCAACTCACCAGCGGCAGCCCCAGTCTTATTTGTAAGGAAACCAGGTGGAGGCATTCGGATGTGTGTAGACTATCGGGCACTGAATCGAATCACTCGATCGGACCGCTACCCATTGCCACTAATCCGAGAAACCCTACGAAATCTAGCAACAGCGCGTTGGTACACCAAACTTGACGTCAGAGCGGCATTTCATCGGCTCCGCATCAAGCACGGCGATGAGTGGAAAACGGCTTTTCGCACTCGATTTGGACTATTCGAATGGCTAGTTACCCCCTTCGGACTAGCTGGCGCACCCGCGAGCTTTCAACGATACATCAACGGAGTCCTACGGGAATCCCTAGATATCTGCTGTTCAGCCTACATGGACGATGTCTTGATATGGAGCGACGGCGACTATCTGGATCACATGGTTAAGGTTAACCAAATTCTTGCCAAGCTCAAGACTGCTGGACTTCGGCTAGACTTAAGCAAGTGCGAGTTTGCTGTTCAGGAGGTCAAATATCTGGGGTTCATTATCACTGCAGGAGAAGGGATCAAAGTCGACCCAGAGAAAGTTGCTGCGATTAAAGAATGGGAGGCTCCAGTCAATGTCACAGGCGTACGCTCCTTCCTAGGCTTTGCAAATTTCTACCGAGACTTCATCGACAACTTCTCAGAGCTCTCCGACCCCTTAATCAAGTTAACACGGAAGGCCGTCGCTTTTGTCTGGAACAAAGAACATGAGAACGCCTTTCAAGTCTTGAAGGAGCTATTCATCTCCGCCCCAATACTGGCTCACTGGAATCCAGACCTGGATACGGTACTCGAGTGCGACTGCTCTGGCTACGCGCTGGGAGGCACGTTGTCGCAGAAGGATATGAAAGGAAAACTACGACCAGTAGCATACTTCTCCCGCAAGCTCACTGCGGCTGAATGTAACTACGAGATCCACGATAAAGAATTACTGGCAGTAATCAAGTCCATTGAACACTGGAGAGGAGAACTACGCAGTGTTGCAGCACCTTTCAAAGTCCTTACCGATCACAAGAATCTCCGCTACTTTATGACAGCGCAGCGTTTGTCAGAGAGACAAGCAAGATGGTCGCTAATTCTATCTGAGTACCAATTCCAGCTGGAATTTCGCGCCGGAAAACTAGCGCAAAGACCAGACGCACTATCAAGAAGACATCAAGATATGCCACATGACAAGAACGACGAGAGACTACAAGGGCGAGTGGCCCAGTTGATCAAGGACGAATGGCTTCCTCCTCTTTCCGAGAGGACGACCGAAACAATCGCAATACAAGCCCTTATCTGCCCAGTCAATACACCGAATACATCCAATAGTACATGGGACGTTATACGGGAGCCCCAGCAAAATACTGGACTGGACGGTCGACACCAGCTGACTGCCGAAAACGGTCAACACCGGTCCACTACTAGGTACGGTCAAAACCGGTCAGTTGCAAAAGGATGCGATCTTTTCGAGAAACCAGAGTTACAACTTCTCTGGGATCGCGCAATAGCAGAGGACCAATCCTACGAAGCTATTCATACGGCTATAGTTACTGGCGAACGTTCCTTTCCTCCAGAGCTCAAGTTGTCGGTACAGCTACCCGAATGCGAAGTAGACGACCACGGCGCGGTCACGAGAAGAGGGATCCTATGGGTACCAGATTGGGAACCGCTGCGAACAACGCTGGTCCAACAAACTCACGATTCCCATGTTACTGGACACCCAGGGAGAGATAGCACGCTTGCGATTCTATCCAGAAGTTTCTTTTGGCCCCAACAATACAAGACAGTCCGGCAGTTTGTACGTAATTGCGACGTATGTGGGAGAACAGGAATATGGCGTGATAAGAAGCGAGGTCTTCTGAAACCACTTCCAATCCCGGCCCGCTTCCACAGCGAGCTATCAATCGATTTCATGACTGATTTGCCCGCGGAGGAAAACGGCCCAAAATACCTCATGGTTATCACAGATCGCCTCCTCAAAAGTGTTACGTTGGAGGCTATGACTACAATGAGCGCCAAAGAGTGCGCGAAAAGGTTCTTACAATGCCACTATCGCTACCACGGATTTCCCATGGCATTGACGTCGGACAGAGGCAGCAATTGGACAGGTCGTTTTTGGAGGAAGCTTTGCGAACTTACAAAGATTGAGCAGAGACTCTCTACAGCCTTTCATCCACAGACCGATGGCGCGACCGAGCGTATGAACCAGGAAGTTCTACGCTATCTCCGCGCCTTCATCGCATACTCCCAACTAGACTGGCCAACGCTACTACCTACGGCTATGTTAGCACTGAACAATCGTGACTCTTCAGTCACAGGGATGAGTCCATTCTATCTAACCCACGGCTACCATGCGGAACCAATCCAGAAAGTACAACGAATCTCACCCAGTAACTCACCAACAGCCGATGCCGAGACCTTTGTGCAACGAATAGAAGAGGCACAAGAATATGCACAGGCAGCGATGGCCTGGTCCCAGCAGAAGATGGAGAACGACGCCAACAGGTCACGTCAAGCTGCCGAAACGTTAAAAAAGGGCGACAAAGTCTGGTTGAACCTTAGGAATATCAATACTCCGCAGCTATCAAAGAAACTGTCGTGGACGCAAGCCAAATACACTGTCGAGAACCAGATCTCCCCGATGGTATACGAGCTGGCTGACCTGCCAAGTGGTATCCATAACCGTTTCCACGTTGACCTACTCCGCCGAGCCGCAACCGACACACTGCCCTCACAAGAATCCGATGATACCCAGCCGCCACCATTAGTGCCTCAAACCGAAGAAACAGAGGCTGAGTTTGAAGTAGAACGTATACTTCGCGCAGAGAAGAAACGGGTTGGGCGAGGCTGGGTTCGTCAGTTATTAATCAAATGGAAAGGCTATGCAGATCCCGATTGGCAGCCACGTTCATTATTCACAGAAGTCGAGGACTTAGACCGCTTCGAGGCAGAGTATGGCAAGGGCGACGATGTCGGCGAAGATATAGGAGCTCAAACCGGGGCCCGAAGAAACCGAGTAGCGGTGGCCAGCGCCTTCGAATCTGCTACAAGCTGGCAGAAGCGATGTATGGCGTTTGTCTGTTTGATTATCCCACCTACCACACCCTCTTTAGTCCTGCACACCCGGTAAGGAGGGGGGTAATGTTATGGGCATGGCCCATGGTTGGTATAGGCTAAGAGCCTAAGCCTGATTGAGCCTAGTATAGAGAAAGAACCTCATTGAGGTTCTCTGTTTGTAGATACCTTCACTCCTTAACTGAATCTAAACAATCTTTGGCTACGAGTATGCTGCGTCTTTCCAGCTACCGTCCCGTAATAGGAGCGCTCCTATGCGAGTCTTTAGCTTGGCGTAGATCAGAATTGCGGACGCTAATTAGCCAGTCAATCAAAAGCTAGAGAATGTCCACGTTGATGTACAAATAACAATTGCTTCGAATATATTTAAGTTTCAACTGACTGAGGGAGTAACGTCCGCAATTCTAATCTACGCTAAGGTGAAGCATTGACGGCCAACGACTCGGATAGCACCGTTCCAGAGGCTTTTAAGCTATACCAAGTCTATTTCAAGGAGCTTGTTACAGATCACCTCAAGACCGAAGAGCAGGGACAGCGGGACTTGCAGAGGATGGTTGGATAACAAGAAGTTGTTATTAGGACTGATGTGGAGGGGAATCCTTTGGGTGCACAAGAGGGGAGTGGTGCAACCAGGTCAGTCCTAAGAGAGAATAAATAGTAACGTAATTCACTAGCGAGCGGGCCACACCACCGAGCGGGCCACCGAATCGATCATCTCATCTTTGCAAGCTTACACCACCACAACGCCTTAATTAATCAAGACTATCTATTATACAGAAGATTATCGATATTTAGGGCAATCGCTCGCAGCATGGTCAAAGCCCTTACATACAAAACAACTAGGTAAACCAAAGCAATTCCCTTGACTTGCACTACTTGATGACAAGGCTGTTGCAACAACTGTTTGCTGTATAGGAGCAACACTTGCCTGTATAGGCTGCTTTACAGTATTCTCCATCAGGCCTTGTGCCTCTGCAACTGTAAGTGTTATTTTCTTTGAGATCTGCTTTTTTTTGACTGCTCTCTTCCTCTTTTGCCTCTCATTCGCTGCTCTCAATTTCTCATTCTCATCTGCCAACAGTACTGCGCTGTGCATAGCTGTTTGACAGTCTTTAACCAATTGATTAATTGCAGCGTCTGTAGGGCTTGGAGGGCTCTTTGAGCGACGCTGCAAATAGTCTTCGATTACCTTGACTTGCTGCTCCAATTGAGCTACGTTGTGGGGTGTCTCCGGCTGCCACGATGTCTGTTGTACAGGTGCTTTAGGTGGTGTACACGGTCGAATCTGCAACTTCAAAAGCACCTGATCCGGATCCGGAGGTACAAGACCTGCTGCAGCAAAGCCGCTTTGAATATTCCTGATCGAGAGAGCTTCAATCCGTGCCTGCATGAAGGCTGGGAGGAATTCAGCCTTGTCCACGTGATGAATACCAAGGCGAATGAATTCAGAGATCTGAGTGCCGTACGCGCGTTTAAGTGGTGAAAAGCAGCCTACATCGAGAGGCTGTAATAGGTGGGAGGAATGAGGTGGCATACAGAGAGTTATGATCGATCGATCGGAGCAGTACTGATCAAACTCTGGCGCCGCATGGCTACCGTGGCCATCAAGGATAAGAAGCCGGTGTTTGCCGATTGATTTCGAGGCTGTATTAGGCTCAAAGATCTCAGTGAGCCACTTAAGACCTAGCTCATTGCTCGTCCAGCCGTTATCGCTCAAAGCAATCACCCAATCAGGTGGTAGTTGTGTAGTTTCGAACCAAGTTGAGAGATGCACCTTGCCCTTGAAGATAACCATCGGAGGGAGATACCAGCCACGCGCATTGATGGCTTCAATTGCTGTAACCCACTCCCGATCGCCTGGCTGTAATTGAGGTGGCTTGCCCCGTCGATCTGAGGTAGTAACGACGCGTGAGGTGCTTGCAATACCCATTGCAAAGCCAGTCTCATCGAAGTTATAGATATCCTCCTCTTGAATGCCGTATTTCTGAATTGTATTACTCACAAGCCGAAACCAGGCTCCGATAAGCTCTAGATCTTCGCATTGAGCACGCTGATAATCGTACTTGCGATTGAATCTCGATTGCAGGGTAGGCTGTTGCTTGATGAACCTGGCAGACCAGTTGATACCGATTGAGGCTGAGGGACCGACGCGTTGTTGAAGCAGTAATTTCGCCGCATTCTGTACTGCACAGACTCGAGCAGGATAGCCTCGATTATCCATTGAGATAATCCATTGAGTTAAGACTTCTTCCTCTGTGGGAGTAAGTTTGTGGCTGTTTGCGCGCGTTTCGACGCGTGCAACGCGTCCAGAGAGGCGATATTTGAGGGTACTGTATGGTACATTACAAGCTAATGCAGCTTGGCAAATAGTTGTGATTTGGCCTTTTTGATAGGCTTGAAGAGCAAGAAGTAATCGGCCTTCTTGCTGGGCTTTAGAAGGCATGAGGTGGTGGTGTAGAGGCTTGCAAAGATGAAATGATCGATTCGGTAGCCCGCTCGGTGGTGTGGCCCGCTCGCTAGTGAATTACGTTACGTGCAGGAGTCACGTGATATTCCCACAGTTCCCACAGCACTTGGCATTGCCCACAGTGTGGGAAGTGTGGGAAGAGCCAAGAGGTGTGGGAATGCACCTTAGCACCCAGAACCAGAAGGGTATATATGGAGGACGTTGGACGGACTTTCCTTTCTCTCGGTGTGGTTATCTCATGTTATGTTTCTCACATAGGAGCTTCTTCAACCTACTACAGTAACGACCTTTTACTTAGATACAATCAAGCACAAGTCATATGCATACGAAGCAAGCCCACCCCCAACCTTCATACTAACCGACAAGCGTTCAGGATTGATCTGAGGATCAAATCGGTTAGACGACAATTGAATTGGGAGATACATCGGACGGCTAGGATCTAGTGAGCCTCCAAAGAACCTGAGCAAGGGAAGGTACTTAAGGTAAGTACTTCCAGACTGATATTGCCCTTACCCCAAACCTGCGGACCAGAACAAGAGAACACAGGTGTCAAGAAGGTCTTGACATAATCAACTGTGTTGAGAAACGAGTTCCCCGTAACAGAGCTCTTATAGCACTGAAGGGGTAGGATTTGTCTGACCTACGTGTTTCAGCAAGGATTTACTGTAGGGTAGAGCTCTTACACAGTAGAATCACTCGGTCAGTCAGTCAAAACCTTAAGTTTGTCCACTCTCATGCACAAACCACAATAATAACTTCGGAAGCACAATATTGCCGTTTGTGCATTAACATCGACCCTTCTGAATCTTAGAAACCACTAGCTCGCCATCTTAGCTCTGCGTTTCGATCGCGATCTTTCCCGTTTCGCCATGAGAGTCAACATCTCCAAATTGCACGCTATCATTCTTCACCAGTCTTGTACGCTCAGATGCGCCGGGGTAGGTTCCTCAGGGCGGTAACGGAATGTAGAGATTGTTCCTCGTTCCCGTTGCAAGACTCGAGATGTTCATTCCTAAATTAAGTCCTTGGGCGAACGATAGGTGGAACAAAGGTAGCGGCTATCAATGCCAGAGATGCGATGGACAGTGCTGCGGCTCATTCTCTATGCACCTAAATAACAGAAACGCGCTTAGCTAGTGAATGGAGGTGGGAATGCAATATATCGAGCTGCAATCAAGAGTATGGCAAGTACACTTTTTAAGGTATCGCTGTCAAAGATAACCGGGTTACTTATTGAAACTGTATGGGTCGATGAGCTGATACTGAGCTCCGTCGTTTCGGGGTGGTTAGATGCAGTGTGTTTGGCGATGTGCTATTCTAAATTCGATTCGTATGACCAGGAGGCCAAGATCGACAACCTTCTACTCCAGAACTTCCTGGAAACAAACTCGCGACAACTTGATATCAAAGCAAAAGAATATGAAGAGCTTGTGTTTGGATAATGGCGTTGCGTGTGGCACATGATCTTGCATGTAGCCATAGTGCCATATGTGGCACCAGGCTGATGATGTGGCTATAGCTTAGGATAAACTATAATACTACATCAACTCACTTCGTTTATTGGCAGTCACGCAATGTATATAGATACATAGGGTCTGCACTCTCGTGTGCAGACAACCAACTATCAAACTATATCATACCAGCTTACAACAAGTGCTTGTTACCATTACATCTAATATATCTAATGACAACCACCTTTCTATACACCTGATAGGATCCGTGGAGATATACCAACACTGATCAGTGGTTATTTATCACCACAGATCCGCAAGGTTTTATCTCACAGACCACAAGTATCCGCACATCAAGGTGCAATACTCATTTCAATCGATTCGCCATGCCAGAAGGACCAGGATCAGCCAATTCCCAGGAAGACTTTGAGGAATCTTCAAGTCAACCAAATGACAACAATGACAACAATTTCTATGCCTCGAGAACTGCATACACAAGTGCAGACGACGACAATCTTAAACAACTCCAAGGCCAACCTTTCTTCGTCGACAAAAGATACCTACACTCAGATTTAGTGTTGAGCGAAAATACTACTACTGAGGAACTCGAAACCTACGTGGCTTTTGAGGAATACTGCTATGGCTTTGAGCCTAATAGCGAGATGATTAAAGAGAGCTTCTACAACTCATTCCATCAATGGACCACAGGTACATGGAAAAGGGTTGGACAAGCATACCTACGTGTGTTAAGAACAGCAATTCGAGAAATCTTACCACCAAACCATAAGCCTTCGCTACCTTACGTCTTTCAAATGGGCAATGCAATCAATGCAATTGAAAAGGAATTCAATGCACGTGCTCTTGCAATAGCAACCAATCCACCACCAGCACTTCCAGGAGCAAAGATCTTACCTATATCCCAGGATCCTCAAATACAACAACCTAACCTTCAACCATCTCGAGTACCACCCCAATCCTACGATGCACTTGCATCCGCAGTTGCAGGCAATGCCAATTACAATCCCGGATGGAAGGGGAAAGGGGAACAAGCAGAGGCAGGACCTAGTTAACAAACACAACAATTTCAGCAGCAAAACCAGTTTCAAGGATCACCTGAAGGATTTTACCGTCAACAACAGCAACCCCAATACCCCCAAGGCGATACAGAGACCTGGGACCAACGATTCCGAGACAATCCTTCTCCGCACACCAACTTGCAGCGCCAAGTCATGCCATCAATTGCGACTCGACTTACAAACCTGAGTCGATTGCTGTGGTTTTCATCTTTGTACATGGTTCCAATGCGACCTGGCGCCATTGCCATGGTCCTTGTCCCGTGACGCCGTATTTCCTTCGTGTTTTAACGCTCAAATCCAGTGTTCATTCCGTCAATCCATCGCTAATTCAATCCACCATCGTGTCCATCTTTTGTATATGAATGCTTATTATTTTCGACAGCAACCTTTGCTTTCCATTCTTGATCGTATCCAGCCTCAGGGTTCTCTTGATGGTCGTCTATCCCGGGGTCACTACCTTCGTGCCTTCGTCCGTACAGAGCCAAGAGAGTCAGGGTTTTCTTGACGGTCGTCTGTCCCGGGGTCACTATCTTCGTGGCTTCTTCCGTACAGAGCCAAGAGGGTCAGTCCTTCATGCCTTCGTTCCAATTAATCGTGTTCTGCTTGTGTTCCTGCTCAATCCGAGCTTCTCTTTAATCTATTGTGTTGTGCGATGTGTGTGTTGATGACGTGGCAATGTGGAGATGCCAGCTCAATCTTGTTCTTATCGCCTTATTCCGTGAGGTATTGCTGCGGCGGTGAAGGTGCCAGCTCTGTGCGGTGACTGAGTGGTTCTCTCGAAGTCGTTCTCGTTGCCTCGCTCGATGGAGGGCTTTTGTTCTTGACGCGGCAGTGAGGTGCCAGCTGCGGGTAATTGCTAGTGTCGCAAAGTCGTTCTCGTAGTGTGGCAGTGAAGGTGCCAGCTGTTCTTGTCTTCTCTTGCGGTTCGGTTCTTCTTTCTCGAGGGTCTCTTGATTGCGTATACTGTGTCACCAAACTCAGCCGTTTGCAGTGCCATACAACCTTTCTTTCGGTTGCAACGTCGTGTGTCAGTAAGTCAAAAGGTGCGTCTCGTCGGGTCGTGCTTCGTGCTTGAGGTTCGTCTCGTTCTCTGTCGCTTGAGGTTCTTCGGTGGTGCCTCGCTTCATAGATGGCTTTATCGGTCTCTCTGTCAACGCGCCATGAAGCGGTCAGAGGCTTGCGGTGATAGTTTCAGCGCGAGATACTAGCTCGCTCTCGGGATATTGATTCGCCGTCCTGTACGGCCAAAAGAGGGTTTGAGGATTTCGTCGGTCGGAGGTTCGTAAGGTTCGTCGGTCGGGGGTCGGCTGTCGCTAGCAAGTCGGGTTCTGGGTTCTTTTTTGAGCGCAGTCTCTCGTGTTGAAAGCGTCAATGTTCTTTGTTCGTGGAGCTGTTCGCGGGGCTTCAAAGACTGTTCAAGAGTCTCTAGTTCGAAGGCTTTTCATAGGGCCTTAAGGTGCATAGACTTTTCGTAGAGTCTCAAGGTTCGTGTTGACCTGCGCAGTTTTCGCTGTCTGCGTCAACAGTTGCGGATAATGCACGATACGTACGTGCAATGGCCTTCCCAGGCAAAAGATAGACCTTAGATAATGTGACGGCACAGCATATCCATACGAAGGCACAAGGCACTTCAGAACATGTCACCGAATTACACTTAGGATCTAAGGTAGAGAGGTAAGAGTTTCGTAAGGAAACTCCGACTAGGTAGAAAGTGCACGAGCCACGGGACGTGATGTAATGGTCACGTGCCGTGCCGTCACACAGTCACTCCCCAAACTGTTGCGTCCCAGTTATGGCACGAAAAAACAGCACACACAGCGAGAACTCAATTTTTGGAATTTACAGAAGTATCATCTAAGGATCATCAAAACACCTTTGCCAGTGGCCGCTCCGGCCTCTAGAGGCCATCGCGCGTCCCTCAGCGTCGATGAGATATCTCTAGAGTCGCCGTCGCGGCCACCGCAGAGCAAGCAGACGAATACATGAGCAAGCTACACGAACGATGCGTCCACCAAAGACAACAGCAACCATCTAGTCACTATCTCCCGGCTAGTCCATCACCCCAGATGACACTGCAACGCTCCGAGTCGACGAGTCACTGCTAGAACGGCAATACCTTCAACACAACTCAAACACCAGACGCCCGGTGTGCAACAATCGGCACCACACACCACTGCAACGACTAGACAATCTCTCCCAACGTCTTGGCAAACCGTCCTGCTACAAGCTGTTGCCCAGAGCCTTGAGCCTCTCCCCAAACTGTTGCGTCCCAGTTATGGCATTGGCAAGAGTAGGTGCGCGACACAGTAAGTAGTAAGGACGCATAGAAGGAGCCTATTGGCGGCAAATCCCCTCCCTGTAAGCTAGCAGACGTAGCCTTGAGCCTCTCCCCAGACTGTTGCGTCCCAGTTATGGCAGTGGCAAGAGTAGGTGCGCGATATAGCAAGCAGGGAGAGCGACTGGCAGCAGATAGGCTCCGACTATAAGACGACAGGTCTACAACACAATCGGTGCGACACGATACGGCAGCTGCTAGAGAACCTCATCTACTATCGTCTCCGCAAACCGTCCTGCTGTAAGCTGATGTCCAGAGCCTTGAGCCTCTCCCCAAACTGTTGCGTCCCAGTTATGGCATTGGCAAGAGTAGGTGCGCAACACAGTAAGCAGTAAGGACGTATAGAAGGAGCTTATTGGCGGCAAATCCCCTCCCTACAAGCCAGCAGACGTAGCCTTGAGCCTCTCCCCAGACTGTTGCGTCCCAGTTATGGCATTGGCAAGAGTAGGAGCGCGATATAGCAAGTAGGGAGAGCGACTAGCAGCAGATAGGCTCCGACTATAAGACGGCAGGTCTATAGCACGATCGGCGCCATACAATACGGCAGCTACCAGACAGCCTCGTCCACGGGCATACCCGGAGTATCACACCCAAGCAGCGAAATCACGACTACGATGGTTACTATTGTCTCCAGCATCACACAACCAAATACACCGCCGCATAGGAATCTGGTGCAAGGCAACTTTCACAAGCAGAAACATACTTAGGGAACCCATTGGCCTTGAGGGATAAGGCGAAACAGATAGACAAGCTGAGCATTAGAGGGAGACTGTAGGTAGAAGGATAGCGAAACACGAGGCATTGCCTCTTGAGTCTACATAGCACAGATATACTAGCAGAATAACCAGTATCTACAAGAGCCAGCGGGCATTTGGAGATACTGGTTAAGGGAAAAGAGGGAGGACGGAGGGGACAGCTGGTCTTGTTTCAGTGAACGGGGCGAAGTGGGGCGCGGTGGATTATATAATCTATCACATGTCGGCTGTCTGATGAAGTCCTCCTAACCGGACATAGCTGCGTGATTAAGCGGCTGCAACCGAGTAGGATAAAATCAATCAATCAATCAATCAACCCAGTTATGGCATTGGCAAGAGTAGGAGCGCGATATAGTAAGCAGGGAGAGCGACTAGCAGCAGATAGGCTCCGACTATAAGACGACAGGTCTACAACACAATCGGTGCGACACGATGCGGCAGCTGCTAGAGAACCTCATCTACTATCGTCTCCGCAAACCGTCCTGCTGCAAGCTGATGTCCAGAGCCTTGAGCCTCTCCCCAAACTGTTGCGTCCCAGTTATGGCATTGGCAAGAGTAGGTGCGCGACACAGTAAGCAGTAAGGACGTATAGAAGGAGCTTATTGGCGGCAAATCCCCTCCCTACAAGCCAGCAGACGTAGCCTTGAGCTTCTCTCCAGACTGTTGCGTCCCAGTTATGGCATTGGCAAGAGTAGGAGCGCGATATAGCAAGTAGGGAGAGCGACTAGCAGCAGGTAGGCTCCGACTGTAAGACGGCAGGTCTATAGCACGATCGGCGCCATACAATACGGCAGCTACCAGACAGCCTCGTCTACGGGCATACTCGGAGTATCACACCCAAGCAGCGAAATCACGACTACGATGGTTACTATTGTCTCCAGCATCACACAACCAAATACACTGCCGCATAGGAATCTGGTGTAGGCAACTTTCACAAGCAGAAACATACTTAGGGAACCCATTGGCCTTGAGGGATAAGGCGAAACTGTTAGATGATACAGCCGCTGTTGGATGATACCACAATTTCAGTTAGCCGCGAAGTGGATATCGGTGGCATACAGCCGTCGGAATCATGTACCCGTCTTTTGATTTCAAAGCAATCACATCTGTATAACTATCGCTCGGTCACCGGTTCATTATGAACCTCATGCAATCCTTAATCCTCCTCATCTTTTCACTGTGTATCATTCAAGAGTTATGAGCCCGGCTTGCCTACCCTCGTAAACACACCTTACCCTTTCTGGTTTCACCGCCGTGTATTGATACAACCCCCTCTATCAAACCCCATACACGCTAGTCCCATTAAGCCCATCTTTCAGTGTTTACAACGATTCTGCCATCGATCCAACATCCTCTCGGAATATACGAAAAGATCCCCGCCCACCACCATGACGATGTCAGCTGCATTAGCATCGTCAAAGCTCAAGGGAGACTCCCTTGAAATCTTCCTTTCGGACCCTACAAAGTGGAACGCCTTCCGCGATTGGATTCGTCAAATAGCAATTACCGACAATCTTTGGGAATACATTGATCCAGATTTTGAGCCCAAACCTATTGCTCTTACTCCATCTCAGCAAGCCCAGAACCCTCCCCCTGCTCAAGCCTATACAGAGCAACCTCTGTTGTACCTCCGAAGGGCCCCACTACCCGTCGACGTTGGCCTTACGCCAGCAACAATTGGCATTCCTGACAACGCGGCAAAACGGTGGGAATTTGAGTACGAATTGGGTGTTTTCAAGATTGAAAAAGTTGAGCACGACTTGAAAGTTAAGGCAATGAAGGAGCTGAAAAACAAAATCTACGCCAACGTCTCCGCTGCATACGCAGTTCATCTTTGTCTATCAACAGAAGGTTGGATCTATCAACTTCGCAGCCACAATCACAAGACCCGACATCGCCAAATCAGTCTCTCTCCTTTCAGAACATCTGCAAAACCCCAGCCAGCAGTGCTCTGACGCCGCAGACCAAGTCATCATCTATCTATATCACTCTCGGTACCTCTCAATTCAGTTCAATGGCCTCAAAACTGAGAACGTCTTTTCATGTCATTCTGATGCATCTTTCGCCGATGATATCGCCACCCGCCGCAGCAGTGAAGGCTTCACGTTCAGCCTTTACGGTGGGCTTATTGACTGGAGAGCCACCAAACAAAAAACAGTATCAACTTCTACCACTGAAGCTGAACTCCTCGCTCTTTCTGGAGCTTCACGCGAAATGATGTGGTGGAACCGCTTCTTTGAAGCTATCAGATTTAACCCTCAAGAGCCTACAATCATCCACTGCGACAACCAGCAGACAGTCAAACTAATGAACCATGAATCTCCAAAACTAGTCACTCGGTTACGTCACGTCGACATCCACCAAATGTGGCTCCGCCAACAGGTTCAAGCCTCTCTCATTATTGTTATCTGGATATCCACTGCTATGATGATCGCTGATGGAATGACGAAAATCCTGAGCCCTCAACAACATCAAAACTTCTTATCTCAACTCAATATGGTTGACGTCGAGCACGTCATCAAGGTATTGGCAAAATCACCTCCAACAACCACACCAAAACCAGCCAATCAGGCTTCACCAAACCTCAACACCAAGGACTGAAGTATCACCACTTGTCTATGTCATGTCAGGCCTGAGGCTAGCCCTGAGAGGGTGTGTTAGATGATACAGCCGCTGTTGGATGATACCACAATTTCAGTTAGCCGCGAAGTGGATATCGGTGGCATACAGCCGTCGGAATCATGTACCCGTCTTTTGATTTCAAAGCAATCACATCTGTATAACTATCGCTCGGTCACCGGTTCATTATGAACCTCATGCAATCCTTAATCCTCCTCATCTTTTCACTGTGTATCATTCAAGAGAAACAGATATACAAAGCTGAGCATTAGAGGGAGACTGTAGGTAGAAGGATAGCGAAACACGAGGCATTGCCTCTTGAGTCTACATAGCACAGATATACTAGCAGAGTAACCAGTATCTACAAGAGCCCGCGGGCATTTGGAGATACTGGTTATGTGACGGCACGGCATGGCTCCTTTGCCGTCACGTTACTTCATGGCTCGGGCGTATCGGCTTAGCCACATTGTGGCTAAGGCGCGATATCTTCGCGCCCTCGTAGTAACTCGTTCTCTACCGTAAATTCTATTATCACACTCAGTTCTTAGAACCCTAGTTCATTCTATACATTGTTACGGGGAACTCGTTTCTCAACACAGTTGATTATGTCAAGACCTTCTTGACGCCTGTGTTCTCTTGTTCTGGTCCGCGGGTTTGGGGTAAGGGCAATATCAGTCTGGAAGTACTTACCTTAAGTACCTTTCCTTGCTCAGGTTCTTTGGAGGCTCACTAGATCCTAGCCGTCCGATGTATCTCCCAATTCAATTGTCGTCTAACCGATTTGATCCTCAGATCAATCCTGAACGCTTGTCGGTTAGTATGAAGGTTGGGGGTGGGCTTGCTTCGTGTGCATATGACTTGTGCTTGATTGTATCTAAGTAAAAGGTCGTTACTGTAGTAGGTTGAAGAAGCTCCTATGTGAGAAACATAACATGAGATAACCACGAAGAGAGAAAGGAAAGTCCGTCCAACGTCCTCCCTATATACCCTTCTGGTTCTGGGTGCCAAGGTGTATTCCCACACTTCCCACACTGTGGGCAATGCCAAGTGCTGTGGGAACTGTGGGAATATCACGTGACTCCTGCACGTACTATTCTCTCTTAGGACTGACCTGGTTGCACCAGTCCCCTCTTGTGCGCCCAACGGATTCCACTCCACATCAGTCCTAACAACAACTTCTTGTTATCCAACCATCCTCTGCAAGTCCCGTTGTCCCTGCTCTTCGGTCTTGAGGTGATCTGTAACATACATCCTATCGCTGCCGTGACAGGTTAAGGGAAAAGGGGGAGGACTGAGGGGACAGCTGGTCTTGTTTCAGTGAACGGGGCGAAGTGGGGCGCGGTGGATTATATAATCTATCACATGTCGGCTGTCTGATGAAGTCCTCCTAACCGGACATAGCTGCGTGATTAAGCGGCTGCAACCGAGTAGGATAAAATCAATCAATCAATCAATCAATCAATCATGCAGATGCCACAGTGTACTTAACCTCCTAAGTCAATACAGTCAAGTCACAGGGTGACACTCGTTCTGTTCATCGGCTCCTATCGTTAAGTTCGTGTTGAATCTACTTCCGAATAACTCTGTTTTGCTCGTTCAGCGTAACATGTTCGGCTAATGTTTCGGATCACATCCGTGCTTCGGTATCTACCAGCAGCCTAGCGCATTACGTTTCCCCAGATTTGACAGATGCTTTGGCCACATGTTCTATCCGACGTACTCGGTATTCGGTCCGTGAATTGTCATGGGGTTCACTTTATGGGAGTATAGGCAGGCTGGACGCTCCTCATCCGGGCCGATTCCGACTTGTGGAATTTTCTTGACAAGCTCAAGGATAACATACCAATCGATAAAGACGTAAAGCGGTATCCTGTTTTAAGACTCAATGTGATCATTCAATCTCAAAATCGCAAGTCTGATACGACTTGAATAATATTAGATGACAGACATCTGAACCGAAATATCCTACACTGAAGAAACAACATAAAAAATCAATAGCACCTCATATTGTCTATTTCGCATATTGCTTGACCAAGAATCAAATGGACACAGGATTAGTCCCATCGGCGAATCTACAGAGGAGCATGGACGACATCCACTTCGCGAGCCATCGTCACCATCCTCCTGTTATCGCACCCCTTGTCCACGAGAACCTAAGATGAAGCCTACTACGTTTCTGAACATCGCCGGCGAGGCTATATGATCGCACTGTCACAATACCTTTTCACGGGGTCAGTCAAAGGCGGATCAACACCGGCTTGATGAGTCGGAGACTCATTCTCGTTAAGAAGATGGACAGTCTTGTTTCTCAATTACATCTTGCCGTCTCTTGAGAAATGGATGGAGAAAGGGACGAGGGAGAACAACCCAGCTTTTGCTGCTCTTCGCATGATAGGCATAGAATGTGTGTAAACTGAACATGTGATAACGAGTACAAGATATGTGGGATTCTGCTTCATCGCCATCTCGACTCTAAAGAGCCGTGACTGACGCGAACATGGAAAGGAGCGGAGTCGTTTTCGCAAAAAGAGAAGAGAAGGGTTTGACGCGACCGGGTTTCTTTAACACTGCTGCTTGTAGATAGAATTCGGACGTCTAATAAGTGCAGAAGATTGTGGAGTAATGTAAGACTAAGAGCTGAATCCAGTTAGCAGTGACCAACCTGATCAATATTGACAATCTTCTGTGCAGATTTCCGAAAATAAGTTTTCAGAGATTTATCGATATCGATCTGTGCTTGAGTGATGTCTCTTTGAAAAGAGGTGATGGTCGGCGTCGGCTCCCCCACAGTTTCGCTCGGACCCCCGGCCATAACTTCAGAGCCTCAAGCCTCACTACAAGACAGCTAACACAAAGTTACAACCATTCACATTCGACCAGAAGAAAGATCGCCTGACACTGCATTGTACTACTGTACACTATCAACAGACCATGGCCGAATCAAACCCCACCCAGCCGCCCGTCGCTGAAGAAGAGGCCCCAAACGCATCCCAAGAAGACATCAGTGCCGAAGCCACTCAACCAGACAGCATGAATCTCGACGGCGCAAACGATACTAGGCCCGAGGAGGATGAAGTGAACAAACCGGTAGAAGCAAAGATACCGGCAAAGAAAGACGCAACCCTGCGAGAGTTTCTAGGCAAAATGGACGATTATGCACCTATCGTATGTCAACATGCCTCTGAACAGTGCGACAGAACTAATACGATCACTCTTTAGATCCCCGACGCGGTCACAAACTACTACCTCACACTGGCTGGTCTCCCTCCACCGCCCGAAACGCCTATTCAACTCGCCCGCCTCATGGCCCTTGCAACCCAGAAGTTCATAGCAGATATTGCAGCGGATTCCTACCAATACGCTCGTGTTCGCGCCTCAAATACCTCCTCCTCGAACCCTATGGGTGGAGTTGGTGCCCCAACAGTCGCAGGCGCGGCAGGTGCGGCCGGTGGAACTGCGAAGGAAGCAGCTGGCAAGGCAGCTCAGAACCTAGGTGTTCAGAGACCAGGCTATGGCGGTGGTGGTCAAGGAGGAAGCGGACAGGGAAAGACTATCTTGACGATGGAGGACTTGGGTATGGCAGTTGGAGAATATGGTATCAACATTAAGCGGCCAGATTTCTATCGATAGCTGGGCTGCTCTTAAACCCACACGTTGTTCTCCAGTCCCGATGCTTCGAGGATCAAGCATTGTGGAGGAGAATCATAACAAAAGCATTGCTGAGGCAGGCATGAGGATGTTGAACAGGATACTGACAACGATTAAAACCGCGACGGCCCGGCTATTAAGAAGACGCAAAGGAGAAGGCGTACATCAAAAAGATCGTTAAAAGAATGACTTGCAAGTCAAGATCGATATTGCCAAATTTCTGGCGATGCCGTTTGTATATTTGCCAGAAAATTATCATCATAGGTTGGCTGTGATGAACGGTTCTGAGCTATTGAAAGGAAGAACAAGAACTATAGGACCCCTATGGGACTATCGAACCCGCAATTCGGGAGTGCCTTTGTATGTCATTCTGTCGCCTTCGTCCTTAGCCTGTAATCGAACATCAACCCACGTGCTTTGTATCGTATGAACCCGGCCTCTTCCGATGTGTCAAGCTTTTCTCATCATGCCAGTGTACGATCCCACAATACGACATCACAATCTCCGCGCCTCTTTCAAGATACTCTGTGCGGACGGCTCATGGCTACTCTATTTCCTAAAATGGTGGGCTGACTAGTTCTTCGACTGCTTGTAAGAGAATTTCTTCCTCGTCCTGTTCTCATGGTTAGACTCTATTACAATTCCACCTCGGCTGAGTGCATGTCACACATACGGCGAGAATTCCCCCAATTTACGTCCAACCATATCTTCCGTGACAGTGAATTCGTGATAGATCTTCCCATTGTGAACCGCGAACTTTAATCCCACGAAATTGGGTAAGATGGTTGCGGAGCGGGCCTGTGTTTTGATGGGAGGGGCGTATGTGCCTAGTTTCGGTTTGACAAGTGGGAGACTAGATGGAGGTGGTTAGGTGGAGACTGGAGTGGTGGTAGGATGGAGAATTACGGGACAATATTTGGACCTGTGGAGAATTAGCTATGACATTGGAGATGGTGGGAGAGTGTATGAGACCTTTCCAGACGGACCGTCCAGCGAACAGCACACGAGTGGGAATCATTGTGGTTGCTACTAAAACATGCAACTGATGTGCTTCAAGATGGATCTTAAGCCAAGAAAATGCGGGGCCGAATACGATTAGCCTGCCTGATGCCTACACGTGGATTCGCATCTCACACGCGACGAGTTCTTCGCCGCCATCCACCCTTCCACCCAACCTCCACATTATCAATTTCTGTGTATGCGCATCGTAGGGGAGGCCGCAATTGCTGTGTTGCTAATGCCGATGCTGAACGTATCTCCCTGACCGCATCACTCACTACCTCCATCCCTCTCATCGACAATCATCAATCCCCATCACCAACTCTCAAAATGCCCTCCGCGACTTCATCAGACGAAATTACAATTCTGGTCGCAACAGACAATCATGTCGGGTACGGCGAGCGCGACTCCATCCGTCGCGATGACTCCTGGAAGACCTTTGAGGAAATCATCAAACTCGCCAAGGCACGCGATGTCGACATGATTCTACTAGCAGGCGACTTGTTCCATGAGAACAAACCCAGTAGAGCGAGTATGTTTCATGTGATGCGCATTTTGCGGGAGAATTGCCTTGGTGATAAGCCTTGTGAGTTGGAGATGTTGAGTGATGCTACTGAGGACTTTGAACCGTCAGTATGCCCCTTCTGGGGAGATGATTCCATGACGCTGATGAACATAGACCGTTTGATCATGTCAATTATGAAGACCAGGACATCAATGTCGCGATTCCTGTTTTCTCGATTCATGGAAATCATGACGATCCGACTGGAGAGGGTGAGAAGCATTACTCGGCCTTGGACCTGCTTCAAGTCGCAGGACTGGTTAACTACTATGGTCGCATGCCCGAGGCTGACAAGGTTTCCATAAAACCTATACTCTTACAGAAGGGTCGCACCAAACTCGCTCTTTATGGTATGAGCAACATCCGTGACGAGCGCTTGTTTAGGACCTTCAGAGACGGCAAGGTCAAGTTCTTTCAGCCAAGCACCCAGAAGAGTGATTGGTTCAATCTCATGAGTGTTCACCAGAATCAGTAGGTTCATGCCAAGGCTGACGAGACTGCTTTGAGACTGATTGTTGTACAGTCACGCGCATACCGTAACCAGCTATCTACCCGAAAACTTCCTGCCTGAGTTCCTCGATCTAGTGGTCTGGGGTCACGAGCATGAGTGCTTGATCGATCCTCGATACAACCCAGAGATGTCCTTTCATGTCATGCAGCCAGGTTCTTCCGTTGCCACTTCGCTTATGCCTGGAGAGGCTGTTCCAAAGCATGTTGCACTCCTCAAGGTCACTGGTAAAGAGTTCAAAGTGGAGCCAATCCGACTGACAAGCGTTCGGCCATTCGTCATGAAAGAGATCGTTCTAGCAGAGGAGCGACCACTAAAGAATATCTGGAAAAAGGACAACCACAGATCAGAAATAACACGGCATCTTCACATCATTGTTGAAGAACTGATCGAACAGGCCCGGCAAGAATGGATCGGCTTACAGGAGTCTTTCGACGAAGATACAGGGTTGAACGACAAAGGCGAGGAAGTACCACGTCCACTTATTCGGCTCCGCGTTGAGTACACTGCCCCTGATGGTGGCCATTTCGACATCGATAATCCTCAACGAATTTCGAATCGCTTTCGCGAGCAGGTTGCCAACATCAACGACGTAGTTCAGTTCTATAGAAAGAAGAAATCTGCTACGAGGAAGAACGGGAATGATGTTCCGGAAATGCCAGCGGATGCTGTTATGGAGAAGATGGAACAGATGTCAATTGACTCGATCAAAGTCGAAAAACTGGTCCAAGAATTCTTGACCGCTCAGTCTCTCACGATCCTACCTCAGAACACATTCGGTGACGCCGTCAGCCAGTTTGTCGACAAAGATGACAAACACTCTATGGAAATGTTCGTGGACTCATCGCTCACCAGCCAACTCAAGCATCTTTTAAACGTGGAAGACTTCGATGAGGACGGAATCGCATATGAGATGGAGACATACCGCTCGAAGCTAGAGGAGTTGTTTGCTGCTGGTGCGATGAAGAAGCCTAGGCGAACCAAGGTGAAGCCGAAGACTGACAACTGGGACACTGATATGGATGGAGATTGGGAAGACCAGCCTGGCGCTATCATACACTCTGAAGCAGAAGACGATGACGATGACAACGATAGCGTGGCCACAACGACGGCGACTCGTGGTACAGGCAGAGGCCGCGGCAGGGGAAGAGGTGGTAGAGGAGGAGCGGCAACGACACGCAAGACTGCAGCTCCAAAGAAAGCTGCAGCACCAGCTCGTGGAGGACGTGGAAAGCAGAAGGGGGTTGAAGAGGAAGATGATGACGAAGAGTCTGATGTAGAGATGGTCCTGAACGACGACGATGAGGAGCAAGAGTCACAGCCGCTGTTCGTAAAACCAGCGGCGAAGAGTAGGGTAAGGGCACCAGCGAGTAGAGCTGCACCGAAAGCACCGGCTGCATCGACGAGAAAGGCGGCAGCGCCAAGGCAGAGCACGCTTAATTTCTCGCAGCCTTCGCAGCCTACACAACGAGCGAGTGGTAGGGCAGCTGTGGCGAAGAAGACGATTGAAATCGTGAGTTGGTGCACCAGGTCCTTTCAGTATGTGGACAGTACTGACTTGTTGCTAGAGCGACGATGAGATTTCCGATGACGATGATGCTTTCGACCCGATGCCCACCAGCAGATCACGACGCTGAATAGACGCAGAAGCTGCCGCTTCGATGTTAGTGAAACCTTCCATGGATGGAAAAGGGCCCACTTACTCGTCGTGCACCCCTTGCACTTGCTCTCAGATGATAGATCTCATTGCCAATTATGCGATATGTAGTCATACTTGCAGAGTTGAGGAAGAGTCAGCACGTTGTGTCGCTGCAGAATAATTTTGGCAAATGGAATGAAAGAGATGATTGCGACCGTGTATGCTCGAAATATTATTCCTGAACTTGCTGCCTTTGAGGAAGTCGCTCTCCGCGATTTTGGTCTGGCCTCTCCACCCTCTCAACGTCTGGAGATGAAACCTCTCTCCCGTTTCAAAGTCCCTCAAAGTCCTAGTTCATGTCGCGAGAAACTTTTCAATATCGATCCGCAACTGGAAGAGTTGTACAGAAAACCTGGGTTTGGAGGCTCCGCGGGAGGGTCGAGCCGTGCAGCTTCCGAATTGGTGACTTTAGCGATGAGACTGGACGACACCTCCTTCGATATATTACTCTGCCACGTCCCTACCTCACGATCCATTGTCACCGACGACCAGAAAGAACTCGCGGTCGACACCATGGATACCTTACAAAACTCCCTGCCCGCAACCATTCGCCTCCTCACAAAATCAACTCCCATCAACACTCACCAAACGCTCATTTTGATCTTCTTTGCTCGCTGGCACTACGCTCTTTTGGCCCATTCTGTACTGCTCTCCGTTCTCCAACCGCAAACGTTCTTTGGATACACTGCCGGCGTGCACATCCATAGCGCCATTACTCTCTCGCAGGTATGCTTCAGCCTTGCCCTCCAGCCGCTACCTGTCCACCATCTGCATACACTCCCTTGCTGTTACACGCAGACAGATGCTGACAGACTTTCCAGAACCCCATTCCTTGACGAAAGTCGTTGTCTTGCCTGCCTGTCTACTTTCAATCTGTCCACCCGAAACGAATACTGTACTTCGAAACCCAATCCCATCCCTGTTCATCATGTCGCTCCGTCCTGCGTACAAAGTGGAGGAGCTGCTCGCAATGCGTGGCTCGGCCGCGGAGTCTACCGTCTCGCTTGACAAGTTTCCAGACGAGGAGGCTATCAAGGGTATGTCTCCTCACTTCACTTACCTTCACTTTGCCTCTCACCACATCAAGCTTGTGATCATCATGCACGAGCCACCACAGAGCATTTCATCATGTTTTCGTCTGCCTTTTTGTATCTTCACCATAACAAAGACCTGTTCAGACTTTCCTTTCGTCCGCGCATTTGTATCCACTAGTACTTTCCAAGATGGAGTGTCCGTCGACCCCGACATCAGTCCGTAGTCAGCGGAGATGCGGCGTGTCTCAACAAAACAGCAGCACTATCATTGTTCAGTACGACGACTCAACTCGTCAACTTTTGCTGACTGGAGTTTCTTTTGACGCAGAACACGTGCTCAAGCCGTCTGCTTCCAATCCAGGACTGAGTTCGTCCGGCGACTACGTATTCCGACCAAGCACCAACATCCCAGTCAATCTTGCCAGAGTTCCCGTCGCACCTCGTGGCATGTTCGCTGCGATCAAGCGTCCATCTCCAACTCCATCTGTGAAGCGCAACAAAGTCGAGAGACTGATCAAAGAACATGGTTCGCCACCACACCTTCGTGTCACTGCTGGAGGCCGTATTGTCCCAAACGACTTCACTCCACTTGGAAGTCCTCGTTTCGCTTACGCTCCAGTTCATCGTCCAAATGTCCCAAGCAAAGTCTTTCCTGCCAGCCGCAACGCACCGTTCCCAGGCTACGAGCCTGTTCTTCCTAATGGCTTTGTCGGATACAATAGTTTCGGAGAGCTCTGTCAATATATCGATGGCAACGTTGTTCCAGTTCGCGCAGGCGCCCATGCAAATAGTCCTCCAGCTTTCTTCATGCCACCACCGAATTGGCCGTTCCCTCAGTTGTCACAGTTCAATCCCATGAATGCCAACGTTGGAGGCATAGTGAACGGCATTCATCCACAAGCACCTCCGTTCTATCCCCAAGCCGCACAAGCTGCACAAGTTGCTCCACCGCCACCACCACCGGTGCAGCAACCATTTGCTAGCCAAATCCCGCCTCAGCCAGATCGTACGACCCCTGCTGGCGATGCGGAAGCTCAAATCAAGTTCCTCAACGAGCGCTACGAGGCACTTCGGCAGGAGAAGATTCAGTTCGAGAGGGAAGAAGTCAAGTATGGTGATACTTGGACTGCAGCTCAAAAGGCTGCCGCTGTCACTCGAAAGCGCCAGTATGTCAACGACCTCGATTCGATTCGAAAAAAGGCCAAGGATCTTGAGACTTCCAAGAACAATTCTACCAATGTTGGCGCCTTCCCAACGCCAGCTTACATGCGTCCACAAGATACTCAGCCTTTCTTCGGTCCCGTTCCTGCCATGGTGCAGCCTCCTCCGATAATTCCAATTGCCTCCGGAATGGATTGGCCGGCTTTACCACCACCAACGCGCCCAGTTTCCAATGAGAAGGCTGTTCAACACCAATCTCCAAAGTCCGAACCAAGTCCATCGTCGCGTGCTCCTCCTCGCCGTTCACACGCGATACCAATCAAGGATCCTAGAACACACCAACCTGTCAATGACCATGCTGGCCCGACTCTTAACCCAGCTTCCCCAAGCTATGAGCCAGGCAAACCATTCCCTCTCACCGAGGGATCGCCACCAACCTTTGTTGTTCCTGCTCCGTCTCCAATTGAGACGCCAAATCCACCACCAGCGGAGCTCGCCAAACAATATCCATGGGTTTTCGGGAATGAAAACAAGGAAAGATCAGTCCAGCAGCAAGAGGAGCGACCTCAGCTACCTCGCATTCCTTCTACACACTCACGCCATGGGCATGGGACTGACGAGAACGATGTTTACTCGCATACCCCTTCGCAGCACCAGACTAGTCATTCGAGCGTCACTACCACCGACTTCTTCCCCACAAATACTCATGAACATTCGTTTAGCAAGTTCATGTCACGCAAGGCGTCTGGTAGCGATAGGCGCTCCTTCGAGAACAACCCGATGACACCACAACGAGAATCTCAGAATGACATTATCAGTCCGATGAGCGAGCAGCAGCACTCCAAGGTCCCACCAGCGTCTCCTATCGATCATAGGTTGGCGAATTTCCTTCGTGATAGTGCAATGGCTCCAGCCCAAATACACATGGCTGAGCTCGAGGGCAGTTACGTAGCACCACGAGTGAGTACCCATGGCACTGCAAGCATGTCTTCATTGTGCTTGGACATTGCTGACAAGATTGAACAGAGCTCTGTTCGGGTTTCGCCATCGATTCGCGAGGAATTCAACGGAAAGTCGAAAGAGTACCTCGAAGGTTATGTTACTGCTACAGCCGGCAATGCTCCCGCAGGGAAGTCGGCAGATTATGTCAACGGCTACTGCGATGGTCTCAAGAGCGCTTCGGCCATGGGCCGATCTGACTCTCGAAGCACCAGCACTATCAGTTTGAAGTCCTCCATGTCCATGTCACGTTCGAAGACGCCACCAAATACGGCTCACAACCTGTCCCACGCCTCTTCGCGCGACCAGTACCGAGATCCACATTACGAAAACTTGCGAGTGAGGCAGAACGCAAACACGTTCCTTCTCAACAATAACAACTTCAGCTCGAACGCAGAAGGCGCATCGGGCACGCAAAGCCAATTTGGCAACAACCATCCTACCTCACTTCCTCGCGAACAGCCCCGCGACCAGCGTCGCACCTTCTCCAATTTCGGAGCCCAGCAATCTGCTTTCACGCACGTGGCTCGCTCTTACTCTGAGTTCGACGGCTCCTCCAGTTCTCCTCAGAAAACCGTCGATTTTGCCAACTCGCCTTGGAATAATCCTCTCGACAATTGCCAAACCCTCAAAGACCGTCTCCAGGAGGATATCAACGCTGCAACTGTGAGGCTCGCCAAGCCCGCTCCACAACGCCGTGACCGTGTTGTCTCCGCGTCATTCCCACCCCATCCAGTGTCACTCAACCATCAGTCGGGCAACTTGACTGGCCAGACTGCACGCATCGGATCAATTCCTCAACTATCCTACTTTGGTGACGACAAGTACGCTTCTGGCAGCAGTGAACCCTTCCCAGGTATCGACAGCAAGCTTCACTACCACACTGAACGATCCACTCGCGAATTCTCCGCTCACTCTTCTCGCCAAGTCGACGGCACAATGGATGACCTGGCCGAGATGGTTGAGCCAGTGAAGTACGATGCAAAGGGTCCTGTTATGGAACCTGGAAAGCGCACTTCATCTAAGGCGTCCCCTTCAAAGATGCAATCTTCGTGCAACGAGACTCCGCCAGCTTCGCCGACAAAGTCCTCCGCTTCTCCCAAAAAGGTTACCAGCCCAAAGCATCGCATCCAACAGCTCGCCTCCCATGCTCGCGACTTCCTCGGCAGTGGTAGCAGCTGCGGCAGCGACCAGGGTGGACGCGAGCGCGGCGACAAGGCCAGGCCAGAGTCTCCAGATCCCAAGAAGATGAGTCCTGAAGAGAAGCGCCGCTGGAAGGAAGACTGGAGGAAGAAGTTCCGCACGATCAAGACTCAAGAGACCGCGGAGATGAAGAAGTACAACAAGGACAACCCACTTTGAGTGATAAGCCCTCACTTGGTAAGTTTTGTTGGTTCCAATGACGCGGCATTTCGCTGACACTTCAAACAGGCTTGACAATAGCTATTACCTACGGCATGCTACCACAACGACAACCGACTTTCGACTCATCCATTGCCCGGTTCTCGACTACCACTTTTTGGCTATTTTGATATTTCCTTACTGTTTTATTCTCAATACACTCACTTATGGACCGATTCTGCGACTATTTCCGGCATGTTTTCTTTCGAGTTTCGGCTATTTCGACGGCATTCATTTGGCACTTTACCCTTCACTTTTTCGGCTGCTTCGAAATCGAGGCTCTTCACAACGACATTTCTTATTTGGACTCCATGGCTTTTGCAGGTTCGTCAGGCCATCCGCAACCACCAGATCCCTCTAACACTCTCAGCACCATGTACGGGGCGGATTTGCTTTCCCTTCCCTTTTTTCCTTGTGCTCAGGTACTTTGACACTGTATAGGTGGCATGGGTGGATACTTCACTGGTATGAGTCTGGCATATGGTACATCTTTCGGGCATGGCACGGTCCGGTAATGATCTGGTATTTTATGGCATCATATTTCATGATATGGCTAAAGAAACTTTTTTTTATGCTGGAACAAAATTACTTCTATGGGTTTTTGATGGGAAGTTCAGGGCTGGCATTTCAGTGATGAGTAGCTAAATTTGATAATGAGTATTTCCTTCGGTTTTGGTATTCGGATGTTTGTGAGTGAGATAACTCAATCGCGCGTTTTCTTTGTCGTTTCCAGTTGGACTGAGATTGATCCTTTTCTCTATCTCATAGAACATCCCAATGTTGTTGGGGTTGCCTAACTGAAGATCGACATCGATAAATTTCTGGCGACGACTCAAAATTGACTAGCCAGGAATTTAATGAAATTGCTCTTAGTTTAAGGATAATGGAATCTTCTCATCAATTCCGTCGGATCACGAATGGATTGTCTGGTACGTGAGGGTAAGAAGAGGTTCTACATCCGTTACTACTTGGAGCAAAAAAGTCAACCGAGAGATAACATATGGTGGACGCAAGTTACTTGATTGATATTAGTCGCAAGTCTAGATTGCAGGACCAGCTGCCGTTGAGAGCCGTCATGCATTCTTCTTTGTGTCCCCTTTGGCCGTGGATCCGTGTGAGTTTGAATTCGAAAACTTGGAAGCAACGGATAGAAACGAGTAGTACGAAGTCATTGCTGGAGGCACGTATGGTGAGAAGAGTCCCGATTTGATTTTTTCTGGGCTTTGTTGGGCTTTCTGATGAAACGAAGAGAATTGTGAAGGGTCTATACGCCTCGGACTCATTTGGTTGCAAGCTCGTGGATTGGTTTTTAAGATGTCCCTCGCCCTGAGCTATTGTACTATATCGCACCAGAAGTATTTTTAGATTATTTTTTCTTGACCGCTGTAGTACCGTGAGGTCAGGGGCTTGCCCACTTTTTCCGACCGATCCACGATTTTGTAGAGAGTGCGATTATTCAGGGATGGTTTCTCTTGTGGCCTGCTTTTCGGCCTTTTTCTGGATATGTATCTGTTCCCTGTATAGCTGTCGATATGTGAGGGATAGGTAGGTGTTCAATAGTGGGATGGATGGGAATGTGTGTGGATATTTGAACTCTTTGAGATTTCTATCGTGGAGGGAAGATGGGCTTTACGTATATATAGTACGGGCGATGTTGGAGATTGCTTCGTGAAAAGCGTAGGTGAGAATGATTTAGTGCATTTCGAATGAAATATCTAGGAAATTTGGAGACGCGGGTGCTTGAGTTTCTGAACGGAGTTGGCTTTTGTTTGATGTTGGTGTCGCTATCGCGATTGTCTCGTGGTTCCGATATCGTTTTTTTGAGTTGAGGTTAGGGAACTTTGCAACAGTGAGATCGTTAGGACCAAGAACAGAGAAAAGTCTCTGTTACCGAAAAAGGTCATCTTGATAATGTCTGTGGTCAAGCCTACTCATACAGCAATTGCCATGTTTGAAGAGAAGATTTAAAGTGCATCCTCAATTTGACCTTTTGTGATCATGTTGAGACGAGTCATTATTCACAGTTATGTAACGACCATCTGATCAATAGTAAACGCCATCACTTGTCCTGCCCAACAACGAGCCTCGAGATGACATCGAGCAATTCCATAGCCTGCGTACAGACTTCATGATCGTCTCTCTCTGAGAATATTGAATGCTTCAGCATGTATTCCATTACTTGATTCATTCCACCCAAGAGCTCCTCGCCAATCGTAGTATCAAGCAACTCGTCGAAGAATTTCGACTCAAGACTTTCTAGGGCCTCGACAATCAAGATCATAGTCTGAGCAGCAGTCGCCATCACGTCATCTTCCACAGAATCCTTAATGATATCCTCGTCCTTTTCTAGGATTGCGCTGCAGGCGTCAAGGTCGTCCGTGAAACCTCTAAAGAGTTTAATGGTAGATTCGTAATATTCAACGCCATCGAGACATTCGTCATTATCTTTTATCTGACTGATTTTTGACCGCTCGTTGGGAACGAACGAAGTCTTGGTTACTGTAGCATGGTCCTTGGGATTTTTGACGTTTTGTTTTATCTTTTTTGCTCCGTTGCTGGAAGGTTTGCTGGTCTTGCGGTTGCTGGTGCTGGGTTTGGGTCTGGGGGTCGGACTGTTCGTGTGCGTGCTCGTTTCTGGAAGGCCGTGGCCAATACTCTTTGGTGGCAGACGTGGAGGCGTGTTTTGATATGTCGTACTTTTTAATAGAAAAAGAGCGGAAGGATGTAGGTGTGGAAGTTCAAAGAGCCGGTTGTCTAAGTCTGATTATTCGTATAAATAGCATAGGATTGGAGTGAAATGGCTATGTGAAGGGAGTTGTTTGATGTTGCAAGATATTTCAGAGTCAGTGTCCGGTGTTGACTGGTTATTTCCGATTATTTCGAACTCGTCCAGGCTGCAAGGTGAACTGAATGTTGAAGTAGTTCCTGACGTTCACGTCAAGCCACGAACTCCTCGCTCTCTAACAAACAATGGAAGGCACAAGATTAGCTCCATTTTGAAGCTCCACCACTAAGGGAGGTCGAGAGCGTTACCTTTAAAATTGCTGGAAATTGTTCTATATTCAAACCCAGCACTCGCAAAAGCCTGGTAAAACTACCTCCAAGGAGGTATGAGAGCAACACACTGATGACAAATGCCGCTCTTCAATCCTTGCAGAAGTGTTAATAAAGCCTTTGCGTAATTGGAAGTAGACATGCGGCTGTTAATTCTGAAAGCGGCTTGGAAACTTCCATGGGGTAGGTAGGGCGGATAAGCGTGAACTGCGGGTTTATGAAACATTAAAATTGGATGTGACTGAATGATGAGAGTTCCTCCCCGCTTTAAAGGTATGAGATGATGCAAGGAGTGGGAAGCGAAGTATTCATTTTCGACTGGGGAAAATTGCGCCGAGAAGCGATGAAAGATCGAGTGAACCTAATAAGTCTTCTCGACGGTAGTGGAGAGACATGGACTGACCGGTGTTGTATCAAAGCCAAATATGCTTGCTTCAGCTGCGAACGAATTCACTCAAATAAAGCGAAGACCAAATTGAGCTCCTCACCTCGCTAAACCCAGGTACGTGATGTATGTTCGAACATCAGTGGTGACCAAAAATAATAAAACAAATCTTCGGAGGACAAACACCAGACCGTGGCTCGCAGACGTCTTTGAAATCCATCTAGGGGTTCTTGTACCTGAACCGACGGTATAATACGGTTTCCAATGCCGAGCTTTAGAACTACCTTTTTTTCTCAACCAACTGGGACGGACGCAATTCTGAAGCATTAATGTCTGTAATGTGATCAACACCACTGAGCCCCCGGACCCCACTGGAAGATTCATGCAGATATTCCAATATATACCCCGCCTGCGATGCAAATAACTTAGCGACCAAATGACATCACACGGTTAAAATCATCGCAAAAACTTTTCCGTCTCCAGCAGTACGACTACGCATATTTTCTCCGTGGATGCCTAGGTCAGGAGGCATGATAGAGACAATCCTCCCTCGTTGGGTAGTGCTTCGACCTCAGCGCGAGTTGAGGGAGCTAGAAAAATTTCTTCGTGGTTGCTCTGTCTTCACAATTCCCATCATAGAATGCCTAGCTTTTTCTTGTTCCACCATTGATGTCGAGAACTTCCTTGGACACAATTTTCAAAAATGAGAAGTCTGATCTCATTCATGCATCAGTTCACGCTAAACTTCGAGGCCTAAACCAACCTCGCTACAATTCGCTCGTGTTGCTTCGAACAGGCCATTATCTAGCACCCGGGACAGATTCTAGGGCGACAAACCACGGGGGAAATGGATCCAACGATTTCAAGTAATAGATCGAGGTTCGGAAGACCTCAACTTCGCCCCACTCAATCGTCTTGCTTCGAAGCCCTCAACAGGTCTCTCTGCCCCCTGACAGTGCAAAGAGTATTCCGATATGACTTAAAAGTATTTTGAGGAGTATGAACGGGTTGTGATGGGATTAGTGGTTGATCAAGTTCAAAGGTGGTCGAGTTTGGCTTTCGAGCCCGCCTGAAAGAGGCTAGTTCCACTCACAACCTTACTCCGTCAATAATCTGCACGCATCTCTCCTATACCATCATCTCTCATGTTCAGAATCAAAAATCTCTTTGCATTTGCTCACTCGTCTTGGGAAACTTCCTTGGACCTCAGTTCCCATCGCAATCAGCGGCACCACAGGTTCATTAATGCATCGCTGCGGCTTCTTGTGCAAACCGTCAAATATGCTCTCAAGTAGAAGACTTTAGCATAGAATCTATATTGCTGGGTCTCGAGCAGTACCCAAAGGAAAAGTAGCGCGCCAGTGTTTTGGATTTGGGGATGTTCTACTAACTATATACCCGTTCTCAAAAGGCGATGAGGACCGTCGCGGAATAAATCAAAGGTTGCAATCACCAGTCGATGGTGTTCGGTACTGCCTATCTTGGAATGACAGGTCTCTTTCTTTTTTCTCGCGAAATGTAAGTCCTGGCTCCGAGCACTCGTACCAGATTCTTCGTCTGCTGTATCAGCCTACGGGAGATTCGGCACATGGTAAAAGCTTAGGTAAAAGCGATCCTGGGAGTTTAACCTTTGAAAAGGCCTTGAAGCATCCGATGAATTGGCTTCTATGGGCTGTGTTGACATCGTTCATGTCACAACATCTCACTCACAAATACCTTCCCAATCACATTATCATAAAATGTTGAACAGTGGCATGCCAGTCCTTGATACCTCAGGCCTAGTGCACGTGATAGATGCCAAGGAATGCATTGACATGCATATATATGCATGCAGATGCCACGGTGTACTTAACCTCTTTAGTCAATACAGTCAAGCCACAGGGTGATACTCGTTCTGTTCATCGGCTCCTATCGTTAAGTTCGTGTTGAATCTACTTCCGAATAACTCTGTTTTGCTCGTTCAGCGTAACATAAAAGTATATACTTATGCCCTCATTTGTCCCTCAAAAGCTCGCTTATTCCATCACAAGATCGACCACTCAAATAGTACATCCCAAAATTCCAAAGCTCTCGCAACAATATCATTCCTATAAAAGCGCAAATCAACTACCAACATGAACCCAGCTCCCAACAAATCCCAGCGAACAGAAAAACCTGTCAGCTCCAAGCCATAGAGAAGAACAAGAAATAGATCTCAACGTTTCTATCCACTAATTAACAATGAATGATTTCCCCCAACGTATCAACGACAACGACAACAATATCCGCGTTCTAGAAACCTTCTTATCTACACATTTCTCCCCGACCGTCACCCTCTTGAATGCTCTTCCTACAAACCTCCGCACCTATAGTATCTACTTCGATAACGAACTCCTCGCCGTAGCTCAAAATCTCACCTTCGTTACCTCCGCCTTGGAAGAAATAACAGAACAAGACTGGGAGTCCGTAGAACCAACAGAAGCAGGTCAAAAGTTAATGATGGGAATGGAAGCCGTAGAAAAAGAAATTTTAAATAGCGGTGCCTTCTCGGACGATGGAATGTAGGAAGTTTGCGACGCGGCTTGGAAGTTAATGGGGGTTATCGGTGGGCTTCTTGGAGGGCCGATTGTATGGGACCGAATGATAGAGGTTTGACGTCTTTTCTGGATCAGGATGGGGGCGGCGAAGGTGAAGATGGAGATGAGGACATTGATGGAGTGGATGGAGACGAGATGATATCGCAGTTGGGAAAGTCTACATCAAAGGGTCTCTTCAGGTGAATTAAGAATATTTGAACCAAGTAGAAAAGCCTGGTTATCCATGGATCGAGACTGACAAGGATAGGTTGGGATCAAAGCAGCAATCGATCTTATGCTCTCACAGCTCCTTTCGGGGTCCATGACGGCAGTCTTCATGCGTTCTTTCTCACGCCCTGAGACCAACTATGAGTATTTCCCTGCAATCTTGGATTTTATTCAATAGTCCATGAGTCCATGGCCCGGCGTGCGATGATTACCTTGATAATTCAACTCTTCATGGGAAATTGATGAGATTTGCTTCAACACTCATTTCATGCTGCTGCCCAGGCAAAAGCCAATCACTGGAAACTGCGCAACGAGTTTAGAAGCGGTGATATCACGTGGAGCACCATTTCCATCTTTTTCTTTTCGACTTGTCGCAAACTAACACACCCCTACTCAAAACTTTCTGCCTCTCTTTCACTCCCATAAACTACCGCACCTCAACAACATGGCGCCCTCCAACAACATAGCTCTCAAAGGCCAACGCCGTCGTGGCCTGCCCGAGGCTAGCAGTTGTAGCTTTCCCCCGCCTGCAAACCTGCCGCAGAATACTTCCATGACAGGTCAATCTCTTGGTCTGGGCGCTGAAAAGGTAAAGCGCAAGGCAAACGACTCCTCGGACGATGAAGCGGCTGCCTTAAAGAAGCTCAAGCCAATCGGACCTGGTAAGTCAACCTACGCCAATCAACAGGAAGCAAAGCGCGAGTTTTACAGAAACTTACAAATGTTGTTTAGGTCTTTTTGGTGACAGCAGTGTCGATTCTGTCGCTGAGACGGGTGCGCGCTCATCTCGAGACGGGATTGTAAGTATTGAGAAGCATGAAAATATTGGAACATTCTAATACTTGTTCAGTAGAGAAGACGAAGATGAGATGGGCGTGGCGCCAGATATTCCAGTCATGATTAGGTTTAGCGAGATGGAGAAAAAGGCTTCAAGGAGGAATATATCGCCATCTTGAAACGACTTTGATGGTCACGGTAGATTTCGGAGAAGACCTTGCTAGACAAGTTCGAGGAGGTTGCAAAGGCCAATTTCAGGGCCTCGAAATCGCTATCTGAAAGGGCTTTTTTGATTATCCTTGGTATTATCAATCTCGACCAGGAAATGTCAACACATGGACGCTACAATCGTACGAGATTTGCCATCTACCACCCCTCATATTTAAAGCGCTACGGGGAACCAAGCGGACCAAACTGCAGGAATATCTCTGCCACGCTTACCTCGAGTTCAGATTCAAGGACCATGAGTTTGATTGGGGAATAGCCTTCGTGGGGTTCTGGAAGAGTTTGCCAGATGAAGAAATACGGCGCCTCGCATCTGGACCACGAAGACGTTTTGCAGACTTTCAGACAAGATAAGCGTCTGCTGAAGGTTCTGTCTCCGAGGAGGTGAGGTCCTATTGGTTGTTATTTGGGCGCTTATAGCGTAGCCCTACTTGTATCTCTAAAGAAGATGCACCTAAGATCACTCGTTACGGAAATACAGTCCCCTTTACGAACGATGACTGCGTAGTCCTGAAAGAAGAATACGACAAGACCTACGGACCAGCTATTTTACAAGGCCTTGTTGGAGGCAATGGAGGATTACTTGCTGGAAACGTTCGCAATATCCCGGATAACATGATGAACCGAAAACCTGTCAGTCTCAACTCCGATGGCAGACGTAAATACCATAATACTAACTTTTACCTCCGGGCCGGCGCCGAAGACCTAGTCCCGGATACCCCCTTCCGTCCCAAATCCATCCTGTTGCTCATCGCCGAAACCGACGACCGAAGAAACGCAGAAGCCGTGTTAATAGTCCCAGACGAACTTACCGGAACTCATTCTCATGACCGACGCATACACTTCCTTCGCCCCCGCCCCGTCTTTTGTAAACATGGTTGGTATCCTAACCTACCTCGCTCACAACCTCGAGAAATTCAACAAAAACCTCATACAAAACGCGGGAATCGAGGAAGACTCCAGAATAGACGATTACCTCATTGCGACGACCGAGAAATCGACCTGTGTTACCGAGGCGCTTGAAGAGGCGAAGGATGATGAGGATTGGGTGGAGATTGCGGCTATGGATCTTGTTATTGACTTGGTCAAGGCGATGGATATTGTTGAGACTGTAATCTTGGGGTTCAAGGCGATTGCGGAGGGGGGAGCGTGGAATTTGCAATGCTGCTTTGAAGTGGACGGATGTTATTGATAGGTTGTTGGGGGAGAGGGTGGAAGATGATAACGATGATGGTGAGTAAGACGGTGGAGACGGGGATGACGGCGGGTTTGGGGAATAAAAAAAACCAAGCCTCGAAAAAAGGGTTCATGACGCGTGGAAAACGTCCTCGATGTAACGGTCGGCTAGGGCCTCCTGCGGATGCCTCCCAAGCAATGCGCTCAGATTCTCTCCAAAGTCCTTGGCAGCAGCAGGATTTGCACAAACAAAGACGTTTGCCCCGTCGCGCAGGATTTTGGACAAAAGGATTTCTTTCAAGGAGCCTTGGAAAATCTTATCTTGGGCACGGGCTTTAGAGGTGTTACTGGGTGTCATTGACAGCAGGTCAATCAAACCGAATCCGACGGCTTCTTTTGTACTATCGCGGACGATTTCAGTGTCTTCGTTGCGGAAGCCACAGATCAGGCTCACCGGGGACGGTTCGCACGAAAAGGGAGAACTCCGATGCTCTTGACGCATTGCAACGCGCTTTTGCAATAGATATCGGACTGGAGCGAGTCCCGATCCCGTGGTGAAAGCGATTAACGGTCGATCATAATCTTCGAAGATACCACTTATTCGCTTTGATTCCTCGATCCTGCACCGTAGGCGAGCACCTTTACACGCTGTCCCGAGGAATTTGTCGCTGAATCGGCCGCCAATTCTGTGCTGGACGAGAAGTTCGATAATATTGTCACCAGCTACCGATGTTGGCAATATGGAGGCGATAGAGAAGGAGGTTGGACTTTTGAGAGGCATGGCTGTACAGAGAGTTGTCAAGGTGACACGCTCCACCAGGTCCCCCAGCAGTTGAAAAGTCTCCATGACGGGTTTGGTGGTGAGGAAGCCCAGGATACTTTTCGTGGTGTCGAGAGGCAGCGTCCAAATGGAACGGTCAAAAGACTGAGAAAAGTCCACAAACTCGGTCAAAAACTCCTTACACGTCGGGTTTCCGGTGATTTTGAGTCGCTCTCGGCCATCAGCCCTCAACGCCTTGAGCGCAGATTGGACGTCTTCTAGAGGGTTGGGAGTGAAGATGTTCATGTATGCTGCACCTGTGAACGGAGCAGCGCCAACATTGATCGCCACCTTGTATATACTGCCTCCAGATTTGTTGCAACTTTCCAAGGTAGCTCTGATGCTATTCCGCAGCCAGTGCTTTATTCTTTTATCTGGCTGGATAACGTTGGAAAACAATTGCGAATCTGGTATTTTCAGACGGCATTTCCCTCTCAAATCTTTGTCCAAGACATTCAACCATAGCTCTAGCTTATCCCAAAGCTTACCATCTCGACTCGTGTCTCCTGGAGTCATGTTGCCTGCCAATGGTTGGCCCCCAGCTTCTTGGATCAGCTCGCTCAGTGTTCGCGCTCCCCAATTGAAGGTCTGGGGATACATGCTACTCCCACTCCCAAAGACTGAGTAGCTGAAATGCGGTAAGTCTCTCTTGCCTCTAAGACTCGATGCGAAGTTCTGGCCATTTCGGGGGATATCTCCATGGCCTGCAGTGCTACACGCGATCAGGAGGACGTCCTTTTCCGTCAAGCTTCTGACTCGCACTGTATCCAGCGGGGCCACGCCATGCACCTTCCAGGAAGGGAAACCGTGATGATACTGCTTAGAAACATAGGCATGTATGCGGTCGGCCAGCTTGACTGCGATGACGCCTGAAGTGCAAAAGCATATCCAAATGTTTCGAACTTTCTCACGTTCCTTCGGCAGTTGGGGTGAGATTGTCTGGCATCCAGGTGGTAATACCACCTCACTTTCAGCAGCAGGATTTGTTTGTGCAGTCAATCTGCGTTTCCATAGTTTGACTGGGTCTTGGACGATACGGCAGATCATTGGCTTTGGCTGATAATTTGGCGCTCCTCCACGATGCCACAGCGGCACTATAGATCCCAGTGGTGGAGCAAGCCAGTATGGGTCCGCAGGCAGCCGAAATCCCTTTTCCCGTCGGTGATCGTCATCGAAGCGACAATACTGTGCAGATGCACTCAGCGTGTCGGACATGATTACTTTGGCTTGAGAAAAAGACCAATAAACAGCATAGTTGAGTTCCGTTTGAGCTTTGGACAAGAGAGCAAGGCGCTCAAACTCAGGCAGATTCTCGAAAACATTCTTGGACGAAGCCCAGCCGAGCTTTATGATTAAGTCAGGCAAACAATTGTAGCGCTGAGAATCGGCGAGATTTCGAAGTCCAATCTCAGCGTCCATGAACCAGCCGATAAATGGAGCTGCAGTGTACTGTACGCCTCCAATGTCGAAGCCCAGTCTGCTCAGCACTGGAGCTGCAACCCATTTCAATCCAAGCTTCTCAAACGCAAGGCTGTATTTTGGGTGCTCAATGCTGACCAATGGGAAAAGAGACGGTGGAATCTCCGTTATAACCGGTTCGTCACCGGCTGCCATGGTAACCAGTGGGAGGAGATCCCATCGACTTCGAAACTGTGGAGGATTCCATCCAAGCTCGATGATGTCTTTGGTCAATGTCACGTTTGCAGGGTCCCCAAGAATGGTCCCATCAGCCTCTGTATACTTTGTCACGCTTAGCCTCGACATGGGACGGATTTGTGGGCGAGAATAGTGTACTCACTGCTGCAAAAGCCAGTATGTTTTGATTCCAGATCAGCGGACCTGTCGTTCCAACTCTTCGATGCGGAAATGCGAAGACTATAAAAGATCAGTCCTTTCCGACCTTTATTAGTATAGAAAATCATCACCAGTCGGCTGAATGTTGCCAGAGTTGAATGCTTCCGTCAGCCCTTGGATCAATTTTCGACCCATTTCGGCGCTTGTTGTTACATGGCGCAAATCACGCAGTCTGTTCTACTCATCAGCATATAGCGACCTAAGAATGATGATATACAACATACCGCAGACTGGTGTATTCGGAACGCATGATGCATTTCCTGGAATGCTTCCATGCAAGTCGAAGTCCCCAAAGTAATTCTTCCTCATTCTGGGTCCAGCCGCTACAAACATGGGTATCCGAGAGAGCTTTGCCATGCTCAAGTCCATTTGCTTGAACGGTATCGTGGACGAGCTCTTTTTGAATCTCGTCCTTTCGACTGCGAAGCTGATGATCGGACACGATCACGCCCTCGCGTCGCAACTGAAGGAGAAAGTCGTTGGCGTCTCGCAATACCTCTGGATAAGTGCGATCCCGGCCAACCTGCGGTTCGGTGGTATGTACCATTCGACCTGACTGGCAAAACTTGGGAGTGCATGATGTCGTTGCCAGAATGGGATAGGACTGGCGAATCAGGTCGAACTCCAGCTCTGGATTTTGGCTTGCGTAATCACACATTGCGACTTGTTCGCAATTGGGTGCAACATGACGTGGGCTTCTTTAAGGTGATTAGTTTACATAGACCATGTCCACGAGCGGGATCACAAGTCGAAGGATGATGATACGCCATCACAAGTCGAAGGATGATGATACGCCATCACAAGTCGAAGGATGATGATGCGCCATTACAAGTCAAACGATGATGATGCGCCATCACAAGTCGAAGGATGACAATGCCCTTATCACCCCTTTCGACAGAGATGCGAGGGCTAACCCTTACGACGAACCAATCTCATCTCCTAGAGGTCATCCAAGTGAGGAAGGCTGAGTCACGGGCCTAATAAAGAACCAAGCTAGGGTCCGTCCAGCGGAGTGTACCTTGTCAGACTCTACTCCATACCGTAGATCCCCGTGCAAAAGTGGTAGACAAGACAAGGGTGGCTTGGACAGTTATTCTCGGTCTCTTCAGACCCACTTGATTTGCCTCCAGTCTCTACATTTCCATTCCAACAAAATCTAGCCGTGCACTGATGGCTCGTCTACATTACGGTATCAAGAGAGCTGCGTCTCAGACAAACACCTGGGTCCATCCTTGCCATCGGTCGCCATGAACTGGATGGTTGCAGCGTCTGGTTATCAGGGTGGTTCTTGCGAACGCTCGACATCCCGATCTCAGCTATACAGCTCGATACTCGGGACTCCCGCCCTATTTCTGGAATTTCCATCTGTCTGTGCCTTATCATCACGTTTGAGAGTCGTGCACGCGTGGTCTTAGTACTTTCCGGGTAATTCTCAGACTACATCTGGCAGTGATTGACATGGTCAGGATGAAGCGATCCAATTCTATATCTGCAGGTAGTAGTGTTTGAGGAATTCTGGCGTGGTGATGACGTAGATAAGATGAATACACGCCAAGGATACACTCATCGATAAACAAACACCATCGATAAACTAACACCATCGATAAACACACCATCGATAAACTTACCATCGATAAACTCACCATCGATAAACACACCATCGATAAACTTACCATCGATAAACTCACCATCGATAAACACACACCATCAATAAACGCCAATAATCGTCATCACACCGGCTATTGCTTCGGTTGCCAATACTGGCTTTTGTGAATTGTGACCGCAGAAAACTTTGATAGCAAAATTCAGATGCGCTAACCCTTTCCAAACTCCAAACCCGACCTTTCCACCCCTTCAGTCTAATGGACCGTATCGCAGTGGAGCCTTGAAACTAGAATGCGTCATATTCTTCAAGAATTCAGGCAGGGGCGACATTGCCTCCTGTCCCTCCAGAAGAACGACTTGCTGTCCCGCCTACGAAGGAATTAGTTCCTACTATCTACGGAGCCTTACTTTCCATCATGGACTTACCGCGAAATGGGCAATGCGATGGCAGTGCAGCATACTCATGGCTGGAAAACTAATGGTGTAACGGATTGCGGTCCATGAACCAGTCCCAGCTGCAAGTCTTGCGCCGTCTCGAAGAGGTGGATCGACCATGTTGAAGTTTTCGGGAGCGTCTCGAATTGCCGTTGCCACATCTGGCCACTTGAAAAATCCTGTCCCCGTTCCTATGATCCAAGCTTTGTGATTGTGCTTGTGGAAAGGATGCATAGGCCGGAGTCGCATTCTCATAGATGATGTCCACTGTTGAACCGTTTTTCAGTCCCGTGAAGGTGGTTTTGCCGCGCGATTTCTCGTTCCAAAGCGCAGGCGGCAGTTGTTGTCGGAAGCCCTGGTGCGGTTCTGAAGCTAGAATCCAGGTCCCCGGACCGGTGTTGTTGGACATGAAGCGGAGAGTGTGGTCTGCCCTGCTTGGTGGGCATCTTCTTGGAAACGGAGCGAGGTCTTTCATTTCATCCAGCATGACGCCGCCAGCAAGCATTTCGCCAGCGATACCAATCTGTGCTTTGGATGTGGGCAATGTCATGATTCCATCTATGCGGTCTTCTCCAACACCTGGATATCGCAGAATTGCATGGCCTTGGATGATTTGCTCGTTTGACAATGAAGACATTCGGATGGTGTATTCTCTCCAAGGCTGATCCAGTGGTACCATCACACTGATCCTGTCTCCCATACTGACGTTGATGGCTTGGACCTTTTTGGGATGGACGAATTCGCCATCAGCTGCCACAACGTACATGTCGTGCTCGTCGATTGCGATGCGCAGTTCGTGGTGCGCGCCTGGGTTGATGAAGTTTATGAACAGGTACTTCTCACCTTCCTTGGCTTGTATGACCTCGTAATCGGAGTAGGTGTCTTTGCATTCTCTTTTGTTCAAGAATTGCGCGCCAATAGTAGGCTTCAAACAACCCATAGAGTCTCGAGGACCATGTTCGCCGTGAGCGTCCAGGACTTTCTGAGCAAGACAAGATGTGCGGCCCTTTCCGTTGGTGACTATAGATGCTGCGCAGGCAGGGGTCGCACCTGTGTCCCGGAACTTGATGATCACTATGTCCATTCCCTCATGATTCCAGTCCGAAACCATTAGATGGCGAGGATTCTTCTCGGCCCGATGCATTGCCTTGATATCTTCTTCCGCTTTTGATACGAGAGAGTAGGGTCGCTCACGCCATGCAGCTGGGCGTATCCATAACGGTCCTCGCTGCCCATCTGCAAAAGCAGGACCAAAATGTCCATGGTAAAAGTAGATGCCATACTGGCCACTCAAAGTGAATTCGTAGGTGAAGTTTCCGCGCGGTTCGATCGGCCATTGAGTGACACCGGGAACGCCATCGTTCCAGTACTTGTCCACTTGATACACGCCATGCCAGTGCATGGTGGCTTCACCGAGCAACTTGTTCTCGACATGAATTCGTAGGGTGTCGCCTTCGTCTCCTTCGATGAGCGGGCCAGGAGTGTCTCCGTTGATGGTCAAGTACGGCCTTCCATTTCCGTCTGAGATTCTTTCATGAGCAGGTTTCAGTAGCCATTGAGGATATATTTACCTTTACTCATATACTTGCTCCCCAAACTCAAGTTGTATTCCCGAATGCGCCCGGAAGCGACGTGGTAGAAACAGCCAAGGGCCATAATGATGTTCTTGGTACGCATCTTCCGGTACCAGAGTCAGCCTTGCGCAGTAGGGTCTCGTATCTCAGCCTGATTGCAATTTGTTGGCCAGAATTATCGGTCTCCAAAAGGTTGAGATGTTATTTGCCTTATAAATCCATCAGTCGCACGTCTAACATGTGCACAAGACTCAATGGTCAGTCTCTTTGTGGGTACTACAGAACTATAGTCTGATGGAGCCTTGTCTTACGATGCCAGCGTCGTTGCCAGGAAGCCTCGCATAGAACAGATGATTCTGGGCAGCGAGCCCGAGCAGGAGCACGGTCATCGATCGCGACAACTCGATCGTTTCAACGAGTCCTGTTGTGCTGTCTTCTTGCCATCTTTGGTGCGGTCAGAAATAGCAGGGTACCGTACTGAATACATGCCTGCGGATCCACCCCCGCACCGTTGGGCCTTGAGACGCCAACTTCGGCTCTCGGCTGAGCTACCGGATGGCCACCATGACCCCGAATGAGTTGCACGGCATGAAACCGTTTATGGAAAACCCCAGGCACACGGCCGATTGGTCGGTGGGCTGGGGGACATAGTCCAATAAAGTAGCCTCGCTGTTCCAGCCTCGAGATGGCGTTTACGAAATGAAGAAATTCACCAAAGTCATGACCGCTACAGAGAAAGAAGCGCGTTACAATCCTGTTTCGTCGAATGAAGAAAAGGGTTTCAAGAGCTTTCCGGGACGAACAAGACTTTTAAGTGCATCACTTGTGTTTTCTGTTGCTCTACACCTTTTCAACATTTCACCATGGAACCCAACCTCACCCTCGGCACTTCAGAGCACCAGTGGTGCCTCACCTCTATACACTCAGCCTGCGGGAGATCGGATCCCAGAGACTGTTTATTACTCTCTGAATCTGTCTATGGCGTGGAAGAATCCTGGTGAGTCCATCACTCGTGCGAATAGGCGTATCCATTAACAAAGCTCGTGAAGATGGTGGACACTGGAGACCAATGTTTGTCGGCAACGGGGAATCGCCAATCGCCACTTTTAATGCACACGAGGGCGATGTCGTGAAGATTAACATACACAACGAGTTTGGGATCCCAACGACTGTGCACTGGGTCGGCATGCACCACGGCAATAGCGCAACCTGGAACGACGGTACCTCTGGACTGACACAGTACCCAATCCTTCCACGAGCCAATTGGACCAGTACATTGAACACTACTGGCCAATGGGGCTTGAAATGGTTTTTAGATCACGTTTCTACTCCCAGCGTGGATGGGATGTATGGGACTGTATGGATCGCGCCTTCTTCGGCACGACCGCGACCGTATCATCTCATCTCTGCAGATCCTGTTGACTTGCAAGATATGAGGGATGCGGAGCAGAAGCCTCGACATGTCACAGTCTACAATTGGCAGCACAAGCCTATGGACTGGTTGCTCGGTCAGCTTCAGTCAGAGGGTTACGATCCTTACTGCTTCAATTCGATACTTGTCAACGGTAAGGGAAGGGTCCACTGCAAGCCGGAGTCACTCAAAGATATTGATGGAAAGCCTGTTGATGCAAATGGGTGCGTTAAGCAACCTACCGGTGCCGTTGCCTATCCAGATTGTACGCCTTCGAATGGGGAATATGAGGTAAGAGGCTCGAAAAGAATTCCGCTCAGCTCAATATTAACCAACTAAGGTCATCGAAACCAATAACCAAAAGTGGATGTTCATCAACTTTGTCAACCCCGGTCTCGAGCATCCTTATCGCATCAGCATCGACGAGCACGAAATGTGGGTAATTGCGAATGATGGTGGATTCATTACGCCGCAGAAAGTTGATGCCATTACCTTGACCAATGCCGAAAGAGTGACAGTCATGGTCAAACTTGACAAAGATCCCAAAGATTTTGCAATCCGCTTCTACGCCTTGAGTCGTCTTCAATTCATTCAAGGCTACGCAATTCTTCGTTATCCCCATCGCACAACCGGACGACTCCTAGGACAAGCATATCCCCGTCCAAGTGAAGACCTCGGCGTCTTGGAACTAGACGGCACACCCAAACCTGGTGTGAAACTCGAACTCAAAGAGACGCAACACCCATTTCCACCGTCCGCACCCCCAGTGGCATCGGATGTTACGCTTCACTTCAGAGCCACAGGCGCACCGGACCCATACAACCCCTACATAACGAATTGTTCCCTCAATGGCGTCTCCTGGCAGATATTCCGCGGCCTCCGCGAACCTCTGGTCATGAATCCAAAGCGCAAATTCAAGGAACCGAATCCCATCGTCACGGACCTACCGCTTGGAAGCGTAGTGGACATCATATTGCAAAACGACTTGCCCGTGTCCATACCAATGTACAAACACAACGACCCAACATACCTGCTAGGAAACCGTGCTGATGCCAAATTCCCTTGGGTCAACGTTGCTGAGGCGCAAAAAGAACAGCCCGAGTTGTTCAATCTCGAGAATCCACCATTGGGGTATCTACACGAGTTACCTGCTGGAGGTTGGCTTGCTGTGAGATGGAAAATCACGCAGCCGGCTATGACTATGTTCCATGCGTTTCGCGTGAGGTATTTCGTGCTCGGCATGCAAGTTCCATTGTTTGAAGGGGATGATCATTGGCCGGAGATTCCGAGGGGGGTTCGTGATCAACCGCATGTGGAATTTGATTTGCCAGAGCATATGGGTATATTCGATTGAGCAGAGCGCGGTATGTTCTGGATAGGCACTGGGTTGTTGGAATACAAAATCGTGCACGTCCTGTTCACCTGGTTATTCGTAGGCACATGGTGTGTCATAGACTTTGCCTTTGAAGTTAGTAGGAAAAGAACGATTACGTGTTTTGGATTGGCCATCTCGGCGTTTGAGCGACTCGCGATTTTCGCAGTGGTAGACTGGAAATGATGTTCTTTTTCTTCTAATCGCTTTGCCGTCGAAATCTGTGAGATGACCTGAGATCTGTATGGCCCCATATCTGCATTTGGTGGCACACGACCCCAGACGGCTCCGCCATACTCTGGAGATAAGGCCCAGATAGGAAATGTAATTGCCGAACGAGGAGCCCTGTCTTCATCCATTGCTTCAGCACTTTCCCATCCTCCTTGAGTGAACCTAAAGGCTTGATCGAACGAAACCCTCTTGGCTAGGCGCCAGATCGGACAAATAGAGACGCAGGCACTGCCGACATCCATTTCCTGGACGCAAGACCGAGATCCCGGATTCAGGAGACGGGTTTACATCTACAGAGAGGGCGTAGTGACGTTGTTCAAGGGACATCACTGTAGGGGTTTCTCAATCCAGGGAGTCCAAGTCCGATATTCCGGTTGTGCTCGTGCTTCAGGCGTCCGTCCAGCCCTACTATCATCCAGACGCTATTTTGGACTGGGTACTGGGGTGTACATAGTAGAGGATAGGGCCCAACTGCTGTCTTTGCACATCCCACCTTCCTTGTGATGTACTACTGTAGGGGTAGAAGGGGGTTTGAAGGCCTTTTGCCATCTGCTGACGATCGGGAGAGTAATGCGTATCGATTGCAAAGGCGATCCCCTGCATGATTGCTTCAAACGCCTATCTATGCTCGCCAAACTATTGCTCAGCACTGTGACCTATGGCGACTCACGAGCAAGAAGGAAAGATCCTATGCCCATGCGATGCTGTCAACGCGGAGCATGCAGTGTTGGAGAGTACAAATCTACCACGAGACACTCATGGGAGAAGATGGCTTCTCGGAGTGCTTGCACTTATCTCTGTAACTTTTCTTTGGGGTATGGACGGGATTCAGACGCGCGGACATCGAGCTTGATCTCAGGTCTCGGGAGCGACTATCTAATGCCGACGGATCCAGACACTAAAATAAGGCTTTACATGCAATTGTGTAGAGCATGGCGAAGGTGTATATTGTGATTTTCCTTGCTGGAGTACTAACGTTGATACCGACCTCAATGTTGGCCTTTTTAGGTGCTACCTAGCGAGGACGATATAGGTTTCGAGGTGAGAATTACCTAATCAGATTCTCTTTACTAAGCGTGGCTGTACACCACAGGGTTCCTCAAATCTGACTGCACAGGGCGCTCGGACCCACCATCCCATTTCAATTTCCACGTATACACCAACTTATCGCTCAATTTACCACCACCATGGCGCCTAGAATACCCAAAAGAAAGACTGCAAGGCGAGAATATGACACCAAGAAGAGAATGCGATTTTTCCAGGCCTGGAATTACAAGAATGAGGCCGACGGCGTCGGTACAATCGTATACCTCCCTGAAATCAATATACCAACTTCTACCGCACGTGTTGGCTTAAACTACGAGAACTTATTGGTGATGCAGCATTCAGATCACAGAGCAGTTGCATCATAGGGCGGCCTACCAAAGTATCTGCTTCAGATCTTACCCGCCTTACGAACCAAGATGACCCCATACACGAAAAAGGCTGGCAGGAACAAGCCAATTCCTGCCCCGGCAAGCCTTCCGCAAAGACATTACAGCGTCACGTATACAATGCAGGGACTAGGCGATTCAAGAAGCGTTATCAGAAGCAGATATCCCAGGCAAATCGGCCAAAGAAGGTTGAATACGGTAAGAACACGAGAAAAAGATCCTGCTAGGCTTCTGGAGTTGGATTTGGTTCACAGATGAAGCCCATTTTCAGTCAAAAGAACTCGCCAATGCACCTGAATATGAGCTACGCTTTCCAGGGCAAGAGAGAGGTGTCAATGAGGAGCTAGAAGGCGTTTTGGATGTTACTATTCACGTCGCCGGCGGCATCTCATACAACAAGAAAGGAAACCTCATATTCTACAAGGATCCGGCTGAGCCATCAGAGAAGGTCCTTAGGCAAGTCAAGCAGCCTAAACAACTCAAACACGAGCTGGATTCAGTGTACCAAGCCCGGCTGAAGGTCTGGTAAGATCTTGAGGCAAAGGAGGACGAAACACGAAAAGGAAACTGCATGACACAGGTTTTCTACGCCAAAAAGACACTGCCGCAACACATTGAAGCTATTCAAGCCTTGGAGAAGCGTCACCAGCGCAAATACTGGCTTCAAGAGGATGGTGATCCTTCTCACGGAATCAAGTCATCTAACAGTGACCCTGCAGTCATAAAAAGAGAAGCAGACTTTCTATTACTTATTCACCCTCCTCAATCATGTGATCTCAATCCCATCGAGTCTTGTTGGAACATCATTAAGTCCAGATTAGCTGGCAGGAGGTGGTCGTCGGTGGCTCATTTCAAGGATGAAATCCAGGCAGAATGGGACAAGATAACGCTCACAATGATACGGAAAAGGATCAGAGAGATGCCAGAGAGATGTAAGATGATTCAGCAAAAACCAGAGATCCATTGCAAGTCAAACGTGTCGTAAATAGCATAATACATTCAAGTTCAAAAGATGGGATGGTGGGTCCGAACGCCCTGCGCAGTTAGATTTGAAGAACCCTGTGCACCACTAGCGCGTAGCTTAATCCTTTTTTAAGACTAATTATACGCTACTATCCAGCCAGCCAGCTCGCGGACAGGCGGTATAGGTAAATCCCAGCACGGGAGTAAAACGGGGTCTAATCCATGAGATAAAACCAATCCAAAGTCCTAATCATACCTTTTACACCTCCTAATCTAGAAGAAAGAGGCTTTGGACAAGTACAATACTTATAGACTCCATCTTAAAAACTAATAGTAGAATCTTTAACCAGAAGTCTCCAAATTCGACAATCCGTGTGTTACAGATCACCTCAAGACCGAAGAGCAGGGACAACGGGACTTGCAGAGGATGGTTGGATAACAAGAAGTTGTTGTTAGGACTGATGTGGAGTGGAATCCGTTGGGCGCACAAGAGGGGACTGGTGCAACCAGGTCAGTCCTAAGAGAGAATAGTACGTGCAGGAGTCACGTGATATTCCCACAGTTCCCACAGCACTTGGCATTGCCCACAGTGTGGGAAGTGTGGGAATACACCTTGGCACCCAGAACCAGAAGGGTATATAGGGAGGACGTTGGACGGACTTTCCTTTCTCTCTTCGTGGTTATCTCATGTTATGTTTCTCACATAGGAGCTTCTTCAACCTACTACAGTAACGACCTTTTACTTAGATACAATCAAGCACAAGTCATATGCACACGAAGCAAGCCCACCCCCAACCTTCATACTAACCGACAAGCGTTCAGGATTGATCTGAGGATCAAATCGGTTAGACGACAATTGAATTGGGAGATACATCGGACGGCTAGGATCTAGTGAGCCTCCAAAGAACCTGAGCAAGGAAAGGTACTTAAGGTAAGTACTTCCAGACTGATATTGCCCTTACCCCAAACCCGCGGACCAGAACAAGAGAACACAGGCGTCAAGAAGGTCTTGACATAATCAACTGTGTTGAGAAACGAGCTCCCCGTAACATCGTGGTCTTTCCGCTATGACATACTCTCTACAACGACACCTCTATTAGGCTTCTTAGTTCTCTACCTAGAAAATAATGGAAGCTTAATCCAAATCCATACGCCATAAATTAAGAATTTTTTTGGCAGATTAAACGACGGAGAAGTAATTTCAATCTCTAATTTAAGAACGAAAGCTCCGTGAAGTCTGTATATCCTCAAATCCATCTCTCCAACTATCTTCTGCTTGAAAATCACAACCTAGAAGACTAATACATGCCGATCTATTGCACGATCAAACATGCAGCCACGCCATTCTTCTTTAATTGCAAAGCTCCATCGTAAGACGTGGATTCGGTCTTCACAAGAAAATAAAGGAGAGCTGAGCAGTGGCAAAGGTAAATATAGGTCTCAAGTCCATCATCATTGAAGCCAAAGCTGCTGATCTATCTACTTGAAGTGGTCTAGCCGTGAAGACCAAAAAGAGCCGTCTACCACATCCGTGACTGCAACCATACCTATCGCCTCATTAATGAAACAAAAACACAACATGACCCTCCCCATTTTCATAAACGCCAGCTCGCCATGCCAAAAAACACCAATCAGAAATTTATTGCCGACAAGAGGCTATCGCCAACTTGCCTGTTCTCAGTGCGCACATCTCCCAGCTCCGGATTATACCCACCATCTAGCACCAAACTCTGCAACTTCCGTCCGCACCAGCACTGACAGCCCAAGGATGCTTAGGATGCCAGTCGAGTCCAAGAACACCGAGCGCGCCCTTCACCTGATGACCCTTCAATACTTTTAGTGGCACAATCGTCGCGTTCTCCATCAAATCGCCAACAACCTTTCCATGGAATATCTGCAAAGAACCGTCATCACTAGCATCCGCGAAAAGCGGTAAGCCACCTTGATGGAACTTAACAGCCCGAATAGCCTTCTCATGGTATCGAAGCGTCTTATACGGTTTGGAGGAGAGATCAAGATCATGCCAGAGTAAGCGACGATCGTAAGAACCAACGATGAGGTTGTCGCCTCCAGGATGGATATCCATTGATGAAATCCAGCGAGCACCCGGTTGTAGAATCTTGACCAGTTTCTGTTGGGAGAGATCGTAGGAACGGACGCCTCGTTGTGTAGCGACGAAAAAAATGGGTTTAGAAGGATGGAACTGTGCTGTCTGTGGTAGGCCCTTGAGTTTGCGGAAGGGAAGTTGTGTGAGGTGCTTGGAGAGGGTATGGATGGCGACAGCGTGACTCTGACCCTTTGGAGAAACGGTGGAGAAGTAATCACCGCGTCTGTGCCATGCGACCACTTTGATGGGAGATCGGACTGTTGCGCTTAGTAGAACGCCATCATCGATGAAGTCTTGTTCTGGACGAGCCCAGCGTGCTGAAGGCTCTTTGTTGATGTTTTCGTTAGCGTTGGTATTATTGCCGTGGGTTTGGTAACCGAATCCTGCGTCAATGGCTTCGCGGGATTCAACCTCGATTTCGGGATTGACCATGCTGAGACCGTATGGAATGATGAAGTAGATGCTTTCTTGGACAGCAGCAGCGAGAATGACAGTGTCGAGACTTGGACGCCATGTGACCACATCCACTGCGTCTTCACTAGAAAGGCGCTTGCTCCATACCTGCCGACCCGTGTCGATTTCCCAGACGCGAACATAGCCATCATCTCCGCCGCTTGCAACGTGAGTGCCTGTTGGATCAACAGCAACTGATCGTGCTCGACTGGAATGTTCTCGGAAGATGTTTGCGCAGACTGTGGGGAATGGCCGAAGCTCATCAGGACTTGGAAGTTTTGGTAAGAGTGACTCAGGATCGATGTTGAGTTTGCTGCGGCGGACTCGAGGAGCCAAGTACAAATCGAGACATCTTTCGAAAGTCAACTTGACATTGTCGTAGCCAGGAACCTTGCGCAAAGCACCATAATCTGTAGAGAGATACTCTCTGTCGCGATCTTCTGGATCTGTAGCTTCCCATTGTGCCTTCTCGTTCTTGTCGGGGAGATATTCTGGTGGTGGATGGTAGCTGTCTTCGTAGCCTGGAGGTGGTAATTTGGGCGCGGGAATGTTCATAACATGGTCTGGTCGCGGCTTTTCGTCTGCCCAAATATCGTAACTGATAACGTCTTCCTCTTCCTCATCCTGCTCTGCTGGAGGCTTGTACGGCTGAATTCGTCCTTCCCGAATTGCCCTCACGATCTTCATAACCCGTTTCGCTTCATGCTTGGATGGAACGAATCTCCGCTTTGGCTCCGGAGCTGCGCTCAATGGCATAATCTCTTCATGGCTCGTGAAGTATTCCACCATATCTGGGTACGGATCGTATCCATCTTCTGGGACCTCATTGCGGGTAATCCGCTTCAAGACTTCCAATTCGTCGCGGCTGAGATTGAGAGGCTTTCCAGTTGCTGGATCAGTCAGACCAGTCCATCCCTTTGGAATATCAATGCTGTCGAGAAGTGCGTCCAAGGCCTTGCCAGTGGCAGGCCGCATGATTTTCTTCCCATCAATATCGTAGCCAATATGCGGGTAGGAGTCGTAGAAGGAAAGGGGGATATCTCCAATGGTATTCGTAGCCTCCTGAGCATCTGAATCGTCGGAATCGTAGACTGGGTCAATTTCCTTGTAGATGTAGCGAGTATTTCCGTTTGCGTCGGTGGTGACAGTGTAATTGGGCCTCAGTTCGTCGTCTTCGTCCTCGAGGTCTGGCACCATGTCCTCGTCGTCAAAGTCCCCATCCATAAGCATTGTATGCATTGCTGCTTGAAGTGAAGTCCCGCTGCCTTCACCAACACCCTCTCCTCTCACAACTCCACCACCAACCACCGTCTTTGCACCAGCACTCGTCTTTCCACTACCCTTCTGCTTTGGCGCCTTATGGCGTTCGGTTTTGTGTTCGTTTTCGTCACGCGCGCGTACTCCAGTATCGTTGCCTTCATTTGGGAGGTTAGAGAGCGTGCCCACGACAGATTCGTCCCGACGCTGGCTACTATCGACGAGCTGCCGGAGCCCGACGACACCATTGTTTGAGCTGCTTTCCTCAGTAGCACTTGAAGGACCTGAGGGCCTCTTTCGCTTCTTGTTCTGAAGCGACATTCTGATTATCGTAAGTTCTTGTTCTTCAGTCAAGCCTTCCTGATGCGCGGGCTAGAACTAACTGCAGAAAAAAGTTGGACAGGGGTTCGGCGAGACAGCGCCGCATTATTTTCCCCACCCGTGACCCATCACCACCAAACCCATCCCCATCACCTTCACCCAGTGCAACTTTGTGACATTCATACAACTCCATATACACACCGAATCATTCCCCGGAGAACTACAATAAGGTGGTGAGCTCAGAGAAAGCGCGACTGGGCCTGGCAACAGAAGCCTGAGCAACCTGCACTCGCGACTTACCTTGACCCATACAACACCTCGAAGCACCTGTTACTACACCAAGGCATCGCATCAGAACCACAACCACACCTACCATTCTGACAATCCTACAACCTCCGCAACCTACCATCCATCGCATACACTCCTTACCTTCACACATCAATCATGTCTTCCAACAGGGACGGCCGTCGCGCCTCTCGTCCAGATGGAGGCTCCGACAATGGCCGCGACAATCGGGACAGAGATACCTACCGAGGAGATAGAGCACCTCGAGACCGTCGAGATGACCGACGAGACGACCGACGCGACTACGATCGACGAGGAGGTGGCACCTACGATAGTCGACGCCCTCGCTTCAATGACGACCGCCGCGACCGACGCAACGACCGTTGGGACAATGACCGCTCTTACCGAGCTGGAGGAGACCGACGTCGTCGTTCTCGCAGCCCCCGTCGTCGTACTCGTAGTCCTAGACGTCGCTCTCGCTCAGCTTCACGAGACCGATCAAGTCGCCCACCCATTGATGCAGAAGAGCAGAGACAGGAGAAAATAAAACTTGCAAAGAGACTTGAGGCTACTGCAAAATGGAAGGCCGAGAGGCAGGCAAAGCTTGATGCAGAGAAAGCAGCAGCCGAGCAGAATCGCTCAACAGCACCAACCACACCGGCAGCAACTGCTTCAGCAGCCCAGTCTCCCGGTACACCACTGCCAGAAGTTGCTGACTCTGCACCCAAGCCAAAGTTTGACCCGAAAAAGATTGCAAAAAAAGCCAAGAGCTTAATCCCAGGTGCCAAAGCAGCACTCGGTCAGGACATTTCAATTCCTGTATCAACTAAGTCAGAAGCACCACCCAATGCTAACAGACCCAGTCTGACTTCTTCAGGTTTCAAGTCTGGTAGGTCGCAAAATTCTTCTGATACTGCTGGCACTACTAACAATATAGCAGGTACTAAACAACCAATTACCAGCAAGGTCGGTGGATTCGGGCTCAATGCTAGCGGCCAAGCTGCAGCTGATGGCCCGGCTAATAAAGCAATGGGTCTCGACGATGAGCAAGATGAGGCACGAACTTTAGAGAAGCTTCCTACATTTTCTGACAATAATTATGAGGATACTGCGCAAGCTAACAGTCCCGACGACACGTCAGAGATGGGTGAAGATGCAGGCATCCAACAAGAACTTGCCTCCCTTGCAGCCCGTCGAGCCGCAGCTGAAAACGAAGCCATGGATTTCGACACCAACGGCGATGCTGCAATGGAAGGCGTCATGACCGAGGAGCAACCTGATGCCATGGAGGAAGACGTTGACCCACTTGATGTCTTCATGTCTAACTTGGACATGCCCGAGACTGACGTTATGAGCATGAAGAAGCGCCCTGAGGCTCTTTATGGAGAAGATGTTTTGGGAGAAGAGGCGGAAATTGTTGAAGACGATGAGCTGGCCAAATTCGCAGCTCGAAAGAAGAAAAAGGAATTGAAACCAATCAATCACGGCAAGGTCGAGTATGAGCCTTTTAAGAAACAGTTCTACATCGAGCCAGAAGAGCTTAAGGACATGGACGACGCTGAGTTGCAGGCACTGCGCTTCGAATTGGATGGAATCAAGGTCCGCGGCAAGGACGTGCCCAAGCCGCTACTCAGCTGGCCCCAAATGGGATTATCAGTCCCAGCTCTTGAAGTCATTCAATCTCTCAAGTACGAGAAGCCCACTCCTATCCAGAGTCAGGCAGTACCTACCATCATGGCTGGACGAGATGTTATTGCGGTTGCCAAGACAGGATCTGGCAAGACCATGGGTTTCTTGCTTCCCATGTTCAGACATATCAAGGACCAACGCCCATTGAGCAAGAAGGACGGACCGATTGCAATTGTTCTAGCGCCTACCCGTGAGCTCGCCAATCAGATCCACGGTGAATGCAAGCCGTTCCTTAAGGCGCTTGGTCTTAGAGCTGCTGTCTGTTTCGGTCAAGCTTCACTTAAGGACAACATCGACAAGATCAAACTCGGTGTCGAGATCGTTGTGGCTACACCTGGCCGCCTGATCGATCTCGCCACTGTCAACAACGGCCAGCTTTTGAGCTTCAAGCGTGTCACCTATCTCGTCCTTGATGAGGCTGATAGGCTGTGGGACATGGGCTTCGCACCACAGGTTAATGCTCTCATTCACCAAATTCGGCCTGATCGGCAGTTCGTTATGTTCAGCGCAACCTTTCCTCCCAGCATGGAGGAGTTAGCTCGCAAGGTTCTGCGGAAGCCTGTTGAGATCATTGTCGGAGGTCGTGCCACGGTAGCACCGGAAATCGAGCAGATTATTGAGGTTCGTGCGCAGAACAGCAAATTTGCTCGACTGCTTGAAATTCTTGGCGAGGCGTATCGCGACGAGACCGAAGATCGTACGCTCATCTTCGTTGACCGTCAGGAAGCTGCGGATGAGCTTTTCTTGGTCCTCACTCAGCGACAATTTGCCGTTGGATCCATGCACGGTGGTAGAGAGCAGTCAGATCGCTCTTCGACTATTGAGGACTTTAAGTCTGGTGCGCTGCCAATTGTGGTCGCAACCTCTGTCGCTGCTCGTGGTCTCGATGTGAAGCAACTGAAAATCGTGATCAACTACGACGTGCCAAGTCATTTGGAGGACTACATCCATCGCGCCGGTCGAACTGGCCGTGCTGGGCAGACTGGCACTTGCTACACCTTCATCACCGAGGAGCAAGGTCGTTTCGCACCTGATCTTTGCAAAGCTCTTAAGCAGTCCGGCAAAGAAATCCCTGAGCCGCTCAAAGCGTTGCAAGATGACTATTTTGAGAAGGTCAAGTCGGGCAAGGCAAAGGCTTCGTCTCGCGGCTTTGGCGGACACGGTATTGAGAAGATCGATGCTGCTCGTGATGCTGCGCGTGGTGTGCTTGGTGGTAAATACGCGACTGAGGACAAGGAAGGCGGTGACAAGGCGGTTGCGAAGGACAAGGAGCCCGAGATCGTCATTCACTCCATCGCCGATGCAGCTAAGCAAGAATCACAATCGCCTAAGCCTACTGAAGACGCCGCTCATCCAAAGATTGAGGTCCATAAGCGTGAGAAGGTTGATACGAAGGGAATGGATCCTCTTGCTGCGGCGAAGCTGGCCGCTAGTCGCTTGACAGGACGTCTCACCCAGCCCAATGCCCTCCGCAGTGGACAGTCCGTGGACAATCGTGGTCCAGATGCTGGAGACTATCATGCTACTCTCCAGATTAACGATCAGCCGCAGAAAGCGCGTTGGGCCGTTACCAATCGCACGAATGTGTCCAAGATTCTGGAATCCACGGGTGTGTCCATTACTTCCAAAGGTATCTACTATGCTCCGGGCAAGGAGCCAACCGCGCCAACCGATCTTCCGAAGCTGTATCTTCTCGTAGAGGGCGACTCGGAGGCTAGTGTCATGGAGGCGATGCGGGAGTTGTATCGTTTGTTGAAGGAGGGTGCCATCATGGCGGCGGAGGCTGAATTGAGAGCTCCACGAGCTGGCGGCAGATATTCTATGATCTGAGGAGATGAGGAGAGGCAGCGGAAGAAAAAGGGACTAGGATTTTGTAAATTACGATACCTAATGGGCGGACATACCGATTTGGCACCTTGAGAGTGCTTGGTCGTGGCATAAATAGGTTCAGATATTTAAGTAGGGCTTAGAGATAATGATGAGAAATTTAGCTAGTTGCTTAGAGATTTTGATCTCGGTTCTGAGTTCACTTCTTGTTTGGAGGAGTTTGATGCTAATCGCTAACAAATAGCAACTTCTGCACAGCACAGCGAACAACCACACCTTCAACAGGAAACAATCTCGACGTCCAGGTTCCGAAGACTCTATCCATTACATCAAGTGAGTAAGACATTACGACACTATTAGCTATGGATAGTCGACCCTAGTACTCACAGTCATGCAGCGTTAATAGCACTACATCACCGCGGGCTATCACACAAGTAAGCACACTTTAATTCCCGCGGCATCGCGATGTTTTCCAGTACTGATAAATCTGTAGCTTCACACGAATCATTGATCGGTTGTATACTGTTCAATTGCTTTGCAACCGCGATGCAATTCCAGTACTGATAAACCTGTAGCCACCTTCCGACGGCATCATCAACCTCATTCAATTAAGTATGCGCTCGTCAGTGACTGTGACATTGCGAAACGATCCTAGAACTAATGGACGCGTAGCATTAATCGCACGATATCGCTGCGTATGACCAGTCAAGTACATATCCTCATATGCCCTCCACACAACCATACGATTCCAGTACTAACAAAACAGTTGCAGCAATCGCTCGATACCGCCGCGCATACTCAATCAAGTACGTATCCTCCCTTCACAGTTCCATCGCTACCCTTTCCCAATACTAACAAACTCGTAGCTCCATCCAAACCAACATCATCGCAAACATGCAAAAACGTACGTACTTTTCAATACAACTCATGCGCCTCACAGTTTCTCTGGCTAATATGCGACAAAGAAGAAGCCACATGACTCCCTCCCGCTCCTCTTCGTCTTCAACAAGCTCTCGGCCCCGTAGCGATGCCAATTCGATCCTACCCATCGCCAACTCCCTCTCCACTACCCTGGACGGAAACGTAGGAGCGATCCCAATGCAGCTGATTGTTGCGCCTCCCGTGGGTCCTCCGATGCAGCCGAACGTTTTGCTTCCCATAACTTCGGTAATGCGAAATAAGATTATCCGAGCTTGGGTACTTCGTCCACTTCTGATTGCCGGTGTGGTGGTTTTGGTTGTGGCTGCGACTGGGGACTATTTGCGGAATTGTAAAGGCGTTTTAGAGTGGGGCTTGAGTCTGGAAGAGATGGGATGGAGGTGGTGAGCTTCGATAATTCGGGAAGGGCGTGAATTGGAATTTGTGGGCACTCTCCGGTCAGACATAAATGATGGCTAAGTGACGATAAAGACCTCATTATTTCCTTGTTTGTTGTGTGGCAGATGATGATAGGTCATAATCAAGCTAGACACTAGGTGAAACAAACAGTTTGTAATTGTCTAGCTATCTTCCAGTAGTGGAGTTCAATCTTGCAGATGTAGGTGTGATGATTATATATATCTGCATTTTCAATTCTTTCCCAACTCCTATTGCAACATCCGAACATATACTATTAGACCCCCAAAAAGGCTATGAAACGATATGGCAATAATTCGGAGGCCAAAATACTTATAGAGAAGGTTGCAGGCTTAACTGTGGGGGCGTTTGTTGAGGAATTCCTCACCGCGTTCAATCAGTTACAACAGAGATTTCAGACATTCTTCAAGGTCTTGAAAAAAGTGTATACGCCCATACCAAGGCCTGTCACAATGAGGCTTTCCATGGGACACGCCAGCAGCACAGCTACTCCGATTAATGGCAAATCTGTCTCTGGGGTCGTTTTCTCCACTTCGCGGGGTGTTGAAGGCTTGACCATTTTCACTGTTTCGAGGTGTATCGAAGGTTCAACCGAATTTGCACCCATCTTCTTAAGCTGGGAAGACTTGGAACATTCAGAGCCTGTATCCGAGGCTTCTTTTCCAAGTCCAGATCGCATACCGAATCCGAATCCCGTATAAAATCCAAATCGTTTTCAGAGTCCGAGTCCCGCGCAGAGTCTGCATTAATGACTAAATCAACTTTCTTCCGGATAGTTGCTGCTGGATACAGTGGCTTTCTGATCTCATGCTCGAGGACAACATCTTGTAGCCAAGGTTCCATCAGCAAACTGCAGCACTACGTCGCTCCTCCGGATCGATTCGCATCATACATCTCAGCATAGCATAAAATCTTCCTTATCGTTCTCGTCATCAAATGTCTCAAACCATTTCTCCAATGCTGGGAGCTCGGCGAGGTCTTCTTAGATCCGCACCCGGCCTCCATACCCGAAATGGGCGTTGTCAAATCCTGTGTGACCACGATTCAAAAGGGACCTGAGGAGAATCCCGATACTCAGCTCCATTTCGAAAAGATGCTGCAACTCGCTGTAACATTCGTTATCGTCTTCGGCCAAAAAGGTGTCATGACCGGCCATCAAAAGGACCAGTTGAGTTCCAAGTGTCCAAATGTCTGTCTTTTCGTCCCAGGGGGTGCCAATCACCATCTCGGGGGATTTGAACTTGAGGGGTGCAACTGCGTCGATATGTTGCTTGTCGGTGAAGCGGGCAAGAACCCAGTCACAAAGCGCGACATCCAGGGCCTGGAATTCGTTTTCGGTAGGAAATGGACTCAGATAGACTTCTCTCAGGTTTCGGCTGGGGAATTCCCAGGTGTTGTATTCTTGCATGTACTCGCAGTCGATGTCGTACCTTTTCCGCTCACGGAGTATAACGTCATTGTTGTTTTCCGGGCAGTTGGAGTCGGATGCGTCGGGAGGTACCATGGAGTATTTCTCACTAACGGCATTCTGGTCAGGTAAACGGTTCATGATATTGTCAGACTTGATATCTGGTGATGGTCAGTAAGTCAATTGGAAAAGAGGGCGAGCGGCATAACCAACCAGAGTTTACCACACCAGCATTCTGAGCATGGTCAAGCGCAAGAAGAATTTGCTTGAGAAAGTTCTTGATGCTTCTAGGCGGGATTGAAATATATGGAAATTGATCCACTAAGCTGTGTAAAGTTTCTGCCATGAGGTCGAAGCTAGGAACTCATGAATAACAGAGAAATCATGAAGGCTGAAACGATTGAGATTTTTTCAAGTGGTATTCTTCACCAAAAGACAGAGTACCACATGTGATTTTATATTCGCGCAATGTGGATGATAAACACACGGAAACATACCATGGCCATCGCCCAGGAGAAAAGGATATGTACAATGCATTCTTCGAGTGGATGGAAGACTTGCCAAAAGTGGAGGATACCCCGTTAGAGGAAAACATGATGAGAATACCTCCCACTCTCCTAGAGCAGTGGCAGAAAAGTGGATAAACATTTAGCCATTGGATCAAGGGCACGAATTTCCTTGGAGATAAGCCACAGAGGGTGTCCATGAAACTTCCTGTCGCTCTCTTTGACTGTTGGCATCAGAATGGCATTCAAGTCGACAACGTAGAGAACATCGCGGGGTTATACAGCCTCTATCAAGAGTGAGTTGCAAACCCTTCCGATAGTAAAATGCTTAGGCCAGTCGTCAAGCCTCTAGCAAATGTGGGCGAGAACCCGACAGCATACGATACAGGTGCATTTGGTTTTGTCGAACAAGCGATCAAGGAAGATCGGGCAATCGATCCCCGCGCGAATTGTTTTGGACCAGCCGCGGAGTCCCTCGCAGATGGCGCAGTTTCCGGCGATGAAACCCGACACACAGCGGTTTCATCAGGTGTGTTGGACGGCCTCGGTTTCTGACCGTGCCAAGCACTGAGCCAGTAAAATACAGACCGGGCGCTTTTAGGAAGTGGCCATCGGCAATCCCAAATCCTTCTCAGCCTCGAAGAAGTGTAAGGAGCGCATCAAACAACCAAGCCTACGGTGGCAACAGCAGTTTCCATTCATACGGCGGAGGCCAACTCAGTGGCCGTCAGTTTTACGGAAATGACCAGTCACAAGGCCCACAGTACAATGGCAACGCTCAGTCTTGTGGCCAGGCCTACAGCGGCCAATTATATCGCGGATCCATGAGTGGCAATCCCGGCGACAGCAAATCTTATGGTTATTTGAGTGGTAGACCCTACGGCAACAATGGCCAGGGAGCCAAGTCAAGAAATCCAACTTTTGTAGATGAGGATCGTAGAAATGGGAGGAGAGTTATTCGCGAATGCCCCACAGAGGACAAGGAGAATTCAGTTCCAGGGACAAATCTCAAGAATTAACGCAGGTCGCATGCGCAGCTCGAGGAAAAGGAGAGTTGAAGGGCAGGGTGTACAGGGATCCAACGGGAATTGCGATTATTTCGAAGGATTTCAAAATTTTACGGATCTGGTAGCGGTTATCGTGGTTTTGGGCAAGTTTGTACTCGAAAAATGCAAATCTTTTAGGACTAATGCGTTTCCTTGGCCATGAGAGTGACCTTTTGAATCCCGCAGACTGATCCGGACTGAAATTCTTGGAGCTGTGACGCCGGCCTTGGTCCAGCCGTTGGAGAATTAGTGGAGTCGAGGCTTTCCGCTGCTTTCAGAATCCCAACCCGGATTTGATTTCATCTTCAGCATCCTTATCAGAATGTTCTAGTCCCAAGCTCTTATTCTAACGTATCGCTTCGGGAACCGAAAAGTGTCCCATTTTCTTCCCAGGAGACATCAGACTGCCTATTTACTCAGCATCGCTTCTACATTTCTATGATAGGTATTTATTACTGCCTAGAATTGATCGGGACTTGTGTACTGGTAGAGGATTGGGAATTGTGAATGACGTGGTGTGAGTGGAGGGAGGGAGAGAAAGACGAAGGTTAGGGATGATACAGGGATATGTCCCGAGATTTAACCGAAAGGCTTGGATACCGACACCCGGCGGGTGGGTCCAGATGAAAGCCAAAATCGACCTCGTCTGAACTTGCTCAACCACTTTCTCCCATCACAATATATCTATACTCATCAAAGTGCTCACTAGATGCATTCAGTACTCTTTCATGATGTCCCAAATCGTCTCTGGATTTTTGTCCATACATCTCGGTTGTTGTCGGTCATCTAGGCGGATTGCCTCTAGGAGGCATATTGGCCATTCTAATGACCTTCGAAGCAATGCAGCCTCACTTCGCTTCATCAGCCACGCTTTTAACATCCTCAGTTGAGCCTTCGTGGAAATTTAGAAGCGCAGAAGTACGGTGTTCAGTTTGTTAGTACTATTTTCTTTTTGATATCGACATGATCCTACAAAGCTTCGAGATCTGATTCTGGAATGGATGGCCTTTTCCCTATTCAAATTGCCATTGGGGTATATGTTGCAGAGAAGCAGTCTCCCCGAACTTGTATTTGTGGTAGTGGGCACTGCTTCAACGTAAATGGGCGAGCTCAGGTGACATTCTTAACTGACCTGCTCTAGTATCATTGCATACGTTACTTAACCTTGACAGCATTGCTGCAGATCTTCTATTGTTACCCAGGGTATCTTCGTGAATTCTGGTATGGCCCACCACGAAAAATTCGAGCGATGCGAAAGTATGGTTGAAAGGCAACTTCTTGGGGATGTTCCTGCTTGATCTTTCGTTGTTCCATGCGAGCACATAAAGATGACCTGAACTTTTCACCTGTGGTAAACTTCAGCTATCTTGGCTACGATTCGTCCTTCGTAACTTCATATGAGTGAAGATCTGGACTGCGCTGACCCGGAAATCCGAGACTCGGGAGCTGTTCAATTTGCTTTGCGAGGCCCCTTGGGTGTGTGAACAAAGACATGTGATAAAGAAAACCTGGGACGCAGAGGGTTGGATGCAAAGAGCTTGGACGCATATAAACTGGTCAAACAATGACGTCTCGGTTTCTTAAATTGTTTGCTGGGTAGAATGGCAGTGTTCTTTGAGTTATAATGGAAATTGGCCGAAAATTATTTCAATGGGGTGTAGGCTGTGGGGTTGAGTGATATTGATCACATCACTCGAATTTGGCTATACAAATGGTTTGCCTTCTTTGGCGTAGCTGGAGTCGGACGAGGTTGGCTTGACGGAACGTGCTCATCTTCTTGGTCTTCGTCCTCCTGTTCAGGCTCGGCCTTCTTCTTATCGTCGTCTTCGGGATCGGAATTACCGTTGCCTGTGGTCTGGGAGGCTCTCTTGATACGGGCTGACACGCGAGAGCCGGGAACTGCGGGCTTAGGAATGGCGGCCTTGAACTTAGCAGCGGGATTTGGCGGTGGTCCTTTAGCAGTGGCAGCGTTTTTTGCGGCGGCCTTCGTAGCGGCGGCAGTCTTAGCAGCAGAAGTCTTGGTGGCAGCGAGCATTGTGTTAGTGGACGGCTTAGCAGCAGCTTTTGCTTTCGCGGGTGGCTTACGGCCGAGGATGTTATCGGCTTCGGCTATCAAGGCGTCGGCTTCCGTGAGAGTTTCGGGATTATCCTCCTCTTCGGCTTCTTCGTCGTCCTCGTCTGCGTAGGTCTTGGTACCTCTGCTCTTGATCGTAGAAAGGACGTTTGTCCAGCGCGTTCTCCTGTGGACGAAGTCCGATCCGTCCTCGCTATCCACTGTGACGAGCTGAACCTTTCTGGGGGCGACGACCTTTCCGGCATATGGTGTCATGTCCTTATCCTCGTCCAATTCCCTAACGATCTCGCATTGGTCGTTCCATTCGAAATGATGGCCGGGACCGACTGAAATTACGCCAATGATGGCACTTGTAGTTCAGGGCCTGCTCTAATCGTAAACGTAATGTTGTTCCTACTTCAAGGCCCAGCAAAGGGATTGCGGAGACGTCCGCGAGTCCAGTTCTGGTTTTTGTCCTTCGATACCATTTTTTTCCATCATTGCTGGTGTTCGAATGCACAGCACCAGCAGCCCGCCACGTGGCTTCAGCAGGACTAGGAATTCAAACTAGCCTTCACAATTTCGGAGGGCTGGCATCGAATTTTCTGCCTTTGGAAAGAAAGGCTGGTAAACCTCGTGTCCACCTTTATGCAACAAGATCCATCGTTCCACGGTTCTTTCTGCTGCTCGTTGGGACGGAGCGATGTTGCATGCCTTATATCGTCCCGGGCTCAGATACGCTTCATTCAGCCATACTTCTACTCTTCGGGATAATCCACCACATTCAAAATGCCATTTCAGTTCAAATTTGTTAAGATATCATCAGACCAAGAAAGGAAACCGGCAGGCACTGATGTCGCCGATTTGGTTACGGCTGCTCTCTGGCAAGTTCGGAATCTCGACTGGCATGAAATACCAAAGCCTCTCTCAGACAAACAGGATAGACATCGTCTTGTAAGACTTCAACGCCATCAAGTAAATGCCCTCACGTCTTCTTTCGGATTTCGCAAAAGTAGTATCAGTGGCTTCGGAATAAGGGAGTCATCCATTTCATGCTCTCATACGTCCTTGCGACATCCACGTTTCTGCTTTTCTACTGAGATCTGGACTGTCACAAAGAATCTCAGCAATCTCGAAGGCGAAGTTCTCAACTTCTCTTCGCGTTGGGGGCTCCGAGTAGGGGCTAGGTATTTGGCTTACGTTGTTGTTGAGGGCAAGGAGTCAATGGCTATTCCCCATTGGCGACTTTCAGAAACCACTTAACACAACATGTGAATGATATGTGAAAAATGCGCACTGACTTGAGATATCTTGGTAAAATCATACAGCACCTATTCCCTCGAGTTTTCCAATTCCCTCCACCTCTCTTCTGCTTTCGCAACTCACCACACTCCGGCCATCGACAGCAAGCACTTTTCCTCAACCACCTGAACAGCTCCCTCTCCCTCTCTTTGCCGTTTACTCACCACTCACCACCACCATGATCCCACGTCGCCCACCAAGGAGTGGTGGATACAGCCTCCCAGGCCCTGTGCGAGTCCCGCAGCATGTGCACACGAACAACCTGACCCTCGGACCCGGCGCCGGCAAGTGCAAGGCCAATAATTCCTCCGGCGATGAGGCTGCGACCACGAAGAAGCAAAAGGAAGCCTCATCAGGTCCGGGAGTTTTTGGCAACCCCGTGGCATCGCATCTGTTGGCAACATAGTTACGAGCTCAGGGCGCAGCAGAATTGTAAGCATCGCTAGGTATTCAAGAGAATAGAGATATTAACGCGCTTTTAGAGAAGAGAAGTACCTCGAATTCACGGAACCGGCCATCTACCCTCCAGAATTGGGTATTACGAAAGAAGTCTTGGTCAAGAACTTCTGAACACTGGCCGCATCGGATTTCTCCGCAAAAAAGAGCGTGTCTGAAATATGCCAATTCATCGTTTTCTTTGGCAACATGGACAAAGACTATAGTATTCATGACATCTTTGCCGAGACCCGTGCCGCTCTCTAGATTCCTGTCATTACCTTCATCCTTCACAAGTGCCCACGCACCGAACCCGAACGCCTATTCCTGAAGGCGTGGTACGAAGGACGCTTTCGAAAACACTCGTTCAACTGGCGCATCGAGTATGCTCGTTACTGGGCATCCCATCCCGAGGAAATACATGCCTCGTCTCACCCGATTCTTCCGCGCTGAATTCGACAAATTCCAGATGAGGATCGAGAAGGTTGTGAATGAGTCTATTGACCAACCCGGGAAAAAAGTGCTTGACGGCGCAAAGACGTATCGCTATCCCTTCAGGAATCGATTCAGCGGTTCCAACGATGCTGGAGCTGAGGCTCGCAAGATCCCAAGGTCTGCCGTTGCATCCGCTGAACCTGAGGTTGTGAGAGGTAGTTATCGGAACGCTGTGCTCCGGTGTATGATCGCCAAGGAACACTTCAACCAGGCGTGCCTCGTAATTGCCTCGTTTCCATGGGAGATGATCCAATTGTGAGCAAAGGTGCTCAGGATTTACTAGATAAATGCATGGAAGATTGAGACGACGTAAGATCCCCTCAACACTTATTCCATAGCCAACACTTACATTAAAAACAGGACATGGAATTAATCCCAGGCCTCCGATTCCGCCCCAACGACATAAAAGCACACGTCGAAACTCTAAAGAAAGACGTATTCGATACGCCGATTGATATGGATCTTCAGGAGAGCATAGAGGGTGTGCAGGGATATATCTTGGAGCATGGGATCTTTTCGGAGAGGGAGGATCATGAAGTTTGCACAAAGGCTTAGGAGCTTTTGGATATTGTTTCGAGGTTGCTTGGTGAGGATGATGAGTGAGTGCCAAGATGGTGGAGGTTAGGGGTTTCACGACATGGGAATGCTTCACGTCAGAAGGTGTGTAGTTGATGGAGAAGGCATGCAGGGGTGCGCACCAATTAGCTTCTTCAGATATGTCATCATCACAACGCCAGAATAGCCATAGCTGCATCGATATCAATTGTCAATCGATTCTCCTCCTTTCATCACAATAGTCGAAAAGTCTAGGCTTTCGAATGCTACACGTCCCTGACTGGGTGCAATCGCATTCATAGCCTGGCCGAAGGTTTGAAATCCTCTGATTACCATTCCTTCGCATTACCCATGTGTTCGTCGTGGTGGCATGGTCCACCAAGTCCCTGCCCTCCCCGTCGTCCCTCGTGAATCTATCCCCCAGACCTGTTCCGTGCCTCAAACTGTCAGCGGGTACAAGCTCCACCGATAAATGTCTTCTCACCATTCCCCATTACCATAAATAGCCGCTTAAATAATATCTTGCCGCTTGTTCTAGTTCCACCTCATCCAGCTTTCTCGTGTTTCAATGTGGACCTCCTCGTCTGCCCAGTCGACAGATTTCGCGTCTCGGGATGCTTGTTTTTGACATGCTTAGATAAATTTGATGAATCTCCTGATCTGTGATCGCAAAATGGACACGCGTACGGCTTAACTTTGGTATGCGTCCTCTCGTGAGTGTTGTGTTGCGTTTTGGTCGCCGATCTATGAGAACAAAATCCACATTGATACTTCTTCTCGCCCGTATGCGTCGTTTCGTGATTCTTCAGTTGTTCCTTTGTGCAAAAAGTTCTGTCGCAATGGCTGCAACGATAAGCATGGTAGCGTGAGTGAGCACCTGATATGTGTCTGTTCAATTTGCCTCGATGCTTGAAGGACGTATTGCACCCCTCCCACCCACAAACAAATTGTTGAGCCCCAAGTCTGTTGGTATGTTCTTTTTGTACGTGATCGTCCAGCTCTTTGCTAGTGGAGAAGGTTTGATTACATGTTTGTGACCCCAAATTACTGTGCGGGTGCGAGATGATCCATTGGCAAGTCGTGCTGACCTCCATTGACTGCCGATTGTTTCTCTCGCCACCTGGTGCAGGGGTTGATGCTTCCGAGTTGACAAGAGACAACTCGTTCCCCGGCAGAGATCGTTGTCTTGTGAGCTTGGAACTCGGACCCGCCAATCTACATCCCGGATCGTGCTCCGTGTTCGGAAGTCTATGGTCCCCAAGATTACGGAGCTCGCATGTTATGCTTGCCACGTCTGACTGGGAATCAGTAAGTACAGGCTGTATCAACGCAGACTGGGATACTTCACTGCTTGGGAATAAAGCGTTGCTTCCCGCAATGGAAAAATTGGTTGGCGAGGTAAGGTATGAGCCAGACGCAGGAGAGGTAAAGTCCGTCGCGAACGAGTGCTGATTTTGTCCTTGTGAGGCCTGCAGATCTGATCCAAAATTTCCAGAAGATGCAAAAGATTGGCCAAGCTGGTCCAGGTGACAACCACTTCCCATATGTACAGACGGTCCAGCATTGTGCTGTGGCTGGAAGTTGAAAGATGAGTTCCCACACCCAAATCCAAAATTTATGTCAAGGTCCGGCCATGCATATACAGGATCATAGCAATTGTGGCTCTGCAAAGAACTCTGACTGCTTCCACCATCTAACCTCCTCCTCTTGTGATGTGTAGCGCTATTCGAGTGGTGATCGTGGTCGTGGTAGCCGTGAAATTGCAGTATCGAGTGGTCAAAAGGAGGTGTGTTGTTATTGCAAATGGACGAGGGAAAGTGATTTGAGATGTGGTGGCCTTGACTGAAGTCTGTGAAAATCCCAGAGTCGCATGAAGAGAGTCCATGGCATTCTCCCTGCTCGCAGAGTTGAGGATCGAAGCCAAAAAAGATATCTGGTGGTGGACAACTCTCGTCAAAGCAGGTAGTAGTAAACACGGCAGGCGTTGTACCGCAAGTAGAGACAGGACATGGATCGAAGTCACAATCTTTGTCCTGACATTCTGTTGGACAATGCTCCCCGCAGCATGGTGGGATATCACAATCCTCGTCATTGCATGGTGAAGCACACTCTACCGCACAGGTATCGCATTGGAAGTCGTAGTCGTTGTCAAACGGTGCATTGCGACAAGCCAGACAATCTTGAACCGGAGTGCATGCTGGAGTACATGTATCACGCAACGCCTTGTGTTCGCGTCCATGGCCACGATTCAGCCCTAGAAGAGCAGACGAGGCGAAAAGGTCCTCAGGATGACTATCCACGTCATTGGTTTTCCCATGGTCGATAGATGTATTCGGGCATGGGAGCTGAGGAACTCGGGTCATGATCGAGGCCCTATTCTTTTGACCTTGGCCTTGGCCTTGGGATAGTAATGGAGGTGGAGGATCTGACGAGGCTGAAGATTCAAATATCCCTTAAATCCGCGATGAGGCCTGTGCTGGTGGTGGTTTTGGGCGTTCGTGGTGAGAGGAAGACGGAGAAATTGATTTTCTGGGAGAGCCATCTGGGACATCAGGGTAGTTCTGGATACCTAGGTAAATGACGAATGCCCAGTAGCAGACCACAACTACCACCAGAAAAGCCACTCGGAATGCGCTTTGGTTGCTGGAGGATATCTCGGTTGCTACCTCGCAAATACGGGAACAGTCTTTGTCCATACCTATACTCAATGCCAAACATTCGAGTAGTATAACCCTAAGTCGGCCAGTCGCCATCGCTTCGTATCATGAAGGGGGCTGTGCACTTCCATCGTCAACGACTACGACTACGCCCTTAACCGCACCCACCGCTCACGCATAGGATTACACCATCTATACCTACCTACCTTCACTCTTCACAATGGGCAACTGTTGCGGCAAGGAGTCCGGCGGTAACTTTGCCGGAGAAGGCCACACCATCGGAGGAAGCCAGGCACAAACCACACTTCAAGCACCGCGGCCAGCACAATCACACGCTCAATCTCCCGTCAAATCGAAACCGCCGCCGAAAGTAGGAGGGCCTGGGCACACGCTGGGAAGCGGGGGTACTGAGGAAGATGCAAGAACCGCTGCGGCGAGGGCAGCCGAGGTCAGTTTGACATCTGTATACCCAGGCAATCGGAACTGACAATCACGACAGGCAAGAGCGAATAAGTCACAAGGCTCAGGCCCATTAGCAGCCAAACTCGCAGCGCAGAAAAAGGCAGGAATGCAGGGCGCATTGAGGGACGCGGCAGAAGAGAATAGAAGGGCTCGAGAAGCAGACGCGGTTGCGGAGACACGGCAGTATAATTGAATGACGGAGAATTGGTTATGGGCACAATTCATGAGGCATGATGTTATGAGATACGACGGCACTTGCCATTCTTGGATATTAATGGACCAAGCATGTATAGACTGAAAGTTTCGAAGCACCCTGCAAAATGGACCTTACTCACAAGTCATTGCCTTCTTATTCAACTGTCTTCTCACCAACGCGGACAAGTACCACAAGGTATAAAGAGAGGTTGACGAACTGTTTGGTGATGATGCGCTCACTGTCAATCATCTTTCGAAATTCAGGTATTTTATAGACTTACTAATTGTGTCCATCTTTTTCAAGAGTCCAAATCGAGATTTCAGTCACAATCCCTTGACGCAAAAGATCCGCGAAATGGATCTTCCAGGGGCATTTTTTCTCATCAGCGCTATCACCTGTCTCCTTCTCGCCTTGTCCCGGGTGGCGTACAGTATCCGTGGAGCGACTCAAAGGTATGGGGCTGTATGATAAGATTTGGGTTGCTGATAATCATTTTTATCGTGATTCAAGCTCGAAAAGAAGAACATGCTACTATTCCCGTCGAAATGCTCAAGCAGAAGACTATCCTGGCTTCGGCACTCACGTTAACTTTTCTATCAGTGGGGTTGTTCACGTATGTTCTTCAAGCTCTTCGATGCAATCCAAGTCTAACATATCTAGCCACGTCTTCTACCTGCCGTTCTACTTTCAGGCTGTCAAAGGCACCGATGCATAAGAATCAGGGATTAGATGCATTGCCTACCTCATCAGCAACTCCGTGGCATCTCTCATCTTTGGAGGCATTTTACTGGGGTTGGCTGCTACACTCCCTTCCTCTACATCGGCACAGCCCGTAATTTATTCGATCTGAATTGATTTTACACGGCTAACACTGCTGCAGTTTTCACCAACGGCTCGGGGATGATCTACACTCTGAAAGTAGACTCTAGCAATGCCACGTGGATCGGCTACCAAGTTCTCGCAGGCTTCGGGTCAGGATGCATTCAGCTCCCATTCATAGCTGTTCAAGCCGTCCTTCCCGCGAAACAGATGCCCACTGGTAACGCTATCTCCATATTCTTCAATTCCTTTGGAGGCGCCATGTCAATGTCGATCGCTCAGAACATTTTCGCCAACATACTGGTACAAGAGATCCCCAAGCTCGTACCAGGTCTGGACCCATCCCTTTTTGTTTATGCAGGCGCAACACATGTACGAGAAGTAGTCGCAATGGAGCATCTGCCAGGGATTTGGCAAGCTTACAATAAGGCTTTGACCACAGCATTTATCTTGCCGATTGCGGCTGGGGGAATCTCTTTCCTGAGTTTTTTGTTGTTTGAATGAAAAAGTATGAAGGGAAAGAATTTACTTGCTGGGGGAGCTGCGTGACACAATCGCAATGCTGTACAGGGAGAGACGGTGATGGATTACGAAAGCATTTGTGACACTTATGAGAGTCTAACAGAATAGCCGAAACTCTTTGCCCCTGCATGCCAATTTATATCATGGAACTCATTCAGATCTTCTTCCATTGGTTGTTATTGCGAAATTGGATGTGCCTAGGCGGAATAAAACTACTCCTACTTTTAAGTGAACAGACCAGAAACAAATTACTCTCTAACTCTCTCGGGATCTCGGCTTGAATTTTACCAGCGAGCTTGCGATCTGGTTAGTCAAACTGCTCTATTATTACTACGGAGAGCGCAGTGTTACGGGGAACTCGTTTCTCAACACAGTTGATTATGTCAAGACCTTCTTGACGCCTGTGTTCTCTTGTTTTGGTCCGCGGGTTTGGGGTAAGGGCAATATCAGTCTGGAAGTACTTACCTTAAGTACATTCCCTTGCTCAGTTTCTTTGGAGGCTCACTAGATCCTAGCCGTCCGATATATCTCCCAATTCAATTGTCGTCTAACCGATTTGATCCTCAGATCAATCCTGAACGCTTGTCGGTTAGTATGAAGGTTGGGGATGGGCTTGCTTCGTGTGCATATGACTTATGCTTGATTGTATCTAAGTAAAAGGTCGTTACTGTAGTAGGTTGAAGAAGCTCCTATGTGAGAAACATAACATGAGATAACCACGAAGAGAGAAAGGAAAGTCCGTCCAATGTCCTCCCTATATACCGTGCTGGTTCTGGGTGCAAAGGTGTATTCCAAGCACTGTGGGAACTGTGGAAATATCACGTGACTCCTGCACGTACTATTCTCCTTTAGGACTGACTCCGTCGCACCAATAACTTCTTATCATCCAACCATTCTTTGCGAGTCCTGCCTTCCTGCTCTTCAGCCTTGAGGTGATCTGTAACAGCAATAAAACCGATAGTTCTAATAAAAGTATTCTACACGTTGTAAATGATAGCTACGATACAAACTCTTTATTCCCGATACCGATCGAGAGTCCAAATTCAATGACACCTCATCCTAAATCGACGAGCATGCAATGGTTGAGAAACAAAATATGGAGCTAAAATACATGGAAGCTTGTCCATTTTCAGACGGTGCACGATGTACAGACGACTCAAATTCGACCTCATCTGAACTTTCTCCGACGCATTTCCCCGATCTACTCTTTGACAACAACTTTTATTCTCTTCTACATCAGGATGATCGGTCTTGATATCTACTGAGAGCGGCCACTCGAGCCGCTCAAGATACATCATCTCTGATCGATTTTGCAAACACATGGTCGAAATCAATCTCCTGCAGCTTCTGTCAAATGATAAACGCGCCTTTGTCTTTGTTATCTAGATGGTACAGTATCTGTTGCTTCTCTCGGTCACCATTCCTTGTCACCTATTTCGCCCAGCTGTTCTTTCCTCCGCAAAACCCGTTCAAAACCACGCACTGGCTCGGTCCAGCGAGTTGTGAGAGCTCGAGCGATCGTCGAGGAAAATCGTTCTAAATGCATCAGTTCAACCACCACATAGTTTTTGGAAATTCAACGTCATCAACATGTTGAAAGTGTGCCATTATGAAACATTACCCCTCTGCGAGATTCCGGTATGAGATGCCTCTCTTTTGGCTCATTGGGATTCTGATAAAGCTTCATCATAGCAACGGGCGACGCCAGGAACTAGTTGCTTATGATTTTGAACCTCTCACCTTAGCACCCTACTGAGAAGCCAATGTTCCTGGGCTGAACTCACTTTGAAATTGCCACCGTGTTAACTCACTGTTATGCCTGACATCCGCAAAACAGTGATACGTCATTGACATACGGCATGGGGAAAGGAAATCCGCGCCTATTAATTCCTTCATCTGCAAACCCTCAACTCCGACTGGAAGTTGAAGATCGTCCTCGAAATCGTCAGCAGTCCTCTCAAACAGTTCACAATGTCCAACCACTCTTCAAAGAACCCTCTGGTCGGCAACAGGGTCGTGCCTCTTACGTCGAATGGCCAGAAGCGCAAGGCCTTGGGCGAAGATGGTCCGAAGCGAACTAAGCTCAGGTAAATGGAAAGGCAAGTTGCGAGACCACGAACACCTTATAGACGCGCAGAAGATGGAGGAACAATCGCACAAGCTGTAAGCATTAGTGCTGCCTACTGATTCCTCTTGATATCCAACAGCTGACCAACACATCCCAGGCTGGAGCATTACGATGAATTCATGAGCAAAGCGTTATAAGTATTCTAAAACACCTACACGGAGCAACAAAGCTGATCTTGTAAAAGTTTTCCGGGATACTTGATCATAGCCTCGGACGTCGAGTATTACTTCGGTGTCATGCTCTACACAAAATATTTGAAGCATGGATTTATCTATCTTTTTGTCGGCAATCTACCCCTTAATCTGTCAACCTGTATTCAAAACGATATATCCACAATGAAGCATGTCGCCTGGGGGAAAAAAATGCTTTTCTTAAGATATCTTTGCACTCGGGGCTATGGTAGAATGATGTACAGCCCATTGCAGAACCTATGTCTGGTAATTTGATTCACCGAAACGCCAATATATCTCGGTCGTGTTTTCGTGCATCGTATCATACATTATAATCATACGCAAGCCGGGAGAATACCGTCCACTCATCATTTCAATCATTCCCCTCCGCCGATCTACTGCACGTACACTTTTTACCTTTTCAACTCTGTCAAGAATGGTGGTAATGCAGTCTAGACGCGTTTCCATTGCGATCCTACCGCTCGGAAGTATGTTACATTCGTTCCCTCGGCACTAAGTCGATGATGCACGCGTAACTCACCGACGCCGGTGATCTCGTAGCGCATGGAGGTGTAGGCTCGATCCGCAGCGATACCAACTGTACGAACGTGTTGGGGAATTGTGTTGATCACAGCGACGACGTGTGCTCTTGCCACCCCTAACTCCGAATCTTCTTCTGCCTCCGAGCAAATGTCCGACAGGGGTTTATCCACCAAATTCTCCAGAACTTCTTCAATCTCTGCATTCACGACATGGGAAGCGGATTCGACATCATTAAGAGGGCTATTCAACTCTACGTCGCCATTCTCAGTTCCGGCATATGCAGATACTCCAGTCCCTTGTGTTCAAAAACGTTGTGTTTGACAGCAGAGCGCTTCGTGAAGTCGATTTGTGTCGCTGGCGGTATAGGAAGACAAGCTTGGAGGACATTATACCAGTAAGACTTTGAGCCAAGATGAGCTTGGTTCGCAATCTCATGGTCCTCATGCTCGATGTAAGGCAGATTCATCTTGCAAAATTCGAGTCGCTCAAGAGTGGCGGCGTGCCTGCGGATGAACTTGACGAGCAGCTTCTGAGGCACGGATTGTCCGACCAACTTGAAATCCCCCAAGAGCATTATACGAGGGCCTTCGATCAAGCGTTCGAGGAAATCATGGTAAGCAAGAGGGATCATGACCTTCTTTCCTCTGCCATCCATCTCGAGATGAAGTTGAGTGAGGTCGGTACACCTGCTCAGAATGTTGTGAAAGGAATTATACCGGTCCGGCAGCGCGGCTGGTTCGGCGGAGAGGCAGTCCTGGACAACAGAATCACCATAGTCTTTTATAGGCGGTGTTGCGTTGATTTCGAGTAAGAGTTCTGTCAAGCTGGAGAATCCTTGACGCAGACGGTGCGCGACGGAAGTCGAGAGGTTCAATCGCAACAAAGGGAGACCTCGAATACTTTATCCATGTTGGAGGATTCCACAGAAAGTCGTCGTATCGATGGTGCGGCGGCCGATTGGGCAAGGTCCTCCAAAGTATGGTAGACAATCATAAATGCGCGAAGCAGCGATGCTTCACAAAACGACTTCTCATGGATCAAAGAGTCCTCATAATCATCGAACAAGGTGTTTGGTTTGAAGACGGTGCCTAAACGAATACCGGACCCAATTTCAGCAAGACCGAGCGCGCTCTCTGCATACTTGTCTGTGATGGTGATTGCGCGGAGATTCGGAAAGCCAAAACGGCTCTTCGAGGAATCCGGAGCAATTGCAGTCACAAGAAATTTCCGAATCTTGTCCCGATGTTCGCCATCATCAGGATCCTCAGCATCCACAGCATCCACGTAATTCCGTCCGTTCCATTTCCATTCCATATTGCTGAATTGATCTCGGGCTGATTCCAACTCTTCGTCCTTCCCTTCCATCGGCATACAACAAGGAATATCGCTCGTGTACGTGGAGCGAGATGCGCATCCATGGATCGCTCGATTAACTTTTCCAAGCTCCATTCTCGTAACCTCCCCTCATCAAAGTATTGGCCTGGCCGTCAACGAAAACGGCTACGCTCTTTTCAACTTCATCAGCAACGAGTTCAGCGATATCCTCTGCTGATTCTTCTGTTGTTGAGAGAGACAATGATTGATCGCGCAATCTCTGTGCTAGTAAACCTGAGCTTGGGCAGGAATGCTGGCAGTAGCCTTGCATCCAGTATTGTACATTAGTAGGTAGTAAGGTCCTGGAGGCTGTGTTGTCACTGTAGAGCCTTGTGTCGACATCGAGGAGGAGCCATGATCGCGGAGTGTGTCGGTCCCAATTTGGCGTGTAATAGAGGAGGGATTGCCTATGGCTAGATGAGCGGCGCCGATAATGGCAAAGGAAGAAGCGCTAAATTATCACTGGTCTCGCTCGAAGGTGTTGGGCCCGGTCTACCACCATTGTCTGCGTCAAAGCCCAGAGCCTCATCCGCTTTGCGTTTGGACGAGCGAGGACTCGCGTTTAGCTCCATGTCGAAGACGAATTCTGGGAGAGCCAGGGAACAGAAGTGTTGCTGGGGAAGCAAGAAGCCTGCGTGAATTTGTCTTTGTGGATGTAGTAAGTCAAGGCGTAAAGAAGAGCACACACCTCCTACTTTGATAGAAGTAGGAGACCAGTAGACAGAAATCTAACCAGTATTGTGAGTAAACTTGGAGAACAGAGTATTGTGGTTTTAGAAGGTTGGTGTACGAGCAATATTTTTATTATTTTGCCGCAGACTTGGACTTCCAGCAAGGGCCCAGTCTTTTTCCCCAAGCACAGTAATACATGCTGCGCCAATCAGGAATTAAGCAGAGTAAGGAGGTCCTAAGTAGGAAATTCTACGACAGGACTTACCTACTGCAGAACTGAAGAAGGCTCCCGGCGTCCTGCTTTCGCCAACACCTCACACAGAATGCGTAGCCTCGATGAAGCTCTGAAGCGACTTCAATGCTGACCCACTTTGAATGGCCCACTTAGCCCTCCGTACACCCTCCTTCCATCTGCCACCGCCTGGCCCGACCTCTTCTATAACCTTGCCGTCATCTCCAGGTCCCATGGTAGTGGTATCGACATCGCAGATACCGCTAACCACGAGCAAGGCTGCGGTATTCATCAAGACGAAATGCATAACAGGTTCACCGATATCCATCTCCCCGCTTAATATGCGTCGAAAGATTTCAGCGTTTTCTTGCGGCTCCTTGCCAGGGCCTACACTCGCCAGCGAGTGCTCAGGGAAGCCAAAATCATGAGGAGTCAACTTGAAGCTTTCTACGCTGGCCAAAGTTTGCGGAGGTCCATCATCGTCTGAAGTGGTGTGTTCCCAGCCCGCTTCTTCGACTAGCCCTCGGTATTCTGGATTCGGTCTCTCTTTGATCAGCCAGCAATGGGTTGGGCCAGCACAACTTATTTCATCGAGGTCTTCATCACCACATACCACCATTCCTTTCCGGGCGCCTGACAACACGTATGCTTCGGCGAAAGCTGAACCAAGGTCTTTTCTAGCTACACCAATCATTCTTGCCTCGATCAATGAAGCAGACTTGGCGGAGTTTGGGGTTCCCTCGGTGCCATCAACTGGATTTGACAGTGGTCCCATGAGGTTGAAGATTGTTCTCCATCCAAGCTCTTTTCTGATTGGAATCACATATCTCATGCCAGGATGGAATGTCGGCGCGAACAAGAACGCGTAGTTTGATTTGCTATAAATGTCGGCCAGGGTGTCAGGTCTGATGTTATCCAGTACGGGAGCTTTTGGAGTGATATTTAGCAGCAGATCAGCAGAGCCAGATTTTGAGGTGGAAGCTCTGTTCCCATGTTTGGCAATCATCAAAAATGTCGAGGCTATTATCGAGGCGGTTGTGCTGATGTTAAAGGTATTATGGGAGTCACCGCCTGTGCCAACAATATCACACTACAAAGTCAACAATTAGCGCCTGTTAATGATCAACAAGGGGAGAGAATCTACCAGGCCTCCCTTGTAGCTACCCTCCTTCTTCTTCCTTGTTTTAAGGACTTTCCTAAGTTGCCTCTTGTCAACCTGTGCAGCGGCATTTCGCATGGCCTGTGAGCATTTTGAGAGAACATCTGGCTGCCCATCCAGGCCAGTGAAGTGCAATGCCGTCAGCAAAGCGCCTGTCTGTACTGGAGTCAAACTGTTGGTGAAGATGTGCGATATGGCAGCAGCAATTTCTTGGGCTGTGACTTCGTCATTGGCGGGCGTGGGCCAGAGTCTTTTGAGCAACGGAGTGATGGAGACGACGCTTGCTGGAACGTCTTCTGGAGCAGACATTCCGACTTGATGTATCTCTATGGTTCTTTGATGTTCAAGTCTTTGTTAGCTGTCTGTCTGTCCAGTCACTGAGGCCGTTGATATTCCGATGTCCGCTAGTCGGATCGGCTTTAGCGCCTTCATACAAGTTTCTGTGGATGGAGACATTGATCATCACGAAGCCATTGAATTGCCATTGAGCCATCCACGACCTGATTTGTAAGTACGACAGCCCTCACCATACACGCTACTGACTAGCAATCGTAGTTGCTCCAATGCCTCCTCGAATACGACCGCAATTGCTATCTCTACAACCACTCCTCAGATGCCGCAATGAACTCCCAATACACCAATGTCGATATGCATCGGTAGCCACAGCCACCACTCCAGCGCCCTCACTGCAAGAACCTTCGTACCCGATCCAGAGAAATCCCTCCACGCAGCCGCCTTCCTATAAGCCACCCGAGTTCCGCAAATCACAACTACTTCGACAGTATGCTGCCCTGTTAAAATCGACACCAATAATCCTTCTTTTCCAGCACAACAACCTCAAAGCATTGGAATGGTTATCCATAAGAAGAGAACTGGCACACGCGTTGCGGAAGGTTGATGAGGCCCAAGGCACAAACTACGCCGACTATGTCAAAATACACACTCTCCAAACAGGCATGTTTGCTGCGGCAATGCGCGTGGTAGAGTTTTATCACCCAGAAAAGCACGCCGAGACGATATCAGAACCAAGACATATTCTATCCAAGAAGGCTCATTCAGCAGCCCGAAACGCGAAACTAAAGCATGGATTTGAGCCACTTCTGTCTGGCCCTCTAGCTCTACTTTCTATGCCTGATGTATCGCCAGCACATCTCAAAACCGTATTGCAGATCTTGTCACCATCAAAAGAATTTCCTGCGCCAAAACGACGGACGAATCCAGGGTATCACGAGCTGCCTGTACAAGAGGGATTGAAGAAATTGATGCTTCTGGGAGCTAGAGCAGAAGGAAGGATATTCGATCTGGACGGCGCAAGGTGGATTGGTGGCATCGAGGGTGGCAAGACTGGTCTTCAAGCACAGCTTGTTGCTATACTACAGTCGTTTGGAGCCAACCTCTCACAAACTCTCGAGACAGCCAGCAAGAGCCTTTGGTTTACGTTGGAAGGCAGGAAAGGCATGCTTGAAGAAGAAGCTAAGCCAAAGGAAGAGTCCAAGAAAGAGGAGTCCTCGTGAACTCTTGTATCATATAATGCAGCAACAATGTAAGCATACCCAGTTTCAAGTCGCACTTGATCAGAAGATCGATGTGCTCTTCATTGCGCCATCAGTTTTCTTCCCCTCTAATAACGTTAATCGACACCTGATCTGCAGGTGCATTTGAGTATACTTAATCAGCATCTTGCAGCACTCCAGCTGAGCGATAGCAGTTATCTCCAATGATCCAATCAATTTATGATCATCTCAAGCCAAGAACTTCAACGCCCTCTTTATACCACTCATCTCCCAAATATCCTTAAACCCATCCTTAGTCACCGGCTCCATAACCGCATAAATCTGCACGATCAACCCATTCTCTACCTTGAAATACTCATGCATCCAGAGACTAAACATCGGACTCCCATACTTTTCCCTCTGCGCGAAATAAAACGAGGCCTGCACAACACCCATTTCCGTATCTACAACGTATCTCCTCGAGGTGACGGGGAAGCCGAACATTTGAAAGAGAGCGTTGCAGGCTATTGGCATTGAAAAGCCGTTTTCGATGCGGGTGCAGTTCGGCGAGGTCAAGGTGCCGTTGTTGGAGCCGGCTTGGATGCCTGTGGGATAGGTCTCTACAATCCTCAATAGATTTGACCGGTCAATCTTTTCCGGGGCGAGGAATTTGGCAGGGGCGGTGTCGGGGAGGAAGGATGGAAATGAATAGGTTGCCACATTTACGATCTCTATTTCGTCGATTGCGTCGCTTCCTTCTTCTAGCATCCCTATTCGCACGCTCAGCAGGGACGAGGTTTTGGATGACCCGGTTCCGATGTAGGGGACTGTGAAGGTGGCAATTTGACATGTTTCTGTGTCGATGGTTGAGATGCGGAAGGGTTTTCGGAAGGAGGTTACGTTGTATATGATGGTGTCATCTAGAAAAGGGTAGATTAAGTTGTTCTGTGTTATTTTCGTTGTGTTGCCGACGGCGAGGGTTGAGAGTGTTTTTGTGGTTGCCGCGGTGAAGAATTTGTCGGATACTTTTTGAAGGAATTCTCGTGTGCAGGCGGCTTGTATCTGGGTAGGTAATGTACTAAGGAGGATCAACGGGACTAGGGAGGATTTCGGGTTGATCATGTTTGCGGCTTGGGGACGCTTTGTTGGAAGTACCCGGACCAAGTAAAAGAAGGAGAAGAGGCTTCCGGTAACGATAGTGATGTTTAGCAGTTATTTTCAAAGAGAGAGCATCATCGTATGGATCTCCTATCGTCAATCTTCATTCGAGGGTCCAAAGGTTACGGCATACGCATAGGTATATAAAGTCCTGGCTTTGTCGTGCCCTAATAAGAGCCTCCCTTTATCATCCACGGTCCCCGGAGATCCGGGGACAAGGGCAAGATATCGCTTACTATTTTACGAAGCGGGATCCGGATTTTATATTGTCCTTGGAGCGAAGCATAATAGAAGGAGATGGTCGACATGAACCACGTTGCTGGAGTGAGGTTGAAAGACCGCGCATCTCAAAGAATCATGGTTGTATTACTTACAGTATCTTAACTTGAGAATGATAAGACCAGTAATTGATACGGAAAGAAGAGTTGAAAATGATTTATATTCGCTCCGAATCAATGGGCAAGCGTGCACGCGAAACCCCGTGATATTTATGTGCCACCTTGATGCTTACCTCTTTCCCCAATTGTCTTTCCCATCATTCATCACCTCACATAGATCATGCTGGACTACCAACTCGACGATTCGACTGAAGCCCTCGAAACCTCTATACTTTATCAAAATTCTGCGAAAACAATAATCGTAATCGACATTCCCCTGTCCATAGCCCACGCGCAGGGACAATCTAGGCCATCGAAAGAACTCTATTCTATCGGCCCGCTCGAAGAACCTTTTATATCTACAGAGCCGAGGTCAGAGAAAGCTAAAAAGAATGTTGAGGCCAGAAATGGCGCATGTTCGGTTATTGCCGAGAAATATGCGTTGCTGATTGAGAAGGCGTTTGAGGAAGTGAGAAAGAATCGGAAAGGTGCGGGAAATGGGGAGATGATATGGTATCATAAAAGGCAGATCAGAGGGGAATTTGATAGGGGGAACAGGAGAGGTCGAAAAAGGAAGAGAGATGAATTTGAGGAGCTTGGGAACGAAAAGGTTGAAGGATCAGCTTATGGACTTTCCATGGCGGAGAGTGCTGGCGTAATGGATGGTCATCAGATTTCTCGTGGGCTACGTCCGATGGAGGACCTCTTTTCACAGGAGGAAGAAAGGATGCAGAGCCTTATGAATGCCGTCAAGAGCTGTGAACGATTAAAAGTCAAACTTTTATCAAAGCATCCGGACCACGACAATGAAGCGAGAAACGAGTACACGTCTGATGAAGAGGTCAATGCCGGTGGAGTATGGCATAGTCCACTACCAAAACACATGTTCCTAACCATCACCGAAAAAGAAACAAATACATCTTCATCTGCATCTTCACAGCCAATCCTATTCCATCTTCCACCACTATCGACATGCATTCTTTCAGACTGCGCCGACTCCAGCTACCTACGCACAACAGTACGCCAATTCCGGCACCACTTCCAAGACCGCCCAACCTTCGACTTCATCCTCCTAGATCCACCCTGGCCCAATACCTCTGCCAAAAGAAAATCATCTTATTCCACCCCGTCCCAGTCACGAGATTTAAAAAGGATGCTTCTGGATATGGATCTAGATACGTATATTCCTCCGTCGGGATACGTCGGTATCTGGATCACCAACGCGCCCAATATTCGAAATCTCGTTCTGGGCGAAAATGGGCTGTTTGAAGCTTGGAATTTGAGCTTGGTGGAAGAGTGGGTTTGGGTGAAGACGACAAGGTATGGAGAGCCGGTAACGGGTGTTCGTGGTGCGTGGAGGAAACCTTATGAAGTCTTATTACTTGGTAGAGCGCCGGCGAATAGATTGACCGTCGCGGCGGAGTCGCAGGAAGATCAGACCGTCAGAAGGGTGATGTTTGGTTGTCCAGATTGGCACTCGAGAAAACCTTGCTTGAAGGTCTTGATTGAGGGGCTGCAGATGGTAAGAGAGGGTGGCAGGGTTTTGGAGATATTTGCTAGGTATCTTGTGGCGGGATGGTGGAGTTGGGGGGACGAGGTGTTGAAGTTTAATTGGGACAAATACTGGACGGGTGGGGATTGTAGGGAAGATGACGGTGGCGGTATTGGGGATGATGGTATGGATAATGTTGGGGCGAGCGTCTCTGAGACGGAAACCTCTGGGATGGCCACTCCTGGGACAAAAGCTGCTGAGATTGAGGGCCAAAAGGATCCTGATGATGCCGAGATCAATACTCCAATATTACCACCACACAAGACTCCAATATGAAAAATGTTCAAATAAAAAAACAGTGAACCCGGATGTATTGTGTAATCCTCACTCCTAAGCACCCCCATAAGCACCACTAACCTCCCAATTTCTCTCTTCTCTTCTCGACTCATCCCCGCACCCCCAATCAACACCCCAACACTACAGTCCGAATGCTAGGTTGATTCTTTGCTGCGTGTTCGTGGCGGAACGGTATGTCCGGTGTAGCGATAGGTGACATGGGAAGCTTGACTTTGCCTCTTGCGGCTCCTTGGGGTACCATTCGAGACTGTTGAAATTCTGAACTATCCTTTCAGGGTTAAGAACGTCCACAAAAGTGCATCATCGACTGTGCAGATTCTCTCAGCAATGGATTCCTGGGTTTGGATATTTACTAGCTGCAGTTAAAGGACCTGATGTTGAATGATAAGTACCAAATCAATATCCGAACCATTCAGCCAGGACAGAAAGATGGGACACAATCATATACAAAGCACACAGATTTGTCGTCAAAGATATTGAGTATCATTGAAAGCAGACAAACTGGAAGCGAAAATACAGGATCGCCACGCTGGCCAAATACCTTCCCAGCATCGCCTCACAAAAAAGCATTCAGAGCTCTGTACCACTTGAATTTGATCGACCAGAGCACGTCAGGTTGCCGAACAGAGAGTCATGCTATATGACTTGTCCCATCCAACATCGATGCTGGCTTTTAAGGTAACAAAGTGTCGAAAAATCGCGGAAATTCCTGTTTTACCTCAATACAACAGATCTCCTGGCTGGTTTGTTAACCTTACTCTTTTCACTCTCCATCTTTGAGGGGTGATGAAGAGCGTAAAGAGCGTAGAAGCGTGAACATGCAATTATCAGCGATATTGTCGCTAACATTCAACTGCCCTGGTATTGTATGGATAAAGAAGTTAAGAAGAAGGGGAGGAGATCCGATTGTATCAATGTACAATTTTAATCGGAGTGATGCATCAATGAGTAGGATTACTTTTGACGGGAAGAGCGAAACCTTTCTAAGGTCCCATTCCCTCAAGTGGCCAATCTCAAGGTCGGCATGTATTCGAATGCTATGAACATGCAAAAAGACTTTACATGTCCTCGGTTATAGTTTCAAAATGTCCCCGGGGGTACAAAGAGTACTGAATCTGAACGGCCAAGTCCAAATGTCTGAGAAGAGATCAGGAAAGTTACGAGATCTGAGGGCACCAGAACCTACTATTTGGATAGGAGTAATATTTCTTTGTCCTGTCATCGTTGTTGCTCTGTCTTGACAGAACCTTTTCCCCAATCAAATCTTCGGTTGTCATCAAACGATAAAAGCTGTATGAAAGCCCTTTTGGCCTTCAATGACGGTTTTATCACTAGTCTGCCGTAGGATGTCTTCTTCCCGCACCAAGCGGTAGAGACTGACAGAGGGTTTTTTTGTGGGAGAATTTCTTTTCAACCAGCCAACGGATTCGCATGAATCTCCACCCTCTCAATCTTAGGTGCCGTTCCTTTTGCTCTTCCCTTAGAATCCACCTCGACAGTCTCCAACTTCTCCAAAGTCCCCCATCCGTCAATGACCTTCCCAAATACTGTGTTCTTTCCATCTAAGGTCGGCTGAGGCGCCAGTGTCAAGAAGAACTGACTGCCATTCGTGTCCTTCCCCTTGTTCGCCATGCTCAGGACTCCTCGCGCATTGTGTCGCAGCGCAGGTCTAATCTCATCCTCGAAGGGCGCACCGAATATAGAAGGCGAGGATTTTGATTTGGGATCGGTCGAAGGGGAACCGGTTTGGACGATAAATGTTGGTATTATGCGGTGGAAAGGAGAGGAGTCGTAGAAATTGCTGGCGCAAAGGGCAAGGAAGTTTTGGACTGTCTTGGGCGTGGAAGTTGTATATAGCTCAACTTTGATTGGACCAAGGGTCGTATGGAGCTGATCAATGTTAGTATCTTGATTGATATGCATGGTGAGACTTAACTTACTGTCACTGACATGGTTGTGTTTGAGAGGTATAGCTTTCATCGAAGGACTCTGGAGTGAAGTATGGCAGGGCAGATGAATATTCCCATCACTTTCGCAAGCTTGATCTCTCAAACAAAAGAAAGCAAATGTTTATTGTTTCTAGGCAACGGCGACAGGAAACGAAACAAAGCAAAATCCCCAGGTACCCCGCTAGATGTAGGTGATGGCGCCCGAGCGTGCAGGGGGCCCAGGGGGCATATGCGCTTTCTGGCCCTTCCGATTCCGCAGGCCATTGAATGTTGATGCATGCATACATAGAGACAACAATCACTCGATATATCTATTCCATCGTTATAGGGCTCCCCCCTATCGGCTTGGAAGCTGTGCAATACCGCAAGTCCTACTGAAGAAAGGCCTCTGCAGCTCTGCCCTGGTCGTGCCACCACGCTCACCTCCAGGCCCGTTCGTGACCCAGCCAGCCCTACGCAAGCCGTCAGCAACAGCAAGGCAGTGTACATTGTACACGCAGCCGTGTCCACCTACTACCTCAGCTTCGAGTAGCGATCAACTTAGGCGTGCAGTCATTCATATACCAGTACATGGCTACAAAGGCCCGAAACAGAGACCTATAAACAATACAAGAGCCTGGATGTTTGGAGGCGCATAGCACTTCCATGCTGCTCTCACACCTGACAGTCACTACGCCCAAGTCTACGAATTCCTCCATCTTCTTGCTTCCAACATGGCGGCCGACAAAGTCCATGTCCCGGCCTTCGTGCGTGTCTCGGGGCCTCCCAACTCAAACTTTCTCGTAGGCTATCCAGGAATCTCTGCGACGCTGGTATGATATTCCCCCTGCCTTTCCAGGGCGCTTGCAAGCTAACATGTAGCTCTCAATAGCCTCGTATTGAAGGCAAGGTTGAAATACGGCCAAGTGCTGGCTATAGCGCTCCTGTCAAAGTCTCCCTCGTCACCATTGCTCTCTACCGCCGCGAAACGATACACCCTTCTGCGGACAACATTAAGAAACATCTTGCTGCGCCAAGGAAGGAGATTACGGATATTGTGGGGAAAGAGATGCTACTCTACCGGTGTAAAGCGGGTGCGGAATTCGAATCTGTTCTAGCCATGGATCTGCCCTTTGTGATATTCATACCATATGGACGAGGAGGAGAAGAGGTAGCGCGACGAGTACCGCCAGCCTCGTTACAGCTCCCAAGCCGGACAGCGGAAACATACTATGAGCTAGTGGTAAGCTTACAACAAGGACACGCCGAGCAGAAGAAGTTCCAGTGCCCGGTACCAATATCGAGATATGACACACTGAGCACATTTGGAATGTACAATCGCCCCGAATCTGCCGACAAAGTCTCGGATCACCTCGTTACTCTGGGTATATCATTACCACGCTGGTCGTACGGTCCACTTGACCCTGTCTCCGTTTATATCAAACTCTCCCCCAATCCAGATTGGCTTTCCAAGGCGAAACGCGTCACCATAAAATCTATAACCGTTGGAATAGACGAGGAAATAGTATACAATCACGAGGGTGACGAGCCGTCGAGAAAGAGCAAGACGTTAGCGGCAACGAAACAGCAGGTCAATGTCAAGATGCCGGAAGCAGGCTACTTCACGAACTTGGGATTGGTCTTTCCAGCAAAAGATTTAAGAGACAGTGACGGGGTTGTGCCGAGAGGGAAGAGCGCATTTCCAATGTACGCGATCAACGGCTTCACGACGACGGGGACGCTCTATAAGATTGAGTACTATCTGACAGTGAAGGTGAATGTCATTCTCTCATTTCTATACGATCTGCTAACAATGGCTAGGCTCAATTATCATCAGCAAGAGACATCACGTTACGACAACCGATCGTGGTGTGCCCCTTTGACCATGCAGGATGCAAGGAGGAAATGGAGGCAATTGAACAAGCCGCTAAAGATGCATCGAACATTTCGCAAGAGAACCCCATGCTTCCGGCGCAGGTCATCCTCAAAGCAGGCGATCCAAGTGGAATGAGACATTTAGGCGTCCAAATGGTGGGAGGTGAAAGAAAAGTCCTGATCGAATAAGAGAGCACATTCAAGGATATCCGCCACGCTGATTACCCTAGGCCTGACTAAGCTGGCTTAGGCATGAAGCAGCCTGCATAATCCCTTCACGGTCCCGGCACCAAGGGGGCAGCAACAAAAGCCAATCGCTAAAAGCTGATATGCTGGACATGAAGCTTAGCATGACTCTTCGGCAAGGGTACCACGTACCGAGCCCAGCGCCAGCCGAGGAAGTCAAGGTAATGAGGGCGACATAATGGTCGAGGAGAAAGGACGTACATGTACGTGTTGTTGTGGAAGAGGCGGAGATAGTACGGAGGGAAATCGTTCACTATACCCATGCACGACGATGAGGCGAAGTTGGGAATAGGCTTGTAATGAGCGGGCTTTGACTTAAGATAGGACGCGATGGGATTGCATTATACCACGACCTCGACTGTTTTGGAAATGTTATTTTTGTATTGTATTGGGTATTGGACACGACAATCGAGAGAATGATCTGCTTGTGCTTTCCAATATTCACTTTTCATGGTCTTGAGAAACGTTTGGTGGCAGCCAAGGTATTGGGTTTGCCTATCCTCTACACGGCGCGAACGACTTCACCTAGCTTTCCAGACTTTATTTCCGAGGATGCAAGTGATGCTACGAGCTTTGTGGCTCTTCGACTTTAGCCTCAGTAATCTCAGCCGCATCAACCTTTTCGTTCTGCGTGCCCGCATAGTTTCCGTTTTGTCCTTCAACTCTGATGTCCGTCAAACCCAAATCATCTTCCTCCTCAGCAGTTCTCTCATACTCCTCCATCGCCAGCTGTGGGTCTGGTTCCGGCGCAGTCAAACTCTGGACATAACTTCCAGCCAGCGGATCTTCCAGAACGATCGTGAATCTAACCTCCCCACCAATCGCCGAGTCGAGCTTCGCAAAGAATGCAGTCCACCTCGACTTATCAGTGGAAGCCATAGAATCGCCACCAGCTCCATCCTCCGTTCCAAAAATGTTTTCGTGAAGATCCGTCCGCACTTGCGTCAAGAGCCCTTCGATCGTTGTGAATCGACCACCGAGAGTTCCGGGTTCAACGCTTAAATCCAGTTCCGGACATGACATTGCACAGCTCTCACTCTTCAATATATCTCTTGACAAATCCTCCTTGTTCTCCACTAGTACTGTGATCTTCCGTCCCTTTTCAGGGATCTCTCCACCAGTTTTGACTTCATTAGATCGGTATCCACAATGTTCGCAAACGGTAGACATGAGCACTACTTGTTTGAAATGAGGAATGTTTACCATCTTCATGTTCGTAGCGCAGGACTTTGTGCATCCTGGACACGAAGCTGGGAAAGTGTAGACCTGGTTCTCGATAATATCGTCGTCGGCTGCAGGGGCATCCTGGTCGAGTTGAGTTTGGTCCGTTGGCATTTCGGGGTACATGTGTGACGCTTGATATTCCGGTCGGATTTCAGAGCCATCAGTACCGTTAGGGTTATCTGCAGGTGCATCTCCGAGACCTAGAGATGCATTCTGCTCGGGTGTTCTGTTGTAATCGATACGAACGTATTTGCCTGATTTGTCTGATGGCGAGGGCTCGATCCACGAGTTTCCTGCTGGGTCGTCGATGAAGAGTGTGAAGGGCAGTTTGGTGCCGGAAGCGAAGTCTTTGAGTTGTGTGATTATCTCTTCGATGCGCTCGTACATAGCTGGTGCCACGTCTTTGCGATCCTCTTGCGCCTCTGACAGGTCTGTAGCAATCATGCTCAAGATTCCTTCGAGGTTTGTGAGTTGGCCTCTCCCGGGTGGGATTTCCAAATCAATATCTTCAACTCTCAGTATACATGTGTCGCTTTTGACCAATTGTCTGTTCAAGTCGGAGTTGCTGTCGATCTTGAATGTGTATTTGTGGCCCTTCTGCTGAATCTCACCAGCCGGCTGGATTTCGGAATTCTTGAAGCTACAATGGGGACAGAAGAAGGACATGATTATGATTTCGCGGAAGAAGGGAATTTTGGTAAGGAGGAGTCGGGTGATGCCCTGGGGATTAGATTAGCATACGTCCTCGTAGAATGGTGCAGCGATACCAACATTGGCGTGGCAGTTCATGCAAAGACTTTCTATCTCGTCAACAACCTTGGTGTCGTCTTCATCGCCAGCTTGTTGGGCGTCGGCGACCTTCCGACCCATATCTTCGAAAAGATCTTTCGCAAGACCGAGTGTTGGGTTTGCCATGTTGTGTGATGTATTGAGCGACTCATCTACAAGGTGCGAGAGGATATAGTCGCAGATTTGTGTATTCTTCCAAATTCCAAGTGACGGGGCGGTTCGAAGAGTGACGGAAGGCAGCCAGTGGCGGGGTGCAAAATATATTGGTGGGGCGCCGACGCCGACCGACCTTCAGCCCTGTGGATTGTTGGCTTCGTAAGATTAAACAGAGTAGGGATAACTCCTTCAAGTGCTCTTCATGAGATCCATAAGGCCGAATCCGAACCCTTTCCGTGATTGTGCCTCTTTGCTTTTGGCCAGCATTGCGTGAAGACTGTTGTTCTTCGCTCTCTTGGCCTTGGCACGGCCGTTTTGCGTCGCCAGCTGTGGCTGTGATGAGGCCGCCCGACTTGGAGTTGAACTTGATGTGGACAAAGTAGAAGTCGTATGACTTGTTCGGACTGGTGTCGTCTTCATTCTTTTGGTTGTTGGAAGTCCAATGGTCGTCTGGGATAGACATGCGCCGCACTCGAGGACTATTGCCTTGTCTTTCGTAGGTAGATGGTTTCTTAATCTCTTGTTTCGCTTCTTCCCACTCTTGACACTTGGTATAGCTGTGTAATCTGCCATTGGAAGCATGTTGTGTCCGCACGCGCGACATATTTCGCATGCCCTGGTGGCTGGAGGCTCAATGTCTTTCTCGTTGGCGACGTGGTCGTAGCGAGCTTGGAAGGCGGCAGCTATCGAGGGCGAGGACAAGGCCAGTTTGTGAGCAGCATGGTCGAGATAGCTCAGGCTTTGTATGGTTGAATCCATGGTGGCATAATATGGGTAGGGTGCTTGAGGAATGGGGATGATCAACAGGCACTTTGCGGCTCTGCCTCTGCAAGCTCGAGCTCATAATCCCTGTCAGTGTCCTACGTCTCTTTTGAGAGCATTGAAAACTTGTTCGAGAACTACCCCAAGTGCTTCAAGCTCTCAGACGCAGTTCCATACTACAACTACCAAGGAACGATCGCGATGCCCGCGCTCTCAAGTCATGGGGGTGTGCGCGTGGCCATTATTGGCTGCGTACGTACTTGATCATCAACATACAAGAAAAAGACTAACAAGTTACAGGGACATGGCGTGCTCAACTCTATATATGCCTCTGTCACGAAAGCTTCCAAGTTGAAAGGCTGGCCGGGAGTCGATCTCGTCATTATTGGTGGTGATTTTCAGGTACTGAGTCCCACAAGCCAAACCGAAGCCATTGCTGAGCATGTTAGGCAATGCGAAACGCTACCGATCTCAATGTCATGTCATGTCCAATCAAATACCGCGAGATCGGCGACTTTCACGAATACTACTCGGGCGCTCGAACTGCTCCCTACCTCACCATCTACGTCGGTGGAAACCACGAAGCCTCGAATTACCATTTCGAATTATACTATGGAGGATGGGTCGCACCAAACATATACTACATGGGAGCCGCCAATATTCTACGTCTGGGACCTTTGAGAATAGCTGGCATGAGTGGAATATATAAAGGTCACGATTACCGAAAACCGCATTACGAGAGGTTACCGTTCACAGATGGCGATATCAAAAGCTTCTACCACGTCAGAGAAATGGATGTGAGGAAGTTGTTACAAGTCAGGACTCAGGTGGATATAGGTTTGAGTCACGACTGGCCGCAGGGTATCGAGTGGAGAGGAAACCACTCGCAACTATTCAGAAAGAAGAAGCACTTTGAAGAGGAGGCAAAAGCAGGTGTACTTGGCAGTAAGGCAGCCAAGTTTGTCATGGAGAGACTGCGACCTCCTCACTGGTTCAGTGCGCACATGCATGTTAAGTACGCTGCCATCGTCAAACATCGAGACTCGGAGACGACAAACGAAGCCGAGCCAGCAGAAGAGACCGTGGGCGAGACCTCGAGTGAGGCCGTTCCATCCAAAAATGAGGACGAGATTGACCTTGATTTGGACGACGATGCGGAATCACAAGCAGCTCCGCCCAAGAACGAGGACGAGATTGATCTCGGTATGGATGAGGATGAGACACCGGCAGTGCAACCTACTGCTGAGGAACAAGTCCAAGCACTAGTAGCAGAGGCTATCATAAACAGCAATGCTCCTAAAGGCAAGAAACGAGGTCGTCCGCGCAAGTCATCGATCTCAGCAGTTCCTTCGGATCTCCGCGCTCAACTCCCAGCTTCATTCACAAGGGCTCCGTCGGAACCTCTGCCACAGGCCCTCCCATTTCCAGAGGCCATTGCGAACAAAACCACTCGATTTCTGTCTCTCGACAAACTTCTCAAAGATCGTGACTTCCTGCAGGTACTATCCGTATCTCCTGTATCGGGACTAACAGAACCGATAACACGACCGCTGAGACTTGAATACGATCCCGAATGGTTAGCCATCACCCGCGTCTTCGCACAAACTGAGCATGTCCCATTCGGCGATCCAAATGCCAATGTACCACGAGATAAGGGTGAAGCAATCTACCGACCATTTGTCGAAGCAGAAGAAAAATGGGTACAAGAAAATTTAGTCGATGCTGCTGATGCTACGCTCGTTGTTCCGGAGAATTTTTCCATACTCGCGCCAGTCTACGATGCTAGCAAAGGATTCAAGGTACCTGAGCATCCGAGAGAGTACGCAAATCCACAGACTGCGGCGTTCTGCGAAATGGTGGGTATCAAGAATGACTTTGAGATCACGGACAAAGAGGCTCTTGCCAAACAGAAGGCCGGTCCGAGATTCGAACCTTCGTTCCGAGGTGGTAGAGGTGGGCGGCCAAGATCGAATACCAGAGGTGGGCGTGGTAGCCGAGGCGGCGGTCGTGGAGGTGCTGCAGATAGTGGTGGAGGACGGGGTCGTGGAAGAGGTAGAGGCAGAGGACGCGGTAGAGGTGGCGACTAGGCGTGATATGGGGCTTAGCATTATAACCAACCATGACTTAACTGATCCCTGCCCCGAAAACACTTCTAGCAATTATAATGGAGGACTGTATCTGCTTTCCAATGCTCAGTCCAGTCTGACCAGATTACTAGAACTCAATTTCCTTCCATCGTAGATAATATGAACCATGCAGACATCCTTGAACCAAACAATCAACTTACCTCCAGAACTTTTCCCATCTCGATTTTCAATCGACGCTATTTTCCCGGGGCACTGAAAAAACCAAAATCGGACATGAATATCATCACTCTCTCGGTCACGGCTAGTATATAGAAGCGACTTGGTGGAGAAGAGGGTCAAGACGGAGATAAGTATTAGCCTCCTGCGTTCAAGGATAATAGGAATGGAAGGAAGGCTGTTGGAATTTTAATGGACTGGGTAGAATTTCAAAGAACTCACGGAACAGACACATTGGATGGTCAGTTCGTGGAGAGGAGGATTGGCATGAGCAGGAGGGGGGTTCTAGGTTGTCCAAATAAGTCTTGCTAACATATTTCTTGGGCTGAGATGGAGACAATTCCCGGTCTATCTTATAGATTTCGAGCCATCCGCAACCGTTTTGGAGAGGGGTTACTTGTCGCTGAAGCCGTAGATGTCGAATGCATCATCATCAAAGCCTTAAGGATTCTCTCTGCGGATCTCAACAGCTACATAAGAATCAGAAGATAGGAGAGTGAGGACGAGAATCAAGGTTATCTGGGCTATAGAATTTCCAAAATTAACGAAATCACAGGTGTGGAAGGAGCTTGGAGACGAAGGTGGAAGCTGAGGAAAGTTTGTGTCCAATTTGTGTTGCGATGATGCAGAGCGTGATGCCATAATTCCTTGAGGTAATCAAAGAGTCAAATCGCTGGAAGAAGACGACTTACACTCTGTATGAAGATGCAGTAAGATAGTTGAAAAGGGCTTTGCAAAACTAGTTGAGCCATGTGTATTTTCTCGCACTGAGAAAGACATGGAATGGAAACTCGGATATCTGGGCGCGTCACTCAAGGGGAAACTGCGCCGCATCTCTGGTTGCCCAGAGGCTGAACACCCCGTTCTCAGCCTAGCGCCACAACTCGTACTACTCACTGTATCACCCCAGCACACTCAGTCGCCACCAACTGTAACCATCAAATGTTTCAAGTCTGGAATGGCGGAATCTTCCTTCGTTGTCTTGGCCATATCTCTTGCTTCGCTTCACTTCACTCTGCGAAAAAATGGCACCGCTGCAGGCTTCCGCCTGTAAATGTCATTGACGAACAAACGTTTGCGGACGAAGTGACAGACTTGGTATTGTGTCACTATAGGTGTCCACTTCCACATTGAAGGAGACTAATCTCGTTCCTGCGGGAAGGGGATTTTGGTTGCAAGCGTGCACGCATTCCAGCGTGATGTTCAGAAGCCTTTCTTTCTCTCCTTCCCTCTGGCCTTTATGTTTGACCTGCTGACCTTTTTCCACAATTCCCTTCGTTTTCACGTTGGGCATAATCTTTTTTTTGAGACTTCTTTCGCGACGCGGGTCATTTGTCGTTTTTCCTTTCTCCCATCACTCACGAGACGCGATATTCCAGTAGTCTCTTTTGGCAATGTCACGACCGACTATTGCCGAACGTGCTAATGGAAGTTGTGCCTCGAAGGGATATATTTGGTTTAGATGCGCTGCCCCAAAGTATTTCGTTGGGTGTTGTAAGAATGGGACTTCGCCGTGCGATAATGGATGTAACGATAACGAGCTTGATCCACAAGAAGATATGGCTTCATGTGAGTCCATTCCATATACCTTGAATTTCAAGACAAACGGAAGGATGAATATGTCTAATATACCCCATCAGCTTCGTCGAGCACTCAAGCAGGTACAAGAATGGCCACTACGCTCTCGACCTCCACGATCCAGCCATCGATGATGTCTGCGAGAGCTACTGCTACGCAAACCACCACGGAGTCGCCCATTGAAGGCACTATTGTACCTGATGCTCCCTCCTCCTCCTCCTCCTCATCATCATCATCATCATCATCGTCATCATCATCAGCATCATCATCAACAACAACCAGAATTGATAGCAGTTCAACAGCCAAAGGCGGAGCCATCTTCCAAGTCCCAACAATCACAAGTAGAACACCATCTTCCACCCCCTTACTCACCACATCGACCTCAACATCAACAGCCGCAGCGACAACTGATAAATCAACAAGCAACTCTCTCGGCCCCATAATCGGTGGCGTCGTCGGTGTTCTCTTAATCTTCATTCTAGCCCTCCTCGTTTTGCTATGCTGGAAGAGGAGAAAGACAAAAAAAGAGTTGGATCTACATACCATGCCCTACTCCGTCGCTGTCCCCTTTTCCGTGAATAGAAAGTCGAAACCGGAGACCGTGTCGTCGAGTACGAGTAATACGCCAGGACTGTTTCTTGATAAGAGAGGCACGGCTGATACGATGGTGGAGAGGAATGATAATGCGAGGGTCGGAGAAAGAGAAGCAAAGCAAGAACCAACAGAACTCCCAGCGCACAGATCCAGAACCTTCCTCCCACACACAGCCGGCCCATCTTCTTCCAATAACCACAACCACACTCGAACACTATCCGAACTACCCGGTCCGATAAACCTCCCACCACCTCCCTCAACGCACGCCGAATTGCCCTCCCACGATCTGCGAACGCCTCAAGCGGACATGTCAAGAAATGATGTTTCTCCCATCGATCCGGTGGCGTCGGCGAGGACGTCTATGGTTTCACCACTTATCACTTCGCCGAATCTTGCTTCTTCTTCTTCGTCGCAGAATCAGCAGTTCCCGCATGTGATGGCGTGGGCGAATTTCGATGAGCTGGCTGTAAAGGGACCGGGGGAGGCGTACCCGGGAAAACGGGCCTATAGTCCGCAGATTAGAGAGGTGGTGGTAGGAGGAGGGATGCAAGAGAGGGTTACGGGACCGAATTTGGAACCGGTTTGGCCTTTTCAGATGAGGGAGATGGGGATGCCTAAGGTTAGGAAGGGGCCTGAGGATGTTGGGTCGTGAAAGTTGTGTTGGGACAACTTCTCTCGTGATTCGGACATGGGATTACTCCAGAAGCAGAGGAGATCAAAGTGGCTCGGGAGTCGCAATGGTGGAAGTACAAGGCCATCGAGGAGTTTCTTCTTTTCTTTTTAATAACGTTGCATCGTGATGCTGGCACCTAAAATGATTACTGGGGAGAGGTTGTTGATGATACCCAGGATGAGTTGGAAGGGCGATGGCGTTCCAAAAAGCATGATAGCGCGGTAACATCAACACACACCTTATTCTTCTAAAGAATTTATTGTCGTCCTCGTTGTTTGATTCCTTGGTGGATCGGGGTCCTGGAAACATTCCCGTCCCCGTCCCTCTTCCTCGTCTGGGGTAGATTGACCCGAAGCGAGATCCCATCTGTAATTTTTCCCGTCCAGAATCAGTCAACTCCTCTCTTGCATCTTCCCGATCCCGTCCATCAAAACGAACATGGAGATGCCCTCTTTTCGTGCCAAAGAGCATCCTCGGATATTCCATTCTCACCCATGATGTTCCAATATTGGATCAGCCTTCTCCTCCTCATTCGCCAAATCGCAGCCTTTGAAAACCCACTGGTCCACCTCGACTATGGCACATTCCAAGGAAAATACAACAGCAAATACAACATCACCCATTTCCGCCGCATCCCCTTCGCAGCACCAACGTCAGGCCAGAATAGATTTCGGGCTCCACAGCCACCACTCCGCATCACTAATGGAACATATGACTCTGACCGAGATTTTCCCGCGTGTCCTCAACGCACGGTAAATGGATCCGAAGATTGCCTTTACCTTTACCTTTACTCTCGACCCTGGACGAATCCTGAAGCCAAGAGACCAGTGGTCGTCTTCTTTTATGGCGGTGCTTTTGTGCAGGGGGCAGCCAGGTTTAGCATTCCTCCTTCAGGATATCCCACGCTCAATGTCAGCAACGAGAATGACTTCGTTATGGTATATCCAAACTACCGCGTCAATGCCTTGGGACTGTTGCCTGGGAGAAAGGTCAAAGAGTCTCTGGATTCGGATCTGAATGCTGGGCTACTCGATCAGGAATTTGCGCTGAAGTGGGTGCAAAAGCATATCCACAAATTCGGTGGCGATCCCAAAGACGTTAGTATTTGGGGTCAGAGTGCTGGAGGAGGTTCTGTCATCGCACAGTTGATTGCGAATGGAGGAGAGACATCGCCAAAGCTGTTCAAGCGAGCATTGACGAACTCCCCTTTCTGGCCCAAGACCTATCGATACGACTCGACGGAAGCAGAAGCACTCTATGATCAGATGGTTTCGTTGACGGGATGCGGAACTGCTGGAGATTCGCTTCGGTGTTTGAAGACTGTCGACATCCAGACCATCCGCGAAGCGTCATTGAATATCAGCAAGTTGCAGAGGTTTGGCACTTCGTCAAATAACTGGGCTCCAGTCATCGATGGGGAGTTTCTTCGCGAGCCACTTAGCATAGCTGCTGGCAAGGGCCGCGTCAACGTGAACGAGATAATGGCAATATACAACACGCACGAGGGAGAGAACTTCATCCCTTCTGGTCTCACGCGGCCAGGCAATGGCTCATCTACGCCGTTCGAGAACTGGGTGAGGGCGTTCCTGCCAGGACTGGCCTTGGAAGAATTTGCCGCGCTGTATCCGCCTAACGGAAGTACCGAAACTCTTTCGTATAGCGATGACAGTACACGAGCTGGATTGATCTATCGAGATGTCGTACTGGCTTGTCCGGCACTGTGGGCGGCGAAAGCACCAGAGAAGAAAGGATGGCTGGGAGAATATATCATTTCCCCAGCAAAACACGCGAGTGATACTGTCTACGTAAGTTTCCAGAAGCGAAGAAGAACGAAAAAAATGCTTACACGATTTTTCAGTGGAACACCATCGGCTCCATTCAAATCTCGAACCCACAAGTCTACCAAGCTTTCACAGGAATGTTGGCAAGGTTTCTGCGGTCTGGATCTCCCGATGACAGATCGTCATCAGAATCAGGGAATGTAACAATTGCAGAGATCAAGACCGAAAAGCAGTTCCTTGTCACACCAAGCGGGATCGGTGCCAGTAAGCTGCAGAATCTAGAGCAGCGGTGTGCTTTTTGGCAGGCAAATGGCGAGAAGATACCCGTGTAGTGTTTAATTATAAACCTGTAATTTGTCCTGTGCAGACATCTAGTGCCAGGCACTGGACCTCCGAAGTCTGCTAAGCGCGTACAATGCTTTGTGAATGACGATAATTTCGCAATGCCAACGTCTGTGAGTTTTGAGAGATGGAGAGAAGCGGGTAAGGATCATATCGATAGATAGATACGAGAGTAGCGTGGAATAGAACTCAGAACTGCGTTTTAAACTTGGTTCACCGAGTGTGCCGCGCTGAAATTAGGTGGAATCTCGCGCCCGATTGACAAGTACGCTATCAGATTTGTGGTCTATGACTCTCCCGTCACTTCCTGCAGTGCTTTCTTGATAGTGCGTATATCGTCTGGCGTTGTTCGACAACAACCACCAATCAGTTTTCCACCCAACGAGTACCATTCTTTGGCTTGAGCATTCAGCTCCTTCCCTTGCGCACGCTGTCCACTCCAAGTCTTACTGACGGCATCGTAAATCTCGCCGGAGTTTGGATATGCTATCGATGGTTTCGCCGTATAAGTTGACATGGTTGTCATGGCCTTGCTGACCAGATTTTCCGGGATACAATTGACGCCAACAGCAAGGACTTGAGGAGAGTCATTGAGCAAGCCGAGAACATTGGCGATCGGCGTTCCGTCACTGAGATGGTTTTCGTCTCTCAAGGTGAAGGAGAACCAGCATGACGTCCCAGGAAATTCTTGGACAAGCTCCAGGAGATGTTGAGCCTCGTCGACTGATGGTATCGTCTCGAAGGCAAGTAAATCTACTCCCGCTTCCACCAACACGCTGATCCGTGATCGATGGAATGTTTTCATCTCTTCTGAAGTGAGACGATAATTCCCCGTGTATTCAGATCCATCAGACAGAAAAGCCCCGTAAGGGCCAACAGATCCAGCAACAAAGCATTTACGACCCGGTTCGCGTCGAGCAATTTCTTCCCTCGCTTGCTTTGCCAATTCCACGCTCTTTTTAATCAGATCACGAGCTTCGATGTCGCTCAATCCATGCTGTTGCAATCCGGCAACAGAAGCTTGGTAGCTCGATGTGATTGCAACATCTGCGCCTGCAAGGAAGTAGTCGAGATGGACTTGGTAGATGAGGTCGGGCTTGTGAATCAATGTCTCGGCAGACCACAAGGCACTATTGAGGTCGCACCCTCGAGTCTCGAGTTCAGTAGCGAGGGCTCCATCCACAACGACGTATGGTCGCTTGGCGACGAAGTCTGCAAAGTTCGTCATTGTCGCGCCTTGTTTGATGGTAACATCTGTTTTGTTTCGGTGTGTAAATCGATTTGTCGATGAAGCTTGGAACGATTGATTTTACTGGCGATGGAAAGAAGGGAAGAGGAAAAAGTGCGTGATGGATCCGCCAAAGACGACGCTAGGCCAGGCAGACTTTGAGTTGCTTGAGGAAACCTGAGACTACTCAATCTAGTCTTTCCCTGGGCGGCGAATTCGCATACACTCAAAACTCCAAATGTCGGCCACTTTTTAGTCACACGGATAGGATGCGGACTTGAGGACTTTATATTGTCGTGCGGAGCGTTCCTCTATCAAAAAGAACAATACACAATCAGTTTCTTTCACTCCCAGCTACTTATACAGTGCCACATCTCCATCCCGGAACGCCTAGCTACTATGTGTTGATAACATTTCGAAGCAACCAACAGCTCCGCCCCTGATACATCATTCCAACGCTACCTTCCAAAAGGTCGATCGGCGATAAACAGGTCTTTCGACCATGGCGGCAGAACCTTATCTCGTTCGTAGAGAAGACCACAATTATGGCAAATAGTCCTCGCACCCTTGGGCCCATCTTTGACGCCCCAAACGGCTGAACCCCAGATTTTACAATGGTCGCAACGCCATGATGCTCGCTCCCTGAACAAGTTGTTAGTATCATCACCAGCATTCCAGTGCAGGAAGGCACGTACCATTCTTTGAGTACACCATCGCCGCTTGGCCCAGCTCCTGCGTCGGGCGTCTCCCTTCCACTTGGACTCAAACTTCTGAATCTTCTCTTCTTCTTACTTCGCTCTCCCCGCCCCATGGGTGTCTCCTCACCTGTATTGCCGAAATAATCACCGCCTTGAGGCCCAGTCGGATTTGTGAACCTTGCCGTCTCTCGCCGTATTCTTCGCATCTGTCTCTCCCTCTCTTTCTCCCTATTCTCAATCTCATCCTTGGACAGGTTTTCAATGATGGGTTCCCACTCCGCTGCGAGACGTTCAGGTTCGTACCTCCATCCAGCTTCTACACCTTCCGCAGCGTCATTTTCGATGTCTCCGTACCCTACTAGACCTCCATTTTCACATGCCTCCTTTTTCAAACGCAGAACAGAGTCGTAGATCGCATGAGCCATAGCAGGCACCCACTCTGCTTGCAATCCCAGATCGGCACAGGTTTGCTTGGAAAAGGCTTCTGCAAATCCCGGAGGATGGAGAAGAGACCATTCGAATTTGTCGCTGTACAGGCGGTTCATTAGGTTGATGTTGAGGTTGACGATGCACCGATAGGTGTCGTCTGGATTGTGTACATCCTCGTGTGCGGTTGAGGGTATGGTAGCTGTTGCGGTTATGCCATTTGTGTCGCCGTTCGTTGTGCCATTAGCCATTGCTGAAACGCCCGGTGATCCAACCGCGTCGCCGTTGTGTACTCCATTCACTCCATTTGTGATTGGAGTTGCGCCATTTGTCTTTGGGCCTGAAGTTGATGACGCTGGGTTTCCTGCTAATGCTGAAGATGATTGTTGTATGAATGGAATTGCTGCACCTTGAGCCACGCCCGAAGCAGGCTGGAAGAGAGGGTGCAGAGCTACAGGAGCATGCTCTTCGAGTTGGGTTCGTATTAAGCCGCTTATCTGCAGAATGACTGCTGATTTACGATCGGCTGGAAGATCAATCTCATCAACCAGATTCTTTGCGAATTGATCAGGTGTGATGAGGCCTTCGTGTAAATTCCATAAGAAAGCGTCTGTGAGTCTGAATGCGGGCGTAACCTCTGGATGTCTGTAGGCGGGAACAGAATCGTCAACACCGAATTCTCGTGCATTTTGAGGCATAGGAAGGGCAGGATCGGGTCGGAAGGGCTGTACATCGATGTCAATCTTGATTGGAATCGGAGTGTAAGGAAGCACTGCTTGGGTCTGTAATTGTCGCTCCGTCCTGTCGTAACAAATAATATTAGCCTTCCAGTGTCTGGAGAGTTTTCCAGGCATATCGACCTACAGCACTCTCTTCGGCTTGCCCATGTACTCTCTCCATATTCCCTGCACTTCCACAGGCGCATGTATTTCTTTGCCCAACTGGCTTGCCTTCTCTTTGTCCTGCTCGGTATCTTCTCGCCGTAGACTCCTCAATCCAGTCGGCCGTCTGCCTGGTCCCTCGCTGTCCTCAAAATCGTCATCGTAGCCATCTTCGGCATAGTTGATGGCCGTCGTTCCTCGTTTCGTGATGCGTGGCTGCGGAACTGCAGTGGTTTGGGGTATTACTGGGGCGAGCAATGAGTTGCCGTAGGTCCGTATGCGCGGAGCGTAGCTGGTTAGGAAGGCCTGCGGCGAGTGTATCCTGTATCCCGGAGCGGGACTCATGGTGGTCGGGGGCTGGGCGCAACCAGACAGCAGAACTGGATAGGTGTTTTGACCAAGATGGGCAGGGGGAAGGACAAAGTTTTGATGGCAGCACCTAGGTCGCAGAGGAATTTGACGCGCTCATGTCCAATTTCAGCGACGGGGAATGTTGGCGGGGGGTGTAATGGTTTTGGGAGTCTTTCGCGTCTCCAAATGTGATTCCAGCGTGGAAAGAATGAGGCTATTTTGTGGGTCAGCTCCGTATCCTATGATTCCTCGTCCAAAGCGAACATGGACGCTTGAACACTACTTGATCACTGAGGTCGTTGAACACTACTTCACTGAGGTCGTTAAACACTACTTAATCACTGAGGTCGACTTCATCATGTTACATTCCAGAGTCGCCAGGTAGTCGCGGCGGAGCGTACCATGTTCTTTATCAGCTGTAGTATTTGTTTTTCTAGGCCAACATTGATGCGGCTTCTTCATCTTTCCATCGAGTATGGGAGTTAGGGCGCGTGTGCCTAGTTGGAATCGGTCAACGTGTTCTCATCCACTTGTTTACTTTCTCCACACGTCGTCGTTGAAACCGAGTTTGTCTCTCGCAGCTTCCTCGAACCTATCGAACAACACACAGAGTAACATCTACTTCAGCTCGACTCTCTCTTAAACACGCTTGGCAGCTCTTAATCAAGTGCTTCGTTCGCAACTTTCCTTTTGCGTCAGTGGCCATGGTTTCCTGCTTCGCTATCATACCGTCCTTCTTTCCCTAAGCCATGTCTTCGTTCTTCAGATCTGCAACCGATGTCACGGCCTCGACAGATGATTCAACTTCTGAAGCCAGTTCGGAGGATGAGTCCGGCTCCGATCACGAAAAGGAGACCGGCCATCATCAAGATTTGACTGAATCCCAACATCTATCCAAATCCGAGTCACAGTATCTCTCCAGAGTGAAGAAATTGCCCAAAAGCCCTGCAGTCTCGGCCTCTGCGAGTACAGAGGATGTAAACTCTACGTTGACTCTTGTTGCCAATTCGACCGCACATCATTCCGACTACGTCCTTCACGCTCTCTTAGAAGAAAGATGTGTGAAGGAAGCGCTCGCGTGGTATCAGCAAAATCATGGACACCTGCGTTACTACACACAAGAAGACCCCGAGGTCAAGGCTCTCGCTGATGAGAAGTACAAGCACATGGTGGAGCAGTTAGGCCGCCACAATCTTGTCCCTCGGGGTCCAGAGCAGGAGAGTGAACGCACCCTGAGAGGTGCTTACCGTGAAGGTCTCGATCTCCTATCAAGGAGAGGCCCATTGCCATCGCGCCCAGCATTGACAAGCCGTCCCGGCAGTCAGACCTCCTTGACAACAGCGATGCGTAATCTCGCTATTCCCAACGGAGGTATCCGCACGAGGCTTGATTCTCGCCAGCTCGAACTGATCTCCCAAAGCCAGGAAGGTGTTCATCAATTACCACCGGTGCTACAACCTTACGTTGATCATCCCATGGTAGAGCTATCTCGATACCGCCGCGACTATGAAGAGGTGCGCATCGTGGGAAAGGGAGGGTATGGTAGAGTATACCACGTCAAACATCGTTTGGATGGCTCAGATTATGCCGTGAAGAAAATTGGCTTGAGCAGAGCACGCGTCAAAAGAATCCAGGAGCGGGGTCAGATCGAGCTTGATATCCTTCTCAGCGAGCTCAGAATGCTGGCGCGATTCGACCACCCGAATATTGTACGCTACTATGGCGGATGGCTCGAATACTCTGCGCCGCCACCGATTTCCTCGTCGACATCATCATTTCACTCGTCCTCGCTACAACGACTTCTTGAGGCGCCAGGACTTGAGTTTCATGCAACAGATGGGTCCGAGATCCCGCTCCCAGATTCACCAATTGGTCTCGATGTTGTGTTCGAGCGCACCCAAAGTATCGGCGAAATACTTGGAGAGGTTGAGGATTATTCCGAGGACGGTGATGAGCTTCCGGAGCTACAGTTTCGAGGCACTGCGCGTTCAAAACGACAGCGGGCAAACAGTGCAAGTACCATTACCTCGACTAGTTCGAAACGCAGCACTGTTCATAGCGTTGGAGAGGATGTGGACAACTCAAAAGAGCCGAAATCAGACATCGCTAACCGCCTTGGAACTGACGATCCTGGAATGTCCTCATACGCGGAGACCTCACAGTCCGAAGCCCATGTTGTCGAAACGCAACTCACCCTGCACATCCAAATGTCGCTGCACCCTCTATCTCTCGCCGACTTTCTGTCTAGTTCACGTACAACCGACCAGACCGACCCAGCAAATGTGAGGCATTGCTTCCACATTCAGCCCTCGCTTCAAATACTGCTTTGTATTATGGATGGGGTGGAATATCTTCATCAGAATGGCGTGGTCCACCGCGATCTCAAACCAAGTAATATATTCCTATCCATACACCGTTCCCACTACCCGGCCTGTGTCGCCTTGTCAAAGTGTGCTGAATGTCGAGGCAATCCTCAAGAAAATCGGCATCTTTTTTTGAATGTTCGCATCGGAGACTTCGGGCTAGTCACAACTATAGCCCAAGCCGACCCATTGAACCTTACACATCCCAAAGCAGTTGGGACTGAACTGTACCGGCCTCCAATTACGACAGCGAACGCTGACGCAAAATTGGACGTGTTCGCACTGGGAATTATCGCGACTGAACTCCTGTTCCCCTTTTCTACCCGCATGGAGCGTCAAGCAAAGTTACTCGCGGTACGGAATGGAAACCTCCCAGATGATTCTTTTGGCAATGTGCTGGGAGAGCGTGGAAAAGAACTTGTGGCATGCATTAAGGGAATGACCACACATGACGAGGTTGCCCGGATCTCTTGTCCAGAAGCGAGAAAGCGACTTGAGAGCCTCCTGTGCTGATCTGACGAACCATTGGTCATGAGCACTCGGCTAGTACGCATGCTTGGGTCGGATGGACGGTTGGGAAAGTCCCTGCATGTTTCCGATGGTTCTACCGTCCTTCTGCCCCAATCAATCGTCCGATGTGACACTGGCCATCCAGTAACACCAGCAACTCATGGATCTTATGTTCTCTTCCTTTGGGATGATCTCTCGATATCATACCGTCGTATCGACAATGGATTCACGGAATTACTGGATCACTCTTTATCGATACTGCCAGGAAACTTGTCACTGGTGATCGATCTGGGCATAAACACGTCGAAACAACTTGGCCTGCGCTTATTTGACGCAATGATCACACTCCACGACGATAAACATCATCGATAACAGGCTCAGAGATGCTACAGAGGTCGCAATTTTGGGGCTTCAATTGTACATATTCAGATATGCCCACATTCTAATACAAAGCTGCCAGCGCCATGTCCATTGCGGTTGTCGCAAACATATTGGCTTGGCGTGATGAAACGGGCGTGACTTTCAACGAGGAGGACCTCGGACGCGAGTATGTTACATGGCGTCGGCAGGGTTCTGAATAGAATGTCAAAGAAATGCCATGACACAATTTCTCACAAGCCCTTGTTCTGTGCTGAAGACAGAATCGTTCTCTGCGACATGGTTTGTGTCAAAATATCAAATGTTTATCCAGCCTAATCTGTACTTTTAGAAAAACACACCCTTATGTCTTTTGTGTAATCTAGGTAAGCCAAAGCGTTCTCTCAGAAACCTAATCTCGTACCTGGTCGGCACATCGGACATGATCCTCTATCTCTGGGGCTCGCGACATTACTCCTACCGCCAACCTAACTTTATGAGCTCCCATACAGCATGTAGCAGCCCAATCCTGGTCTCCTCACTTTCATCTTCCATCGGCTTTTGTCATTGCAATTTCGTACCTGCGCAATTTCAATCTGCATACCCGCGGTTCGCATACAAGTGCTTTCTGCTCCTTGTCGATCCCTTCAAGCCTGTTGTGTCTTCTCTCAGTCGCTGGTCCACTTCCTCTCCCCTCTAACCACAACTACAAGGCACGGTCGCTCACAAGTTCCTCTTGATAATAGTCACTCGTTGAAGAATACCACTCTCATTTAATTTTTTGAACATTTGTTGCAGCTATGAGGCGACACGCAATGTTTCTCGCCCTCGTTGCGGCGGCGATCGCATCGCCCCTGGTAGAACCGCCTACTAAACCCAAAGGTGTTGGACCTCCAGCTGCCGCTACAACACCTGAAAGAGGGATCGGTACTGGCGTCACCGAAAAAATCGCGCCTCCAGGGCCTCCACCACCAAAATGCAACATAGCCTACAACGGCAAATTCGGCATCGCAGTCCAGAACATCACAACCAAAAGAACGGACACCATACCCCCAGCAGCACCAGCCAACCTTCCCGTTCCAGACCAATCCAAAACAGCCCTGTCTCCAGCAGGAACGACACCTCCCCCGTATGCAGTAGGTCCAGATTCACCACCCCCAGATCAAGGCACATCCATCACGCAACAGAGTACACGCACTTTTACGAGAACGGTTACTATGCGTCGGACTGTCTTGGGCCAGGAAAAGATACAGAGCGTTTACATGATTTCGCAGATTGGGGACGGACAGATCCAAGCGCCTTCTTCTCCTACGCCTTTACAGAGGACGACGTTTGCGGCGCCTCCTCCTGCTGCTGCGACGCCCGCGAGTCCGAAGACGGGTGCGCAGGGCCAGATTCCGGCTCCCAAGCCGCCGGCTGGTGCTACGCCTGTTGGGTTTTCACCTCCTGTTGCTGCGGCTCCTGCTGCGGCTCCTGCTGCGGCGCCGATGCCACCGATGACTGGGACAGATATGGTGATGAGGGATGTTGCGGGGCCGCCTGAGAATCCGGCTACGCAGTTTGTGGCTTGTATTACTAAGGGCACTTTGACTATGACGCTTGATGGGGGTGTTTTAAAGGATGATAAGGGGAGGACGGGGTACATTGCTAGTAATTATCAGTTCCAGTAAGTACTAATCCTTTGGCTGGAATTTGCAGCATTCTGCATCGTTGAGTTTGGTGAGTGAGGGGTTGGGATCTCTGGCATTCTTGTTGCTTGGGATGCCACTTCATCATACTCCACTCTGAAATCCCTTCCTTTTACCCTTCCTCTCCTCTCTTCCGCTTCCAACTCCTCAACTCCCCCCTTCCCAGTCACAACCTCACAACCACTCCACTAACCATCCTCCCCAGATTCGACGCACCACCCCAGTCAGGCTCCATCTACACAGCCGGCTTCTCCGTCTGCAATAATGGATCTCTGGCCCTCGGTGGCTCTACGACGTGGTATCAATGCCGCAGTGGGGATTTCTACAATTTGTACGATAGGTGGTGGGCGCCGCAGTGTAATCCTGTGACTATCAATGCGGTTATGTTGAAGAAGTGTTAGATGTGGGGGTGGGGGGATATTGGGCATTAGGCATTAGGCATTGGGGTAAAGAGCGAAGAGGAAGGGAAGGCAGCGAAGTGAGAACGGAGGTGGAGGAAATGGGGAAGCTGGAGTTGGACTGGTGGGTTCTTGACGTTTGCGTTATTTTCTATTTATTTCCCATTTTCCATGAGGTGGTGGGGAGGAAGATGATGGTAGATGGAGTGAGTAGGGATGGGGCGCGAGGCTGAATCATAATACCCGCGAAGGCTTTTGCATTGGTATGTATTTGAATGTGTTTGTTGGATATTTTGTAGTTTCGATATGTTGGAGATGAATGCTGATCCCGTATTTCTGCACGATTAGTCCTTGCATATTTGAGTTTTGGATTGCCGATGTTCTTCGCCTCTTCTACCTTTTTGATATTCGTACTAATCATCGTCGCATATCAATTGGCGGATTTAGACATTTTTATTCGCGCACCCAGCTCTTCGATGTTCTAATTATGGTATCTCTACAGACTACTGCCAAACTCGCCTGGGAATTTGGCCCGCCTCCGCAATGACCAGACAGCAGGGAGAAGATTGGGGAGATTCCTCCCTTAAAATTTCTTTCCAGACAAGCATCGTATCTTGTTACGGTCTCACCTTCAAACGGCAAGTCTCGCGAACTAGGAATTTGACCACTCCAAGGTATTGATTGCGGCTTTATGGACGACATCTCCCTGTAGTGGATCACAAGGTTCCTTCCTGTTGTCACGTCGTAGGAAGTGCGTGGGCAAAGTCAGAGAAATCTCAAGCCGGTAGAGATAATGTTACCTTCTAGGAACAATCCTGGCTTGCAACTGGTTTTCAAGTCCTTCGATTTCAGATGGATGTCGCTGAATTCCTGGCGATGAAGGCTTCAAGATGACTATCGCAAGAGCGATTCTCAAATATCTCAATTCATCTATCCTCTCGCCCCTTATTGTCATGGAAGCCGTGTTTTGTTGGTGGGGTGCGGATACGGCTGAAGTGGCAGTGCAGATTCGTGGTCTGCTGCAAGGGAAAGGGAGCGGGAGATCCACATTGCATTGGTCGGCGGTGGTGGCGGAGCATACGACGGAACTCCCAAGAAAAGATTCAATATGGCCGAAAGGGACGTCGATGTCGATATATAGTACAGACTTGACCATCTGTGGGTGGGGAGAACAGGTTGCCTGTATACTCCCAAGATTATAAATACTATGCAAGGCACTTGCAAGGCTGTGAGATTGCGTGCCTAAGAACAATTGGAACGGCCTTCCATAATAGTACTACGTAGTAAATCGACTAGTATCGAGCTACTCCGTACAAAATAAACCAGGCCAAAAACGAATCACAGCCCCTCGGAGAATGGTCATGTAAGCTGAAATCTATGAGCACAGGCCTTTCCCTTTCATCCCAAGTTTCAGCCGTGAATCCCTGCACTGCACAGCTTACAGAAAGACGCGGCGAAGGAGGGAGATTCTGCAGAATAACAACAACACTCCGCCGATATATCCAATAACTAGACCAGAATCTCCCGAGGCACCTCACTTTGTCCCTCGTCTGTACAGTACAATTCTCCGAACACATCAGTTCTGCCCCGCCAAGGGCTTCATACTGTCCTCCGCGTCCCCTCGATTCTAATCCAGGTTTACATGAGATCTGAATGCGCCGCGGCCAGATGAAGGGAGGAACGAGATACAGGAACGCCCACAGCTGGTCTGTAATCAATGGACTCCCGTGATTCAAATCACCGTCGAAACAGCTCTACGCCGCAAATACCGCTCCAGGACCTTTCACCACCTCAACGCAATGGCTCTGACGAAGACAGCGACGGGCCAACCCGTGCAAGAGCTATCAGTGACTTGGTCATGAACCGGCTGTCTGGAAATTGGTCAGGAAGAGCTCCGGGACCATCGTACACGTTCATTGGAGGAAGAGATCGAGATGGAATGCGCCAGCCAACTGGAGACCATTTATCAATACCCCAGGAAGACCAAGGAAACTATGAAGAAGAGGATGCGTCGCCCTCATCTCCGGTTGACGGAGCTGCTTTCGGAGCCGCAACTTCAGGATTCGCTGGACTGAGTTTTGGTGGTGGTGACAGCCCTCCAGCTGGTCCAGTTGGCATGTCTAATTGGAGTCACAATGATAGCTCGCCCTCACTGCGGACGGTAGATTTGGCCGAGACCTCTGGTGAAGGGGATGATTACTTTACTCCTTCGACCTCTTCGAACGACCGCACACCATTAGCGGACTCACGATACCTCCAGCCCATAGCAGGCGTCCCCATGCCGTCGACACCTACCGGCCGGTCAGACGAAAGAAACAGTCGATCCCGAAGCGTGAGATTCTCAACGCGTGTGACACCCACTCGGGGATCGAGATTGGGTGATGACCTGGCAATTGCGGAACTAGGCACGACTTCGAGTGATGGAACGCGAACTTCTGGCTCGATACGAAGGTCGCTTTCGCCGAGTTCAGCAGGTTCGACGTTGCAAAGAGCTGGAACGATTGTCCGGAACATGTCGACTCGTATTGTCAATTTGAGTAACGAGGCAGATGTAGTCGACCGAACGCTCAAACGAAAATCTTCCGTGCCATCCAGGGGATCAGAGGCATCTGACAGGTCTTCCGCAGGTGCCACAGGCCTGGATGGTCCTCAAGATGAAGAGCTTCATCGGCGCCCCGAGAAAACGCCTTCGTTGGAGGAAATGGAGCTTCCAAGACGACGTCCATCGACGACCCGAGATGCGAATCCTTTGAAAGGTAAATCTCTGGGCATATTCGCACCGGATAACAAGCTACGTATGAAGCTCTGCGATCTTCTTGTTCACCCAGTAACAGAGCCTTTGGTGTTCCTCCTCATCGTTATTCAAACCATCGTACTTGCTGTCGACTCCAACAACACGCGGGTGGAATACAACTCAACGCCTCTGCCGTGGGGTCACTCATGGATTGATTGGTTTTTACTCGTTCTGTTCACCATATACACGGTGGAGATTATCATCAGGAGCATCGTCTCGGGCCTCATCGTCAATCCAATCGAGTACAGCACAATCAACCGGAAAGTGGGACTCGTCAGGGCTGTGAAAGACAAATTTGGGAACGTGTTAGGAACTCCTCAAACGAGACCAGGGCAAACAGATACCTCTCAATCAACTTTTGGCCCGAACAACCCAGGCATTCTCCGTTCTTTCACGACTAATATGAGCGGGACTGCTATGCTGGATGTCAAGGGCAGCTCGAAAGCACACCAACGTGCGCGATTGGCTCACAGGGCGTACTTGAGACACTCTTTCAATCGGCTGGACTTCCTTGCTGTCACCGGCTACTGGATTAGCTTCATTCTGGCCTTTTCCTATCTAGAGGGTTCGCGTCATCTGTACATTTTTCGCATGATGAGTTGTCTTCGGATCTTGAGATTGCTGTTTTTGACAAGCGGAACAACAATCATCCTGCGCAGCTTGAAAAAGGCCGCTGGCTTACTCACAAACGTTGCATTTTTGATAGGCTTTTTCTGGCTTCTTTTCGCGGTTGTTGGTCTACAAAGCTTTAAATCCAGTCTGCGTCGTCAATGCGTCTGGTTCGATCCTGGAGACAGTACCAGCCAAACGAACTATACCAACAATATGCAATTCTGCGGCGGCTGGCTGGATCAAAACCTTCAACCTCACCCATGGCTGCTGCAAAACAGTGATGGGATGTGGGTGAACGGATCGACGACATCAAAAGGTTTCATTTGTCCCCAAAACTCGCGATGTTTGGAGCAAACCAACCCATACAACGGCACTGTGAGCTTTGACAACATCTTTCAGTCTCTGGAGCTTGTTTTCGTCATCATGACTTCGAATACGTTCTCGGATTTGATGTACTACCTCACCAATAGCGACTACCTTTCGGCCGCCCTCTTCTTTGCTTGCGGAATAATTATCATGTTCTTCTGGCTTGTCAATTTGCTCATCGCAGTCATTACTTCATCCTTCGCGGTTATCCGAGAGGAAGGCAGGGCTAGTGCTTTCACAGGACAAGATAGTGATGCGGGCTCACTAGTTGAAAGGGAGCGTCAAGAAGCCGCGAAACCAAAGATGAGTTCCTTGCAAAAGTTCTTCAGGATGACGAAGTTGTTTTGGATCGTCCTGATCTCTTTCGACCTGGTAGTTCAATGCTTGCGAAGCGCCGAGATGGGACTTGATCGAAGGCACTTCATCGAGAACACAGAGACTATTGTTACTCTTCTTCTCTTGCTGGAAATCATTCTTCGATTCGTGATAGACTGGCGCCACTTCTTCAAAAGTAAACAGAACGTCATGGATCTTGCTCTGGCCATCATCACGAGTGTTATTCAACTGCCGCCGATCAAAAAGTCTGAGCAGGTGTATCCTTGGTTGACACTTTTCCAAATTCTTCGGACTTATCGTGTGGTCCTGGCCGTCCCAATCACACGCAATCTCATCATGACCGTTCTGGGCAACTTCACTGGTCTTTTGAATTTGATCCTTTTCGTGTTTCTGCTCACTTTCCTGGCCGCGATTCTGGCCTCACAGATGTTTCGCGGCTCCCTGCCTCCCAATGACTCCTCTGGCAATACGATCAACATCACCTTCAATGGTATGTGGAATTCCTTCCTAGGCATGTATCAGATCTTCTCAAGCGAAAATTGGACCACGATAATGTACAATATTACCAGCTACGACGTCGTCTACAACACGGCATGGATGGGGGCCGCCTTTTTCATCTTGTGGTTTATTCTAGCCAACTTCATTGTATTGAATATGTTTATTGCTGTCATCCAGGAGAACTTCGACATTTCTGAGGACGAGAAGCGATTGCAACAAGTTAAGGCATTTCTCCAGCAGAAAGAGCTTGGTGGGAACTCCACCGGCAACCTGTCACTATCCACCATTTTCAAATACAGTCTCATCAGCGGACGAAAGCGTGACCCTCTCAATTTTGGCTCTGCAACCACTGAGATGTTACTCAAAGACGCCGTGGTGAAGGATTTCCTGGATCAGGATGAGGAAGGGCCTGGAATCATGAGTCCTCCCCCAGAATCAGGGACTGGCTTGCGATCTGCCCCGACCACAAGAGTTGTCGACTCCGGCATAATGACTTCCTGGTGGGGATCCATCGTGTCCCGCTTTCGGCACAGGGAACCGAATCCCTTCTACTCTCGTCTCGAGTTTTCCCGCGCCTACGAGGACCTAGATCCCCGATTGATGGCAAAGGAAGTCATGTCAGCTCGCGACCGCAGAAAACGCGCACAGCGTGACTATCTTCTCAAGCACCCCAACTACAACGTCTCACTGTTCATCTTTCGCCCGGACAGTCGAATCCGGCGAATATGCCAACGAATTGTTGGGCCAGGTCGTGGCGGTGATCGGATCGAGGGTGTGGCCCCATCAGTCCCAGTGTGGTATGCCTTCTCTGCTTTCATCTACTGCGCAATCGTGGCCATGGTTATCCTGGCTTGTGTTACAACCCCATTGTACCAAAAGGTATACTTCCGAGCCCACAAGTTCTCTGTAAAAAATTGGTTCGTGTACACCGACATGGGATTTGCAATCCTTTTCACTGTTGAGGCATTCATCAAGGTGATCGCAGATGGTCTCTTTTTCACGCCAAATGCCTACTTTCGAGGATCATGGGGTGCCATTGATGGTGTTGTGCTAATCACTTTGTGGATCAATGTATTGACATCATTGAACAACGAAGGCTCCGTCTCGAGAGCTGTCGGCGCTTTTAAGGCGCTAAGGGCTCTGCGACTGTTGAATGTCAGCGATAGCGCACGAAACAACTTTCACTCGGTGATTGTTCGTGGCGGATTGAAAGTTCTGTCTGTAAGTAGAGTGTTTGGTATTTCGAATTGCAATGTGACTAACAAGAATCAGGCTGCTTTTGTCGCCATCGCTTTGCTCATCCCTTTTGCAGTATATGGGCTGAACCTCTTCGTTGGCAAAATGCAATCTTGCAACGATACGAATCCAACCTGGAACTCGAACTACACCGCTTCCATATCAAATCTTCGAGATTGCGTCGGCGAGTACAACAGCAGTCCCACCAACTGGAACGTTCTGGCTCCTCGAGTGGTTGCCAATACCTACTATTCGTTTGACGACTTTGGTTCCTCCTTGTTCATTCTGTTCCAAATTGTCTCACAAGAGGGCTGGATCGATGTCATGTGGAGAGCTATTTCGATTGTTGGAGTTGGACAACAGCCACAACCGTTCAACTCGTACTTCAACGCTGTCTTTTTCGTGATCTTCAATTTGCTCGGCGCTGTATTTGTGCTGACCTTGTTCGTCTCGGTCTTCATGAGAAACTACACAGAACAAACCGGAGTTGCTTACTTGACAACGGATCAACGCTCATGGCTAGAATTGCGTAAGCTCTTGCGACAGATATCGCCCTCGAAACGTCCGCTTGCAAATGAGAAGCGCGAAAATTGGAAGGAATGGTGCTATAGGCGAGCGGTTCGCAAGACAGGCAAATGGCAACGTTTTGTGACTGTCATTTTAGTCATTCATCTTATCCTCCTCTGCGTTGAATTTTATCCTACAAAGAAATGGTGGGATCGCGGCAGAGGTATGTTCGTTTCCTCTTACTAATACGACTTTACTGACACAGCAGACGTCATATTCTTCATCTTCTCGCTCATCTACGCTTCCAATCTTGCAATTCGCATGATCGGTCTGACCTGGACCAGGTTCAGACGAAGTTCTTGGGACCTTTACGCCACCGTCGCCGTTTCGCTCGCCGTCATCACCTCCGTTCTTGTAATTGCCAGCCCCGACAATTGGTTCATTGGGCGCACGCATAAGTTTGTGCTCGTCTCCATATCTCTTCTCCTCATTCCACGCAACAATCAGCTAGACCAGTTGTTCAAAACAGCAGCAGCTTCTCTGCCCTTAATTTTGAACCTACTGGCTACGTGGTTCGTTCTGTTCCTTACATTTGCCATCGCGTTGACGCAAACGTTTGGCCTCACCAAATTCAACACAAACGAAAATACCAACGCCAATTTCCGCACAGTACCAAAAGCACTCATACTTCTGTTCCGTACTAGTGTCGGCGAGGGCTGGAACCAAGTCATGGAAGACTTTGCAGAGATGCGGCCTCCATACTGTGTTATGGGCGACCAATTCAGTGAGGGAGATTGCGGCAGCCCTAATTGGGCCCGATTCTTGTTTATCGCTTGGAACATCCTCAGCATGTACATCTTTGTCAATCTTTTTGTCTCGCTCATCTATGAGAGCTTCAGTTACGTGTATCAACGTAGCAGCGGCTTGTCGGTGATATCACGAGAAGAGATTCGCAGGTTCAAGCAAGCGTGGGCAGAATTTGACCCTCAGGGCACTGGTTACATATCGAAAGAGGCCTTCCCAAGATTGCTAGGCGTAAGTTCGGACAATAAGTACGACTCTCGTATGACGCTTACGTTATCCAGGAACTCTCTGGCGTCTTCGAAATGCGCATCTATGATGGTGATTTCAGCGTTGCTTCTCTCATCGAAGACTGTAGCGTAGCTCGTAGACAGTCCTCTTTGCCCGTGGAAGGCCAATCTGAGCCGCGAGAGATCGATATCAAAAAGCTCAATGCTAGATTGGCTGAGCTTCCCATCAAGGAAATCCAACGAAGACGCAATCGGATGAACAAGTTCTATGAGGAGGTATTGGTTTCCAGCGATCATGATAGAGGAATATCGTTCACTTCTCTGCTCATGATCCTTGCGCATTATAAGGTTATCAACGACAACCGAAGCCTGCGCTTGCACGAGTTCCTCCGTCGTCGAGCTCGCCTTCAGCGAGTCGAAGAAGCAGTGCGAAGAAACGTCGTTATCGGGTTCTTTGACACTGTTTATTGGTCTCGTCAATTCAAGAATCACTTGGCAGGCAAAGATGCAGGCCGAATGACTATGGTACCACAATTCACTGTGCCCGAAATCTTCGTCGATGATGAAGCTGCGCACGATGACATCGGCGTATCACCATATGATGGTCCCGGCTTCGGTCTAGGACCTCATTCGTCTGCGCCATCAACAGCAGTGTCTTCGCCTCGAATGGGTGCAGTCACGCCACCACCCGGGGGCGATTTCGGTGGACCGACACTCTCCTCAGCCGGTCTGCTTTCAAGGTCAAGTACTAACAGTATACAACACACCCCTGATCCGTCACCGATACGTCCGCGTGCTCCGCCTCTTACGATACTACATGCGCGAAAAAGTCACGAGCGGACTGGATCAGACACCAGCGAAAACTGGCAGTTTGCCGCGGCAATGAGTCCAAGTTCTAGGAGCAGACCATCCAGCCCTCTCGGGGTGGAGCCGGCCGAAGGGTCTGGTGCGGCGAGGTCGAGAGCAAACAGCAATGTATCTGCGAGAGATGTTCTTGAAGTTCTGGAAGACAGCGTTTGGGGTGAGAGTATACGAAAATCCTTCAGCACAAGAAGGTCGGACCCTGATCCCGAAGGTCGTGGGAGCGGTGGTGTTCCCAGATTTTCGAGTTGAGCCTGGTTTCATGTTACTTTGAGCTCTTGTGTTTGTTATAAGAGCACGTTTCTAGATATGTATGAGTGTGGGTGATGCTGGTACAGCTAGAATAAGGGAAGCGGCTTCGTGATTTCAAGACGGCGTAAAAAACGTGGTTCAATGGCGGTTTGCGGCGGTGTATGAACAGTTCGTCTTATCCTCTCTGCGAGGACATTTTTATCCGCGTTGACTGAACGGACGGAATAGGTGGTGGTATTGACTCGATGGTGCTTGTTGTCTGCCTTTCTCAGCATAGCGGTGGTGTTTGGGAATCACTTCACAATGGGGGCGTTTTCTCGGAATATGTTGTAGAATGGATAGATTTGTTGTGGATGTACAGTAGGGTCGCACAAGTTTCCGTACAGCCGAGATCGCTCAAAAAATGGTGATTCTTGTAATTACATTATCGCGCTTTCAACGTGATCATTTTCGCTCATATTCTCGTACAATGTACAGTAATACCAGGGCTACAAAATGAGCCATTCAGTGAGCTATTTAGTATTTTCTGTGCCAACCATCTGCCGCCAGTAATGCCTCAACCCTCCTTGGCATTGACTCAAGTACAGCATCAAAATAATGTTGTTCAATAAGCCGCCGGGCCTTAATAAGTGCTTCTCCTAGAACCTCTCGTATATTGTCTACACCGCCAGTAACGTATTCAATCATAGGTTCCACTTTATAGACCAATTCCTTGAGCCTCCGCCAGAGGTTTTCAATCGGGTTCATATCAGGACTGTAGGGCGGCGCATCTTGTAGTGGAATGAGGTTTTCCTTAAACCAGACTATAGTCTTTTTGGCTTTGTGGATAGGCGCGTTATCCTGCATAAATTTAAGGCCCGGTTCGTAAACTGTAGGTAGCATTTCGTCGAGTAACTTGATATACGAGTTCGTAGAGTAGCCTTGACGCTTGCTCTCTAGGTCACGCTTAAGAATGTACAATTCAGAGCGCCCTACTTGGCCAGAGAAGCATGCCCAAATCATGATAGACACTCCTTTACCCTTCTTATAGGTATCAATCATTGAGGTCTCCCATTTTTGTCCTGGTGTGCGAAAACACCATGTTCTTGCCTTGCCGGTCCCTCGCTCAACTGAGCACTCGTCAGACCATATAATCTTCGCCCAATCTTCAGCTTTCCACGAGATGTGCTGCTCTGCCCAGAGCTTCCTGGCGTCAGCATGTACCTGTGTGAGGAAAGGGCGCCTTGCAGACCTCCAATTTGCGATTCCGTACTCTTTCAATATCCTCCTGATGGTATCCTTCGAAAAATCGATGCAAGCCTGTCTTTTGACCCCCTCGTACGTTAACTTAGGCTGCGTACGTATAATGCGTAACAGAGATCGTTCATCTCGGTCTGTATACGAGCGTGGCCGGCCGCTGGAAGGTAGGGATTCGCCGTTCTGGCGTAATGGGGCCTTTTCAAGGCTGTATTGGATGGTGGAACGCGGTAGTTTTTGTAGCGCCGCAATTGCGCCTAAACTGAGCCCGGCTTCACGCTGCGCATCAATTTTGCCGCGTTGATATGGAGTAAGACGATGATCAGGAAGCCTCTGCGGGTTTATAGGAGTCAATGGCTTTCGTTGAGGTGGCATAATGGTAGTGCAAAGGTAATGTGTTAAAAAATGAGAGGTGTAGATTTCGCGTTTTCGCTTAATTGTACGGAAACTTTTGCCCTAGTACTGTATCATCCATATGGCTACCATCGTGCTCCGCTAAGCCCAGATGATACGTTTAGAAGGCTCAAGCTTCCGTGGTGCTTTAATTGAATAGAATACTTGCAATGAGAGTGATGGAGAGCTTGAGAAAGAGGTACCTAACACGTGATAATGACAAAGTTCCAGAAAATCCCACAATCACTAGCAGCACCTCAATGCCATCGCCTCAACATTTACCATGGCCTCGGTGGCTGCTAACAGGAAAGGGCCACTACTCGATGACTTGTCCAACAAGTTGCTCAGCATCATCACCTCGTTCTTACCTAACGAGGCATATCCAGATGACGAGGACGGTGTGTATGTCTTTTTCATTGATTCTATCCATGCTCTCCCCTTGTGCTCAAAACGCCTTCATGCGAACACGACCTCAAGTCTGTATCATACGTTCGTCGAAGACGATGTCCGGATATATGAAGGCATTTCTTCCCGAAGAAGCGCATCGCTGTCGCGCTTCCTGAGAATATTGATCGAGAGGCCTGAGCTTGCGGGATTCGTGGAAGTCTATCATGGGTGTGCCAGCCCATTTGACAAAGAGAGGCCAGGCATAGATATGTCACCTTTGAATGAGGAAAACGTGTGGACTTCGATCGTGCGAAAGATGTCAGACATCAGCCAGGATGACGAGGATGCCACTGCCTGGCTTGCGTCTGCACGCAAAGGAGATCGGGAAGCAATCACTACTTTGGTACTCAGCCTCTGTCCTAATGTCAAAGAGATGGGTTTTTGGGGCTGGAAACATGGAGACTGGAAACATGGAGACACAACTTTTGTGTATCCTACCCTTACAAGATTTTTCGCTCGAGCTCGCGAGCTTCAGACCAAAGATAGGCCCCTGGCTGCCGAATGTGAGTGCATAATCTTCCGGATGAAGTCTCCAGCTGCACATACATAGCCAGAATGTATCGCGCCGTACTCTTTTGTAACGCATGTCTACATAATGTCAGAGACCCGCCACCTTTCACATCATACTAATTCAGGTGCTCTAGAACAAAGCGATTTCTCAATGTCAAACCTCTCCAAAGTGAATCAACAGCAGTGGGACTCCCAGGTGAAAAGGACCTCAGCTATGGCACCGTATCTGTCGATTCCATCAGTGCAGACTGTTCACGTGAAAACAGTTTCGAAGTTCTGGACCGAGTGGGAAAGCTTCCCTCACGTCAAGCATTTGTCAATACACAACTCTGCGATGAGGCCCGCGGCCCTGCAAAGATTTCTGAGATGCTTCCCAAGCCTCATCAGCTTCACCTATCAGAGTCATTGGGAGGATGAATTCGATCATTTCGAGCCTCACAGACTCAAGCCCGCCCTGCTCCATGTCATGGACACATTACAACATCTAAAAGTCTCGCCGCCTAGTTTCGGCGATCCCAGTTTCGTCTGCCTAGATAAAGAATGACCCATAGGCTCTTTGACTCAGTTCTCAGTCCTGAAAAGCATCACCATAGAAGCACGATGGCTCACCGGGCCATGGGCCATTACCTCTTCATTCGACGAAGAATTAAAAGAGATCATAGGAGCTGAACGTTTCCTTCTACACTACGATCTAGCAGACATCCTCCCACAGTCAATCCAGCACATCAGGTTAACCGGTTGCAGAAATGGTCACGATATCCCCGAGAATATCGGCTCTCTGGTATCCCAACACGATTCCGGCTTTCCCAATCTCAAGACTATCGCCCTAGGATGGGATGGTGGTCCCGATGGTTGAACACAGGATCCACCTTGCTTCAGCAAATCCTCGGCTCGACAGCTTCTGGCGGATATGGAGGCGGCAGGTGTGGAGATGATTTTTGGATACGAGGGTTGAAGGTGATCGTTGATTCGTTGCCCTGCAAACTTTGAGCACTTCGTCATGGCAAAGATAGAAAATGGTAATAGTTCTTGCTCTTCGCTCCTGTCAATTCTATGATGTTCAACGATGGCGGGCCAGGTTGATGCGGCGTCGGATTGCGGCACTATTACCATGTACACGACCTAGGAAGAGACTGCACTTCACTCTGTATCCCAACTAGAAGTTATATAGGAATCATGCGAGTGCGATGATAATCTCAACTACCGAATTTTTTTCCTTTGATGATGTGCCGCAAATTCAGTCGGAAGTGAGATTCAGAAATTGTACCGACACTCGAAAATAAACTACCTGACCTGATTCCTAGGTTCCACCCATCAATCTCCCTCCACCACCTCGCCAAACCTCATCTCCTCGAAACGAGAGAAAGATAATACTTTCCAGGCTCATAATAAAAAATGTGAATGGTTATAAACATCGTTTCAACTTCAGAACTTCTACCTGCCTCCTGTTCCAAAATGCCCATGCGCGTAGTAGAATCGTCTGTTCCAGATACGTTTCAGATAACCAGCGGTGTCAGCGACACAAGAGAGCTGGACAATGATAGCATACGACCCGAGCCGATTTGGTCGGGTGCATTTGGCCCTGACCTGATGCCTCCGGGATGATGTCCAACGCATCGGATACGTGAAACACAACTCGCAAAACTGACCCCCTTCTCGCCATGTTCAATCTCAAAAAGAAAAGTCGGTTACATTTTCTCTCCTTCCAAATGAAGCAGGCCCCAGATCTAGCAAATCCCGTCCGATATACACCACCCACCAGCCATTAAATAAAAAAACGCCATGTTTACACATATCCGTTTGGTGTCATCCCGTCGATCCATAATTCATACACGTAGATGGCTTCCCATCTGTTTGTCCTGAGTTCCGAAAGAAAATATAAGAAAACCAGACACCACGGCGGAAGGGTATTATGAAAATTGACCAGATGAAAGAATTGTGCGCCATTTTGATCCAAGATTTATTGCGAATTGGCTCGAGTGTTTCTCTGGCCCTGAGAGTTGCGCAAAGTGGTTGCTCTCAAATGTTTATCCATGCTGGACTGAGTTATGCGCTGCCCTCAAGAACCTCGAAGATGCCACCCATAACCATAGCATTTTGTGGCCTTGGTTCCAACATCCTCAACTCCGGGCCACATGTTCGCTTCTCTTCCTGTAGTCTGAGGTCGACGATGCTTGGCTTATGATGGCGCATGAGGAGTGCTCTAAGACGAGACGAGGCTGTGAAGGTGGATGTATTGCTATCGTCTGAGCATGAGGAGAAGAAGGAGCCGGGTGAGAACTCGTCAGATTCGCGGCGGGAAAGTGGTGAGGTCGTTGAGGTCGAGCAAATGCTCGCAGTATAGCGGGTGTTTGACGATGGCGAGAACGCTGTGCGGAGGCGGAGGCGGAAACTCGACTGGTGGAGAGGAGGAGTGATGGCTTGGAACATGATGGCGGTTCTTGAGTTTGGTTTGGTTTGGTGTATTCAAAGGCAAGCTCAGCTAAGAGTGCCTGATGGAGTGACAAAGAGGTCGTTACTGAAATGCACCGAAGGACTTCGAATTGAAGTAGAGGGTTGTGAGAGCAATGAGCAATTGGCCTAGCCGATCTGCTGGGAAAACTTGCGGATTGTGTTTGTGAGGAGCGGGTGAAGGAATGAGGCTTGAGGTGTGAAGAAGAAAATGGGATACTGTCGAGGTACAACTATGGGGGCAAGTGTTCAATTCGAGGCACCGGCAAGCGTGGACGAAACACGTCAGGATCACGAGCAGTCACTGAACAGACGTGAGTATGCAGAACAATTTCGTGAAGATCGCCTCTGGTCGAAACTGCGGTAATATATCCGGGGGGACCTTGCCGTATAATGGTGTTCCTAACGAGTGGGAAGAAGGGGTATGGGCTGTTAAAGATTGGGTATAGTGAGGGACAGGGCTCCTAGCAAGGCAAAAAAGGACAAAAGCAATTCCGTAGTCAATCCCAGATAGACAGCAGAGAACACCTAATAGCAAGCGAAGGAGAGTGATAGTAGGTCGGTGGAGAGATTCGCCACCAAAGCGAAATAATGAAAGAAGGCGTGCCTTGTGAGAGGTACCCAACCCGTTTATATTGGACACAGGCCTCGAATGAGACACAACAGGAGCAAATCGTGATGTAGATTGAAATCTTGCACCTGTATCACAGTGTCACAGCTGTGAGGATAGGCCAGGGGGCCGCAATGAGGCCTTGACCTGGCCCTGCGTCGCGGGGAGGGCCATGCCATGTCAAACGCGCTGCATGGTATCAAGGGTTCCGGGATCCGTGGCTCCACTACTAGTATATGAATAGCAGCAGAGGAAGGCTATGAAGGCCTGTGAAGGAGCTGTGATCCAACGAGGATGAAACATCAACATTTCCCCCGAACCACCACCAGGCTACATGTGGATTAGCTCAGTAGCATCTTTTGGCCTCCAAAACTCCGTCAGGCACAATCCAAACAAATTACCGTCAATTTCAATGAGATCCAATCTATCGGCCCACGCGCTGCCTGCTGTTGGGACCATGGTTCCTCTACCGACTTCTCAAAATATATCATCAGTATATTTGATGCTTCGCCGTCTGTACTACTACCGTCCCAATCGGTTGTAGACTTGCGGACTGTATGAGTTGCACCTGACTCGACTCCTTCCGAAGCCTCAGAACACGATGGCCAAGCATTTGCACTATTTCACCAACACAGATGAACCTGATGGTTCGAGGCTGTGCACGCTGGAGGCCTCTTGATAGGATCCATATCATCGGCCGACACTGGACCTGCGTCGTCCTTTAGTTTGCATGTTTCAACATCTCCTTCTAAGATTTCATCTTGATTCCATTTTTGCCAAAGCATGCGTGCTGCAGTGAGCCATACACCGTTGCAGCTTGAGAATATCATCTGCTTCCCTTATTCTTGCTAGTCTTTTATGATGGGCTGATCTTGTTGTCCATGGGTTCAGAAGTCACAAAGTCCCTAGGCCGATAGGCCCTCCTAGATAACACTTGGGGACCCAGGTCTTACTATGGCATGATGGGTTTTTAACGTTAATTGGCACCCTTGTCGTGGCTATAGCGTCGAATCTTCCAGTATACGTTCTCAAATCTACCGCGAATGTCTGACTGAGGGACTGATACTGCAGCTGTAGATCTGAACATACATGGGTACAAGGATTCTGCCATCCGTGCTGCATTAACGTTTAAAACCCATCATACCTTAATACTTTTCTTCGACCTCGCTTCTGCCGCATTAATTGTTGAAATTGGGTAGCTCATTTCCTCGCCGCTAGGTCCTAAACGGCGATAAGTGGAGATTTTATCACGTTGTTAAAACTTCAACGAAGGACTCTCGATTTGATTTGAGAATTTGACGATTAAGAAGCCAAGGAAGAGCAGATTCGGTCTGTCTTCAAAAACCTTTCAGCGAGTTTGTTCTTAAAAGGAGGAATCTGTGGTTGAAGCGTGATTTCTGAAAATGAGCTATCCAATTATTGCGGTACTCATGCATGCATCGGACAATATGAGTATCCCTTCTGTATAGCTTCATCCCATTTTTCCAAGCCCACGGACGGCCTCGTCTACTGTGTACAATACTGCCATCAGTGGTTTCAGCGAGGGGTCCGGAGGCTAGAGAACTGGATCTATGGCCTACCGCATGCACCAATGATCACATCAACTCGGATTCTGTAGTGGATAGATTAAGCTGAACGCGGCCAAAGTCTCGCCATGAGCCTTTGAAGACTTTGTTCGGCAAACTGGGAACAGAATCGCTCTACCTCTAAGCTACTCCAAGTCGTCAATACCCACTTCAAAACAGATCTATCTGATCTTCAATACTTCAACAGTCTTCGGGCGGCCTCTTCAAGAACTCATATTCAACATAGCGTGGCCAAAAAAGCCATCAAAGGCGATTCTTGTTCAAATTAATCTTTAATCGAAGCGTATCTTTAAGAACTCTTCGTGACCAAGATCTCAATCTACGAACTTATTTGCCTTAGGAATACTCAGCTTATACGACCCTCCGCATTGATTATCCAAGGCTGCGAACATGTCTGGGGTAGATGAGCTGTATTTCCGGGCGAAAAGAAAATATATGACCTTCTCGCTCTCAGCTATGACTCACGAGCCTGTAAGGAGATGCAAGTTCATATGCTTGGTGTAGCGTGCCCGAATTCAAAATGCACCAATGTCCGCATAAGGCCGAGGTTTAGGGCGCGGGAGCACTAGGATGGGTTCCACACCGATGGTCAGGACGCACCCAAGCGAGATGCACAGCCCGGGGTCGAGGACTAGTATTCCTAGCTATGTTTCGGTCCAACAAGAGCCATGAAGAGCTTGTCTGAGCAAGGCTATTGGTGTTTCATCTGAATATAAGATTATGATGTTGCTTTGGTCGCCGTTATCGTGGCTGGCTGTCTCCTGTCCAAATCCAGATGATTCTTGAAAGGTCCACGTCTTTGATGAAGATGCCGAAAGCAGCGACTCGATATGTTCTTGACGGTTCCGATGAAGGTAAAATTCGGATAGGAAAGTACAAGCTTTAAGAGTCAGTCCAAAAACAAGAAGCGGACTTGGACAGAGGACTGAGCTCTAAAGTATCCCTTTCCAAGAACTCATTACTAATGTTCAAAGGCAAGAGGTAACTAGAGGCTTTCGCTGTGTCAACAGAGCTAAGCGTCGATCGAATCCTTGATTCTGAGACTGACAACAAACTCGAAGAGCTCTCAGAAAGATCTTTGAGTCCACCACCACAAACACTCTTTCTCACTCGCCGCGGCTCAGGTCGAGTGAGATACAAGTTCTGTGGTAGTGAGCTACAGAGTATAAAGCTGATTTCATGGTTTCCTTTCCTGCGCGTTTCCAGCCATCAATTCGCTGAGCAGAGAAAGGGAGATACTATCTAATGTCCTCATAGAATGAGACAGACTCTACGATCAACACGTTCAATTCATCCAAAGACACTGGAAGAAAGGCCGAACAGAGCTTTGAGTTGAGAAGCTAGAAACCAAGCACCTGGCGTCGGACACTCATCGCGCCCATCCTGACCGAGACTTAACCCCACTTTCAAAAACAGCGTCCGTTAATACCACGGCGCCATCGCTAAATTTCTTTCAAAATAATGTTTCAACTCGCCAGAAACATATAGATTACTCTCCAGAGCCAAGCATGCTTCTTTCCATCGCAAGTATCCGTCATGAGAACTGAGATTGACAGAAAGGTCGCGAGATATGGCCGATGGCGCTATGTTGTGCAGACCTGATTTCATAGGCCATCTGTTCACCTGAAGAGAAGGTTGTGGATATTTTTATCTGTTCAAACGTGATTATGTCCTCACTTTGGAATGAATGACCTCTTAGCAGTCTGACTTTAACAAGCAAGGCCTCACCTTCTGTTCAAAAAGAAGTGACCGACTTCTCTGTAACAAGGCACTGCAGTCCCAACAGGAACGGACTTTCTGCAGCACATCTTCCTCCTTATTATCGGATCAAGTGACGAACGCCAGATATCCTCGGGGAGACTTTATTCTACCCGCGCTCTTCAAATGGTGAAAAACCCTCCTTTCCAAGCATTTGCCTCAAAGTCCAGTATCAACACGATCATAGCTTGCACATCTCAAACAAACAAGCAAGCAAGATCAATTCCTGTCAAAAACTCCATCAAGGTCAAACACTACGTACACCACCAATATGTGCACCTAATGCCTCATGATAAAAAAAACCTCCATAAGTTGGGGCCAAGACCGTCACCAAAAGGCGCAAATGCAATCAATACAATCATATTCCGCAAAGAAAGACCTCAAAGCTTCTCAATTAAGCCGCTTCCACATCAACTTCCTTCCCCTGTTCCTTCTCAGCGATTTGCATCCTTTCATTCCTACCATGTTCCACGACAATTGCAGCTCTATGTGCGGCTATCTCCTTAAGTCGAGCTTGATGCTCTCCCGACATCTGGAACGGCGAGTGGATACAATCCATCGTGGGCATCGGTGGTGGTTGTGGGAAATCTTTGGGGTCTCCGCCCATGATAGGATAATCGGAAAACGAGAGCTCGCAGCCAGCGGGACTAAGTTTGGCCTCTGGAATGGTTGGGAGAGGGCTTAAGCGCTCGGAGGATAACATGTCCATGGGATCATCGCTTGGGTCAAAAGCCCGAGCTGGAGGCGTACAATTGAATGGTGTAACGCCTTGGGATTCACGAGATCCACCAGATCCACAAGAGAAGAGCTTGCGCGACATCTTCGTGCATGCTTCACACATCCCGTTCAAGAGAGACTGGAGCCTTCTCCACTGGCCATACATGAGGAACAGTCCACCAAGGCCAAGCATTAAGGCGATGACGATGACAATAATCATTTCCTGTCTGAAGACATCGTCGCACTGCCGGCCATCGATTCGAAATAGGTCCCGGTCAGTCCATGGCAGGAATCCACGCCTAGCCAGCAGCTCGTTCATGCGGTTGTCGATGTCGGCTAGCGTGATACCTTGGTTGCTCATGTTCTCAGCCCATTCGTTACATGTATCAAATTCTTCTTGGTAGAAGCCAAAGAAGACACCAGGGACGATGGAAAGGACGCAAATGGTGCCGCCAAGGATGGTAAGGATGCGCTTCAGTACCGTACTCTCAGGCTCGTCTGGTGAAATGCTTGGTGTTGGCATCTGCCCGGCTGCGGCGAAGGGACTGTATGAAGCCAAATTAAGAGGAGGGGCGGTCATTGCGTTGCCGTTGTCGTTGTATAGATGGGCTGGTTTTGACATCTCCCCGGCCACGGCGAAGGGACTTTGTGAAGCCAGATTGAGAGGGCGGGCGGTCATTGCGTTGTTGTTGTCGTTGTATAGATGGGCGGGCATGGCTAAAATTTGGTAGAATGTTGGATGAACTGGAAAGAAAGGAGAACAGGGAGCGGCCACTGTTTTGTGATCAGCAGACCAAAGGCCAATGCTGCTTCCTTTGAGAATCCGGCTCTGCGTGGCTACCTGGTGTGCTTTCCTCGAACTCCCCTTCCGACTTTGTAAGCTGTGCGCGGTATTACTCGTCATGGTGAGGAAGGCATGTTCGTGTACTGTGAAAGTAGGAATGCGACTACAGCGGACAATCAGTGCCATGCTCTTCCAAGGTCTAATTGCTGCCTTCAAAGATGCGAGGTACCTTCCCGCTCATGTCGAGGTTTTCAACATAACATCTCATGAAGGAGATTCACGAACCACCTTCCGTTTCTTGTCGAAAGAATGAGACTTTCGATGAGGGTTAAGATCACCATCAAATTCTCACAGAGTTCCAAGTCAGACCCTCGCCACGATTATGACTGTTCTGGCGTGATGATCCTTTGTTGGTGTGTTGGGGTCGATGTCGATATCCGGATGCAGTGTTGACATTTCGTTAAAATCACGTGCGCCCCCCAAGCTGGCGGACCGCTGTTTTGTTTTTGAGAGGTTGACCGCTTCTTCTTTTCTCACCACACAAATACAGAGACGCATCCACCTCAACTCCAACAGCAACGTCGACCTCCTGTATCCTCAAACTTCCGCACGACAATCCTCTACCCCAAACAACCTCAATTCCGTCAATATGCGCGAAATTGTACGTCCACACCCATCGTTCAAACGCGTCCCCTGAATCTGCTGCCCCGCGACCAGGCACTCCATAGCTAACGTGAACTCTGTGATATAGGTTCATCTCCAGACCGGCCAATGTGTAAGTCAATTTCTGTATTTCCATCAACGAAGCCAATTGCTGACCATTCACAGGGTAACCAAATTGGTGCTGCCTTCTGGTTTGTCCACGACAACAACAGAAACCTCAACGTCGACTAACTCAAACCCAGGCAAACCATTTCTGGCGAACACGGTCTCGACGGTTCCGGACTGTAAGCCAATCCTCGGACATGGTGGGCAATGGCCGCTGCTGACAAGATACTAGCTACAATGGCACATCCGACCTCCAGTTGGAGCGCATGAACGTCTACTTCAACGAGGTAAGAATCCATCTCGACGCGTCGAAGTTACAATTGCTAACCCGCACAGGCATCTGGCAACAAGTTCGTTCCCCGTGCCGTCCTTGTCGATCTCGAGCCAGGTACCATGGACGCTGTCCGTTCCGGTCCTTTCGGCAAGCTCTTCCGCCCCGATAACTTCGTCTTCGGCCAGTCTGGTGCTGGTAACAACTGGGCCAAGGGTCATTACACTGAGGGTGCTGAGCTTGTCGACCAAGTTCTTGATGTCGTCCGTCGTGAGGCCGAAGGCTGTGACTGCCTCCAAGGTTTCCAGATCACCCACTCCCTCGGTGGTGGAACTGGTGCTGGTATGGGTACACTTCTTATCTCCAAGATCCGCGAGGAATTCCCAGACCGCATGATGGCCACATTCTCTGTCGTCCCATCACCAAAGGTCTCCGACACCGTCGTTGAGCCATACAACGCGACTTTGTCCGTTCACCAGCTTGTCGAGAACTCGGACGAGACCTTCTGCATTGACAACGAGGCTTTGTACGACATTTGCATGCGCACATTGAAGCTCAACGAGCCATCATACGGTGATCTCAACCACTTGGTCTCCGCCGTCATGTCCGGTGTCACCACCTGCTTGCGTTTCCCTGGTCAGCTCAACTCGGATCTACGTAAATTGGCTGTCAACATGGTACCATTCCCACGTCTGCATTTCTTCATGGTCGGTTTCGCTCCTCTTACCAGCCGTGGCGCACACTCCTTCCGTGCTGTTTCCGTTCCTGAGCTCACCCAGCAAATGTTTGACCCAAAGAACATGATGGCTGCCTCTGACTTCCGCAATGGTCGTTACCTCACTTGCTCCGCTATCTTGTAAGCTCTTTGCAAGCCCACATCCATCTCTCACATCTGCTAACATTATTTTCTAGCCGTGGTAAGGTCTCTATGAAGGAGGTTGAGGACCAGATGCGCAATGTCCAGAACAAGAACTCATCCTACTTCGTCGAATGGATCCCCAACAACGTCCAAACTGCTCTCTGCTCCATCCCACCACGTGGGCTTAAGATGTCCTCTACCTTCGTCGGTAACTCCACCTCCATCCAGGAGCTCTTCAAGCGTGTTGGTGACCAGTTCACTGCTATGTTCAGGCGTAAGGCTTTTTTGCATTGGTACACTGGTGAGGGTATGGACGAGATGGAGTTCACTGAGGCCGAGTCCAACATGAATGATCTCGTTTCCGAGTACCAGCAATACCAGGAGGCTTCCATCTCCGAGGGCGAGGAGGAATACGATGAGGAGGCTCCTCTCGAGGGTGAGGAGTAAATGGTTCGGAGTTGGAATCGTGTGAGGTTGGGTGTCATTGGCACATCTTGTTTTATTCTGGTCTGTATGGCGGCAGCGGTCAGCCAGGACTCTTTGAGCGCTAGCGTGTTTATCTTTTGGCGCTTGAAATAATGCTATGGTTGGTTCTACATTGTTACCCTTTCTAATTCAGTGCCGTCCTCTCCACCGCTATTCTGGTCAGATCATCATGGATTGCGGATCTGGAATTCAGGGTATCAGAACTTCCACACCTATTTAGGAGGAACTGAATTAGCTGATCCTCCAGAAGTCCATTAGTTTTGTTACATTATTTACGGCTTTTCTGCTCTACATCAAAGCCTACAGCAGCGACAGTTCATGCAAGCAGAATAAGCGTCCCTGGTCTCTTTGCCACGCCAGATTTGATGCTGCACCTGGGGCGCCTAGGTATGCAACTTCTGGACACCCTTCTTTGCTATCTCTCTTCTCGAATATAGTGGAACTCTCGTCCACAAGATCGTGTACCCGCCTCTTCACCTTTCCACCTTTCTTCTTCCCACCTGGTCCACCCCTTTTTTCCACTCGCATTAAACTAAACCTGTATCCACTCGACCCGCAACTCTGCAATCCCCACAGGCATGTTCTCCGATCACACACCACCATCGGACCACATATTCAACACCAATCCTGACGGTTTTCGGGGACCGGAATAAGTATTCTCAGCTACGAACCATTCATCTACAGGCCATCGACTCATTCCAAGCTGCCAATCTATCCGCTGCGGCATTCGTTCCAGGGTGGTAGGTTATCCATCTCTTTGGAAGCGGCGGGGACGTCGTCATCTTTCCAGATTTGTGGCGGGTTGACTGTAAATCGGTAGGTTGTGGGTGCTTCGGTTGATTGGGATTTTGATGTCGGATTCGTTAGTGCCGTCTTCGAAGGTGAAGAGGCCTGCTACTGTGCCTGGGACTGGTGTAGCAGGGTTTTGACTGATTGCGCGAGCGTGGAAATGGAGGGATTCGTGGAGGACGTTTCTTCTTCTTCTAGGTTTTCAATTTCGGAGGCGGATTGGAAGGTGGGCAGGCGGGTTGTGCGGAGGGTTAGGTGGTTTAGATTTGTGGGGTTGTCGGTTGCTTGGGGGGAGTGATGTTAGGGCGTTGTTGTACAGGTATGTATCCAACGAAGGAAAGAAAGAGAAGGAAGGTGTCACGAAGCGATGAAAACTTTCTACGCTGAATTCTACATGGCTACGGGTGCATCACTACTACTCTTCTTCCCCCAATTCTGAATCTTTCAATCTCGGTTCCATGCCGAACTATTGGACACGGCTTGATCTTGTGCCGGCTCCGTTCCGAAACGTTGGTTTTTTGTTACGAGGGGCGGTTCTTGTGGAACTGGTAAGGACCGGAAATCGTAGAATTTGTGGTAGAGGAAGAAGTAGGCGGGGCTGTTGTCCGAGGCGAGGATATAACAGGTACAGTTTTTGGAGTTGTCGTGGTAGGTGGCTTGCGTGGATGTTGTGGAACTTTGTACGGGGGGTGCGGTGAAAATGGCGGTGAGGAGGAAGTGGAGGGAGAGGAGAGAGGAAAGGGATAGTAGAGAGTAGGAGAGAAGTTGATATCTTGCGGTAGTGAGGACTGTTGAGTAGAATTACGACAGAGGCTGAGAGAATGGAGAAGAAGGAAATCAAAGAATCAGCAACAGCACAATTCGCAAAATCTGAGATTCAAAAAAAGAAAAACCCCTAAAAAGTATTCGACTATAGGGCACGAACCACTAAGACTAAGGAAAACAACATTCCGGGAAGACTCGAGTATGCACTATGCAGTAGAAGTCATTCGTGCATCGTCACCCACTCCTCCCACTCCCACTTCCACACCAACAAACAAATAATCAGGGATGATGTCTCCAACGTTGAAACCCGAAAGGGCTGAACGACGAACTACAATTACAGACCTTGTCCTTGTCTACGGGCCTTTCGTACTACTAGTAGTAATGATGTGCGACCATGGAGGAGATATCCGAGGATCGATAGATTGGAAAACGGCTGTGCAGACAGTACTATATATGTCGCGACAGTCGCGATCATGCACTACTCTATGATCCTTGTTTGTGAGCTACGAGTGTACTCTGGGATGATCGGATGGAAGTGTTGAGGCGGTAAAATGGTTCGAGAGATCGAATTGCTATTTTTTGGAAACTGGATCGATCTTGGAGGAGATACCACTATGTACATAGTATGTAGATAAAGAGACGCACGGCTGACTAGATAGATTGGACGAGTATTGCAGGACCTGTGGCTGAGTAACGTAATTCACTAGCGAGCGGGCCACACCACCGAGCGGGCTACCGAATCGATCATTTCATCTTTGCAAGCCTCTACACCACCACCTCATGCCTTCTAAAGCCCAGCAAGAAGGTCGATTACTTCTTGCTCTTCAAGCCTATCAAAAAGGCCAAATCACAACTATTTGCCAAGCTGCATTAGCTTATAATGTACCATACAGTACCCTCAAATATCGCCTCTCTGGACGCGTTGCACGCGTCGAAACGCGCGCAAACAGCCACAAACTTACTCCCACAGAGGAAGAAGTCTTAACTCAATGGATTATCTCAATGGATAATCGAGGCTATCCTGCTCGAGTCTGTGCAGTACAGAATGCGGCGAAATTACTGCTTCAACAACGCGTCGGTCCCTCAGCCTCAATCGGTATCAACTGGTCTGCCAGGTTCATCAAGCAACAGCCTACCCTGCAATCGAGATTCAATCGCAAGTACGATTATCAGCGTGCTCAATGCGAAGATCCAGAGCTTATCGGAGCCTGGTTTCGGCTTGTGAGTAATACAATTCAGAAATACGGCATTCAAGAGGAGGATATCTATAACTTCGATGAGACTGGCTTTGCAATGGGTATTGCAAGCACCTCACGCGTCGTTACTACCTCAGATCGACGGGGCAAGCCACCTCAATTACAGCCAGGCGATCGGGAGTGGGTTACAGCAATTGAAGCGACTGTTGGCAGATGAGAATGAGAAATTGAGAGCAGCGAATGAGAGGCAAAAGAGGAAGAGAGCAGTCAAAAAAAAGCAGATCTCAAAGAAAATAACACTTACAGTTGCAGAGGCACAAGGCCTGATGGAGAATACTGTACAGCAGCCTATACAGGCAAGTGTTGCTCCTATACAGCAAACAGTTGTTGCAACAGCCTCGTCATCAAGTAGTGCAAGTCAAGGGAATTGCTTTGGTTTACCTAGTTGTTTTGTATGTAAGGGCTTTGACCATGCTGCGAGCGATTGCCCTAAATATCGATAATCTTCTGTATAATAGATAGTCTTGATTAATAAAGGCGTTGTGGTGGTGTAAGCTTGCAAAGATGAGATGATCGATTCGGTGGCCCGCTCGGTGGTGTGGCCCGCTCGCTAGTGAATTACGTTAGCTGGTATATTCACCGCACGTGATGGAGGCTCACTTGCTCACCTTGAAGTAATAAACTTAAGAGCTAGGAGATGTGAGAGCGGCCATGGCGGCCTGGATGGAATAGAGGGAAAGGACCAGAGGCTAGCGAAAGTAAAACGAAACATGCGCAAGGGACAATATCAAGAAGAAGACTTCCGTCCATTTTGATTTCGACCTAAATCTGATCCAACCCTACGTAACGTAGAAGTCACTGCTATAAACCTTCATGGGAATAAGCAGTTGACCATCCAACGAACTATCTACAAAGGAGATCAGTGGACATCTTCCTTCATGCATATCTTCAACTGGCCAAGCAAATCGACTCTACCAAGTAACGAGACATTATAGACAAGAGGTTAAGACAGGCAGCAAAAAGGCTCCCGATCGGTGGACTAAAATATTCTATCCAAAAAAAAAAAAAAAAGTGGACTTGACCCCGAACACCAACAACCCAAGGTATCAAAATGAACAGCAGAAAAGCATTTCACCACAAGGCTTGTGCAGGAATTTGAATCAAAGCGCACAAGACAAATGAGACCATCGCAGCCAGCAACTCGAACAAATTTTTAGACTACTGAAGTCCAGCTATCCTACCCATGGGCCTTCGAACTTCTTGGGCGTACTTGGTGGATATTTCGTTAACCGGCTCCTGGTCATGATAATCATCGTCGTCTTCAACAATACGGGTTGGCATTTCTGGAATATCGTGATGCTTGTAGTGCTGCAAGCTGTGGCGCTCTGGTGTCGTGGAAGCACTGGCCATGCTCATAGATGTGCTCGATCTGTTGTGAACAAGATCCGGGGTAGGTGGTACGCTAGATCCACGAGCTGGGTCGAGGTAATCCGAGCGATCGTCTCCAAAGTCGCTCCCCTGGGCGGTTGAAGGTTGTCCGTTCTCTGAGCGAGAAACGATTCTGCCTTTGTGGCTGAGGTTGTCCTCTTCTTCGTTGTCGGCCCTCTGGGCCAACTGTAAACCCTCCACCGCGGCGGCGCATTGCTCGCTAATGTTTCGGATAATATATGCAATGGCATCGGTCTTGTCACGAAGATGTCGGTCAGCCACGTCGGCCATGCTCATTGTTGAGAGCCGCTTGCGGTTAGACATGTTGCTCAAGAGACGGTCTTCCATATCTGGGGAGACGTCCTCGCCATCAAGGTGGTGGCCTGCCGCGGTACCTACACGGCTGAAGGTGCGCGAAGCTGTGCGCGAAGCTGTACGCGAAGTCACAAGACGCGACTGCGGTCGAGTGGGTAAGACACCAGACATTCTGTTCGTGCGTGTAGCAACCTCCGACTTGTTCTCAACATGTTCAGATGTCTGGCTGGGCTCTTCTTCATCTTCATCGAATCCCTCCTCAATGTACTCGGTGAGTTCCGGCGCCGTGGAGAGAGACTTGACAATGTGTTCCATGTGGTGGGCTTGACCATCGATAAGAGCGCGAAGGTGTAGCACGACGCGCTGAGCCTCGTCCCTCTGTCGAGTAAGAGTAGAACTGGTATGCTGCATGGCGCCGAGTTCCTTCTTGTTTCGTTTGCGTTCTCTCTCGAGCTCTTCTGCAATTTCCTGCTGAAGAACAAGTGCTTCCAAGGCGTCGTCGCGCTGCTTCTCGGTGCCTGAAAGACGAACGGCGAGACGAGCAGCGTCGTCCTTTTGCTGATCGATGAGGTTGGTAAGGCGGCGGTTCTCGCGCTTGTGGTTTTCGATCTTAACTTTGAGGTCCTGGGTCTCCTTGGTGAGTTGCTCGGCAAAGGCCTGGAATTTGAGGAATTGTTGTTTCCAGCTTTCCAGTTCCTCGACGAGAAAGTTGTTGCGCTTGGAGACCTTTGTAAGTTCCATGTCCATTCTGCCTTTAAGGTTGATGAAGTCTTGCCAAGCCTCCATAGCATCGCGCGAGTATTGATTCCTCTCGCGAACAATCTCATTGAGGTGTCGCATGGAAACCTTGGTCATCAAGGGCTTCTTGACCGCACCACCGAATACGGCCTTAAAACCAGTGTTGCGTCCCTGAGCGAGGTTAGCTTTTGAGAGTGGCCCAGCCAATTGGATACTTACTAGCTTTTCGCAGACGTGATCCATGACACTCATGACAGTGTCTTGGTTCCACCAGTCTGGATCCTGAATACTTTCTACCTCTCCTCTCATAACAATGATTTGACCAGCTGGGATGAGCTTTCCTCCTCCGTAAGCTGATCGAAGATGTTGAGGAACACCTGAAGGGGCGACCTCGCCGTTCAAAGCCTGGGTGAGGCGATTGATCATTTTTGTCCGCTGTCCTGGTGTGAGGGCGGTTGGCGGGCTTGAGGTAAGAACAAAGTTGCGATCGAGATCGACCACCAAAGCATCGGTAGGTGCGGTGAAGAGGGTTCGACACTCTGCAGTGACTCCCAAGATGTATGGACCAGGTTCCTGGACGAGCTCCTTTACATGACGGGCGTGAACAACTGGTACGTAAAGACCACTCCACTCGTAGACCCGAACGCAGAACCTGATAGTCTCGGCAGCAATGGTGAGCACCGCCGGGTAGTGACTCGTGAAAATGATGCGGCGTGTAGGAGAAACAGCAGCCTCAATAACGCCAACAATGTTGGGGATAGACAAGCAGGTGAACAGGGGCCACATGGCAAAGTTCTGGAAGCCGGTTGGCGAAGAAGGGAACTGATAGCATAGTGCGTAGTCTTTCATATCAATGCGTACGAGATCATTGAGGCGGGGGGCTGGGAAGCTAAGGATTCGAGAGACTTCCTCGGCGTGGAAGAGATTTGTCGCCTTGTTCCAATGAATCCACATCCCTCGGAGGTAGTCGCCAAGGAGGTTGTAAAGAGGATAGCGAGACAAGAAACTAAGGCAGTATGGAATCCAATATGTCTCGTCGGCCTGTTCATAGTAGTCCGACTCGGTACGTTTGCGAAGGTCGCGAATGGTCTCTGCGCGTTTTTCATCAGCACGGGACCAAACCCGCAAGGCGATTCCATAAAGAGTGTGACTCGAGTCCTGCTGCAGGACGAACGAGTGATGAACGCAATGTGGCTGACTTCGGCCGGTGCAGATTTCTACATCGTGCGGAAAGCAAGCCTAGAGGGTGTTAGTTCCACAAGTAAGAGTGCAACATTTTATCGTACTCACTCGCATAGCCGCGTGTAGTGATCGTGCGATCTCATTATCCTGTTCCAACCTTGGACTACTTCCCAGAATCTCTGGCAACCAGAATTGACCGACAGCTCCTTTCATGTGTCCGATTTTGCCTTGGCTAGGAGCAGGTGCCTTCACCCATTGCGAAGGTTCTCGACCAACACCACATACCATATAGGCGTGGGTCAGAGTCTTTGGTGTCCTTTGACCTGGCTTCACGTTCAGTGTGTTGGAGAGAGGTTGGGTTATTCTGGAATGCAGGGACGAGGTCCTGCTAGGGATAACCAGGCTGGTGTCGCCCTGGTCCCGCGTCGGTGGACGCTCGCCATTGCGAGTTTCGCTAGTGCGAGGTCGAAGGGAAAGAGAAGGCGCCATGATGACGGGATGCAAAGCGCGTACGGAGCCGAGTAAAGCAGAGAGCGATGGCAGTTTGAAAAATTCGAATTTGTTGGTCGGTAAATATCAGGGGCTGCTGAACCAAAAGAGGGTGAAGAATGCGACGAGGTATTTCAGAACATTCGGCTGAAGAAGCTGGTGACGTCCAAGATGAGGACCAGCTCCAGGCCAGAGAATCAATCAATCAATCGACGGTAACGAATTCACGTCTTGACGGATTGACAGTAGAGACTCGGCGGAGAGCGAAAAGGACGCAGAGCTCGCCCAGTGAAGAGAGGGGGGCGAATTGTTAAGAAGGGTCAAGGCGTGAAGCTCGGGGCATGGTGGCTTGAGCAACGCGCCGGCGGGATCAGAAGCGAGGCCGAATCGAGAATAGGTGTTGGATAGCAGCCAGGGACCCTGTCTAGGATCAGGGGACGCAGTGATGATTGTGCGGAGTAGTGAGCCGTCCTGCACGTCGGGGACATTCGCTGCAGCACGCATCCGGCCCCATGGTGCTGAGCCAGGACAAAGGACACTGCTGTGTCTGCCCCCGATTGCACCTGGACGCTGAGCTAATTACAGAACGATGCGGTGCGATACGGATTGTTTCCTCCGAAGTAGCAAAATGAAATAAAATGATTGCGCATTGAGCCGAAAGCGAGCGCCATGGGTCTGCGGCCTGCAAATGGAAGCTAGGTTCGGGGCTCAGGCATCACGCAGGAGAGAAAGCCAGAGAGAGCTTCAGCTCCACGGACCAATGGCACATCCGGCTTGACCTCTCGTTCGAATCGCAAAGTCATCCGGCCTGAGGAAGTACTCGTTGTGATGAGCTCATGTCCGTTTCATGAAGAATATCTCCCTGATAAGAAGCAAAGAGGCAGACGCTTGGGTTCAAGTGTCTTGACTCTTGAGTGCAATGATGCGCAAAGCTCGCCTGCTCCCTGGCCAAGATTCCAGGTTTGGAATTGCGGCTGTTATACAGGCTGGGGCTGGGGTGGTCAGGGACACGAAAAGAACTAGCTAGAAGAGTCGTGCAGTATCCGAGTTAGCTGACCAAAGTTGTGATGGTGAGGAAGCGTGGCAGAGTTTTGGCTACCCGTTTGACACGCTATGACAGCTTAGGGTGGTGTCCGTAGACCATCAAAACAACAGGCTTTTTTTCCCCAACGGCCATAACCCGTTCCTCCCCGTCATCACGACCAACCCCATGGTATTATTCCCGCCATTCTCCTATCGATAACCCTGCCCTGACCCGACTCAAGGAAAAAGTCAAAGTTGCAGCCTCAGGTACCACAGCGTCCACTCGACTTACCAATCAGGTCTGCAGAACGAGACTTTTCCACCATGGCCCATCAGCATCTTCTGAGTGATCTCTGCAGCATCTGGTACGTGTAGCTGGTGGCGCGATCCACTTTGTCATATATCTCCTTTTCTAACCTTAATATCAGTCACATTAATCTTCCGCAGTATCGGTGTCCTCGATGTTCTTGCAAGACATGTTCTGTTCAGTGCGTGAAACGACACAAGGAATGGCATCGATGCTCCGGCAAAAGAGACCCCACAGCCAAGCTTTCGAAGGCTCAGCTCTTTACTTCCGCAGGCATCGACCATGATTTCAACTTCATTACGGGTATCGAAAGGTCCCGCGCCCATCTGGAGACGAAGGTTCCTCAAAGCAAGCAATCCGAAGGCTGTGCGTTACGATCAGCGATAGCTTCGAAAAACAAGAATATTCAAGACCGTCTGCAATTAACTCGTGTAAATATCGAATGGGCGCCGGAGGGCATGAGTCGACAGAAGCTTAACCAAACCAGATGGTCAAAGGTAGATCGCCGTCATCTATCTCTTTCCTCATTGGGACGTGCTTACCATGGTTCTAGAAAACGCGGCAAATTTCCTGGACTGTCGAATGGATCCACCAGAATGGCGATAACGAATTCCGCTACATCCATGACTCCGCTCCAATTTGTCGAGAGTACACTCCCATTTTCTTGAAGCACAACAAAGTAGAGAACGGGAAAAAAAGAAAACGCGGTGCTGGGTTGTCCAAGTCTGATGCTCCACCCATGCTCGAAACCCATGCTCAAGCTCGCCCTTCCTTGTCGTCATCCCACCAGCCAGAAGTCGAGAAGGATCATGTGAAACAGGGAAAAGCAGCTGAATCATTACTCTCAGTCGAAACAGCTACGAACACCACCATCAAGGATGTCGCTAGCGAGCAAGCACCCCAGCCCAGCCAAACTGATAAGGCATCCGAATATGCCGAAGATGTTATTCCCCAGTCACATCCAACTAAGACATCAACTGGACCTGAACTCTTAAGACAACCGCCTGGCTCGCCTGATGACAACGGAAACTACTACTACCTCATCAAACCACGCACGACTGGGCCGCAAAAGGTGCTCATTGTTCTATCACCCACAGATAGTCTTCTTGACTGCCTAAGAGACCAGACTGTGTTGGAATTTCCAAGTATACAAGTTTTGTCGAGTCCTCCTCACTCGCTACCCAATGGATTCATCTTAGTGCACAATTGGCTCGACAAATTTAACAAGGAGCAAGAGGAGATGAGGCGTGTCTTGGATGATGCTGGTGATCTGGAAGTTGAAGAGGCACTTCAAGATCCCAATGAAGAGGACTTGCCTCGAGGTCTACAGAAGATATCAAATAATGCTGACATCCTGGCAATATTACAGCAAGACGTGTTGGAGCGCAAAAGCCTGTGAGCGGGGACAAACTACGGTGTTGGGTGTGGGAACCTTGAAGTATCTTGGGAGGTAGCCATTGCCATCCTTGATGCAGATTCCGCTTTCAAGCCTGGGCAAATATACCCAGGAGTGCGGGACATGTCTTATGTCTCCTGTCTTCACGAATGTCGTTGAGTATTTCACGACTCACTACGCATTCATATGTATTTATAATATTCGCACCGGGGAAGAGTAAGTCAGTACTGGTCGGAAAATGGTAGCCCTACTTCGATTTAATGGCCTTCGAGATGGAACCGAGCTGGTCATTGATTTTACTTGGAAAACTGCCGTTACGACTACCGCTAAGTCGGTAATTCTCTACGTCCATGCTTTGTGCACAGCTATAATTTGGAGGTTCGAGGGCAGAGGAAAGGACATCAAACCAAGACCCAACAGTGACAATATTTCGAAACTCCGGAGAAACTTAGCAATCTGGAATGATCGACGTCGAGTTGAGAGTCTTCAGTACCAAATGACCAAACATAATGTATCTTATCATGGTTAGAAGCATGCTTGATAGTATCATTTAAGTAACCTTGATATTTCAGCCTCGCAATTCATTATATTGGCCACCGGCTCCTTTCACGGCAACAGGAACATTTTGTTCTCAGTTTGCTGCAGCTATTGATTTATAAGGTCTGTTTCAAACAACCAAAATTCCGCGGCATAGAGGATCTCTCCTAATTCTATCCCCTTTTTGCTTTCCATCACCCCATAAAACCTCATATTGCAATCACTGGGCTCATTTTGCTTGAGAGAGCAATTGAGATACCCAGGACACTTGTTTATAAGGATGCCACTTAAATCTCTTGGGATGCTTCGATAGTGTACTTACGAACCCTCAACACCGTCGTTCGTCTCAAACGGTAGATCAATGTGGATCAATTAATTCGTGATGCCAGCCACTTCAATTTCGCAATTTGCGAGGTTTGGTGACGATATTGCGCCCAAATCCGAGTATGAAGTTCCAAAAGTGTGATGACCCTCAAGAACGCTCGATGCTCTTCGTCATAAACCCCTCCATCCAAAATTCACCTATTTAGTTCTTTAGTTGAACTGGAATTATGATTGGGTTGGGCTCAGCCTCATTTGCCGAGTCCACGCATAAGGCTGAGCACGGAGTGGTGTCCAAGCTGAGGAAAGACGCGCTGCACAATTTCCCGACATTCCATCAGGTTCGTGCGTTTGAGAGCACATCTTTATGTACAGAGTACTCTGGCAGTCATCACAAAAAAGAAACGCGTTTATTCACACCGTTTCGATTGTTTGGATGTCGAGGTTTCAAAATACATCATCACCTAGCAACCAACCACTGGCAACCGTGGAACCAACTAACAGGGGTGCTCTCCGAGTTTACATTCCATCACCGCTTCAACATCCACACTTATCGCTTCCCATATCATCTTGAGTTGAGTTGTAGTTATCTTCTTAATGCTTCATTTCTCTTCCAAGTACCAGTCTACAGTCGACCATTGACTGCCAATAATTATCATCCGAACCACAACTACGACGTGTAAATAAAGCCATTGGGCCTGTCAACAAACCATCGCGGAACTCTCCACGACATCGATTTGCTCAGACATGCTGCGATCGAAGAGCAAAGAGCGAGGTGCCGATCCTTCGGGCGTATTCATGTCAAAAGAGAAGATGGGTAAGTGCGATTTGGCTCAAGAGAGCGTTGTCGTCCACCGTTACACACATCCGCACCCGATTGTGCTGCTTAACGCTAACATCATCATCAGGCGAATATCTTAAGGACCTCCGAGCAAGTCGACCGTCAAGACCCACCGGAGCCAGACCACCTCCTTCGTCGTTCTTATCCAAGCGAATCTCAGCATCGAGCCTAGCTTCACCCGCGTCCGAAGCTGTGCATCAGACTACTCTGCTTGGATCAAACATCGAAACTCAAGCCCCACCTCCTCGTTGTTCGAGTGCACAATCATTCAATCGTCGTCCATCAGCCGTCCCTATGCCAGATCCAAACGCTGGACGACCCCTAGCGAGGCCCCCGTCTCAGGTTATACTTGAGGATGCAAGTTCCGAAGGCAAAGACGAGAATGATCTACCATATCTTGAGCGAAGTCAGCGTTGGGTGGAACGTCAGGAGGCACACTCGCTACGGAAAGCCCTCGAGGAAATGGATATCAGTAAGGAACAAAAGCTTCACGAGGCAGCACAAAAGGAGGCATCAGAGCTGGTGTGGAAACATCAGAATCCCAAGGCTGCTTTCAGGAATCCAGGTGCCCCTTATGATTACCGAGAACATCTTCGGAAAGAGAGTGTACATGCCCGAACAGCTAGCTGGTCTAAACAGGCCCAGGATATCCAATCACGGAACAAGAAGATGAGAAGTCGTGGCTCTAGCCAAAGCCGGTCGAGTTCTGGTGGAAGCAAGTCAAACAGTGCGCCTAGTAGCCGTGTTGCCAGTGATTCTTCTCTGCCAATTCCCGAAAGCTCTACATCGCCAAACGAGGACAAATTAGCTGTCGAAGGAGAGCGTCCGTCAAGAAAGCGATCAGTACAATTTGTTGAGCCGTCACCCGAATCGAATTCAGCGACAACTGGCACCTCCAAACACGCCCGAACACCAAGTCCGGTCAAGGCGCCGAAGTCTAGCATTAATGTGGAAAAGAAGAAGACGGAAGAGATTCCAGAAGTCAAAGTCTCTAACATGGCTGTGGCCGCGCGGGTCGTGTCCAACTCTTTGTCCAACGCAGTCCCAGCACACTTCAGGAATCCCTTTGCTAGGGTACGTAATGCGAAAGGTTCGCTCAGCCGAGCAAGCACAGCACCCCTGCCTGAGCGGAGAGCATTGAACCCCATTGAGATCCAGAAGAACCCACCTACTCAATCTCGAAATCCAGCCTATACTGCCAATCCTCCTGTCAGCCCAGAGAAGATCAAAGAAGTGGTAAAGGAAGAGATCCCCATGAAGGATGGCCTGGAGATTCGAGGCGATGACATTCGAAAGGCAACAAGCATGAGCTTGAAGGACCGAAGCCCGAAACTACCTCTCCCAACTATGGTATCCGATAGTCCTGGTAGGCCAATTGTCAGTTTCAAGCAGAATTGGAAGCCGAAGGAAGTTGAATTGAAGCCAGAGATTTCAAATCCAGTGCCAATACCGGCTGATCCTAAACCATACTCGGGGTTTACAACGAAAAAGGAGCTGCCTACCGTGGAACGCAAAGAGCAGTCGCAGTCTTCGATGACGATTCCTGATAGAGGTCGCGAACGAACAAGCCCGCCCCAGCCACCGGCCTCGTCAATTCCTTCCATCTCGATTGAAGGTGGACCAGGAATTCCGTCGATATCAGTGAATAGCGGCTCGTCAATTCCATCAATTGCTGTCAACAATGTTCAGTCTAGTGCAGTCAACGCACCCTCAATCGCTGTGAGCCCACCTGAAATCGCAGTCAACAGACGGCCGAAGATCTCAATCAACGGAACGCCAACGATATCAGTCAATGGACCTCCAAAGATCTCAATTAACCCACCCCCTTCGATTTCAGTCAACGGAGCTCCCAAAATCTCCGTCAATGGGCCAGTCAGTTCAAAGCGGCCACTTCCAACTCCAGCAGGACGACCGTCTCCTCATCATGCGAACACGGCTCCCGTCGCTACCCTTCGCAGTAAGGGCCACTTCACGCCAACTACTATTAGAGCTTCAGGAGCGCTTTGTGCCAACTGCTCTCTTCCGATCGCGGGTCGTATCGTCTCTGCTGGCGGAGTCCGATTCCACCCTGAATGCTTTCGCTGTCATAATTGTTTTGAGGGTCTTGAGTGTGTTGCATTCTATCCTGAGCCAGATAAGGCTCGCGAAGAACGTATTGCGCGCATACGAGCACGTGCTGCAGGTCATTATGTTGAAGAGCGTGTTGGTCAGACACATCTCGAAGACGGTGATGAGCTGTTGCGATTCTATTGTCACCTAGACTACCATGAGTTCTTCAGTCCGAGATGCAAGAGTTGCAAGACTCCGATTGAGGGAGAGGTCGTGGTTGCTTGCGGTGCTGAGTGGCATGTTGGACATTTCTTCTGTGCTCAATGTGGTGATGTAAGTTTCTGCCATTGTTTTGATATTATGGTCGCGTACTGATTGTCCTAGCCTTTTGATTCTTCCACTCCGTTCGTCGAAAAGGATGGGTATGCCTGGTGTATCAATTGCCATACTCATCGCTATTCTACCAAATGCAAGAAATGCAAGAAGCCGGTCACCGATACGGTCGTCAAAGCTTTGGGAGCGGAGTGGCATGAGGACTGCTTCTGCTGCACAGTAAGTGTCATGGAAAGTTTGGAGCTGGAAATGTGCTAACGAATTTACAGGGCTGCAATGGTCGTTTCGCGGATGGCCGATTCTTTGTTCGGCAGCCTGGTGGACAAGAACCTTACTGTCCCGGTTGCGAGGAGAGAAGGTTGAAAGCGTAGGTTGATGATCTTGAAATATTCGTCACAAAGATGAAGTAGAGCAAACAACGCACACTTTACCGACAGGGCTGGTCCCTACACAACTGAATTGTTCTTTTGGACATCAAGAACTCAATAGATAAGCCATTCTTTGCGCTGTTCTTCTTTTTGATACTTTAATTGGGAATTGGATCGGGCCTGGAGTTACGGCTGGGCATTGGTTTGGACTGACTTGGGCACTTGTTGGCGGAGCATACGGGTATTTACCACATCTTCTCTTCAGGCCTTTTCTTTCGTGGTTCTTGGTAGCGATTCAGCATGGCATAGCATTACGTAACCTACGATATATGATTAATCTTGTGTCCACTTTTACTTTCAAATAGATTGACGGTGAGTTTGCATCCCTTTCTGGAGAAGACGATGGCGAAATTGAAGCTCACTAGAATCGTACTCACAAAGAATGGATGTACTTGAATGTATTACGTTTAGTCCGAGATCCCATGTCATTGCATCTCACCAACTTGCGTCCTCCTCCTCTTCAGATCCTCAGTGGTAACAACACTTCCCATCCTTACACCCTCCTTGACCAATACATCCAACCCAACAGCCGCATTCGTCATCCTACCACCAAGATAAAGCATCAACTCCTCCGCACTCTCGCATTTCAGAAGACCTCGCCTATTAATCTTCAGCAACGCCAGCGCAAAGCAAAACATATATCTCCCATCGCAGAATCCAAAAAGAACATCCCATATCCGGTACAACGGCTCGCCGGAAAGACAAGCCGCAAACGCCGAGATGAACCACCCGGGTGTGAACATACTTAGATCGACGCCGTGGATACGGAGGTGCTTGTGCAATGCTGCGCCGAGGTGATCGACAACGTACGAGGTGAGGACTTTGCCGTCTATATCGAGACTTTGCCCGGATATGTTGCCATCGTGGTGGTAATACTCGAACGGAAGTATATTTTCGATGATGGCTACTAGTAACCAGAAAGCGTCTTCAGCGGATGGCAGCATGAGGAGCAGATTGGCAGCTATGATGTTGAGACCCTGTGAGTAGCCGATTGTGGGGTTATGCTGGGCATAGGCTGTTAGGATATCCTCCAATTTTGCTTTGCCGGCGCCGGTGCGGAAGAAGATGTTGTTGCCAAGGGTGCGATCGATGTCTGCGGTTATTTCGTTGCGGGTTGTTGCGGGGATTGAGGCGTTGGAGACGAGAGAGGTGTAGAGACCTGGTTCGGAAAGAGCGTTGGCTCCTGTTCGTTCCATCCAGACTTCTCGGCGGACGGCGACTGGGATACCGGATAGAATTAAGTTGTTGAATCTTTTCAGCGCCTCGGCTGAGACTGTGCCTTTGCTACATAGTCGCGCTACATTTGCTGTGCTGTAGTCACTCGAAGCTCTGCTCAAGGTCTTGGGAATGTTGGCGCGTAGGTGATTGTAGAATGCTGTCCACTCAGACATTCGGCTAATTTGTTGGTTGTCAAAGACTTCGTTAAATTTGTCAAGGAGTGTCCCTAACGCGTTGGTGCTGCCGTGTGAGTCTTGCGTGGGCGTCACCATTGTGCCCGATGCAGATGCCTGAGCTACCGTGGCAGCAGATTGTGCAGCCTCAACAGTAGTGACAGTGATGCCTTCAGATGGCGTGCTCGGCATAGATACATCGACGAACATTCGCACACCCTTATCTGGGCCAGATACAAATCGAAGTGCAGGTCCTGACGGTGCGTAGCAGAGCAGTTCCCCGTCAGACGCCCCGTTCAGCGTAGCTGTGAAGGAGGAGGCATCGTCCTGCGATCTGATTGTTTTTCCATCCAAGTCATCAGGATCGGTTTCGTAGCTGTTTAGAGAGGAGGTCTCTGAAGTATCTCCTGATTTGTACACCAGCGCTTCATTTTGCCTTGTTTCCCGACTGGCGGTGAAGTAAAACCCCAAACGGTCCACAGGAGCGATGCTGCTGAAGGGGTTATCCAGTCGAAGAGCTGGCGGTAACTGTTCAGCATCCACAGGAGCAGTCAGCTCCAGCGATTCTGGTCGAGACGATATCGATTCTGGCCGCACAGATATGCTGGCACCCCTCGATTTTGCACTTCGTTTTTGGGATGCCAATTGCTTCAAACTAGTTGCTGCATCTGGAGGCGCTGGCTTCGACGGAGATTCTTTGATAGAAGAGCCAGCTGTAGACGATGAGGTGTCTATGGAAGGATTGAACGGTTTTCGTAGCGGCTTTGTTGCCTCAATCATCTCCCCAGTAGTGCTGTCTAGAATGAAGTGGCCATTTGGACTGTCCACAATCTGAATCTGTCCTGGTTGATCAGGCCGTACAAATCGTTTCAAGAGATTTTGCACATTCTTGTACTTTCTCTGCATGTCCTCAAGCTGAAGCTTCAGCTGATCAGACTCGTCTCGTAGTCGTCGATTTCGCTCGATAACCTCAAGCTTGCCATTTCTTTCCTGGGCCACTCTTGTATTGGTCTCTGCCAAATCTTCCGAGTACTGCCTAAGCAAGGAAATAGCTCCGCCGTTTCGGTCTATGACTCTCTGAATCTGCTCATCTGTTGCTTCTGCCAGTGGATCAGATGCATCCCAATCTGGGTCATCAAATACGCCATCTTGAGAAAGCTGTGGGACAGCTGACGAAAAGGTGAGACTTGCTAGAATCGACTTGTGTAGATTTGCAGCTCCTTTCAGCGTCTTGCCTGCAAATGAAGAAGTGGATTTCTGCCCCTGTGACGGTCCAGACTTTTTGACAGTGGAGATGTTCGAACTCTCCTCTTCTGACGGTGCCCGACTCTGACTTTCAACCTGCAGATATTCTGCACCATTCCCCAGCTTAGAAGCCTCGTTTGAGGAGCGCTTCCTCTTGGGCGAAGCCGATGGCGGGGGCGTGAAGTTTGGAAATGATGAGAAGACTTTTGGTGATACTGGTGCAGCCTCGGAAAGACTGCTCTGACGACTCTTGTTCAAAGATGTCAAAGAGGTTGTCGATGTTCGCTTGCCGCCACGCAAGCCAGCACCAGGCGAACCTCTCGAGTCCATAGAAAGTTGCAGCTCCAAGCACAGGTCGACACAACGAGCGAACGTGATGTGTTGGAGAGAATGAAGCTACTCATCCCCCCTCAATGTAACATGTAGCAGAAGTCGGTGTTTGACGCGTATGCTGATGATACCGATGTGTCTCTCATGGGACAATCCAATCCAGGGCCTGAGGGTACAAGTTCTTTGCGAAGAGAAGGAAAGGATTTGCGATCATGTGCGGTATTCAGAATTGTGGTGGTGATGTTCTATGACATGGCGGCTGATCGTCTTCCTTGTTTCTGCAGGTGGTGGATTGCCATTCCCATGTCCATGTACATACAAACAGGCATGTTGTTGACCCCTCCTTGCAAACCACAATCGCATCCCAAAGATAACCCCCTTCTGCATCATACCCAATGATTCTGCATCCACCGCCTGGTCGACGACATGGCGCCTCTTACCGACGAGGGAGCTGCCATCGCTGCCATTACAACCCTGACAGCTGTCTCAGACGAGCAGAAAGCCGCCCTCGACCAGATCCAGTCCATCATCAACGACGAAGAAAAGCACCCAATCGTGGATATTCACCAGCTTTTCGACCTGTACAACACGCTGTACTTCCGCTCCCTTCTCCTACCACGCGTCCAAGTGTCTTGGTCCGCGAGACTGACCCTATGCGCTGGAATATGCGAGCTGGTCAAAGATGACGAGGGAAAATATCGGCAAATCCGACTCAAGCTGTCTGAAGCCCTTCTCAAGTACAGGTCTCGCTCCGATACTATAAACACGCTCCTTCACGAAGCAATACACGCCTACTTCTTCCTAACAGCCGGGTGGCAGCATTCTCGAGGCGATGATGGAACAGGGCATGGTGCTGGCTTCTTGCTGCTGGCCGATGCCATCAATAGTCACGGCAACTACGAAATCACTGTTTACCACACCTTTCACGATGAGGTGGACTCGTACCGTACTCATGTCTGGAAATGCGACGGCATCTGCCAAAACCAAGCACCATATTTCGGCCTGGTCAAACGCAGTATGAACCGTGCCCCCTCGTCAAGCGATGCATGGTTCACCAAGCACGAAGTCGAATGTGGAGGAGCATATACAAAGATATCAGAGCCAGATCTTACAAAGCAGCAGCTCAGGACATTGAGCGCGAAAGAGAGAGCTGGAAGGCAGAAGAACAAGATTGACAACTGGGTCAAGACGGGTGTCAAAAGTGAACAAGCTGATAACCTTCGGGGACCGCCAGTAAAATCTGCTACCATTATCACAGAAAAAGCTCATGCAACAAGCGACGAAAAGTTGGATCTGCCGGGCAGCAAACGCCAGCGAACAAACGAGAAGCATGAGGCCGTCCAGATCATCAAGCGACAGCTCGTCTCATGCCCTATTTGCGACACTAGACTTGCCGAGAATGACATCAACGAGCATTTAGACACAGAACATGCAGGATGAAAGCCAAGCAGGTCGGGAAAACCTGCTACCCTTTGACTTCATTCACATGTCTGAATCTAGTTCTGATTGACCCAGATCTCCATCGATCACTCAGCAAACCAGAAGCACTTTTCCCATGAACATGAATGCCAATCATGATCATGATCAATGCCGAATGTGTCCATCTTTTTTATGGGGCTTTGACTGAATATAGAAAGCACTTGTCATTTTACAGTAGTCATGAAGTTGACAAGCTGGCCTTGATCGGTGCTACGAAAGCCGACTTGGAAAGTTTGACCACAGCTTTTTGAGAAATACTGCGCAACGTATAGCATTGGACGTCTGGCCGATCAATAGACACCTAAAAGTTCGCATGTGTCCCACGGAGACACACACATGGACTATACAAGTTGGATACTACTTTACACTGAGATATTCAAGGAATTGGGTGGAGAAAGAAAATGCCACCAACGCCATGCTCGTGCTATGTATGCATCCTGGTCTAACCGAATTATTCAAACGCACCGATCAATGCAAAAATGCAGCAAGAACCTTTCCACAATATCAATGCCCTGAACTGGAACGTCCGGGACGCCTATGCATTTGTTTCTCCGTTCCCGGACTATGGCAATGTCCATTGCAGAACTGGCCGCCAGACTCGTGCACCCCGTGCGACGTCTCACCGGAATGGCCACTTGCCTTCTCTTTTGATTTCAAGTCGTTAAACTTGTCCATGAACAATGCTTCTGTCTGGCCAGTCTTGAAACCGCCGTCTTGAATGGTCGGTGGATGTATCCAGGTTGTCTCTGTTCGTGGAATACCGTCATCCCCTACATACTCCTTATACACCCCTTCATCTTCGCCGAACGTCCGCGCTGTGAATGTCCGCGGAGCCGCTGGCTGCCAACCAGAGTCAAACTCGGTCGCTACAAACTTCCATTGTGGATGTCCTCCTTCTCTTGCTGGTGGGGGAGCAGGAATCTCGGTGAGATTGCCAGTGGTCGGGTCGCGAACGAAGTGCTTAGCTGGGAGGACTTCGACGTCCTTGATTGGGAGGATCCTGTGATATACATGTTGGTAATGGATCTCGCGAGTCACTACTTCCTCCTCGACGTGGCGGACTTCTGGAACCACCGTCTCATGTGTGACAGCAGGTGCATATCGTGTGTAGTAGTCAACATCTTCCGAGTCTTTGAAGTCAAGGTCTTTGAAATCAGTCTTAGGGGCACCGGTCGAAGGTTTAGCTTGAGGAGCAGGTTCGCTTCGTTGGAAGGTTTCCTCGGTTCCAGGAGCAGCCATTACGCCCGGTTCTGAAGACGAGGAGCTTGCCGAATCGAAGTTACCAATGAAGCCAGAATCTGCGTTCACATGGTAGCCCAGGGGAACTTGACTGGGTTTGGGCTTCCATGGAGTTGATGCCGTTGAAGCCTTGCGCGAGTCTTTGGGATATTGTTAGCCTTGGTTTGCTTACCTCAGCAAAGGAACAAAGAATTACTAGCTGCACTACGCTGTTCGAAACGAGGGTCATAGAACTCGTCTGAAGAGAATGGTGAGGTAGCAATCCTCCGATCGATTTGATGCTGCGTTTCGGGCAGATAAGTCTCGGTGGTTGGCTTACGTGAAGAGCTCACGTTGCGATCGGCGACGTCCTCGGAAAACTCGTCAACTTGTGCGGGAACATGGAAGATACTACCCCTACGCCCAGCAGTGTGTTCACTAAGACGACCCTTCTCGTTGGACATGATATTTCTATCTGCCACGTCTTCACTATATCGCTTTCGGCTTGGGTCGACGGCATCTCTGCTGTCACCACCAAGCGTAAGATAGCTCAGATCATCGTACAGACTGGTGTCTTGAGGACCTAATTGAAGGGCATGTTGTGACGCGCTGATGTTTGATTTGTTTGTGTCGTCTGATTTGTGTATAGAGGTTATATCGACTGGCTGGTCAAACGAGACCAAACCGCTCTCCCTCTTGTTGGGGCCACTCAACGTGGGCTTTCGTTTGCGATGTGCATCATCTTTGGACTGCTGAGAAAGCCGTTTGTGATGTGTACCGTCCAGCGACTGAGCTATCTTTGGCCGTCCGTTGGTGGCAGTTATCGTTGGCTCAGTGCTGTTGATATCGTCTGCATGGTAGAAAACAGTTTGTGTTCCAGGTGATTCTGCTTTGATTGGTTCATGCTGAGATTGTGGGCGTTGATCAGAGGTATCATCCCTGTGTCTGTGGGGCAGCTTTTTTAACAGTCTTCTCATGCTCGCTTGCTGGTCGAGGGTGTGGAGGAAAATAGGGATTGGCGGACGAGATTGCGTATCAGATAGGAGCTTAAGGCAGGGAACTTAGGAGCTCAAAGACACGCGAGGCTTTGGATTTGCTGATGCCGCACGAATTGCCGTAGGACTTGGCAGGAGTTCGTTCCTGATCAACTCATTTTCGGGAAGGAGAAACTGAAGCTTCGCAGTGTCTTTCTTCTTTCGCAGCAGCGCGATAACATGATGTCAATAGCATTGGCAGATTCATCATAGGTGGCCCAGAATGACGTTTCCCAGCGTCGACGTTGATTGGGCGAGCACGGAATGACGTTTCCCCAGCCTGCAGCAGGGCTCAGATTTAGCCTCGCAGCTTCGATCTGGTTGTTCGATCTTCGCAAGGCCAGACCGGATTAGGGCTGCCAGATGCTGCTGCTGGGACGGAGCTTACTCTGGAGAGAGATCTACGCATGATCGCCCAAGGGATCATCATAACACTCAACCACCATTGAAGAGCTCGGGCCTGGACAGAGGGCTGAACATGGTCGCTGTCATGATGCGGCAAGAAACTTGACGCTGCTATATTCCCTGCCGCCCAAACTTGGAGGCTCCAGTTATTTCCGCTCACGCCTTTCCCAAGACTGACGTGCACTGTTCCAGTCAATTGGTACCAGTCGATCCAAGTGGCTAGTGCTCTGAGATACTCATGCCTGTGGCTCTTCCCTGTGCCGGCGGCCAAGAATTATAATGGCTAAGGCATGATGATGCAGTTGTATCAAGCAACTAGCCTCTCCAAGCATTACGTAGACGTGCCCTTAAGTTTTGGTTGTGAAAAGTATATAGGCAGCAAGCAGTATCCTCTGAGACAAGCATTATCATACACTCACATCACATTTCCTACTCAATTATCAATAACCAATCAGAATGGATAAAGCCAAGGCCGCCGTCAGTGACTTCATGTCCAAGTCTGGAAAGCACGACACTACCGTCCACGAGAAGGTCGCTCCAGGTGTCACACACAACACCACCATCCCTCAAAGACACGAGGAAATCCAAACTGCAATTGACAAGGAGGTTCATCAAGACCACTACCACACTTCAGTCCAACCTGTCCACGACAAGGAGGTTTTACCCGAGCAACATCACCACAACCTGAAGGCTGTTGAGCACCGAGAAATTGAGCACGGAAACAGGGAAGATGTATCCCGGAAGCTCGAACTCGAAGCCGCGAAATTCAAGGATGAGCACGTCCGAGCTGCAGAGCGACGAACAGAGGGTGTTGTACCAACGGTAGCTGGCGAGCATGTTCACCACCATGTGCACGAGACCATCCAGCCAGTTGTCCAGAAGGAGACTATCGAGCCACACGTCGTTCACACCACCGTCCCAATTCACGAAGTCGTAAGTTTCGGCCTCGCTCGCTACTGCTTTGATAAAAGCTAATATGACCTCAGCACCACAATACCGCACAACACCACTCCACCTCTGCACTCCCAGCCGTCTCCATGGAAGATTTCAGGAAGCAGGGTGGTGTCCTTGGTGGCCGTGGCGAGAAGTATGACGGTTTTGAGGGCGAGCCACGAGCCATCGGTAAGGCTTTAGGTGGTCACGACCACTCCCATACAGGTCCTACAGCCCCCCACGGAAACGTGGGATCGGTAGGTTCAACTGTTCAAGGCACTACTGGCACACACCGTCATTCCTCAAGTGCACACGGTACTCACGTCGGTGGAGCGGGTACTGGTGCTACCGGTTCTCTTGCCTCAGGCTCAGGCCGTGATGCTACTGCTAAACCATCTATGCTGGATAAGTTGAACCCGATGAAGGATGCTGATGGTGATGGAAAGAAGGGTTTCATGGATTAGATGGTTAAGACACAGATGTTCTTGAACGACTTTTGGCATTTCGATGATATCAGTAGCGTTGCAGTTAAGCATTTTGGCATTTTGTAAATCGTGCTTTATGATAGTTGATTCGCTTTGTCTATCTGATGTTATCTTGGATGTCACGTCTTTGTGCAATTTTTTGCGTAGTAGATATTCCTAGTCCCCTGTCCAAGTATTGTCACTTTCAACCACATCACCTACTCAAATTTCGATCCTCTTTATTTAACCTTTCATGTTTCTTTTCCCAACCATAGAATTGTAGTATCAGCCGTTTTCAAATTCCCCAAAAGCCAAATGGCAGATCCTATGTAACAGCTGAGATGACATATCGCGCGAAAAAGAGTGACCTTACTAGAACAATTATATCGCGCCAACCGTGTAATTATCTCTTTATTGCATATCTACCTATTGAGACGCCGAGGGTGGAGGTGGCAATGATGCCCCTAAAAAAAAGTTTAGATGGAAATTGGGCAAATCATCTTTCGCGCGTCATACTCTTAAATGGTAATATCGGAATTACTTATCGTCTTGTCCAGAGGAGGAAGGGACAGGGCATGCACTATACATGGCGTACATTTGCAATCCTACAGTGTGGACAGAGCTGGTGCTGGTATACAGACTCCAACAAAACGATATTCATCCTCAGATTTCTGAAGAGACGATGCGACTAGATGGTGAGTTATTATGGAGCACAACAATGGAAGGATAGTATGATAGACCAAAAAACGGTGAACATAATACCACTCCTGGCCCCATGTCCATGGTGCCGAATTGAGATATACTAGTACATGGGCAGCGGCAGATCGACGAGGGATTGTAGATCGCGGCTGGGGCTTGCTGCGGCCCGAATGATGTGTACTTAGATTTCCTTGACTTCCTGTTGGGTCGGTTGTCGATCCAGAGGCGGCTGATGCATGCGCATACCCTTGCCTCCGATCTGTCGAGTCAACTTTGGGGCGCATGCAAGCATACTTTCATATACAAATCAGCTCAGAGGCTGGAGTCATTATGCAGGCTGGTCATGCATGAGGTAATCAAAAATCCAACCTCCTTCTGTTGAACCTTTTCGATTCTCGATGGTCGCGAGTCGTGTGCGAAGGCGCTTCGCGAGGTTGCCATAACTCCACCTAAACTATGCACTGAAATTGTGCAGGCGGGCAAAGCGTAGGAAGGAGGTGATGTTGTTACCATCAATCGATCCATTTTATGCGCAACTTGTTCTACAAAGCTTTGTCAAATGTTGTTTATCGCGCTGAGGTGATTGTCGATTGTCGATTTCATTCGCGAGAAAGGCCGAACTCAATCCGCGTGACCAATCGTGCTCAAGACACATGACCCAGCTGAGAAGTGGGCTAATTGGTTTCTTTGTTTCAAGACCGATTTGTGGCGGTTTCCATGGTGTGGAAGAGATTCGCCGTGATCCATGGTATCATTAAGACTAAAATAAGGCCGCAGCTTCTATGATCATCATTTCTGCAGTGGGAGCATCGGTCCGGTCGAATAAAGAATCATATACAATTTGGTTGTTTTCAGAGGGCTTTCCTCGAAGTAGTAGGAAAAGAACGGCGTCGCTGAAACTCGAATACCTGAAACCACAACCTGTGGAGAAGGGAGGGGAACTTAGAGATGACAAAAGAGCGGAATTTGCGCTCGTGAACCAGATATGGTACGGAGGTAGATTGATTTGCGATCATCGTGCGAACGGTGATGTGCTTCCGCCCTCAGTATATATCAATACTGTGAATCAACGCCAAGCCAATGAGATGTCCCTTGGAACCGATTGCAACGACGTTTTGTGCTGTGGGCTGACCACCCACCACTCACGCCCAGCAAACAATTGAGTTACATATGCTCTAGCTGCGACAGCCAATAGAGGGCTGAGTTGGTCTATCGCAGCTTGATGGATGCATTTCAAGGGCTCATTAACTGGGAAACACAATCGTCTGCGAAATATTAGCAGAGCAAAGCGCAGGATGATTGCTCGATTGTTCTTCTTCAAAAGACGCCCTCCGTAAGAGGTGTCTGGTCAGTCGTTTGTAGTTCGCATTTCACCTTGCAGCCTATCAATCGATCCTCTCCTTGCAACGATCCTCAGCCGCAAGCATGAAGACATCCACCATCATTACGCTGTTTGTTGGACTAGTTTCTGCTTCCCAATTAGGCAAGAGAAGCTGCTCCGTAAGTTCCATACTACCTCTGTATTGTGAAGGAGACTAATGCTCAACAGACGCAATGCGTGGAGAAGGTCGTCCAAGCTAGTGGCTGCGATACGAATGACTTTTCATGCTCCTGTTCAAAAGCCGGCATGATAAAGCAGTTGCAACCATGCTTGGAATTCGCCTGTGACACGACAGCCTTGGAATGTAAGGGTGGTGTTTCAATCTGTCGGTGACAATACTGACCAGAATTTAGCTGCTAAGGTGGCGTTCGTGCAGAAATGTCAAGCGGCAGGAGTTCAGGTTCAATTCGGGGAGGATCATGTTGCGCCAGGCCATCACGAGATGGTTCGTCGAGACTCGGTAGCAACCGCCACACCCTCGGGAGCAAGAGCTAGTGCCACTGGTACGGGAACTGGTGCAATGCCGGCCAAGTTTACTGGAGCGGCAGCTCCTCGAGATGTTGCTGGTAGTATGTTGGGTTTGGTGGCAGCTGTTGCTGCGGCGGCAGCGATATGAGTTGTCGGTGGATGCTGCGGGAGTACTTGATTGGATGAAGCAGTAGGTTGTCAGGATTTGTCGGGTTGGAGTTTGAGGTTCTCTTCGATGTAAATACTTCAGAGTTAGAGGATTGCAATGGATTCATTCCTAAGCCCATTGTAGGCTGATTGATTAGATAAGAGAGAACTCAGAGTAGCCTCGTGACGAGATCAACGACCATCATGGTTGCTGCAGCAGAATTTGCGGTGTGCAGGTGTGCAGGAGTATAATGCGATGTGCAGGTGTGCAAGAGTATAATGCAGTGTGCAGGTGTACAAGAGTATAATGCAGTGTGCAGGAGTATAACACGATAGATATCCCCTGTGTGTGGCACCTGTGAAAGAAGCAGCTGATGCCGAAGCCTGGCACGACTGACAGATGGCAGATGGCAGATGGCAGATGGTAGATGGTAGATGGTAGATGGTAGATGCCGATGCCGATAAGTGCCATGAGCTTGTGAAGCTCGGTGCGACATGGACAGTATGATAGCAGTAACTTGTTGGATGGTGCTCAGATATCATACGAGTACCTAATGGAGATTATTTGTTGATTATTTTTCACTTGCTTTTTCTTCCGCATCGATCAAAGCAATGCGTGTGGCGGGAGAATGGGATAGTATGGCCGCTATGGCGCGCTATGGCGGGAAAATGGGATAGACGGTACATATGTCGAATTTGACCATGGCTATCGCTTTTGGAGAGCCCGCGTGGGCGACGTCGACCATCTGATGGACATCGGCGACCATCTGATGGACAGCGGCGACTGACAACGGCCATCCCTCGTGTACGCACATCTAGCCATTATTGGCTGCCCGCCCCCCAACCTTCCTCGCCTGGAGCCCTCCCTCAGCCTTGGACCCTAGCCGTGCAGTACTGCAGCCGGCTTCGAGTCCTCTGTTGCATTTTTACCTAAAAGCCTGCTGATGGCTCCCATTCATCATTAAACGTACGGCTACCGTTCGTTCAACCAACAATTCCAGCCGAGACGCACAACATGAGGACAAGACACCACACAGTGCTGCACTCGTTACTCGCAGGAGTACTGCTTGCTGCCGACCTGGGTCTAGCCCTCCCGCAGCTGCACCGCGCTTCTCCCTCAGCGCCCCATGTCGAACGAGGGCGCAAGTTGACTGGCAAATTCTTGCACATCACAGGTATGTCAGACGCCGTGCCGTACAAGAACAGGCTTTCTGACAACCGACGCTGCAGATATTCATCCCGACCCATACTACAAGACCTACTCGTCGACGTCTGGAGACGGCGCATGCCATCGAGGCGATGGCCCTGCTGGCTTCTATGGAGCCGAGACTTCAGATTGCGACTCCCCATTGACTCTTCTCAACGCCACTTTCACATGGATCAAGGAGAACATAAAAGATGACATCGATTTCGTCGTCTGGACAGGCGATTCAGCCAGGCACGACAATGACGACAAGATACCGCGAAGCGAAGGACAGGTTGTCGAACAGAATCAGCTCGTGGTAGACAAATTCAGAGAGGTTTTTGGCAAGAACGACAACGACCACGATCACGATCACGATCCCACGAACGATTTCATTATTCCTATTATACCCACCTTTGGCAATAACGACATTCTCCCACACAATATCTTTACAGACGGTCCAAACAGGTGGACTAAGAAATACTTGGACATTTGGCGACAATTTATACCTGAAGAGCAGAGGCATGCATTTCAAAGTGGTGGCTGGTTTTACGTCGAGGCCATCCGCAACGAGTTAGCAGTATTCAGCATCAATACGCTATACTTCTTTGATTCGAATTCCGCCGTGGACGGTTGCGCGGCCAAGTCAGAGCCTGGATTCGAACAATTTGAGTGGCTGCGAATCCAGCTTCAGATCTTGCGCGACCGTGGCATGAAAGCTATCTTGACTGGTCATGTGCCCCCAGCGCGTGTCGACAGCAAGACGAGCTGGGATGAGACTTGTTGGCAGAAATATGCATTATGGATGGAGCAATACAGGGACGTCATCGTCGGCTCAATATACGGCCACATGAACATAGACCACTTCATGCTGCAGGACTTCAATGAGGTCAAGAAACATATTCGTAAAGGACTTGTACTCGCCGAGGACATGGAAAAGGGAGAGGGCGATGCCGACTTCTCAGTCGCCAGCGCTAGTGACTATCTGGTGGATCTTCGACAGCTGTTCGCAAAAATTCCTGCTGTCAGCGGAAGCCATCAGGTGACCGACGACGATAACGACGAACACAAAAAGTTTTGGTCTGAATTTCTCCCGACTTGCTTCTCTACTTCGAAGAAGCCCAAGAAAGGAAAAGGCAAGAGTGGTCTTGATAAGATCGGCGGTAAATACGCGGAACGATACAGCATGTCGTTCGTGTCTCCGAGCGTGGTCCCCAACTATTTCCCAACTCTCAGGGTATTCGAATACGACGTGACTGGACTGAAATCGGCAGACGCCACTCCACGATACAAGACCCTGAAAGACTCAGAGCTGGTCTGGGCCAAGAACGCTGCTTCCTCTGATACCCAGCTGGTGGAAGCACAGAGGAAAAAGAAGAAGCAGCACAAGTTCAAAGTGCCGCAGCCACCGTCAAAGTCTTCTCCTCCTGGGCCGGCATATTCGCCGCAGAGCCTTTCATGGCTAGGCTATACACAGTACTTCGCAAACCTGACGCACATCAACAACGACTTCCTTGGGGAAAGCTCTGCGGATGACAAGAACCCTATCAGCTCCGACGGATGGAAGGAAGGCCACCACCACGGGAAGGTCAAGAAGGGTAAGCCGAATCCGAGGAACTTCAAATATGAAGTCGAATACGACACGTTCTCGGATCAAATTTTCAAGTTGAAAGACTTGACCGTGAGAAGTTATGTGGATCTGGCCAAGAAGATTGCCAAGTCAAAAAAAGGCGGAAAGACTGATGTTATCGAGAGCGAACCTTTGGAACAGGACGCCAACGATCAAGCCGAAGAGGAAGAGGAAGTGCATGCAGACGGGAAGGGGAAGAAGAAGAAGAAGCACAACAAACATTCCAACACGATTTGGTTTGCCTTTGTCCGACGCGCATTTGTGGACACCATGGATCCGACAGATGTCAAGCAACAGTTTGGAAAACCACAAATACCACCGCAAGGGACCGATGCGTCGCTTGAACTTTGAAGATATTGAATTTGAGAGTTATCATGGGTGCGTTTGGAAATTTGCGCTCGCATTTGGGTCTGATTTTTTTTTTTTTTACATTGCGCGTGGAGCGAAGCATGGATGGAGTCATTTCTCTGTAGCCTTGGTGGTCCAAGGAGGAAGTCTGTTGACACGATACCCTATGACTGTTGTTCATCTTTGTTATATCTGCTACGAATTTAGAGCTTTAGCTTTTGCTCAACGCCTTCTCATGGCTTTTGGTGAAGACCTGATGATCGTTAGATCGCATCCACAATATACAGTCATGATCAAAATAGTTTCTTTGAGGATTTCGTTAAATGAAGCCACGACGTCAATGTCGTGGCCATGGCCTATCTGGAGCACCTTGATCATATCCCGTTGAAGTCTGAGGCATTCGTTTCATTTGTTAGCGCTCAAATGTAAGCGTACATTCTGAGGTCTTTGCTGGTAGCTCGATCCTAGCACTGGGACTATTTTATTCGTTACTTTAAATGTAGGATCTTTGCAAGATACTAAAATCGATTGCGAAACTTGATTCAATGTCATACGCTGGCTTGACACTGGCGTTCTGGCGAGTATATCCAAGGTCAACGAATGCCCATGGCAGGACGTCAATGGAGTACGATCAGCACTTCATCGGCACTCCATGCGCAGCCTGTGGTTAGAGAATGGCAACAACTATGGTACAAGTGGGAAAAAGCACATCAAATGAGGATAAGGATTCGGCGGTGAGTCTACTTCTACATGCAGGTTTAGTAACAATGTCTTGGTCTAATGATTATAGGTTCATTAATGTGAGGATAATAGAGGGACCTGCAAATGACTTGTGCCATTCTCCCCAGGACCGGCTTTTCATTGTCCTCTGTATAACCTACTTGTACACCAAAGCCTCCGTTGTCTGCCACCTTCGTAAAATGCTTGCCTCGTGCTTGCATTTCATTGATATTTCTCTAAACTTTTATAGAATATATTGAGAGCTGATGTTCTGCTGCAAACCTTTGAGCATTCACGGGAATCACGACCAGATTGCGATATACTTAAGATGCCGATAGCGCGGCACATCTGCCACATCTTCACCACGGCCGTCATCACTGGGTTCGGAGCGACTCTCATGGGACTTAAATATGGTTTCAAACCCGGCCTCGGATACGGCGTTGAAAAGGCTATAATGCTACTACACTCGTCACTAACATCTGTGCTCTCCCATCATCATCATCATCATCATCATCATCACCATCATCATACAACAAGACATGTCTTGAGCAAACCATCCTGATCAAACAAGCCCAGGACGGATTCATCCCCAACGACGGGAATACCACCCTCTCATTTCTCCCGGTCCTCCCCTCTACGGCCAATCCATTCAAATCCCCACGACTATTTCTTTTCGCCCAGCATTATGGTACCATACTAACCAAACGCACCGGGCTAAATAACCACCCCATCCTACAAAGCAGCTTCGGGTACTCCTTCAACGGCATGGGTGTTATCTTGACAAGAACCTTACTAATCCTTGGGATACTCTGGAACTTGGCTCTCTCGACTTACAACGAGCATCCCGAGGCCATACTCACGTATTTCTGTCCTCGTTTCCGACGCCTCATCGCTTATTTAACTCATCGCTTATTTAACTCATCGCGTAGAAGGCTACATCGATAAAATCGGACATGTACTCTTCACCTCTCTCGCTACCTGTACCAGTGCTTTATCGATAATCCCCGGACTCATCCATGGATTCTGCGAAACACCATTCAACCACCTCTTCCGCATCAACGACGTCCTCGAGGGACTCTACGATATATTCCCCAAGACTTGGTCTTCGTATCGTCAAGCAGGGATCCTCGCATATCAGGAAGTCGCAGCCAGCTCCGCGCCCGCTTGTGCTTTGGTCATTATAACTTGGCTTGTAAATTATACGCAGATTACAGTTCTCCGCCCCCTCCTATAGCCCTTCCTATTCCATCCATGATCCTCACCTTGAATGGCATAGTACGATCCCGACCTTGGTTTTATTATTTATCACGTCAAGAGAATTACTATATATCTTCGGGCCACAAAGAAGCCTCGATGAAATATGGAGAAGACACAGTATCCAAAGTCTTGGGAGAGATGGTCTCATGAGGGTGAGATGAAGCGTCTGGCTGATCAGTTGGAGGTAAGGGGGGAGGTTATTAAGCAATGGGTTAAGAATGGAAGGTGGTCCACGACACCATTCGGGAGTTAGAAGAGGATCTGAAGGGCTCGAGGGAAGTAGTTTTGAATTTGCAAGCGGAAGTCACAAAGGTGAAGACTGATAAAGATAATCTGGAGATCCGGCTTGAAGACCATGTCAAGAGCAGTAAGGCAGGTAAGGAAGGTAAGGATTTCGTGATGGAATGCAATCGATTTCTTGCGTCTCATAGTGTTGCTGAAGATGCCCAAGGAAGATTGGCAGACGACAAATCATGAATCTGAATATAACCCGTCACTTTGGAGGTTTCTGTCTCATGCGAATATGAATATCCTTTCCTGAATGCAGCACTATCAGTGTTCTTGACGACAGATGTTTTTTATAGACCTTTTCGAATGATTTTCGATGGCGTTCCACAGCATGAAGGCACTAGTCTGGCCAGACTAGCTAGTCGGTGGTAGATAGCAAACTCGTCAACCTCGAGTAGTACGATGGATGTCCTCACCAGGGGCCTGCTGGAAGCGGGAAGGGAGCTGTTGTGCTATCCGTCAAAACTGCAAGCATACCCGGACAAGTAAGAATGGAACCAGTATCCTAGCGTCTGGACGAGCCACGGGAGGAAGGAAGGGTGCTTCCTTGGTTTGATGAGCTGTACCAGTATGCTGTGAGCAAAGTAGAAGTATGATAAAAAGGGTCGGCTAAGAGCGGAGAAATGGTGGTATAGGCACTGTGCATCTCAGTAACCTGGTTGATTGGGAAGGCCTTGCGGCTGTATGAAGCACGTTGCTGAAGGAGGCGTATCGATTGGAGGCGTGATGTTGGTGAACGGCGGTGAGGATTCGAGGAATACGTTCCCCGAAAAAGGAATGAGGGAGGGATCTACTGGCAGAACTAGGGAGTGTACTACTGGTAGGACTAGGGAGTGTACTACTGGTAGGACTAGGGAGTGTACTACTGGTAGGACTAGGGAGTGTACTACTGGTAGGACTAGGGAGTGTACTTGTGCCTTTTCCCGCTGCTTGCTAGTCGAGGAACAGGCAAGGATGCGTATGCCTGGAGAACCAAACGGCCCGGGCGAATTGTTGGATAACGTGGCAGGATATGTGGTTATGTAAGCCGTGGCAATGCAGCTGCAGCGTGCAGGGCAGCAGGTGCAGTGAGTCTGTGCCAATGCGATTGCCATTGATGCGAGTATTATTGTGGAGAGAGGTCAAAGGCATTTGATTCATGGAGAAGAACACCCAAACCTAACCTTAATGACTTCAGCTGCAGCGCCACTCCGCCCAAACAAACACCTCCATTCCACCCACATCCGCAATCAATTGGTCCAAATCCGACCGCCGCCCGCCCAAAGCCGTAATTATTGTCCAGCGCTGCAGTTTCATCTAGCAAAAACGTTCCATAGTACGAGTACGGAGTCGTGACCCTCGTATGTTGCAGCCCAAGTGCGTTCCTTCGATCGACCCCTCTGCTATCCACACCACTCGTTCTGCCACGCCTCGCATCCCAATAGTCCAATGTGTTCGCCTGAGGTTCCATGTCCTCGGTGCCGAACAACAATAATACCTCACTTTCCCCCAGCAAGGTGAGGTCCCAGCATCAGCAGGGAACCGGCACGAGCAATGAGTCGACCATTGCCCGACCATTCGCATCGGACCTGAGGCCGAAGCCACTATCGCCCAAGGACCGATCAAAAACCGCTCCGCAAACCCTCGACGGGCTCTGGAAGAAGACTGTCAAGTTCCCTCAGCTGTCGGAGAGGGACAGCATCTTCGCCACGACATACAATACATCGCCCTCACCGCCATCCTCTCCAAACCTCACCCCTGAATCAGAAAAGAAGAGCAATGGGAATCACCAGCAAGGAGATGTGCCAGTGTTGGAGGACTCACAAAGCGGAAAGGTGACGGAACCAATATCAGCTGCTCGGAGGCTATCTTCACGCGTCGCACAAGGACCACCGCGTCCTTGTGTGGTTACACCATCTTCCAAGAACAGAATGCGTGTCCCAAATGGGCCGCACGAGCTCCTACAGACACGCTATCCAATCAGTATAAGAGACACCCCTCCCATGATGCCACAAGTCAAACATAACAATCACGTCCGGGACATGGACTTTAAGCAATTTTCTTTGGACAATCCACAGGATATCAAATTCGGAGCACAAGATATCGATGAAGCGGAAAGGGCGCGGTACCGGTCATGGAGAGTCGGGCAAGCTGCACTTGGAGAACCGGCCTTGGCTTTGAAGAGAAGTAGCAGCAACGACAACACCCATGTGGACAAGAAGATACAGGTCACGCTACCCCGCGTAGAGCCTCCGAGTGCCTCAGGAAGAACCAGAAAGTCAAGTCATTATCTCGGGCTATTCAAAGAGAAGGATGTTGCCGCAGAACAGAAACGGAGGGCAGAGAGAATCAAGATCAAGGCCGAAGCAGAGAATACTCCTGGTGATGACTCAGGACAATTGCCATTTTTGAGAGAGAAAGCATCATATGATACAAAATTCACGCTCAAAGACGACAAACCCCGTCCTGCAGCCCTCTCTGAACCTCCTGAATCTGCGTCTGTCCAGACTCCGAGCATCTATCAAGCTCTTGCACATGGTGGACCTCAACCTTCAGTAGCTCTTAAGAAGCTGCCTGATGTACCCGCCGACCCTGACCTGAGACCCAGCACTTCACCTGTCATTGCTTCTCAAGATTATTCTCAAAGCACTTCGTCCCGCCTCGTTCAAGATCTGAGGGTGCTTCACGACATCGACCTCGATTCGGAGTCAGAGAGGTTTCTCGCAAAAAGTTTGGTTTCCAGGAAAGCCGACAAGTCTGGCACTGCCTCTCCCAAGATTAGGACGCCCCGGGAAGAGCGAGAGGAATATTTCCAGCATGAAAGTGATCACAGCAATTCTATATCACCAACCGATGACGATGAGGAATCGGAAAAGGAACATATTTCATCAGCTCTCTATTTCCCTCACAGGCAGCTCGTGACGGAATTAGATTGCTTGCGGGAACGTTCTTTGTCCCAAAGTTCAGAGGATCGCTCTCATCACAGAGACTCTGGCGAGAAGCCGGTCTCAACACCCGAAGAACGGCAGGCCGAGAAAGCAAAACGCGCCAATGAGATAGAGATATCACTGCAATCACAAGGCGAAACTGATTATTTCCATGGGGACCTACCGGCCATTCCAGTGCCGCCGTCCAAGGATCTTAGCGGGTACGCATCGTCCCATGACGAGCCTCCTTCAGAATCAGACTACGACACATACGACGAGTCTTCCAGGTACTACGGCTCCAGTAGCGATGATGATACTGGAACGACTCCCAAACAATTTACCAAGCACATAACCTCCTACAAGGAGCCTCAACCAAGACCACCACTAGGCGCTGTAGAGCTGAAGCCGTACAGACATCAGGTCGGCGGTCATAGCACAATGTATCGGTTTTCCAGACGCGCTGTCTGCAAGCAACTCAATAACAGAGAGAACGAGTTCTATGAAGTTGTGGAGAGAAAGCACCCCGAGTTGCTTCGGTTCTTGCCTAGGTAAGATGCCCACCTATCCATGACTGTGTCAAAGCTGAGATCAGCAAAGCGATGCGCGACCCCACCCGACCGAAGTTTGTTTGTTGCCCATGAGCTAATGCCTTCCCAGATACATCGGTGTTTTGAATGTGACTTACAGCAAGCCTAAGCGCAAGAAGGCCAAGTCTGACCCCTCTCAAGAATCCAAAAGCTCGAATGCCAAGTCAAAATCCAATGAGCTCAGTCGAGCTGGCAGCTCAGAGAATGCCCGTGAACAACAAAGTCCGCAACCCCGCATCGTTAGCCATTCTCAAGAAGTAATGCCCGCTCCCCAGGTGATCCTAGAGAACAATCGACATATCATTCCTGAAAGTCTGTTTAGGTTGCCGTCGCGGCCGGCGACGCCTAATGTCGGCGCTCGCGAAGGCTCGCTACTGTCACAAATGCATCGTCGCGACAAATTACAGCAAACCGCGAGTGATCAAAACGGCGAGTCTAGTATGTCACGACCAACAATGAAACAGCATGCAAGCTGGGGTGCTACAACTGTCAATACAAGACTGCAAGAACAGGTGCTGCGTGAGGTGTTCTCTGCACCACCAATTCATCGTCATCACAGGAAAGAACATCGCCACCGCTTGACCGCAAGTGCTCATATCCAGGAACTTCCATCTCTTGCAGGTTCTGCGCCCACTACACGCCGCGGCAGTTCAAGTGTGTCCAGTATGCATTCTTCTCTGACAGAAGCACCAGACTCACTACGTAAGCGGTTGTTCAAGGGTGACTTTGGAAAACAAGAGTCTCTTCGTAGTGCTTCAATCAGTGACATGCGCGCTGAGCTAAAAGAGTCTGCCAGTCGAGCCGCCCAAGATTCCGAAGACGCCGCAGTGCCGAATGGTGATCAACCCCGGGCACATCGACGTCGGCACTCAGGTGGCGGCCTTCGTCGATGGGCAGTGGATCTTGACAGTGACAAGCGAACTAATCTCGAGTACCACGAAGAAGAACAAGCGTACAGCGGTGATGTTGAGGAAGAAGTCTTCGAGATGGAGCAGGAGGCCCCTCAGCCTGAGGAATCCCAGTCTGGTGTTGTGGAGAAGAGCGAGCCAGCCGTCTTCCGCCCTCATTTCAAAAGAAACCATACAGGCAATGTCGCGACCTCCATAATCAAGCGAGGTACTTTCCAGCAGTCCGATTATGTTGCAGGCCCCAGTAATCCCAAGCAAGCTCAGGTTGAGAAAGACGAACGTGTCCAACTTTTCCTACTCCTGGAAGACTTGACCGCAGGCATGTCAAAGCCATGTGTGCTCGATCTGAAAATGGGAACGCGTCAATACGGCGTTGAAGCAGATGCGAAGAAACAGCGCTCGCAACGTCAGAAGTGCCGAGCAACTACTTCTCTTGAGCTCGGAGTGCGAGTCTGTGGCATGCAGGTTTGGAACTCAAAGCAACAAGACTATGTCTATGAAGACAAATACTTTGGACGCGACCTAAAAGCCGGAAGGGAATTTCAAGATGCGCTGACCAGATTCTTCTTTGACGGAGTTGGCTATTCAAGCGCAACTAGACATATCCCGATTATTCTCGAGAAGATCACACTCCTAGAGAACATGATTCGAAATCTGCCTGGATACAGGTTCTACAGCAGCAGTTTCTTGATTCTCTATGATCGCGGCGCGAGCGACGACTCTCCTGCGCTTGACAAAGCATACGTTGCTGGTAACGAAACCGAACGCGCCAGAATTGCGGAAGAGCTGAGGAGGAAAGCGGAAGTCAAGATCAGGCTTGTTGATTTTGCCAACTGCGTTACCGCTGAAGATCCATCCTCACACGCGCCTTGCCCACCTCAATTTCCCAACGGTGTGGACCGCGGCTATCTACGTGGCTTACGCAGTCTTCGGCTTTACTTCCAAAAGATATGGAAAGAGGTGAATAAAGCGGAGTGGGTGGAACGTGGTGAGGGTGAAGGCATGGGCTTGGAGCAAGGTGACGATGCTGGACGAGGCGTTGCCAAACGAGGATGGGACGATGGTATTTCCTCACAGGAGGATATGGGAAATGTCAGTGTCTGATGACTATTATGTGCGCTTTACGTGCAAAGACTACCCACGAGCTTCTATGTTGCCAATTGTAGCGTTTTGGAGTTTGGAGAGGATATTGGAGTTGGCGTTGGCGTCTTTCTTTGCATTGGTTGATATCCAGACAGTCTGTTACAGTGTGTGTATATCATCGAAGATATGGTTTTCTTTTTCCCATGATAGATTTCATGGATCCTGATGATTTCCTGTTCCCCAAACGTGCGCAAAGATAGCACTCCAGGATCTCGGTTGCTTGTGTCGGGGAAGAAGCGGCTATCGCGACCAAGCCACACACAAACACTGATCGCACTCGGGGTTTCTCAATAGACTGTACACCCTCGAGTGACCCAGACTGTCTTTACGATTGCGCGCTTCTTCAATGATTCCTTCACAGCTTCTAATACACAGCTATTGAGTTTCTGTACTTTCTTCTCCCCTCATCATCAATGCCGTCGTCCAAGTCATCGAGTTCGTCTGGAAAGTCCATCTCTCCACGCACGCCGTCACGACAAAAGCCCCAGAATAAGAATGGGAGCCACCGATCCCTGCTAATTGCCCAGAAGACGGAAATCAGAATTAATATTTACGATCTTTTACCTGTAGGTACTATGCGATCCACACCCGATAAAGCGATTGGTTACTGACAAACATCCACAGCCTGGCAAGCTTTGCTCAATTTTATGGACGATTGGCGGCTCCTTGCTCCACTCGGGAGTTGTGGTTGGCGACAAGGAATACGCATACGGAGGACACGATAGGAGAAACTTGACTGGAGTCTATCACACACGGTACTGGGTGTCTCCCACAACACTTCCCGCAATAAACGACTGACACGTACCAGGCCAAGGGTAGAACCGCCCGGTGGCACATTTCGGCTCGAGATTTTGCAGGGCTTTACCGTACGAAGCGATGCCGAAATCGAAGCCGTCATAAAGGAAGCCTCCGAGACCTTCCCGGGCACATCTTACAACCTCCTCACGAACAATTGCAACCACTTCACCTCATATCTGTGTCAGAAACTCACAGGCAGACCGGCACCGAAATGGTTAAATAGAGCGGCTAGTATTGGACTTTCGCTGCCTTGCCTTATCCCAACCGACTGGATTACTCCACCAGAATACGAGAGCGTTGATGGCTCGCTGGTTGATGAAGAGGCGGACGACGATGATGAGCGGACACGAATGTTGAGGAAAGAGCAATGGAGAAGATCCTCGAGGGTTTCCGAGGATGAACGGACAGACGACTTGGGCAGATTCAGAGGTTCTCTCTCTGCACAGAATAGTCGGCGAAGGGAGGAGGGTCCAAGGCCCGTAGTTTTGAGAGACACGGCCGGACGAGAGGTCCCTGCCAGTGAAAGGGCACCATTGCCAAGGAGGATATCTTGATTTGCGTTCGATTGTCCTTGCGTTTTTGCGTGGAGTTTATAAGCAGGCTGTCCTTGCAAGTTTGAACGATTGGATTTGGAGTTCTTTCTATGCTTACGTTTCTACGGATATCCTTTGACGAGATCTCTGTGCGTCAATTGTCTGGATATGGGATATGGAGTTCGCTATGTGAACCGACAGATGCATAATTGTATAATGGATGTTACCTTTTTTCAAAGAAAGACCAGAATGCCCTACTTTTTCTTCTTCTCAGAGCAGTTGTGAGCATCATTTATAGAGACCTTTCACCTCTTCTCACGACATGGCTGGTGGGAAATTTTCGTTGGCTGGATACACAACAATCTAGTTCTACGCATTCTGCTGGAAAAACCCCCAATCAACAAAGTCTACAAACTCGATTTCAACGCCGCTATCCACGCCTGAAACCCCTCGGATTTGTAAATGTATTTAAAACTTCAGTCGCCTCCCAGTTTATTTATAGATCTACACAACCCCATAATTGGCCCGCCTCCACTCTGTGTATGTAAACTACAAATAAATGTTGATCACCAAACCAAAAAGCGGCCAGGGCAACGCTTTAGAGCGGCGAGAGCAGGTTATAACCATGGACCATAACCAGGCATCTCTTCCTCCTTACCACAGCGGATACTCAAATCCTCTCGTACCGCTGGCCCTTCCTGCGCAGGCTACTCAATCGCTTCAACAACACCACGACTTGCCCGCTCAGCATGGTCCTGCACCACCAACATACCACGCCTTGAACGCGCATCAGCCTCTTCAGCCTGGTTTAGGATATTCGCAGCAGCATTATATACCAATACAGCGACAATCACGCACCCAGATCCCTCCCAATTTTGCTGTTCACCCTTTGCAGTCGCATCGCTTACTAGCACACCATGCTTCGCGGCCTCAGCAGCAGCCGCAGCAACAGAATCAATATCACCAACTTTCTCAACATGCTCCTTTACAGCACCACCAGCAACAACAGCAGCAGTATAGTCTCCCAGTCCATCATGGCATATCTATACAGCACCAACAGCCAACTGCTCCGGCCCTGGTTGAAAATTCAGAGCCACAATTGCAACCCGAAGTGAATACGCAGCTCGAACAGCTGCAGTACGAGCATAAACCCGACGCCCATCTAGAGGGACTGAAATTAGTTTCGGATCCTCCAGAACTGGAATTATGGAGGCAAAAACTATTCGATATTGACGATATGACTGTTGTAAGTGAGGACGAGTATGATGTCCAGGTACTTTCAGATGTCAAGAGCTGACCGCCCACGTCTATCCAGCTTCCAGATCTACTTTCCACACGTCGATAACGTATATTCGCATCGCTCCACCCAAAAATACAAAAACAAACCGTTCAGATCACACTACTGGGATTGCAGACTCAAAGGCAGACCAGCAGGAACTGCCAAATCCGACGACCCAAACAAGAAAAAGCGGAAACGCGTCGCCCGAGAAAGAGATCTATGCGATGTCAAGATAAAGATAACGGAATACCTCCCTGGCGCCACGCGAGACGAGATACAGAATCATTTGAGCCAGCAGCCACGTAGAGAGGCTATTAGACTGGAGCAATTAGTGTCAATGGTTGATGCCAGCCCTGCTGTGTGTTGGAATCGTGGTCCGGCTGGGTATGGACAGATTACGAGGAGATTCTATACTTTGCAAAGGGTCAATGGGACGGGGCCTAGTGGCAGGGAAGGAGGGGGGCCGCATAGACATGGGATTGAGGATTCGGATAAGATCAAGAAGAATAGTGTTGAGAGGTGGCTGGCGAAGAGTACCAAGGACCTTCCGAAGCGAAAGGCTCCTGTTGTATCGGTATGTATTGTTCTTCATCTCTTTTTGCATGTTTTGGCTTTTGTTTTGGTAAGGGTGGCTCATTGGGCCGGCCAAGGGGTTCTCGATAAGGTACTCCTAGATAGTGCTGAAGGAAGATCATTGCGGGGCGGATTTCGTCATACATCGTCGACTTTAACTTTGGCACTGTTCGCTCCCACATCTCCTTTGCAACCTCTCATTCATCTCGTGTAATCACAAAATCCGTCTCAAGAACTCCAAGTGGTCTCTCTCTTCGCTGTTGTCGTGCGCAACAGCCTGTCTCGTTCATCGAACGAACCCATCCTTCAAGCAACACAAGCAACATGTCCGACACTAACGAAACGAAATCTCAGGAGAAGAAATCATACCATACCAAAGCTACCGGTGCTGCATTGGCTACAGTGAAGAGACACTCAAAGGAACACAGCCTCAAACTATATGGAGGCTGCTTCTGGTAACGTCATTCTTCAATCCCATCTGGTACTACCTGATCACTTACTTCGCAACAGTCCCTTTGTCCAAAGAGTATGGATCTCCCTCGAAGCGAAGAAGTTGAACTATCAGTATATCGAACTTGACCCCTACAAAAAGCCTGATTGGTATTTGAAATTGAATCCGAGAGGTCTGATCCCCACGTTGCAGCATGATGACTGGTGCTGTGGTGAAAGCACCGTGTTGATGGAATACGTGAGTCTCAAAATGAGGAGCACATGCATAAGTACAGTTCTGATTCGCTTGTTTATAGCTGGAAGATTTGAACATGGGACAACCTTTGTTCCCCTCTGATCAGAGACAGAAAGCCCATTGCAGACTTTGGACCGATCACGTATGTACCTGCTGTCAGACCACTCACGAGCAAATTCTGACTCTGAGATAACAAGATCAATCGCCACATCATACCAGCATTCTACCACTACATCCAGGCCCAAACCCCCGATCTCCAAACCGAAAAGGCCCAGGACTTCAAAGCTCAAATCAACAAACTCGTCGAAGCAGCAGATAAGCAAGGACCCTTCTTCCTTGGTTCCTCCCTCGGATTCGTCGACGTGCAATTCGCACCTTGGGTCATAAGATTGAACAAAGTGCTGAAACCTTATCGAGGATGGCCTGATCCGGAGCCGGGGAGTAGGTTTGGGAAGTGGGTGAAGGCGATTGAGGAGAACGAGTTTGTCAGGGCGACGACTAGTACTGATGAATTGTATTTGGATAGTTATGAGAGATATGCTGGTGAGTTTCGTATTCCTGCTGTTGAAGTGAGTGGGTTGGCTTGCTAATTTGGGCGTAGAGAATCGGCCGGGGACCAGTCAAGTTGCTGATGCTGTCAATTCTGGGAAAGGATTGCCTTGATATGTAGATCTAGTGAGGTTACGTATACTTGAGATTACACAAGTTCGACTTGCATCATTGTATCTATCGCCAAAGCAGTTTCAGTTAACGCTGGGCCAAAAACTTGATGGAATTACTCCCCAATTGATGTTGCTAGACGGACTTGGTGTTGAGATGTACTAACTGAGGCTCTGTTCGGTTCAGGGCATATCTCCGTACATGTCTGCAGCGCCCCAAGCGTTTCTTCTCATTATAGGGAGGCTATACCAGCGGTTAGATTTCTGGCAGCTTTTTGAACAAGAGTCACGCATCTCCTGTTCAAGAACCTGCCAGAAATAGCCCTAAAGAGCCGTCTGTAGTCTATAAAGGTTATTATAGGTATACTTCCGCTTGTGTAGAGCCTGCGCAGGGTCTGTGCAGAGCCTGTGCAGAGCCTGTGCGAAGCCCTCTTTTAGCCCTATATTATATTTTCACTTTCTAAAGTGAACGGAATTACGGAATAGCTTTTAAAGTAGATTCCAAGCAGAATCTGTACTCCAGGCGAACAAAACGCTTTTCTCTAGCAAACTCTCCCGATTTTACCCTGCTTGAGCTTTTAACGAACACGGCCTTAATCTCTCCGTAGATTTTCGGCAAGCCTTCAGCCCACATTCCTCATGCACACCAAATCAGCAGAGCAGGTTTCGATGCGACTCGTTCTTCATTCTTACCTCTACTCACCAGAATACTGCGTTTCCATTCTTCAATATACAGTTCAAGGAAATTCTTCAAAAGTTCATGACCTGTCCTAATCATACCTGACATCTTTTAGTCACGCCCAAGCACAACCCCAAAGGAACAATTCAGGTAGCAATCATTGTTCTACTCAAGTCCAACGCTAGAAATATATATACAGAAGAACAAGAATTACCATCTCCCACCTCCTCACAGATCCTAACCCCGGGGTAAAACAACAGGCCAGATCTCATCGGGCCTGTCGATAAGTCCATACCTCTTACTCAATACTTTCTTCGGCGCCATTCCAGGCATACCAGGCATACCCGTCATTCCTCCGCCCACCGGTGCCCCAGAAGCGGGTGGAGCCCCTGAACCCGCCACTGCCGGTGGCGCGCCGTTGACAGGAAGCGGGTTCGGTTTCTTGTCATTAGGTCCCTGGACTTTATTCGCCGCCGGATTGTTAATCGCAATGTTCGTTGTGAAAATGCCCATTTCATCCATTCCCTGCATTCCCATAGCGTCGTGGGGGCCACCGTCACGGCGGCCGTGGGAGTGGCCGTCTGCCCCTTTTTCTCCTGCTGCTGCGCCGGATGGACGTCTACATCAAACGTATATTAGTAAGGTCAAGAATTTCTGATGATATTTGTAAAGAAGAGGGAGCTTACAGTGGATGTTCTTCAGTGTCGTATATAGAAACGAGTTTGATAACGTCGTCTTTTTTGAACTGGAATGGCTCTGTGCAGCGAGACATGGAGGTGATGGTTTGCCATTCTTTTCCATTGGGGGCTTTGAGTCCGCCTGATGCGGTTCCATAGGTTGGGACTGAGCGACAGACAGTTTTGTCGTTGAGTGTCATTTCGATGCCGGATCCGCCATCATGCCTGATACAACCTCCGAGTCAGAACCTGTCCAAGTACTTGGTCAAAGGAGAGCGGAAAGAGACTTACAAATGACCCTTTGAGTTGATAACCCAGCCGTCACTCGTCATCTTGAATGGCTCGCTGGTGAGATTGTACTGTTTGGAATTCGGAGGTGGATAATAGGCCGGCTTTGCACAACCCGTAGCGCTGAAGATAACAGTCGATGCATCGAGATAACCCGCCGGCTTCTCGGACAAGAATTCCGTCTCCATCGTGAAATAAACCGTGGTGTTGTCCTGGTTATAGTTGACGATTTCGGCCTCGAGAGCAAAACTGTCATCCCATCCCGTCAGAAACGCCGACTTGATACCCCCGCTCGAGGCAGCATATACATTCGGTGTGCCAACCTGATCGTTTCCACTCTGGATGAGGCCGGCCCCGATGGATTCCACGACGTGAGAAGCACCCCACGCTATGATATCCTTCTGATTATGTCCATTTGGGCAGAAGGCGAATGGAGCGGTCGTTTTCCCCACATCGGCAACGAGAAGATGATGGATGTAGACGCCCTTCGAGATATCTGCTTTTGACCCATCTTCGAATACAGTATCGAGTCGACCGGAAAGTATAGCCGCGTTGTCCGGCAATCCTTTAAGAGTGCGTAGAATCACGTCCGCCTTTGCATCCATGACAAACGGCAGCTTCGTCCTGTTGTATTTCTGGCCCATGAGTGTGAAGGGTCCATATCTCATGACCGTTTTTTTCGCTACCGGATCAATCTCGGGTTTGACGTATTCGAATTTGACGGGCTTTGCACTCCATTGCATGTACCATGCGATATTTGCAACGGCGCCTTTGAGATATTCAGGGAGCTTCTCCGGTACCTCCTTGGATATGGAATCGTATGTGTCGCTTGCCTTGCCCCAGAGCTTATAGGCGTCGTTCATCAATCCACCAACATATGTGAAAGTATCCGACCATGTTCCAGATGTTGAGTCCTTCGGTCCTACTGGTGCAACGGTTTGCCTTGAAACTAGTCCAGAGATATCAGCGCCACTCCCATTGTTCGTTCTCAATTACCAGACACGACTTACAAAGAGTGCGTGGGATATCTTGCTCAGTTCTAGGACGAACGACAGCAGCCGACGCTGCCAACGGCAGCAACATACAAAGTGAGAACTTCATGATTGGGAGACGGTAGAAAATAAGAGTCGGTTGGGTCTAAGAGGGAATTACAGAGAGGGTCAACCAGACGAAATGAGCTACGATGATGTGCAAAATATTCAAGGCAGCCTATATCCATAGCTTTGGCTTTCGCTGACTCGCCACGACTAGTAGGGACAGCGTCCGACCCGTGCGGCTGTAAGTCGTGGCTGAGAAGAGTGAGAGTATCGACTAGATTGTCCCAAAGGAAATGGCTCCAGATTCCGCAGTACAAAAAGCACTCTAAAGCTGAGCTTCTGAGAGGCTGACTCAAATCAAGGGTCCATCACGGCAGGCCAGCCACCGTTACGTCTTTCCCATTCAGTACTTATTTATGCCTACATAGTAACGATTATATCAATTTAAAAAATTGTAAAGCCAGAGCTCCGGGCCGCAAGCAGTGATGCTGAAGGGTTCGAGCGGTTTGATATAAACAGCGGGTCCCTTAATTGGTGAATGTCCAGTATACAGGGATGAATCTAGTTTCGAAACATTGTTAACTCTAACGAAATGATGGAAAACAATGTGTGCCCTACTACTTACCCGGAGAAAAGCAAAGTGTGGAGTCGCTAAGCTATCAGGCCCTGCTTTAATCAATGTCTGTATGTGAGGGACTAGACGGGGTCCAAAGCCTGATTCGACAATCCTTGGCAGTTCATGGTTCTTCTTACCTTTTTTGATTGTTACTATCAGTTGTTGGTGTGACTCAAGGGAAGAAAGCTTGGTTTCAATTTTGACATAATGTCAATACTACCTACTACATCACGCCACTCCCTGGTGAGCCCAAAGGTCCACCGAAGCATGGAGCATCGACAGCTAGAGGAATATGACTTGTGTGAAATCTCAGACATGCTGGCGAAAGGGGTTTTGACAGACCAAGGTGGCCCAGGAAGTGTACGACTTCCAGTAGGCAGAGCGGCTATTTCGGTGATACTCCGGTTGTCGAATACAATATGCTGGTCTTGCCCGTCAGTCCCTAAGAATCCGATGGCTTACCTGAACGAGTAAGCGCGCATAGGGGATCTCTCCGTGTTCGAGAGCCGCCATAGGCTAACTTCTGGAATTCCATCATCGTCTTCGTCATGTGTATTACCAAGCCATTCTTTGTCATCGATTCTTCCTTATACTGTTCACTATGTTATCGCCCCATAATTCCCAGAGTTCATTACACCTTAGCTGTCTTACAGAGTGCGGATAAGTAGGTGCGCCTATGCCCTATACGAAACCCATTGGATCCATTAGCACACCACTCCAAAAGAAAAACCTTGTTTCTCAGAGAAGGCTTACCCGCACACAGCACGGAAGGGAAAAGTCTCACCACAGGGATTACGGAGTTCCATTGCCCTTTCGACATGACATGGAACGCGTCGTTTTTGTGACGGAGGAGCTAAATTGCATTGCGGTAGATTCATGGCAAATGCTATCGCAAAGATCTCAAAAGATTTTCGCATGGATGGGAATCCTCCATTCTACCGTAGATTCCGTGCAAAGTTATATACGCGAAATAACGGTGGCACAGCTGATCTTTGTTTGCATTAATACATGGCTTTATATTCTCATAAAAACCCTGGCTGTGCAGACCTGGTCTCGGGTACAACTTTACACGGAATCTACGGTACGTTGCGGGAACGATAAAGCTCTTCCGTGGAGTTGGAAAATCACGACGATCAGCCGCAGCCCGTCCGGCAGTTCCGCAGTGAAGGGAACCAACAACGATTGAGGAATTTGTTTCAATTGTCTTCCTAGCTAACTCTCCTCGTATTCGTTTCGGCCTAAAAGTCTAAATCCATCGTGGTATCAACCTACTGCTGAGGAACTTCTGTTAGACATTATAGCGAGTTATCAAAGCAAGATCAACAGCAGAATGAAACGCTCTCGCCGGAGCCATCACTGTCGCATCAATCCCGTGCCGCACTATGAGACTGAATTCGCCACTGATGATGCAGAAGTCTCTGAGGTAAAGCTACAGCACTAATAACGAGCGAGACAATCCCAGGGGTATCAATCGACGACCACGCACCCAAAACGCTTGAAAGAACAACAACTAAACGTCACCACCCATATATCATCATGCAGCAGGCAAAGAAGCAGCAACAAAGGAGCTCTTATCGCCCTGCTCAGGATCCCAGCTTCCTAAAAGATAATTAGTATCATCTAAAATAGCATCGACGTCCTGACTATTCAACTCAGCCAACAATCCTCCCTGTCCCTCTTGAAAGCTCGGCACTGGGACATCGGATGGCCCACTTGGACTCTGGCCGCCTTTACTCTCTGAAGAGAAAGCTGACGATATGGCCATCGGTCTGGGAGAAAAGCAGTCTGTACGGGCTGAGAAGGAACCCGTACGATTTTGTGGCGTCGGAGCAGCAAACGAGTTCGTCTTTGCTGTCCTCACAGAGAAATTAGAAGTCGCCGCTTCCAACACCGTGATCTCTGTGTGTTCATGTTCAATGGGAAGACTTTCGCTCCTGCCGACCTCACTTTCATCTTCTCCATTGATTGCGAAGGGAGATGCAACGTAAGAATTTTTCGGCACTGGTGTCTCGCTCGCAAATGGACTCCACTCTACACCTTTGGTGGCCGCTTTTGCCGCCGAGTCCTTGGAAGGTTTGGTCGTTGGCCAGTTTTCGAAACTGATTTTCTTCTTGGTTCGAGGTTTCTTGACAGTGCTGAACATGACGCCAGCGGCTGCGGCTTCGAGATCTTGTGTTGCAGCTGGTAGCACGGGGAAAACAGGTGAAGGCGCAGCAGGAGCAGAAAAGCGATGGTTAACTTCACGAAATGGTGTTACTGCCCCGAGTGGATACGCAGATTTGGACGCGACCGCAAATGAGATCCTTTCGCGCAGAGGTGTAGTGGTACTAAGATCGGCAGCGTCAGATTCATCAGCTTGCGTCTCTTGGAATGCAAGTTGGGCTTGGAGAAGAGCTGCCTGCGTTGATTGTTCGGGGTTGAATGTAAAGGTAGAGTAAGCTCCGGAATCTTGATGATCTGGAATCGATGTACCGCTCACGACTGTGCTAGCTTGGCCTTTGGTGATAGCACTGTTGGATATGTTAGCTGGGTTCAACAAAAGTTATGCAAATCACAAACCTGTCCCTGGTAGACTTTTCTCCACTGCCCTTACCGTGCTGGACGGGCGGCGGTGAGCGATCGAGAATTGTCTTCTCATCCACGACATCATCTGGTTCAACTCCATCATAGTCGTCATGAACAGAACCATCGGCACTGGCGTCTTTAGCGGACAACTCAGTGCCTGTTCTCTCTTTCCAAGAGACAATGGCGTCGATTTCTAGTAATGGCATGACATCGGCGCTATTGGCTCCATCTGACATTTCAAAATTGAGTTTCGGTAGCTGAGGCGCAAGAGAAGCTGGTGGAAACGCAGAAGGTGTAGGAGGATGCGGCAGCCCAATGACTTGAGCAGGTTCTAGCAAAACAGCAGCAGGGGAAGACTCTAGTAGCTGAGCAGCTGGAGAAGGTCCTCGCTGTTGCTGTCGAAGAGCAGGAGAGGGCTCTGGCAACTGAGCAGCTGGAGCGGGAGAATGATGCGATGCTTGCTTTGCCTTGGAGACATTCTTTAATGCTGGGTTGTAAATTGATCCCGACCCCTGAACATCCTCTTGTTCTTTGCGACGTTTGGGGGCACGACCAGCAGACTTAATGCTCTTGCTCGCGCCTTTTCGCTTTGATTTGCCTGTAGGCTTATCCTTGACGACTTGCAACTTGTGACCTCTGATGATGTGTGACGCGAGGCCACCGCGCGTGTTGAATTCCCTTGGACAATTGGACACCGGGCATCGCCATTTCGCCATGATTCCGTTAAGACGGATATCTTCGGTGCTTGGCTCAACAATCCGGACTTCGCCAATGTCCGAATTTTCTGAGCCAGATCTGGAAGATATTGCGTCGACAGGCTTTTCTCGGGGACTATCGAGCTCTATGTCTTCCATTGGGCCATCGTACAAGGGTTCATCGTTCTCGAGGACAGAACCCGGTTCGATCATTCGCATCGGGCTCTGCTCTATTCTGTTTTCCTGGGCCCTGCCTTTGGTGGCTATAGTCCTCTGTCCATTTTCTCGTTCCATGGCCTGGTGCTGTTTCAATACGCTATTTTCAGCGTCAACATGCTGAAATCGGCTTTGCTCCACCGTGTCACTTTCATTTCCGATGTTTTCAAATCTGTTTGCTTTGACCCGACCAACCTGAACTCTGCTACGGCGGATTCTTGTGATAAGTACGGTTTTGTTGCCGCCAGAGATACGGCGGTATGGAAACCCAGGTGAGCCGTTAGCAACAGCGGGCGAGGCTGTGTAAGGATGTTTGGAGTCGTGGGCAGCTGCTAATGGGCCTGTTGTACCCAGAGATACCGTTCGCCTTGCAATCTTGTCGGCACGGCGCAGAATCTCGTGACGACTTTCGTGAGCATGTCTCGTTGGCAACTGATGTTCAGCTTCTCTTCGCGCACTCTCTGGTATTGTAGTTCCGCCATCCTTGGACGGCAAATTGATGGCAGTGAATCCCGTGTAACGTGGAGGTGGCATATCAACGCGATGTCGCTCAAGCCGCTTAGTAGCAGTCGCTCTGTCCTCGGGAGATGCAAGATGCTGTAGGGTATTACTTCCAGCCGTGACATCGATGGATTCTGGCAGGCGATTGAAAGGGGCGAGCCCGTGCTCGACTGTTGTCATGCGGTTTCTGTGAAGTTCCATAGAGAGCGATGGAGAAGATCGATCTTGTTGTGACACCGTGGCATGCCGTGCTTTTGCTGGACTGTTGTTGCGTGCCAATTTCCTGCTCAACGCACGCTGTGTAGGAGACTTTGTTGTAATGATGGATCTTCTTCGGCGCGGTCTATCAAGTTCTTCGTCCGAGTCTATGGTTGGCGTCCGACCGCGTGGCATCTGGCGTTGTAACCACTCTGCACAATAACCAGCACTTGCTCTCGAACTCGGCCTTTCCACTCTGGTATTGTCCCAAGTGTCTACGACAGGTTTTCCCAGTGCATACCCGTTTCCGGTCCTCCTCTTCAATGTTTGAACATGTCGTCTCTCATGGTCTTGATCCAGATCTGTAAACTGCCTCCTGCTATGGTCTTCATCCACCCCCTCTTCGCCGTCATCCGAATTTGGCACGTCGATGTCGCTCGACCTTCTCCTCCACGGATTGGCGCGATGCGAAGCGAATATCCCCTTCAGCACGGCGCATGATATGTACAACTCCTTGCCCTTCAGGTAGTCTTTTGCATTCTGCTCTATCCTCCTTCTCTTGGCAGCTCTCTGCTCGGGCTCGAGCTCGTCGTCCTCGTCAGGGCCAAAGCTACGACATATGGGAGGAGATTCTAATCTGATGTTGCCGATGACAGGCCAATGGGCTGGTATCATTGCGATGGGTGGTCATGAATTGTACCAACTGTCCCCCAAGCGTTCCCATCCGGATTGGCAGTGATTTGCACGAGGATTATATCGACAGGAGGTGTAGGCGAGAACCGGGGTGCTTCAGCGTCCTTCCGATAGCCTTATGGTGGAGCTAATAAGCTTTGGTGGCGCTGATGGAAACTGCGGTAATCTTGATCAAATCGTCTTTCTCGGTTAAGGGATAGACGTGACGTGTTTATCTAGCAAGGCGCTTTGCTATGGAGGTTTTTCTTTCGTCTCGTCTTCTGGTGTTGTTGTGCCAGTTGCAGGTAGAGTATCGTTCGTTGCTAGGGTTCAATTCACAATGTCAACACCGCCTGTCAGGATTCTGAGCTCTACGGTTCCTTCGGTATAAGTTGAACTCGAAGGAGATGGAGAGTACTTGAACAAATTGGGAATACCATTGGTCCAGGAAACTATCGATATCGATTTTGGATCGAGAGTGACGGCAATCGACTCTCGGATAGTTTTCTAGCTGGACTGTGCTCCTAGATCGTTGAGGCTTGAGATTCGCCCACTCACAACAAATACCTCCTATAGCAATAGCTGCACCACCACTGGCACTTCTTCGATCCCCGTGGCGCGTCTCTCCATTGTTATGAGTATGCAATTGATCAACAGCTCTCATCACTATAGCAAAGGGTGAAATTCTCGACGGCCATATCCTCACGCGCTCAATGTTTACCCCCAAGTAAACAAAGATTAGTACGGCAGATCAATCGATAACAAGACAATCTCCACTCCCAAACATACACACCAAGATGGACGAACTATGGAACGAGTCCCTCTCAGAGGATTGGCCATCGCAACCTCCCTCTGACTACGAAGATGCGATACCAAACAACAAGTCGCAACCACATTCCAGCATACCCTGGCCAGGAGGCAGCACGAGGCGCAGAAGCATTCTTACAGAGCGGTCGGGGAACCAAGGGAAAACGGAATGGGGGAGCGACAAAAAAAGATCAACTAGACGCGGTTTGGAACGCCGGTCGTTGTCTGCAGAGTCAAATCAATCGGTAGTACAGCATGGAACAACTGCGCGAAAATCGCTGAGCGCATCCCCTCCAAAGTCGCGAAATACACCAGAATGGAAGAGGAGATTGCTCGGCGGAGACATGGCATATGGCGAGCAAAAGGATTTGTTTAGCGACATGGGCATCCAGAGCATTTTCAAACCGCCCCCAGCAGCTCCTGCGCAACCACCAGAAAAGGAAAGAAGTCGCGGTCTCTCCTTCCTGAAGTCTCTAGATACCATTCCTTCCAGTCCTCCGACGTGGAATCAGGACAACACACAATCACGTAGAGGTCGATTCTCATCGGGGTCCGAACACAACCTACACGCCGTAAACGAGAGCGACGAAGAAAGTGCGCAGGAGAGGAGCTCTTCAAGGCAAGAGCAAGAAGACGAGAGTCGAGAGCACAGTGCCATGCGACACCAGCCATCATTTAGGAGAAATTCCAGGGTCTCGCAAGGTGCCTCAAGTTTGGCGAGCCGCCCATCTTCGTTGGGTTCTGTTCGATTACACCCGGGATTGAGAAACGCATCCCAAAACGCCAGCTTCCAATCTGAAGGCAATACCGGTGGCTCTGATTTCAGCCCAGTTTTCATATCCAAGCACAACACGTCGGATGGGCAAGTGGGTTATGCTGCTCTTGATTTATCTAAATCACAACTGAGGGAGCATTTGAGAGACCTGGCAGAAAGTCGGGCATCGCAACAGTCAAATGACACAACGAGACACGTGGAATCCTCCCAAGTCGACGAATCCTCTTTGGCTCGGCTAGAATCTGAAAATCTCCCAGAAGACCTTCCAGTTGGGACCCCAGATGTAGCAGATGTCGGAGAGTTTGTGAGCATCAAGAGAGGTGGGTACTCCGATGAAGGGTCGTTCAGACGGCGACCCCTCTCTCCCTCGCCTTTGCGGCGTCCAATGTCTGTTTCTACTGTGGAGCGCTCCGAGATCCGGAACTCAGCATTCGAGCGAACGGAAATGGACAGTCTTGTCGTACCTCCTACAGCGCCAACTCCACCTCAAGTGCCTCAAACGCCCAAGTATCTACGAGGCGAGCAATTGCTGAACCCTGGGAAAAACAATTCAGCCAGCCCTTTGAAGCTCTTTGGGAATCATGACACATTCACCTCCAACAAACTACAACGAAGATTAAGTCAATTAGAGGATAGTATCCAGATTCAAGTTCAGGGTCCCTCGAATCCTAGCAGTCAATTTCCCTCGCGAAGAAACACGCAATCACGGCTTCCTTCCGTGGAGGAGAAGAGTTTCCAGTCAGTTGCGCAACAAGAACTGTCATCACGGCACCCTTCCATTGAAGGCTACTTCGGCCAGGGTGAGTTGGACCAGTACAACTTCCCGGAAGACGAGTTATACGCCGATTCTCAGGACCAAAGTGAGTTTAGCAGGAGCTTGCAAAGCCTCCCAAGTCGATCTCCCTCTCCTGATGTCCTTCCACCAGGTTCACAACCGCCCTTTCGATTCAGGGTGGAATCACCCCCACCTGATATGCCTGACACCTTTCGAGGAAAACGAAAACTGTCAAGAGTATCGGCAAAAAGCACTGTGTCCGCGATATCCGTCACCAAGAGAAGTGTTCGAAGCAACAAACCTGTTCTGGAGGCCATTCAAGATCTCTCGGGGCTGTCAAATGTCAATGTGTCGCATGTATCTGACGGAAAGCGACCACCGACTTCGCCTTTCAAGAATCCTACCCCAAAACGGCGGCGGACTCTGGTTCAAGTTGAAGTCCAGGAGATGGTCGAAGAGCGAGCCAACGATGTATCCAGTGTATCTATCCAAGAAACCCATCAACGTTTTCAGTCAGCCATTACGAAGCGAAAAGATGCTCGGTATGAGGGCAACAGCAATGCTGCCGATCCAGATATACTCGCGAGACGACACATTCTCCGACCTCGAAACCCAACACCAAGTCAACGAACGAGACAAGAGATGGAAGACGAGCTATTGGACGTTGCAGCAGAATTTGCGTCTAGTTCTCCGCGACTTGAAGCCATCAAGGAGCACTTGGCCGTGCCAACCACTGCGGAATATGAAATGATGCAAGCTAGAGTCGTGGCTGGTGAAGTAGCCGCCTTCAGTGAAAAGGTAGCCCACGGAGTGAAAGACGGAGGACGCAAACGCTCAGTAACGACGCAAGATTTCCTCGATGAAGCTATGAAGATCATGAGCTTCATTCGGAACAAGGGGCGACCGAACAGCGGACTCAACAGCGTTATGGAGGACAATTCAGAGCAGACACCGGACGACCAAGATGAACTGAGCTGGGACGGGCCTCCAGCCCCAGATAGCCTTGAGCGCCCACCCACCCGAGAAGGTAGAAGGAGTGGATGGAGATCGCGAGAGGGAGAAGAGCTTGATCCGAGTGTTCTCAACCATCTTCAACAATATCAAGACCGTGATGACGATGACTTCATGGGGTCTTCCGTCCGATCATCTCCATATGACTACAGTATCGTTCAGACAGGAGGTCGCATTGAGACACTCGAGAGCTCTGCGCCAGGACTGCATATTATCGATCGGTCTCCTCATCTTCAGTCCCCACCAAGGTCACGCTCGAATTCCAACCGGACTCGCGATGGGCATGGCTCTATAGGAACAAATGGAACAAACCAACACACCCATAGCTCGCATACTTCCATGGATTCCTCTCTAGCTCGGACCACCGCATCTCGAAAATCAGCCTCGGAGAATGTTGCGACCCTTGCTCCAGATGCGGTCGCCCATTTAATCCCTGAGCAAATTGCTGGGATGACCTTTGATAAAGAAAAGAATATTTGGGTCAAAAATAGGAGTCCCAGGAAGGTCCAGCCAACAGTAGAAGAGTCAAGTGTTCTCTCGCAGAGTGAAAATGATCCTTTCGACGATATTCCCGATCTCACTGTGGATGAGGTAGAGGAAACCAAACACCTTTTCTTCAACAGGTCACAGCTTAGACCTTCTTTTGGCCACGCCGGAGATCAAACTGCTTCAATGAGCGATTGGGCCGAGAAAGAAGCTTCCTCTGATCACAAGCAAGATGATCAGCCCGCAAATTCGAGCTCGCCAGTCTCCAAACCATCTCGTAACGCTTCCACTGCGAAGGATACTGATTCTACAACTCGGGCAACATCCTGGAGTCACGTCAAGAGTGGCGTTGAGTCTGAACATCTCGATGAAGCACTTCGCACATCGGTCCAGGCTTCGGATGGGCTTGAAGTTGAGCACGAAATCAAGATCCATGAGGGCCGGACTTCTCAAAATCACGCACACGAATTTCGTGATATTACTATGTCTATATCGTCGCCTATGCTCCCTCGGGAGTACAATGGTCTCTCTCCAGTGCCTGAGAATTTGGGGACCGCCACAAGGGATTTCGCCTCACATCAGCCACGTGCAAAATCTGGACTTTGTGGAGAACAGGATCGGCGGGAAATGAGTGTTTCTGTCCGTCTTTCGGGACCCATCTCTGCAAAGAAGGCTACCAGCACACTGGCGCCCCTACCATCGTCATCGCCATGCAAAGGCGATATCACATTCTACATGAGCGAGCTCTCCGAATTCACTCTGCATCAAGCTGATGAGCGAACATATCCAAGTCGAGTCGTCGCAAAACGTAATCAGCCTCAAGCTGTTGAAGATAGGTTCGCTGATGGTAATCACCATCTCGTGAAGGCACTTCAAGATGTTGAACCCGACGAGCCGTTCTGGGAAGAGCTACGCCAAGTTGACTTGCATGGTAAAGAACTGACATCTCTTCACCTCCTCGATCTGTTCTGTGAGCGATTGGAAAAGCTCAATGTATCGCGAAACACGATTTGTCAGCTCATCGGCGCACCCTCCACGATCCGATCCCTCACTGCCCGCAACAATCTGTTATCTAGTCTCACATCCTGGAGCCACATGACAAATTTGCAGTATGTTGATGTTTCTGGAAATGATATTGACAGCATGGAAGGCTTTTCTTGCTTGCTGCACTTGCGAGAACTTCGTGCAGACAATAATCGCATAACTCATTTAGCTGGTGTGGAGTGTCTCGACGGTCTTTTGACCCTAAGTGTGAGAAACAACAAGCTGACTAGGGTGGATTTCAGTGGCTATGAGCTGTGGGTGCTTTTTGAGTGGGAATCTTGAACGTATGCTAATATCTTGATAGAAGCCGTCTGCAAGCTCTCAACCTTGGAAACAATGAGTTGACTGAAATTCGAGGTCTCCATTACCTGCCCGCCTTGACCGAACTTCGCCTGGGTAGGTCTTGGGTCCTCATCGACGTTAGACATTGCTAACCCTCCTCAGATGAAAACGAGCTCGAGCACTTCCCTCAAGACGACACTCCATGCAAGCAGTTGCGGTCGTTAAGCCTGAGGAACAACCACCTCTCAAGCATGGACTTGACATACTTTGCCGCTCGCCTTCAACAACTACATCTCGATTCCAACTGTCTCACGTCAACCTCTGGCGTTTCTCATCTGAAATGTCTTCGCAATCTATCTCTAGGATCTCAAGTTCTGGAAGACGGCACATTAGATTTGGAACCTTTACTTCGAGCCAAGCTGCCAGAGCTACATATCCTGTCGCTTTGCGACACACATATCCCAACCCTAGCTTTGCCCACCGGGTGGACATCTCTACGCCACCTCAACCTTGCGTCTTGTGGACTGCAGACTCTTCCTGACACGTTTGGCCTCAGTGTTCCCAATCTGCAATTTTTGAACCTCAACTTTAACGCCGTCAAGGATTTGAGACCACTCCTCAATATCAGCGAGCTGTCGATACTCATGGTTGCTGGCAACCGGCTATCGCGACTTCGCAAGTCTGCAGCTGTTCTTGCTAAGATGGCTAGTCTTGAGACCTTGGACTTGAGGGATAACCCGTTCACGGGTGGATTTTATGCCAAGGCAGTTGAGCAACGTCTTGTCACGACCGAGACGAGTCCGTGTGATGTGGCTGAGGCCAATGAGAATGTGGAAGAGGAGGACGATGCGTTTACACTTCCGCCGCAGGCGCCGTTGGTGGATCAAACTTATTTTTCGCGCTTGGATGATGGGACGAAGTTGAGGAGGAGGGTGTATGAGATGTTGATTGCTTCTTCTTGTAAGGTCGTTGCAACGCTGGATGGAAAGGAGTTTTGTAAGAGGGATGTGCTTGTTAAAGACGAGATTTGGGAGAGGCTGTTGCATTTGGGTGTTGTCAGGAAGAGTGAGAGAGGTGTGCTTGCGGTTGAGGGGGCTTGAGATCCCGATTCAATTCTTGTGGATATATATATATTGTTGTTTTTTATTGTTACATTTTGAGCGAGCGGGTAACAGGGGCGTTTTTTGGTCGTGGGTTTGGGTCTTCCAAAATGGGTGGCTCTAAGAAGGGATGAGGATAAAGTTTGTATTATTAACTGTATGATGGGAAGCTAACACAGAAATAATGACGGATATGGGCTTTGCATAATTTCACTTGTTTTGGCTAACGCCTGGTTTCCCTGAAGATCAGAGTACTTAATCCCTCTCTTATCCCTTTTCTCTGAACTCATCACGTTTATGAAGAAACTGTTATCATTCCGCCTTCTAAGTCAGAATCGCTGTCAACGTCAGAGAAGACATACTCTTCCCGCTATAGAATTGCCCGCCTATTCTCGGTCGAGGAACGAATCTGAAGTTTTCGAGTAACCGCATGGCAGTACACTTGGTTGACTGAAGATGTTTACCGCTCATCGGTTATTATGGATACATGTAACACGATGTAGCACGCATAAGTGTTGCTCACATCGATGATCTTTCATATCCGTTCTATTGGTGAGCCGTTGGCACTTCTCAATCTGTTTTTGAAGCATGTGAATTTCGCTTCTCTCCGAACCGTGAACTCTTCCTAGTTACTAGAGTCGTACCCTAATTTGTGCTATTCCGAAGAATTCCCATCCTCTTGAGTTCTTCCCAAAGGGGTTACACGAAAGGCACCACCTTCTTAGAACAACCGTTTGCCACAATCCAAAATGTGTGGCATTGAGGTGCGACCTACAATCCTATTGCCATGACCTAATCTCCGCCTCTCTTGTAAGCGCATACGAATGCCAGCGCATCTAGAAATTGACGTCTGCGATCGCTTGTCGAGAGCCCGGAAAATGACGATGAGCCGCGCGAGGGCTTAAATGCTTTTGATCCTTCACGTACCTCGCCTAGCGTATACAGAATAGTAAGTGGTTTATAGAAGCACCTCAATAGCTTGTGCCTATGCTCAGTTTGCTAGGTTTAATTTGAATCGATAGTTGATCTTGAGGTGGAGATGATCAGGAAGGCGGAGCTGATTTCTGGAACGGTAATTTGCTTGCAGGCGAAGACTAGTTTGCCGAACACAAATTTCTGGAAGGCCGAGATAGATAGTGAGGGGCTAGTTCTTGGGCAGCGACTTGTTTGCATGCGGGGAATTCTTTGCAGAATATGGATCCTTCGGTGGCTGAGGTACACTGGTAAGCAGAGCTAATTTCTTCACGGCCAATTTAGTTTCAGACGGAAACTTGCCCACTGAATATGGTCTTGTCGAAGACGGAGGAGCTGACTTCTTAGGCCGCAATTTAGTTGCAGGTGGAGATTTGGCCGCCGAGAACTGGTAGGCAAAGCGGATACCTTAGATGGCGATTTCTTTGCAGCCGGGGACAATGTTAAACGCAGTTTCTCCAAAGGTTGAGACCAGCATTGTCATGGGATTCTGCTTCGTTCGTGGAATGGACTTTGGCGGGCCCGATCTTCTTCTGCTTCTCCTGCTCAGCAATTTCCGGCTTCGATTAGCACGAAGCCATAATGAGAGATTTGGTTTCGTGAATCATTGAGAAGATCGAGACTCTAGAGATACTCAAGACGCGGAATCGCAGATGCGTCTATTGGCGAGCGAGCTGCAGATAATACTACGCGACGTGGCAAACTTATCTTGATTTATTCGGGGAACATATGACCGGCGAAGGGAAGCAACTTAAGGTTGGCCAAAAAATAACAATCATACCACTACTTATCCTTCAGAACAGTATCTTCAACCTGTATATACCATCAACTACTCTTCCCAGTCCTCATAAATCAACAAAGCCCTTATTTCAATGCTCTCCCTAACCTCCCTGCCCTTCTCTTCCTCGTCCACGAACGCGCTGTGAGGGCACGCCCTAGCATCTCCATGTGTATCAAACCCCTTAAACAACAAAACTTCCTCGGGTGTCTGCTGATACTTAAAAAACCATTCGTGATCGGGGTTAGGCTTTACTGCCAACGTTTCCCTGGTTTGATCGAAGAATTTGTAGGGGCGGCGGATGAGGTCGGATGATGGGACTGAGGGAGCGGATGCTACGCCGAAGGGATCGCGGTAGACTGTTTTGATGGGACGCCAGGCCTACACGATGAGGTTGAAATTGTGTATGCATATTCATGAAGGGGTAATCTTACATTGGCGATGACAACGCGCTTTTGTAAAAGCGCATCTGCTTCCTTGGGTAAGTGTCGACGAACGATATTGTGAGATTCCCAATCACTTTGATCTAGATGAACGCTATAAACGGGTGGGGCAGGAGTTCGGGGACCGCCTTTTGCCCAACTTCCAGGCATGAATTTGACGCCTTCTTGCAGACTTGTTCGGACGCCGTGGTGGTAGACTAGGACGCGTGGGGCACCAGTTCTATACATCGCCCACTGGTCAGTATTGTATGGAGTACCAGGGTTGCGAGATTAGCCTACACTTCTTGCAGCCAGTTCTGCATCTGTGGATAATATACATTCTTGATCTTGTCGTCGTTGAGAAGATCTTCTGAGCTTGTTATGATGGTATTGGACTGTCGGGAGAGTTGAAAACCGTGTTGATGGAGGGTGAAGGACGATTCGCGACCAGTGATGTCTTTGATAGTCGTTTTGACTTCCTTCCTAGGCGTCTCGGGATACCAGCTGCAATGTGAACTTAGCGAGGAAACCTGAGGTCGCACTTGGAAGCACCGACACTTTTGGCTGTTCTTTGTTCGGATCGATAGGCTCCGCTACCTTTGCTTTGTCGGCGGCCTCATCGTAGTAATACAGCGACGTCGCTAGATCCCTGGACTTGCGAACACCATGCTCCTGAAAATCGGCCACCGCTACTCCTTCCTTTTCGAGGGTAGAGGTGCTAGCGCTCCAGAAGTTACTCATCCTGGATGCGTGTAATCAGAAAGATCGAAGAAAGTGAAGAATGAACCAAGAGAAGCGTACGATTCCATTATATAAGCCCAACCGCACGCGTTGTCCACGGCCTTTCGTAAGTACTTGTTTGAGAGCACGAGGTGACCTGGTATTTGGGCGGAGACCGCTCCTCGCATTCGCGTACATCAGAAAAAACATGGGTGGCCGTCAGAATCAACGGAGTGTGATCAGATGTAAAGAGGCCATTTGAGGCGCTTCGACATTAAGATCTATTGTATAGTCAATATTAGCAGGCCTCGGCATAGCTCGATCTCGACAAGAACCAGGGCTTATGGCTGAGAGAGATTGATGACGCTTCAAACTTGACTTCTGATTTCTGTCCGTCACCTAAATACTTGAATGCGAGAGGTTTGTGGATCTGGGCTCGCATTCGCAAATCTCCCCCGGATTCGATCGAACTTCTAATCGTATAGCTCGGTACCGAGTCTCGTTTCGAGTGGCTACAGCGGGAGCTAAGTTTCGAGTCGCCAAACTCGGCTCGCAAAGAAGTCCAAATAGTACCTTTTCGGACACCACTACTCTTCAGTCTCCATCTCTGTCTTCACCATTTCCTTGTTCAATATTGCAACACCTTCAACATGGCTTGTCTGTGGGAAGAAATCAAACCCGACCAAGCTTTCAATCTCATACGTGCCTTCGATCCCTTTCATTCCATTAACTAGCATCCCAACATCCCTTGCCTGTGTGTGCACGTTGCAACTGACATATACGACTCTCTCAGGGCCGAACTTGAGTAACTGCTTGAGGAAGTTGTCGTCGCAGCCTTTCCTTGGTGGATCAATGACGACAACAGTTTCGGACGCGTCAAACTTGACAGATTTGAAGAGGTCCCGGGCGTCTGCGGCCATGAAAGAGGCTTGTTCTTCGGGAAGGTTGTTGAGTTTGGCATTCTTTGAAGCGAAGGCTATTGAGGATGAAGAGATGTCGATTCCGACACTCTTTCCGAAGAGAGATGCAAGAGAGATTGTGAACAACCCACTACCAGAGTAGGCATCGATCAGATTGACGATCTTGCGACCACTAGATCTTGGTGGGAGAATGTGCTCTCGAACGTAGCTCGTGAACTTCGGGAGGATTGAGTTGTTATTTTGGAAGAAGGCGCCAGCTGGGTTTTGGAAGGCGAAGTCGTCTACGAATTCGGTTGATATGGCCGTTTGATCTGTTATGCATGCCTTTGCGTGGATATACTCTCCGCGATCCTCGAAAATGGTGTCTGTTGATTCCTTCTCTTCGTACTTTTCCTTTGGTATCCGCTCGGTGCTTTCACGAAGCAGAATCGTTGCGCCGCGCGAATACGTATCGATGTCTCTTGTGACTCTGGCTCTTTCACTCTTCATGCCCATTCGCACAGCATCGGTACCGATGGGACAGTCCTCGATATCGATAGTCTTCCTGGTTCCCTTTTTCATGAAACCAATGGGCGGAACTTCAGACCACGAAGGCTTTTTGTTGTTTCGTCGATCTCTTCTCCCTCCTGGAGGGCCATCGAAGTGAGGAGTGAGCTTTGTTCGGTAGCCATATTCCAAGGGCGAACCGATGGTATCAGCGACTGCGGGCACCAGTTTGGGGTCCAACATTGAAAAGTTCTTGTAGGCTTTCACAACGATGCTCTTCTTGTGGACAAGCTGATCGGAGTATGGAAGCATCTGGAATTGGCAGCCGGAGCAACTAGCAAAGTATTGGCAGCGAACGAGAGAGTCATCCCTCTTGTCTGAAGGCGTCTCGACCTTGACGAGATCAGTCAAGGAATAGTTTTCTTTCTCGAAATGCTTGAAGACTTTCGCGGTGACTTTGTCTCCGGGAACAGCATATGGAACAACATAGACGTGCTTTGATGAAGAGTCCAAGGCAAGGGCATCACCAGTGGAAGAAATTTCGTGGACTGTGAGTTTGAGTTCTGAATAAAGCTGCGGAAGAGTTTTGAATGCGTTCTCTTCCGTGTCTGGTGGTTTACTACCCAGAGAGAATTTCTTCAGCAACTGCTGAACATCGAAAAGAAGAACCTCTGCACTCCCACCCTCTTTGGCTGGTTTGTCGGCTTTCTTCTGCTTCTTGTTCTTTGCCTGCCGGTTATCGGGAGCAGGTCGTTTTCTGCTCTCAGTTGGCGCAGAATCAGGAGCGGGAGAAGACATGGTCCAATTGGCAGCCCACGGCGCGAAGTTTGGCTTCAATTGGGGATTGATGGATGAGTAATGCCTACGGAAAGCACGCACAAGTATTGCAGGGCGTAACATGGACTGATGGTGGTGGTGATACGAATTCTCGAGGTGATTGAAGATAGAATTGAGAAATGCAGCCTTTCGCTAAAAATATAATTTCTCGCCGGCCTCTCAAGCGCGACCGATTACGAAGTACCTCAACTACAACTCCAAGAAAGCGCAACCATCCATCGCCAATTGTGATACAGGAGATATGAGCGTCAATCGCCCAGCTTCATGTCTCCTCCGCCGTATTGCAGCAGCACTCTGCTCACCCTCCGCATCCTCTCCCGCCAGCAAATTCCGCGCCTACTCGTCGTCGCCAGTTGTCCATGCCCGCCGCCGCCGAGCGAACTATCAAAGCCTCTCACAGGAGCAATTGCGGAGTCTCAATGAAATGACCAAGAACTTCCCCGCCTACACGTGGGAAGAAAAAGAGGCCATGAAACACCACTACACTCCCGCCCAGCTGGAAGCTCTTCACGAGGCCGAGAAAGCCATTGACCCTCGAGACATGGTCACCCAAGGGCGATTCAGGACGGATCACTGGAGGCCGCCGTACATTGACGATTTCACCAGTCTGGATCCATTCTTAGATAGACGAGAGCAGAAGCCGGTATCCCAAAGGTCCAAGTTGCGCCTCATGAGCGAGGAGGAGTTCATAGCGAAGGTCAATCGGAGGGTGGAAGATCCGCGTAGCACGAATCAAATTTTTCATGATATCGAGGCAATGAACTTGCCAGAAGACAGGCAGAAATTCGTAAACAGCTTGAAGAGATGGAAGGACACGGACAAAGAGGATGCAGTGCGCCAGATACTCCATGGTATCTCTCCTCCGGCCCTATTCAATTGGAACGATGGAGAAGAATTCTCAGCATCAAAGCAAGGTGGTCTTAATCCTCAAGATCCGCTATTGATGGTTGATCTGTCACCCGAGGAGAAGGCGATGTGGTCGGATCCCGCCTACTCTGCCCTCGCACCTGCTATTCCCAAACATGATGATCCGCGAATACGTTGGAAATCGGCGGACGACGACGATCCAGCCGCCGCGGGTCTGAAACGACTTGCCTTACAAACTGGATACGAAACAGCTGAATTGAAATCATTCCGTATCAAGAACCTGGTTGTGCATCGTGTAGTCAATCAGACGCGCATGGGAAAAATCGCCTCGGAATACAACCTCACTATTGCTGGAAATCATGCTGGGCTTTTGGGTATCGGAGAGGGCAAATCCTCAGAACCCGAAGATTCAAGGAGACAGGCCATGTTGAACGCTATTAGGAATATGAAGCCCATCAACAGATACGAGGAACGGACGATTTATGGCGATGTGAAGGGCAAGGTCGGCGCTGTGGAGGTGCATTTGAGCTCACGACCGCCCGGTATATTGTGCACCAATATATTTTACTGGCCATGCTAACAACATCTTTACAGGATTCGGAATCCGATGCCAACATCTTATTTTCGAGATGTGCCGTTGCGCTGGTATCCAAGATCTGTCAGCCCGATCGATCCGCTCACGAAACCCCATGAACACTGTCAAAGCTACCTTCGAAGCGCTCACAAGCCAGATACTACCAGACGACATTGCCAGAGCAAGAGGGAGGAAGTTGGTTGATCTGAGAAAAGTCTACTACGATGGAAAAGTCTCGTCGTTGACGTAGTTGAAATACTTCTGCATCATATTTGTATTGCATAGCGTGGCGGTTGGAGAGGGTGACGAGGTATACAAAGCCGTCACTCCACGGCATCATAAGAAAGCCGACCAAATCTATGCCATTGTTCTCTTATGCCACTTCGACATCGTGCCCGCTATATATGCCTATATCCCCAAAATGCGTGCTTAGGGTATCATAAATCCAAATCCCTTCCTAAGCAACCCAATGCATATATGCCTCGACAAAACATTCCTACTTCAGAAACGAATGCACCCCCATCTAACATTATCCGAATCCAGCTCCAATTCCTCTGCCAAACTCCCCACCTCAGCCCAAACCTACTCGCCTTGCCCAACTCCAGCCCCCTCTTCCTCCCCAATCTGCTGCTGCAGCACAATAGAATAAACACTCGCCTTCAGTAGCGTAAAAACAAGACTAGTCTTCCTCTCCAATCCCCTCAGTGCATCCAAGATATCGGCCGAAGAGTTGGAAGAGAGGTCCGCTAGAATAGCGCTGAGCTATCTTACATGTTAACCGTTGTTCGGGAAATCGGGATGGGACTCGAAGTGTGTTGAGGAGTTGGCTGTTTTTGTATTGATACTTCGCCAGACCATGTCACGTTTGACGGTCCTTGTGCGGGTTGGTGAGAAGAGGTGGGGGATCAAGAGTACAAGTGAGGAAACACTGACGTTATTGAGGTTTCCAAGTAATCGGGCATATTCTTCCAGGACCTCTTGTTCAAGGGGGGTGAGAGTTTCGTTTGTGAAGGATGGGTCTTGAGCGGTGGAGGGAAGCGTGGTTGGTAGTGAGGCGTCCATTGTTGATGAATTTGTAGTTTTCAGAAGGGAGAAGAATTGTACAAGCTTTGTGCGCGACCGAGGCTGTGGTTGGAGCTGTTGTGATCACTTCGTTCACGCCAATCGACTCTGTTGATAATGCCAAACATTGACGCGTCGAACAACCACATCACGAAGACCGCACGTGAACATCAAATATGGACGGTTTAAAAAGATAATACAATATTTCCTCTTCCTATTCGCCTGCACAAACCAACAGAACCCGCCATGCACCTGAATGCCATTTTACTGTCAAGGAATGACAATCTGTCCAAACTCCGGGACAAGACACGGTGAAAACGCCAGGAAGTGCATGTAATACAACAGCCGCGCCGATTCGCCTGCAAGTTCCATATCACGACGCACAGAAAGAACCGGCTGATGAGTGACCTCCAAACGACCAACGCATGTCGACCAAGAAACGGAACCCACCATATACATGTCCACCTCAATGACCACCCAGCAGACACTACCTAGCGTGTATACCATCGTCGTGGTTGTGCTGGTTGTCATCGTCCCCGTCGTGATGTAAAGTAACGCTGTTGAACTCTTCAAACGGATCTGCAAGCTCCTCCCCTGGCGTCCTCAGCCCAGAATCCAAAGGCACCCCCTTTGCCTTCGCCGCTGAGATATCTACACTCTGGCTCTCCTTAACGTTGCGGAAATTAACAGTATCGATTCCACGACCTTGGTGAGGGATCATCGGCGGCTTCATGTGTCGCAATAATGCCCATGAAGTCGCCTTGAAAAATGGGTGCGATTTTACGTCCGATGCGCCTGCTCGTGATCCAAGTCGTTTAGTTTCGTCCTTGGTCAATAATTTGCGAATAAGCATTTTGCAAGGACTGCTAGAGTTAGCTAGTGGAGCGACATTGGATCAATCGATACGTACTTTGACACTTGCTGGGCACCTGAGCCTTCTGGGAACGGAACTTCATCCCTCAAAATATTGGCAAAAGTGGCATTACGATTCTTGCCTTTGAAAGGCGTTGTTCCGAACAGCATTTCATAGACCAAAATGCCCAACGTCCACCAATCGACCGCGCTTGTGTGCCCGCATCCCTTTATAACCTCGGGGGCAATGTATTCTTCGGTGCCGACAAACGAGTTCGTCCTGAAATTGGCGATGCACGATTTGGTGTCTATGGCAGGCAAGTTATTGGAGGATGACCCGTTGCGCCCGTTGTTGTTCATGACCATTGTTGGTCGACCGCCAGAGTCCGATTGCTTTGAAAGATCGAAGTCTGACAACATAATATGTCCAGACTGGTGCAAAAGGATATCTACAAAGCGTTAGTCACGATTATATGTGATGGGCGGAGTAAGACCCACTCTCTGGTTTTAGATCACGGTAAATGAAGCCCATTAGATGCAAGTATTCCAATGCTGCGGTAACTTCTGCCGCATAAAACCTCGCGGCGTCCTCGTCCACACATTTATTAGGCCGCGTTTGAAGTGCTCTGAAGAACTCTCCTCCGCTGCAATATTCCATGCAAAGGTATAAATGATCCTCGGATTGAAATGAGTGGTAGAGGGTAACAATGAAGGGGTGATTGCTGGTCGCGAGGATTTCCTGTTCGGCAAGGGCACGCTTGATCTTATTCCGCTTGATCATCTCCTTCTTGCTCAAAACTGAGATTCGTTAGTACGATCACTGCAGAAGAATCGCTGACGAGCTCACCCTTCATCGCATATAACCTGCTCGACTTCTTTTCTCGCACCAGATAGACCTTGCCCACATCACCCTTGCCTATCAACTTGATCTTATCAAAACTGGCAGGGCCAACTTCCACGTTTCGGACCTTGATCGAATTCGAGCTATGATGTTCTCCTGAATGCAGTCGCTTGCATGCGAATCTGACCTGGCGACGGCACTGATCCATCAGCTGCTACTGGGACTGGCAACAGCCCCCCTGAGGAATCTATCATGCTCAATGCGGAAGAATTCCCGTGCTGAATAATAGGTTCCTTGCCCATTTCTGCAGTCGATGGTCGTTCATCCGAACTTGTGTTGGCAAACATGCCTTGCGCATTCGGCGCCGATGCGACCCTTCTTAACTTTCGAGCGAGTTCTTCTTTCCCAGCGGCAGTGGCTTTATCGTTCGCTCCAGTTATCGCTTCCGTGGTGATTATCCGTGGGGTGTCAGGGGGAGAGGGAGGCACGCTGCCATTATTGTAGTGCCGTAGAGCTGGTTGACCTTGGTGCATGAAATAAGGGTTGGCATTCGCGGTGGGAGAAATTGCATCGTCCAGAATATTGCCCTCGCTAGCGACAGTTTGAGATCGACTTCTGCTGCCAATGTGTGGCAGAAATCGAGATTGTCTGAATGAAGACTTCTCCTTTTGTGTGTCTGTCCGTGGGAGGGCGCCGTCAGAAGAGTGCGAGTCTTTGTTGTCTCCAGTCTTTATCCTAAAGAAGTCCTTTATCCGCTGCGAAACCTGGCTGTTGGACACGGGTTTGTTGGTAGAAAGCGGTTGGCCAGAGAAAGTCCGCTTCTCTTTTGGCAGGCTCGAGGTCTGGCTCGACGAGGAAGTGAATAGTTGGGTCATTGTGGTGGTGGTATTTGTCGAATGGTGGTCGGTTCTCGGGTTGAGTAGGTGGTGCAGCTCCAAGCCCTGTGTCGGCAATCGCTCCTCTTTCGCCGTGTGCCGATGTCTTCTCCAAGTCTTCTGAACGGGTATTGATAATGCAGGGGGAACTCGAGGAATGTCTATCTATCTACCTGGAGTCTTTGGCGTGGGAGCGAAAGGAGTGTTCAGCCGCGTCAATTCTTGTGTTGCCAAGGCGCAACTGACGCCATGCCTCTGCCGATGGAGCGGTCGTTAGGAGCGGGCTTAACAGGTTGAAGGGGGTGGGCGGCGTTGCGGATTGGGTGCGAGTGAGACGTGTCGTTGATGTGTACAGGCTTGGACTTGGGTTGCATATGATGCGAGTATGCAACTGCGGAGGGAAGCACGATGGGAGATGGGAGTTGCTGCTCATAAGTCGCTCGCCGTGCGCCGGACTTGTTCCAATGCGATCTTGGAAGGGGTCCGTTCCTGGGTAGTGGTAATGCTGGTACTGGGTACCTGGGTACTGGGTAGGTACCTCTACAGGTACCTCTACAGGAGGGGCGAAGCGAAGGAAAAAGAAAGCAGAAAGCTGTACGGTGTTACAGTGCAAGGAGATATCGGCAGCAGTCTGATCTCTTTGTCTTGTCCATTTGTGATCACGCCTTCTTCCAAACGGCACCTCACCCCGAATTGGACAGCTACCCACCCGGAGTAGAACTAAAGACGAGCATAGCCAGCCCTAAACTCACCATCCCTTTCCCTTCCACACTCCGCGCTTGAGACTCTCAGCGTGTAGGTACGAGGGAGTTTTTGTTCAGTGAGCGGAGCAGAAAGGCCTGCTGGCTTGCAATCAACAGCAGGCCAAGCTGGCATTGGAATAATCCTGACCCTATTGTAGGCTACACTTCAAAAACAGGCCTTTGGTCGGCCAATTCTCGGCTCCTCAGCTTCCTCGCAATCTGGCCAATGCCCAGCTCTTCGGAAGAATTCTAGAAGACGCCTCGAGTCAGCTTTTGATTACTAACAAGCTTGGCAATTAACGTAGTCTATAGGCCTATGCGCCATATATGCCTGTGCGCCAACCCCACCGAGTATTCTTACAAAAAACGTATATATTTCAACAACACCGCCATCTATAACAGTAATATACATTTTAATTGGTTCTTTGACGCTCTGGGCAGGTCCTAGCATTATGCTCAAGCGACTGGCATACGCTGCACTTTGGTGGTGCTCGTTGCCGTACCTGAGCAGGTACATTTTCAACCCCCTCAGTAGGCGTATTCTGCTAGCCACCAGAGACCTATCTCGTTGGTTGTCCAGCCGTTCTCGCTCACGCCAATTGCCCAATCTGGTGGTAGGATCCCGTCTGAATACCAGGCTGCCTGGTGCATTACTGCCTCGAAAATAACGAGCGGAGGGATTGGAAACCCTTTCGCACAAATAGCCTCAATAACCGTAACCCACTCACGGTTGCCTGGCTACGTTGTCCTCGGTCTCCCAGCCTTATCTGCTCCTGTAACAACCTTTGCAGTTGAAATTACCCCCATCTGAAAACCAGTCTCGTCAAAATTGTAGATATCGTCATCGAGGATGCCATGCTCAGCTTGTGTACGTCGTACGCGTTCAAACCAGGCTCGAATTAGGTCTAGGTCTTCGCATTTTGCTCGCTGGTAGTCGTACTTGCGGTTAATAAAGTTGCGTACCCAGCATTGGCCTGCAGAGACGAGTTGGCCATGTTGACTGGCTAAAAGGCTTGCCATAGTCCGTACGGCGGCAACAGTAGGTGGCATACCGCGTTCACCCATTGAAAGTATACGCTGTACAAGGTATTCTTCTTCGGTGGGTGTAAGGAGGCGGTTTTTCGCGGTAGAACCAAGTCGTGGTTGAGTACCAGCAATACGGCGTTGCAGGATATCTCGTGGGACGTCATAGGCTTGCGCGGTAGCTCTATAGCTTTGAAATTCGCCGTTTTTATAGGCTTGAACAGCTAGTTCAAGCCTCCCTTCTCGGTGTAAGGCCTTTTGTCGTTGTGGCGGTACCATCTCGTGTGGTAATGGAGGAACGCGTCGCGTTTGGTAGGGTTGGCGCACAGGCATATATGACGCATAGGCCTATAGACTACGTTAACACACTTCCAATGCTGTACCACACCCACTCACTCCCATGTGACCACCAAGGGTTGCAAGAACGAATATACGCAGCACTGGTTATTTCGCTCCCAGCAACACCAGAAAGTGCATCGATTTCCGCCAACAGAAGCGACAGATGGGTGACGCTTTGTTTTCATACATTCGGAAAGATGAAGAGTGGATAGGAGAACGAAGGGAGAAGATGGTAGTAGTCCTATGAGAACATGGTACGCTATCGACCTTCAAGCATCACCATCTCCTCGTGTAGGAGTAAAAAACTGCCATTCGTAGATCAGCGTGCCTCGATGCCATAGCAGAGTCCCAAAACCAATCTACAGACTCCCCGGTACCAGCCCAATCGCCACACAATACATATTTACATGAGTCCAATCCCTTCTTGTACCACACCTGAGCTGCTCTCTTTATCATAATTTCGGCGGCTCCCTCCTCTCCGCATACAAAACCCCTCTATCCGATTCCAGCGCCACACCGCCACCTCTTGCTCCACCCGCAGTAGGCCGATTCGTCGCCGTATTACTCCCGGTACTCCTCGTAACTACGAGATGCGTGACCTGTGTACGCAACGCTGTAAGCGCAGCGCTGAAGGTATGGAATTGTTGTTGATTTCTCAGGTTTTCGTTTGTGAAGATCATCGTTAAGCGCGCGTTGTCGCTTGTGACGTTGTCAAATCGGCTTGTATAATCTGAATTGAGTTCATCAATGCGAGAATTGAGGTCCTCAACACGGGTAGCAGAGACGGTGCCTTCGGGTGGCATCATTGATCGCCTTCGCTCTAATTTGATAGATGAGGAGAGCTGTTTGCAAATCGTCTCCAGATCGTCTAATCGAGTTTCCATGGAGGCAATTGCTTCATGGAGGCGTTCGTTCTCTGCTTGCGTTGCGACTTGCTGTTTTGATTGTTCGTATATATGTGGTGCCATTATTGCCATTGGACAGGATTTGGCGTGCTCCTTCGTTGCGCGCCGCATATTGGAGTATTTACAGCCGACGATGCTGCCTGGGCATGATTCAGGGTACATCTCGCACAAAGCGTGGTGGGTGTCGATGTTTGTCCGTCTGACTTCGTCCTTGCAAAAATGGCAGAAGATAAAGGCATCTTGACAGATTTCGCTTTGGTGTATCTAAAGGGGTTAGTATTCAGCGTAGACAGACCGGAAGCGATCATGGCGGAGTAGTTTCACAGTGGAGCCTCCATCAAGTTGAAATTATCCTGCCACTTGACAGTCGAAGGAGTATTGCGAGCTCAAATTGGCCAATTCAAGATGGATATCGATGGATTCGTGGCGACTTTGCTCCGCAGACTTGCCAGAAAATCATCGACATCGATCAAGAATTGAAAATTACACATTATTTCTACCTTTCGATTCGGGACATGAACAGCAGGCTTGCGTTGATACCGCGACGTAAATACAGCCGATAAGAAACAGTGGCACACTCACGTGTAAGTCTTTCTCCATTATCTGTTCCAGGCAGTCCTCACATTCCACATATGAATGGAGGCAGTCCTCGCCGGCGAATCTTCGTTCGATAAGTAACTCGCAATCTGGCGATGGACAAGAAATCTCTGTAAATAGACAATACTGCTTAACGTGATCCCGAACAGTGTATCGCTTGATATGCCGAGTACACCCTGAAGCATGATTTGGGCATTCGACATCCAGCTCATCCAGCAGATGGCTTAATATCGTCGACACTTGGCCAACTCGTTCGACTTCCTCCCGGCATTTGGGACAACGTCTCGAATTTTGGATCCCAGATTGAAAATGTTGGAAGAGGCAATCTTTGCAAAACGAGTGTCCGCATCCCAACTCCATGGGCTCGACGAAGGCTGAGGCGCAGATGGCGCAGATCAGGTTCTCGTTCGGCGTATCAACATAATCCAATGCTCTCAGGTCAACATGATTCGAGTAGGCGCGATCCAGTGACAAGGCAGGCGAGTCGAAGGAGTTGATGAACGACGAGATGGACACGGAAGATGAGCCTTGGATCTCGTCTATATCCTGGACAGCAGATTCCACCTCAGCATCACGCTCGTCCCAATACACACTGCCCATACGCAGCTCATCTGGGACCTCAGAGTAAGAAAAGAACCTCGGGAAAGCTTGGGTGGCGGAGAAGGTGAAGGTATCGGTATCCAGGTATTCCTCCTCCATATTCCCATGCGGACAAACAGAAGTGGCCAATACAATCAAAATGTCGCTTTCAGTAGTACCTGGTGCGGCAACTAGAGAGAATCTGTTGTAGGTTTCAAATTATCCGAGGACGTACAATGCCATGTAGGATACATGCAGGTGTACAAGTGGTTGATGGTTGTGGCCCTGGTTTCGCTAACTGCTTTGGTGCATCGCTGATACAAGTCCCCGACCATGACCACGACCATCAGCCAAGCTGAAGACCAGCCGTGCCGGGAATCGACGAGCAGTCTTCGCCATAAAGGACAAGGACGACAAGTACAACAAGCCCACCTCATACTCTCCCTCCCCTATCCTTTCCATCATTCCCCCCCTTCAAGCGCTGGGAGGGCATCATCCTACGCTGGAACATCAGCCTTCTCCCTCAACCAAGCAGGACCAACCCCCCATCATGGCTACCACGAACCCCTCGCAACTGCTCCTGCTGGCCGATCATATCAAGCTCTCATTGCTGGAGCGACAAAGGGCAATATTCTTGAATCTGGAACCAAACTCGCACGACGGCCAGATCTGGCGGTCTCTGGACTCTCTCAAGGCAGGCATCGAACAGTTGGAGTCGCAGGCTTCGGCATGGGACGACCCTTTAAATCCCTCTGAAGAACAGCAGATGTGAGCTGCCATTGCTCCAACATCTTGACTTATCAAATAACAAGCGACAGCACCGCCGACCACCTTGCGCGCATCAAAGAGCAATACGCTGACCTCTCCTTCCAATTCCACGGCCCCCCAAACTTGGGCGCCTCCTCTACCCTCACACAACCAAACGATCCCTCCCTAGCAGCCGATTTTACGACTGCACAAAAGACACCGAAGCTCTCCAAATCTGTTCGGTTCACAGACGGTCCATCACAGTCCTCTACTCAGCCTCCCGAAACCTCAAGATATGCACCTTATCTCGACGACCCAGACGAAGCCACTCCAGATCATTCCGCCCTCAATAACCAACAAATACACGAGTATCACAAGAATGTCATATCAGAGCAAGACGAGCACTTGGATCGCTTGGGGCAAAGTATAGGCAGACAACGGGAACTCAGTATTCAGATTGGTAGCGAGTTGGACTCGCAGGTCGACTTGTTAGAAGAGGTCGGCGAGAGGACCGACAGGCATCAAAGCCAGCTTGATGGCGCAAGCAAACGGTTAACAACATTTGCCCGGAAGGCGAAAGAGAATTGGAGTTTGACAACCATTGTGATTTTGATCATTATTTTGGTGCTGTTAATTATTATCACGAAGAGATAATTGTTTTATTTACACACGCAGCAATGGAGTCTGGCGCATTTCTTCTAGGTCATGGGATCACACCAGGGGCGTTGCACCATCGACAGATTTACTGTTTGGAGGAGTTGCATAGATTATTATAACCTACAATCGACGGCAGTGGAGACTTTTTGCCTTCATCTCGATAAGCGTTTGTATCTGTGGGTTTCGAGTGGGACAAGACTCCTTTCATCCCATTTCCTATAATTTCATGGCAGCTACCGCATATCTTGCAAACGGAATGAGAAGATACGCAATCTTTGTTTCTCTCGGAATGAGGGTAATTCATCATACGCACAATCAATATTTTGGTAAAGATGAGACGGACATACTGCCTTGAAGTTTGGTTCGACAACATTGGTCCTTCTCCCCTCGCTTTTGGCTTTGGCACCTCAAGAATTCCTCGAGAAAATGGAATGAAGATTGACCTAGTCACCAGCGCCCTGCAGCATACCACCGGAATCAAACAGCACTCGAAACAAAAAACATCTGTCTCTACCATACCATCTTCTCTTTTCCATTCCTTTTTACTTTCGCTCGTTCATTCCAGAGATTCTGAATCTTCTCATTTCCCTTCTCCTGGATTGGGTAAGGATGGGGAGGTGATTGGGGGATGGAAGACTGAATGGGTGGCGGAGAGGAAGCGATTCATGCGCTGTCTCGTAGATGATGGTTGGGGTGTTGATATTGTCTTGAAATCGGGGTATTAGAGAAGGGTGCATTTGGGGGGTGTTGCTTCGTGGATTCTTCGTTTCTTGTCGTGATCATCAGCTTTTTCAAACCCAATCTATTCTCGAAAGTTGCATCCTTCAAGAAGGTGGTCTTATTCTTCTTCTTCGAATTGGTAAAAGAGAGATAGATTTGGTACAACGTGATCGACCCACAAAGCATCACACTCTTCGACTCCAGCAAGACCAGATTGTGAAAACCATCTCTCACAATTCTGGTCTCGGTTAGGAGTCCAGCAGCAATGGCCACAGTGACCAGACCAAGAGATTCCGTCTATTCTCCTCCCTGCAACTTCTATCCGATCACAGCACAGTAGACCCTTTTGTAGTCCAGATGGCCAGGCCGACGAATGGACAGGCTAAGCTTGGCTTTGATAATGATAGGACCTCGCTGATTCGAGCCAAATTTCGTCCTGGTTGGGACGGAATATGACAATCACCGACAGAGCATTTGCTTCATGGGAGGCGACTTTCGTGATCATGCAGAGAGTGATTTAGTTCTTCGTCTTGGCCCTTCAATGGCGTATCTCATCTTTTGGCGAAGTCGTCGATGGTTCGAGTGATTTCCACTCCTGGGCCTTTGGCAAAAGCGAAGATGACAGGTTTCTCCGCACTAACTGTCACAGTCGTCCATTCGGTCTTGAGTTCGCAAAGTATGAATTCAGCCATGTTGGTGACGAGCTTCTCCAGCGTGTAGAGTTCTGAAGCCTCGTATTTCTTTTCAACAAATGCTAGTCAGCGCGATTGATGTAGTTGTAGCAGGAGTGGACGTACCCGAAATATGCTTTCGTATTCTAGAGTTGAGGATGGTCCTTTTGAGGTGAGAGAGGCCCCGTCCAGTTTTAAATCAACAACAACAGGCTGTTTCCTTGGTCGCTCATGGTCTCCAATTCCGAGAATGCAAGGAACCACAAGTCTGTGTATTTCGCAATACTTAGCCTCAACAGCCCCGTCTTCGGAGATGTGTAGATGAGCAGAAACGCCTTCGCTCTGGACCAACCCATTGGCCAATAAAACCGTCATCTCCATTTTCATCGTCCCATTTCCCGCTTGTGCAACCTGCCGCGAGGCTTTCTCAGCAAGATCAAAGATGCCTTCAAAAGTTTGATTATCGAGACTCCTAAGAGCTTTGTAAATTTTCCGATAGTCCAGACAATCACTGATGTCGTCGGAGATATTTGCAGCCTCAATCGATCGTCGAGGGTAGGGTATTTTGACAGAGAGCAGTATTGGCTGTGGTTTCAGTCTGCCCCAGCCGTCTAGTCCGACCACGGCCTCGACTGAGACGTTGCGGATGAAGACGACGTCCTTTGTTGTGGTTGCCATGGAAGATGTTTGAAGCAATGAAATTTTCACAATTATGCTAGGTGGGGTAGATGTCTATTAATGAGGTGAGGATGTTGATTTTTGAGCAAACCTGGAGAGGTTCAAGTTTGCAAAAGTCATGGGTCAAGCGTAGACCCTATGATTGGTCAGACGGGATCGCTTCAGTTTCAATGTGACTTTTGGAATTGCCATTCGATTCCTTTCTCCGTGAAGGAGTCGCACAGCAAACCGATGAGATTATATCACTCCGTTAAGCCGCAGACCGATTTCCTCGGTTAGATTTCACAAAGTCAGGTACTTTAATCAGTAAGCATAGATATTCAGGCATTACTCATGTGCCGCCGATCCGGGGGTACATAGTAGGCAAAGTTCCAACGATTCAGTGTATCGCGAACATCTGCTTTTCCAAATCACCGGCTTCCCATTGATATACAGCTTCACCATCCATGAACCCATGCACATACGCATCGCCAACGAGCTGAAAATGCCATTTTTCAGGACGAAGAACATAGGGGACGTTACCTCCAAAAAGCGCACAAATAACATCACCAGGCAAAAGCGCGTTCAGTCCCAAGCCTATAAAACCCTTGTGGGTCATGAAGAAACATCGGTTTGTACTGCAAGTACGAGCTCTGTACTCATATCTTGACCAATTCTCCGAGACCTGTGCCTCGTCCACCCAGCTAGTATCCTGCCCCGACACTTGCAGCAGTCGAACAATGTAGCTCGTAAAATCTGTGAAGAACTCCCCGCGCTTCTCAGTTGTTTTGCTGGCGCTGCAATCTAAGCCGGCCGTGAGCACGGCAGCGAACGCTTCGATCAATGGCTCCCCAGTGAGGTACTTTATAGAATGGTTTTCTTGAGAACGCCAGAAGTCAAGAACCGGGTGCTTAGCTGGGACATGATTTCTTGAATCGAACCATGAAGAGCTGTTGACATCGAGCTTGACATTAACAGTATCAAGAACAATACCTTCGATGTTCAGAACCGAATCGAGAGGATCCTCCTGGGCCGAGATGCAGCTTTCTCCACCTGCGTTCCACTCGAAGGAGAAAGAGCGGCTGATGGGAATAATTGTCTGAGCCTGGTCCCACTGCGGCACCCATGATGGAAATTCCTGCTGAATTGTGTGGACGTGCTGAACGCATGCCAGGATATTAAGACTTTGGACTTCGAGAACAGACCTTGCCGCAAATTCAAGATACAGTTGCTTCCTCGTTTTGGCGTACTCCAATTCCCAAGGAAAGATCATATTGGCGATAGACGGCATACCCATCAACGCGTAGACACAGTCCAAAGGGTCCGAAGCGTCAAAATTTCTCTTCCATGTCAAGAGTTGTGATGGACTGAAGGTGCTGTGTACACTGCGATGGCGCATGATGTAGATGTTATTGATATAACTAGCTGAGAAGCCCCATAATTGTCGAATTCCGGTTAATTTTCTGATATAGGTCGATGCTAGCGCAGCAACATCCCAACCCACGTCAGTATCTCCGCACATCATGAGCGCCTGTGTTCCCGAGTTGACCTCTTGGAATGCCCAAAGACGGCTGAACCAAGTGAGGGTGAAATACCAAGCAATACAGCGCCAGGTATCGGCATTGTCGCATTCAAGGTTGTCGAATGGAACATTTGGTGCCACGTTCCATAGGTCATCGACATACTCCAAACGGGCAAGTACGATGTTATCAGCAGCAGCGCAACAGGCAGATGCAATTTCCCGAATGGCTGTGGTTGCCTTTACTGCTTTCTTTTCGACATTACGTCCGAGCCAGACAAGAACCCTTGTTGATTTCCGATAGATGGTCCTCATATGGCCGACCTGAGTGCGGACATTAATCTCGGCGTACAAAGCATGCTTTGTTTGCGCAAATTGACACTGACCTGGTGCCCGCGCTCTGGCATGTTCTTTTGGTTGATACACACTGCGTCAGCCCAAAGAAATCGCGAGTGATATTTGAGTCGCATTGCGTGTAGACCATCGTTCAGGTTTGTCGTTATTGATATGACAGCTCCATCGCAAATAGCTGTGACTTTGATCTTCGGATCTCCCCAAGCGTAAGAGAGAGCTTCAAATGCTGGAGCGTCGTCTCAGTCAGCGATATGTAATCGAAACGCGAGTTTGTCGCTTTCCTCTCCAGGCAGCAGCTCCAGTACGCGAAACTCGAGTCCGAAGGAATTTGCTTGTATTGGTATGACGAAGAATCCTCCATGTTTCAAAGGATGTTGCTGGCCTCTTAGTAATGGCCAACGCGCGATGGAGATTGTCAAAGGCACAGCATGAGGGCTTGAGACGGCCAACAAATATGAGAGGACGAGAGGGAGGAAATGATGACAGCAGGACATGCACAGATGGACTTAGTGGAGGCCTGAATGCACACCTCATTCGGCCATGCAGAGAAGGAAACTAGTAAGATACGACCTGATGGGGACGGGAGCACGGGTTGGCCAGAATTGACGGCGCACAGACCGCCTCAATATGTGATTTTAGAGTAATGTACAGATATCACCACAAAGCGCTTTGAATTCGCACTTGAGGCTGCTCAATAATTGATCTACAGCTCTGGGGCATCTCCCTCATGCGGTCACGAATTTGTTTAAGTGTAATACGGTCCCATTCTGCCTGAATATCTGCCTTGAATTGGGCCACCGTTGTCCACTTTCTACCAACCAATCTACCCTTCATGATGTTCCAACAAGCTTCTATAGGGTTCAAATCTGGTGACTCTGGAGGGTGGGTGAGTAATAAGAGATCTGCTTCGCGTTTAAGGACGGCTGGAGGTGAGTTTAGTGAGTTGATTCCGTGCGATGGATCGCCATCCTCCTGTAGCCAGTATCTGCACTTGTGCTTTGCCTCCAAGTCCTGTATAGCCTTAATATGTTGTGGCAGTATCTTTTCAGCGTAAAAGACATGCGACATGCAGTTTCCTTTTGGTGTAGCATCCTGTTTTGCCTTCCAGTCATCGTAGACCTTGCAGCGCTCTGCAAAGGCAGTATCCAGCTCGTACTTGAGTTGCTTAGGCTTGGTAGGAGCCCGCTGCTTCTCTGAGGGCTCAACAGGATCTTTGTAGAATATGAGGCTACCTTTGTGGTTGTAGTTGACTCCGCCGGCGATGTGGATTGTGATGTCTAAACCTGTGCCTTTTGACTCATTTATAGACCTTTCTTGCCCGGGTTTACGTAGCTCGTACTCGGGCTCTTCCATCAGCTGCTTTGACTGGAAGTGAGCCTCGTCTGTGAACCAAATGCGAGACCAAAAGCCTGAAATCGTGGCGGTGAGGTGTTCTTGGCCGTACTGACGGCGGAGGGCTTGATTCTTTTTGCTAATTCTCTTTTGAAACTTCTTTTTGAATCGTTTGGCTCCTATCTGATTGGCGTGGCGACGTAAAGTTCGTGGTGCGGCTTCCAAATTGAGTTCTTCGACTTGATCTCGGTAGCCCATCTCATGTGTTGGGTCATCTTGGTCAATTATCTTCTCTAAATCAGAGGCAGATACCAAGCTTTTTCTTCCTAAGATAGAACTCCTCTTTCTTGTTGTTCTAAGCGCTTTATTGCCCCAATCTTCTCGGTTTTTCCGCCATCTACGGCCGGTGGGAGTTGGGATGTTGATTCCAGGAAGGTGGCAAATAGATCTAAAGCTAGAGGAAGGACTAGCGGAGTCAAGGACTTGAAAAAATCGATTTCGCTTCACGGTATCATATTCTCGACGATCAGTCTTTGGTAGCTTCTTTTTCGGCGTTGTGGGAGCCATAATGTGGTGGTTTATATGGAATCTACGTGTTGTTTTAGAGATCGGATGAAGGTCAGGGGTCTGTGCGCCGTCAATTCCGGCCAACCCGTGGAGAATGTGGTTGCTTAGTCAGCCGGAGGCAGATTCCAGTTCCCCTGGTTTTTGCCTGCAAACACCTAGACCTCATTCCGTAACGACAATACATTCGCATGGAATTCATCTTGGTGGGCTCTCCTTGTATGGAGTTAATCTAGATGTAATGCCTGACCGTCGAAACGTTGCCATTCCTTGGAACCTCAATGATAGAAAAGCAGCTCTTGAGGCCAAGAAGAAGTTCTGTGCTGAAATCGACGCTGCCGGTAGATGGCCTTCTCCCTGTGCCGAAATACTTCGCGACGGTCATGTACACGACTATTTCTCCAAGGTGACGAACGCCGAGGTGGAACAGCATCCGCAATCAAAGAAGACACAATCAATCATCGAAAGCAGTAACGGGGCTGAGCGACATGCTCTACAGTCTCTGACCACCACCAAGAGAATAACCGACGATGCCGGGTCGCGTCCTCGTGAAAGTGAGGTAGCACAACTTAGGCAGCCGTCACCACACAAACAAACAATCTATTCCTTCGATTCCATCGACACCATCGATACCATGCGACGAACAAAGTTAGCCCCGGTATCCAGCTTCGCATCCGGTAAAATGGCCACGTACAATATGTTTCCAAAAGGATCCAACGGCATTCGAAAGGAGCCTAAAGGGGTTCGCATGGTCAAAGAACCGCAGAGGATCTTTAAGCATCTGGGTTTCTGTAAGTATGTTTTCCCGGATATCTCACTTTCATGTCACTCACATCTCAGTCTTTTTTCCCGATAATGATGTTAATCAGCAAAGATTCATGCGCATACGCAAAGCCATGGAATATGGTGCTAATTTTATCCATCCATGGACAACTGGTGAAGGAGTGTCTCATATCATCGTGGACTCCGACATGCAGTACGAGGATGTTCTGAAGCATGTGAATATGGAAGAGCTACCCGACCATATCACTGTTGTCAATCAACGATATCCTTCAGACTGTATATCAAACCAGATTCTTGTAGATGCTAGGCAAAAACTCTATGACGTCGTTCGACGACAACCTCGCGCAAACAGTGCAAAGATGCGACAGATGCCGCAAGAAGAGTGTGGGCTTGTACAAGAGACACCAATAGCAAAGGCGAGAGAAGGCAATCTGCAGAGGTCAACTATCCTGAATACATTTCCAAAGGCCATCACGAATGCTAGTCGAACAGAGACCCAATTCGTCAAAGAGACTCCCATACGCCGATCTACAGCGCCCTTAGTGCAGAGGGCTGCAACGCCTTCCTTAAAAATAGAGGCCCGGACCGAACCAGGTATGTCTCCTAAAAAAAGTTTGATTTTGAGCGTTGACAAGGCAATGTAGAAAAATTGTTTGAAGATGACAATATCGCTCTGGTGCAGCAAATTCAGTCTCAGATCGATACATTGCAAGGTAAGATGAGTAAGCAGAGAAGCAATATCATCAATGCCAAAATTGCGGTTGCTAGGTCAAACGAGGAGTGGACTGAGGAGATGGGAATCGATGATCCGGACCTCATCAATGGTTTGAGGATTGCCGTCAAGGAGAGACTACAACGATACGAAAAGGGATTGGTCAGGCTTGAGGCGCAACTCAATGATCACGAGAAGCGTCAAGCCGAGCAAAAAAAGGGATCTCACAAAGTTGAGATTGCCCGCAATGATGAGGTGGAGCCCACGAGAGATAGTGTCACCCTTTCTTATAACGATTCTTTTGTAGATATTATCAAGGCTGCCAAAGCTGTTGCCCATCTAGTATGGTTTCCATCCCTTCGAGACCACGTCAATGCTAACATATATTTAAGCCCTTTGATTCAGATTCCGAGGAGGAGACCAGCACCATCGCTGGCGATTACGATGACGACTCTGACAATTCTGACGACGAGCGACCGGCGAAGAGACCAAAGGTTGCCGGTGATAGCGCTTTCCAGTGCATGGAAAAGCATGACGGCTCCAGCCCGGGATCCAATCCGAATGCGCAAACGATCGAGATCCTAGAACAAATGTCGAAATACTACAAAGGACTTGGTGACCAATGGCGACCACGAGCTTACCGTATGGCCATCAAAACTCTCAAGAAAGAGCCGCGAAAGATCATCTCCAAAGACGACGCCGTAAGGCTGCCTTTTGTTGGTGCAAGACTGGCCGCAAAGATCGAGGAAATCACAACCACTAATCGATTGCGCAAGCTAGACAACGCCAACTCCGACCCCGTAGACAAGGCGATTGAGATTTTCCGGGGTATATATGGTGTGGGCTTATCACAAGCCACCAGATGGGTGAACGAGGGATATCGCACGCTCGAAGACTTGCGTGTGAATAATGTCAAATTGACGGATAACCAACGAATTGGGGTCGAACATTACGACGATCTACAGAATCGTATCCCCAGGGTGGAGGTTGCTGAGCATGGCCAAATCGTGAAGGATTCCCTTGCTCAACTCGATTGCGCATTCGAAGCGACTATTATGGGGTCTTATCGACGTGGGGCCAGTAGTTCGGGCGACATAGACATTATCATCACCAAACCGGGTGTCGATATACAGCACATCCGTCACACTGTGGTTGGTAGACTGATTCCCGCATTGCTACGACAGGATTTCCTCAAATTTGGTCTGGCGACTGGTAATGAGGATTCTGGCTCCAAATGGCATGGTTGTAGCTGCCTACCTACCTCCAAAGTCTGGAGAAGAATTGACTTCCTCTTTGTCCCTTATGATGAGATAGGGGCGGCACTGATCTACTTCACCGGAAATGACATTTTCAATCGAAGCATGAGACTCTTGGCTAGCAAGAAGGGCATGAGGCTGAATCAGAGAGGTTTGTATAGGAACGTCATGAGAGGGCGGCATAGGCAGAAGATGACTGAGGGGGAGTTGATAGAGGGGAAAGATGAGAAGAGAATCTTTGAGATTCTGGGGGTGCCTTACAGGCCACCCGAGCATAGGATTTGTTAAGGAGCCTTTGGAAGTGGTGCAATTGATGGTTGTATTTACGACGGGACGACTGGGATGATTCATGATCAGAGTTGGAAAACGGGTCCTTTCTAGGCAAGCAGACTAGGCATTGGATTATGGCAAGGATGCGTCAGCGATGGTGGAGGTCACCAAGAATATGCCTGGCAGTCAGATGGCAGTGAAAGAAAGCTTATAATTTCCTACCTTGACTTATTAAGGATGCTATCGCTGGTCATGTTTGTTCTTACACTTTTACTTTGGTACTCGCAATCTTTCCGATTGAGCCACCTGCTCTTCCAATCGTCTTATTTTTGGTGGTAGTTGCGTGGTTCTCGGGTCCTTGTTCGTGACGTTTTGTGTGGACAGCTTGGGCAGGTCCGATCGTCCCCACACATTTCCGATTGTTCTTTTGCTAGATTGAATCAAACTATATATAACGTGTTCCACCACCGAGCTGGTCAAAAAGGCTTGGCACGACCAACTCATGTTACGACTCTTCAATTTAATCGCTATTAACAATAGATTCTAAGTCCGTCGTGCTGCTATCTGATTCAGATGATATCTCGATATCTTTTTTACAAGTTCGCGCATTATGCCCAGTTGCGCCGCAGTTCCTACAGCACCGTTGAGTTGGTCGGGCTATTTCTTGACCACCACTACCACGAGCCTTCTTTGATCCCTAAGGCGCGACAGACGCCTCGGCAGCTACCTGCGCTGCTACAGCCCCATACTCTATAGCACCTTGCTGGATCCACTTCCTTTTGCGCGATTTTCGCTTTGTCATTACTGCCAATTGCTCTTCAAGCTCGCGGTTGCGCGCAACAAGTAGAGCGTTTTGGTGTAGCATCAATTCAGCGCCCTTGATAAGCTGGGAAAAGCCTGCCTGCGCAGTAACTGGTGACCAAGTAAAGGACTCGCTTACGAGCTTGGATTGGGATCCAAATTCAAGAGTATTGCTTGGAGTCTTCGACTGCCACGACGTCTCCTGCGGTGGGGGTGCTGGTGGGGTACGTAGCCGTACTTCAAGGCGATCCAATACCATCTCCGCGTTGATAGGGACTAGCCCTACCATCTCAAAAGTCTTTCGACAGTTCTCTTCTGTAAACACGTCGAAAAACGCGTCTTTGAAGGCTGGGAGGAAGCCTTCTTTGTTGATATAGGTAGACGCGTCGGCGTGCCAAGTCTCGAACTCGTTGAGAGTACTTGCACTTCAACGGCGAGAAGCAGACCACATCAAGCGGCTGGAGGATATGCGATGAATGAGGTGGCATACAGAGCGTTATGATCTTATGTTCGAGGCAGTAGTCCTTGAAATCCTGGTTGAGATGGCTCTCATGGCCGTCCAAGATGAGCAGCATATACCCCTCCACTTGACGCGCCTTTGTATACGCGTCAAAGTGCTTCAACCACTCAAGACCAAGCGCGTTGTTTGTCCAGCCGTTCTCAGAGACCGAGAGCTTCCAATTCCGTGGTATATCTGCCTCCTCATACCACGCAGAGATGTGAACGCGTCCTTTGTAGATAATGAATGGCGGGGTCGCATACCCAGCGGCGCAGATGCTCTGGATAACTGTAACCCACTCGCGGTCGAGGATGTATTGGACAATTGTCTGCTCTTCAGTCGTAGTGAGCTTGTGTTGGGCGTTGCGAGTATCTAGGCGATACGTGATTCCGTTGTATCGGCTAGTCAATGTTGAAGGAGGTACATCAAACGCTTCAGCAGCGCGCCGGAGGCTTCGGAATTGGTGGGTGTTATAGGCAGAAAGGGCAAGCAGAATTTTGCCTTCTTTGTTAGATAATTGCGCATTTTGTTGTTGAGACATATCGTGTTAATGAGGGAGTTGGTCGTCTTCGCAGAAACTGACCAGCTCGGTGGTGGAACACGTTAATGAAATTTCTTTTTTTATGACATACTTCTTTGCATTTTCCAGCCATTAAATCGAATGACAAGCGTCCGTGACATATTCCAGACTATACTAGTTGTTAATCGTTCATTTCCTGGCATTCTCAAGATATAATGAGGTTGGTTGTGTCAGATCCTCGGTGGTTGTGAGAATAGGAGGTCAAAGTCGAAGTGAGAATCGCGCTAGGCCGTTTTGGGCGCGGGACTGCGGCCAAATTCTCCAATTGGATATAACGTACTTCACAAGCGAGTGGGCCACCCAAGCGAGTGGGCCACCTCACAAACGTAAACCGCCTTCGTAAAAATACTACGCAACCCTACAACAATTTACAGTATTAATTAAATAGAATAGAATAATATTATTTAGATGCTTCGCTATCATCTATATCCTCTATTCCTACCTCACAAGTGCGGGAGTTATGCCCAGTCTCGCCGCAACGGCCGCAGTTCCTCTCTCCACGTACCCTCTTCGCAGGCTTCTCACCATCGTTACGATTGCCACCCTCCCTTATAGTAACTAAGTCAGTTACTTCACCAGCTGTCAAGGTCTGCTCAGTCCGTATATATCTCCTTTTGCGACTCTTACGCTTTGTAACTGCCTCAATTGCGTCTCGAAGGCGTGCTGTTTCTTCGCGCATCAACACCATTTCATGTGATATCTGCTGCGCGCCTTTACTCAACTGCCTGACCTGCTCATCAATAGAACTTGCAGAGGATCCTGGGCCTGTAACGACTAGCTGAGACGATATCTTGCCTATTAAGAAGCCAGATTCATCAAAATTGTAGGTATCCTCGTCTATGATACCGTACTCTGCCTTTATCCTCTGAACAAGTGTGAACCAGGGTATAATAACCGCCGGGTCTTCGCAGGTAGCTCGCTGGCGATCGTATGGACGGCTCCATCGGGTGGTAAGCTCTGGCGTACGCTTTACCAAGTTGTTAACCCAGTTCTTGCCAACAGGCTTCCCACCCCGCTCTCTTAGTAGTTTATTAGCCATATCTTGTACGTAGGCCTTCGACGGCGGTAGGCCGCGTAAGCTTTCGTTAAGAATACGCTTTATAACCACCTCCTCGTCCAGCTTTGTCAATCGCTTCGAGTTCGGCTCGCATTCGCGTCGAGGGCGCTGTCCGGCGCGTCGGCGTTGTACTGTTGTTCGAGGTACGCTATATATTACTGCAGCGCGTCTTTCGCTTTGGATTTGCTTTGAATTGATATCTGAGATAGCAAGGAATATATCTCCTTCTTTATAGATCTTCTGCTTTTCGTCTTGTTGAGGCATTACGCGACGTTGTTACGAAGGCGGTTTACGTTTGTGAGGTGGCCCACTCGCTTGGGTGGCCCACTCGCTTGTGAAGTACGTTATATGGTTCTGATTCAGTCAATTTTGTGGCGTTGTGCAGCTTGACTGATAAGGAAGACCTACCGTGAAAAACTCCAATGCACCTATGATACTATAATTGACCTTTGAAAGAAAAACGAAAAAGGCTGAATCTCGAAAGAGTTCAGGGGCATACGTGTTCTGAAATCTGTCTATTTTCTATTACAACAACGACCAACTTACCTTTATGAAGGTTCGAATCCGGCCGTAAGTTTGCGTAGAATCTCAGAGCTGATTAACATCGAAAACATCATCATGTCAGAGTATACATCCCTAGGTAGTGAGGGTGATCGTCAAGTCATAAAGCGCGTGACGCGCAAAACAGGACAGGGGCAGCTTTTCGCATCCACTGCTCCGGCTTTCCATCTTATTATTGCGCAGCACCTACCATGCGATAACCGGCCTCTGTTCTCTGCCACTTCACGCTTAGCTCTTCTGCGATCTGCCCAACTTGGGCAGGTGAGGAGGCAGTTTGCAACTTCTCTCTTCCTTCCTTCGTTAATGGATGGTGAAAGGGTGCCAGAGCGTTCGTCTTCCAAAGCATTGCTCCATTGCGGGCGTTTTCAATCATGGAGGCAATGAGGAAAATGAGGGCTAGAGCGAGAAGTATGACAGGGAAGGAGATCCAAGCCCAACGTACGTTGACATGACTAGTCCCTCGTTAGTAGATGTAGGGGCCTGGTGGGTGTGATTGCTTACGGCAAGTCTTTCATCGCGTCTCCCTTTTCACTATTACCGAGCCCAAATGCGGGATCACTTTCTGATGCCTCGCGCATTCGTTTCGTCATGCTGGCAGCCAGGCTTGCATGTGTCAGTCGCATGGCATCTTTGGTGGAACGAAGTTGAAACTTACCTGGTCATCATGTCATCAACTCCAGTATCATTCAAATATCGAATGTAAGTGACAATATCGTTTTCAGATGTAATTTGACCAGATCCACTATCTGCAAAGGCGCCTTGGAAGAAAGGAGGAGAATCGCCCGCTGACCAGAACAAGAATTGAAGCGCGGTAATGGTGAAAGGATCAATCACGAAGGTATTGGTGGTCTCATCCGTGTGGTTTGTCCAAGAACTAGGCGGCTTGATGTACAAGCTTGCTACACTACTTTCAGAGTCCGTAAAATTGAAATCAGTGGCGTTGACAAATGTGTCTAGCAACTCCTCTCTGAAGTTGTTCAACACCATTGACCCACGATACTTCTTGACGCATATGTCCAAGCCGCATTCCGTGGCGTTAACGTTGATGGGTTCCCAGATGGAACGAACGGTGGCATTATCGCCATCACCGATGGTATCGAGAGTGTAGTTCCATTCGGCTCTCATAATTCCGACGGTCGCGATATGAGCATGGAGGCCGTTCCCGAAGTATGTTTGGTTGGAGGCTACAGTATTGTTGACCTGCAGGAGGATTGGATAGGAGTATTGGCTATTGCTAGCAATCTGTTGACCTGGTGTATTGACAGTGCCTGGCATGGTGTAGTTACAATATGGCACCGGGGAACCTATTATACTGGTCGAGGTAATGTTTTTGTCATCCACCATGGTATCTATGTAATCGTAAGTGCCGCACTGGCGTTCCTGAAAAGGTCTATTAGCACACGTTCAATTATAGCTGCACAGCGGGCCATTCATTGAAGTCCCTTCTGCTATCTTTGAATTTGAAAATCCAGCTGTCTACGAGCAGTCTCTCAAACTGAGATCGATGTCGATAAATTTCTGGCAATTCTAAAATACATCATCGCCAGAAATTTATCGACATCGATTGTGAATAGAAGACTTCAATCGGGTTCGGTTGTAGGAAGAAGGAACTCACGATTTGGTCGGTGACATCGTAACACTTGGAGCAAACACCAAGTGTGGTATAGTCCTTTGTCCATGTGCAGTTTCCGGTAGGACAGTCTGGAGTGACGAGGAAAGGGTTGTTCTGTGCGTAGACGCCAGTATAAGCTGCGCCAACCATAGGAAGTTCCGCTAGCTTAATCCCTGTGATTGGACCCGGTCGCCAGCCTGAGTAGGAGTTCGAGCGTGGGACGGTTCCATTCGAAACGATAACAGATCGCAAGGGATAGGCGACCAGCTGTTGGAAGGCGAAGTCAAGGCCGAGAGAGGCTACAATGAGGAATGCTCCCAGGCATGCCAAACTCGCACCCCGGAACTTCCATATCAAGATCAACGAGCCCAACGGGCCCTGAATTGCAGAGTCGAAGCGTTGATAGTCGCTCAAGTGGTGTCTTTTCCGAAACCAAACCCATTTCAATTGACTCATGCCGGCTATGACAGGTATAAGTAATGTGGACTTGACAAGGGTCGAAAAGAGGGAAAGAACCGAGTTGATAGTGACGGTGAGCTGGACTGATGAGTACCTGCTCTTGATGTACCAGTTGGGTGCTGGCTTCCCTTCAGTGGTCCGCAACATGATAACGATGGCGATCAGCCCAACGGCTCCAAGGAACCAGGCGAAAAATTCGAACAGCCACCACTTCTCCACCATGGATGCGGACTGTGATGGATATGGTGACGAGGGGCCATTTTCGGGTGTGCCTGGTTGGTCAAGCTCATTCGTCTTGACATGGACATCCTTCGCGTTGACTGACTGGTACTGCTGATCCTGGGCAGGCTGGATCTTGTCGTCCGAGGTGTACATCTTGTGAGCTGTGTTAGTGGAAGGAAAAGAGTAGGCAGAAAAAGAACTTATCAAAATGAGAATTGAATACCGCCACTCCAAGAATGCAATTGGCAGAGCTTCAGAAGGGCCAAAGTCGAGGGGAATGGCAGACGATTTAAACAGCCCTGCAAGTAGCCAAGAATCCATGGCTGGCGAAGCTGGACGCGTGCCCGAAAACAGCCAGCTAGATGTTGATAGTGCGGAACGGCTTGGTGAGGCTGAGCGCTAGAAATTCCAGAGCCGCCCAATATGGTTAAGGCGGGTTAGAGGCGCCTACCATCGCTAGAAGAATCCATATCTTGAATAAGCGGTACGTTTAGATCTGGCACCTACTGTGCCTTTGACGGTGATTTGAGGTCCAGAGAGTTCAGCTGGGAACTTGGCTGCATATAATCTGATACGACCCTGGAAGCGACTGCTCGGGGACACGGCAGCTAGCACAGCAATGACCTTTATCATCTGTACAAGCACAGTGGCTTTACCGATACTCCAGTGCCTAAACTGAAATGAATATGCGCAACTCGAGATGAATATCGATGAATTTCTGGAGATATGCTTCTTTGAGATTGCCAGAAATTTATCGATATTGATCTGGAGTTAAGCGACTCTAAAACTAAGCGTACCTTTGATTTCGAGACTTCGATTTGGCGACGATAGGGCACTGAGATGATGAAATGATGTAGCCACCGTGTAAGGAGAAATTAGAAAGCGAACAGGTTGCATCGATTGCAGGGATAAGAACCAGAGGGACGGCAGCTTTACCTACTTACTACCCTTCAACGACTAGCTAGCCAAGACTTACACAACAGACTTATATTGAGTCTCAAGTCGATCTGTTTCTGGTAACGAAGCATGGTGACAAGGTATGGTGAAGAAGCGTAGCAACTCATTTCGGGAACCAACGGCAGCTTCGGTTAACAGAGACCTGTAGGGCAGTGACTTGGTGCGGATGAAGAGAAGTAATCGGGCTCGAAACGATAGTGCTAGATCAAGACATCCAACACGCGGTTGATGGTTGAGATATTGAGGCAGAGAAGAGAGACGAGATTACAACTAGCGGAAGGTTTAGATCCGAAGAGGTCCAAAAATCTTGAAGCCTCCTACCGCGACCAGCACTTACATTGCCAATCGCATACCAAAGACGTGCCCAGATTGCCAACAATGGCGCCGGCCAACACGTCCCAAATCCTCCTTTCCCCAGCCGAGCTCTCATACCTGCACTCATCGCTCTCCTTCTCCCCACCAATCCGACCAGACGGCAGAACACCCACCCAATTCAGACCCTTGATAGCAGAAAGCGCCATTCTACCCAGCGCAAACGGAAGTGCGAGAATATGTTTCGGCGACGGGACAGAAGCAATTGTAGGCGTCAAAGCGGAGGTGGAAAAGAGTGTTGCAAGACCGGGACTTCTCGATGACGAGGAGGAGAGTAGTGACGAGGAAGAGACGGAGGGAGAAGGGGAGGGGGAAGATTCGTGGACCGACATTTCAATTGAAGTCCCAGGATTCAGAGACGACGATGCTTTGCCCGTATTTTTAGCTGCTATGCTCACTGAAGCGCTGTTGGCTGATGGCAAGTTGAAAGATCGGCTGTACATAAATCGCAGGTATCATTGGAAACTCTACATCGACGTATGTTTGGTCGCACCCATTTACAAGTTTGTTTACTAATTGCCTCAGATCCTCCTTCTCTCGGCACCCCTCTCTTATCCTCTCCCTCTGCTGAGTCTAGCGACCCACCTCGCCCTCCTCTCCACACGTCTACCATCTCTAAGATCAGAAGGAGATGAAGACCCTCTCTTCAACGACGACTGGGAAGAATCGCCATACCTCTACCCCTTCACTCCCACGGGCACACGTCTATCGCGTCCGCCCATAACTCTCCTCGTCATGTCCATCGGTACAAACTACATCTTCGACCCTTCAAAAGAAGAACTCGCCGTCGCAGAAGCCGTTGTGGCCATCTCTGTAGGATCGTCTGAACCAGAAGGAAAGCAGAAATCGAACCTCGAACTCTTAGGCCTGAGGACAATCGATCCCCCTTCCAGACTGACGACACCGGGGATACCCAATGCGTTGAACAATGTTGCCACGGGGGATAGACCTTTGCCACCGGACGAGGCTTTCGCAGCCCGTGAAGGTACGGAAGAGAAGGGTGTATGGAACCCGCCCAGAGGTGGTATGAAGAGAGGTGTGTTGGCTGCGATCATAAAAACTGTGGTGGAGAAAGGCGGAGTTGGCGAGGAGGTCATGGAGGGTTTGCTAGGGGTGGAGTTGTGAGATGACGGCAAGGTAGATAATCGACGCCCTGCAAGAGAACGGGTAGGGGAAAAGGTGATCTCATTGCAGAGATACCAAGGAGTTTTGATAATTGATACCCAAGAGCACAGCGATCTCTTGCATTCTATAATCCGACTTCAAATTGTGACCATTTGGAAGAGTGAGGACGTGTCTTGGAAATCTACTCTATGAATTTGTATAATTGTGTAATCTACGAAAAATCATTACTACAAAGTTTACGCAGAAGTCAGCGCGGCTATTCGATTTCAGCCAATCAAGTAGCTTGATTTGACCTCGTACAACACGTAGTCTATCGATCAAAATTGGAGCTACTTTCCGCCTAAAACCCTCAAGATTGAAATCACACTCTCTGAACGAACTACGCAAAGAAATTACCGCGCCTTGAAATCGAAAATGCCTCGCATTGTAAAGTTCTCAAACACGCCCTGAACTATGGGAACGTCATTGTCTTTATCTTGACTTCAAGACTGTTTAGGTCGTTATAGCTATTCGGGAGAAGGCCACGATTCTAGAAGGTGCGTATAATTGGATCAGTACTTGAGAGGGAAACATCGATGGCGATTTCCAGAGTAGCAGGTCAGCATACCGAGATATCAACATCCCCTTCAGACAGGTCGATTCGTTCAGTCAATAACCTACATCCTTCCAAGACCCACCCCTCACACAAGGCCCAACTTGATAGTCCTCTTTCCCGTCGACTCCTCAAGCGCATCAGCAATTCTAACCCTAACCTTCTGGAACAACTCCACACTCCCCTCACGGCTCCCACTAAACCTAAGAACATAATTCTCGGCATCAAACTCGCCCTCCGGTTCCGAATGTGCCAGATCCTTCAACCGAATAAGTCTTTCAATCCCAAATCTGGGCACAATCACCGTGAACCCATTACTAAACACCTTCATCACGAAACCTTCCTCCTCCAGAATACGGCCTTTGAGCGCTTGTCCGACGTAATAGTCTACGGATGCACGACCAGCCAGTTGTGCGTTCCGATGACGAACGTTGATGTTCTTGCAGACGGCTTCGAGTTTGGGTTTACTGTGGAGGGAAGGATCGAGGGTTTCATATTCAATCGCCGCTGCTAATTGTCTGTGGATCTCGAGATCGGCATACCGACGGATAGGCGAGGTGAAATGCGTATAGATTTCCGAGGCGAGACCGTAATGTTTGAACTCAGGATATGATTGTGTGCCTGCGCAGAAATACTCGGCAGACATCATGCAACGTGTAGCGAGGACGCGGATCATGGTGTTGAAATAGGGTTCCGAGGCATCGATGCAGGTGTCGAGGGAATCGGCGACGGCTTTGGACGTCTCGGTGCGCAATTCCATACCCTTCTTGATTTTGAGTTGATTGGCCAACTCGTCGAAATTTGACTTTGGAGGCGCAGCGTGGCGACGAAGGAGAGCTGTTTGAGGGAAGACTTCGTATGCTTTTGCCGCCACGGAGCAGTTGGCCAACAGCATGAACTCTTCGACCAAAGAGTTTGTGTCGAGCATCTGCTTGGTCTTGACATCGACTGGATCGGAAGTTTCGCTCTCGGCTTCGACGCGGACCTCGGGGGATGCGAGGTTGAGTGCCCCGGCATCCATACGCTTCTGTTTTAGCTTTTTCGACAGCATGAGGAGAGTTCGCATTCCCTTGGTCAAGTCGTCTTGTTGAGAGTTGTCATCGATCCGCAGTTGGGCTTGTTCATAGCTGAATGCTTCTCGAGAGCGGATCACAGATTTGGTGAAGTGTGAGTTGACAATGTCGGCGTCCGAGGTGATTTCCCAGATTACGGAAAATGCGTAGCGTTCCACATACGGTTTGAGAGAGCATAGGTCGGTTCCGAGAAGAGGCGGTAACATGTCTATACGTTTGTCGACGAGGTATACTGTTGTTCCTCGTATGCTGGCTTCCTTGTCCATCGCGTTGTTGGGCTTGACGAAGTGAGAGACATCGGCGATGTGGACTCCAACCTCAAAGTTTCCGTTTGGAAGAGGACGAGCATGGAGAGCGTCGTCGATATCCACACAACCGACAGGATCGATGCTGCAGATGATGAGGTCTCGAAAATCCTTCCGGCCTTGCCAGCCTGGGTCGCTCAGATTTTGTGGTACCCGCCAGTCATGACCCTCTGCTGGCAAACAGTCGAGCACAGTCTTGGGGAACGGTCGGTACTGCACGTCAAACTCGAGCAGCAAGGCTTCGGTCTCTGCTCCTTTGCTCTCCAATTCGCCCAAGGAACGAACAAAATGGCCGACGGGATAGCGCGACTTACGATCCCACGAGTCGATGGTGATGAGCACCCGCTTTCCCAGGAGTTCTCCAGCCTGTCGTGTCCGGACTCGAATCTTGGGTATTCTCTTGTCCATGGGAATGACGAACACCGTCTGTTGTGCTCTGCTTTGTTTGGCAGATGATCGCACGGACTCTTTGTCCACATGTCCAACATACTGTCTCCAATTTCGTTTGACGACACCGACCACACGGGCTGTCGGCTGAGGGCGTCCTTCTGAGCTCTTGCCGTGCGTACGCTTGACCTCCTCCTGTAGTGCTTTTCGTTCTCGCTCCGTGGTGATTCCCTCGTTCTCCTCAGCGTCAGCGTTGTCGTTTTTGCCAACCGTCTCCTCCTCCACAACTTTGTTTGACGGAGCTTTCCATTGATCTTTGGGCAGAACCTCGACTACTACGACATCTCCAGATACCGCACGGTTGCTGTTCTCTCGACCCAAAATGATGAGAGACTTGTCAAAGGAAGGCACGTGAACGGTTCCTTCCAGATAGTTGTATGTCGAGACATTGAAGATACCTTGGTGCAAAGTTCCCGTTTTAATCCCCGTCATCAATTTTGACATGGAGAAGTAATCTGGGTAGATGAGTTGCTGTACACCTGTGGCGGGTCGCTGTTCTCGGCCTTCAACGACCATGTCGAGGAGTTGGTCGGCGCTGTCGAGGCCCGACACATAATCGTAGACTACCGGATATTAGCATACTTTGGAACTGGGTTCGTTGGGGGGAGCGTACGTGATAGACCCGAAAGCTTCTCAACTTTGGCTTTCCGTAGACAATCTCGATCGTCACTGATCATGACGATAGAAGGACATTTGGATGCTTTCTTCACAGCTTTTTGAAGGTGCTCGTGATACCAGGTCACGGCGCTTCGCACAGCTCGATCATTGCGATCGTTGATGGTTTCGCCGGGTTGTCGTGTGACATGTGTCTCGATTCGGAACTCGTTGAAGAAGACATAAAATCGCTTGTCTTCATTCTTGGTCAAGCTGACAAGGCGATGATAGAGAGGAAGCGATCGGTTCTTCACTTCTTCGAGAACGGTCTGAAGGACAACGACATCTTTGAAGGCCGTCTCCACCTCAAAGAGGTCCATACCCGTAAGGAAGGCATTCGTATCGGGAACGATATAGTGACCCGTCGGAAATGATTTTGTTCCAATGGGCCGATCGGACAAGACGAATGGCTGTGCTGGAAGTTGTAAGCCTTGTATCTAACATGTGATATGGAAAACCCACGTTTGCTGCGGTAGTTGGTAGGCGCATGTACGAGACAGGCAGAGCATAGTTTGGACGAGCATGGGATGTCTTGTCGTAAATAGAGCTCGCGGACGATTTTCTGGACCTTGCCGTTCCTGGTAGTGCGAACGTAAACTTTGCTGGAAAGGTTGGATGCCTGGCCGTCAGACGGAAGGGACCTCTTGATACTGGTCATGATTTTCGACTTTTCTTATATCTTGGTGTCGCTTTGATGTCTTCACTCTCCCAACTTTTTCGTCGGCACGTCTTGTTTGCCTCCGCTAGCTGATCGAGCATGGACCAGCCTTTCCAGCTGCCGATAAGATCATCGAGCTCGAGGAGCTGTCGTCCACCATCCATTGGGCCTGCACGTCTGTCTCCAAGTGACATCCAAAGCTCCAACATGTCTCTCGATCCTCCGACCTACATTCTGTCCCTCCAGAACAACATTCGCGCGAGGCCAATCTCATGGGAGGGAGCTGTGCGCGCCAAAACCATAACTGATATTGACCTCAAGAAGATCAAAGCTATCGACAAGGTCCGCAAGGAGCAAAGGAAGAAGACTGTCGAGTCTGAAGGGAAGGAATATGTCGAGCTCTTTCTAGGCGGAAGCGATGGCACAAGCATCTTCCAGGCTGCCTCCAAGAGGAATGACATTGTGCAGTACATGCTGGTTCTCCTAGGCGACCTTCTAGAAGGTATCTTAACATGTCTGAAGACCTGCTTCATTTGACCATCAACTAACAAAGCCATAGACCTCCCGTCCTTCGTCAAGGCATTGGCCGCACATCCTGCGCCATATAAACCATTCTTGCCATTGCTGAAGCCTACATCCAACCCCGAAGACCCTATCCCGCTCCTCACCTCTTCCGTCCTTTCGAACATGATCTCACAGGCTCTGCTCGTATCGGACCGACACGACACACAAATCGAGGAAGCTCTGCCACAACTTTTTACTGCGCTTTCAGCTCTTGCCAAGTCTACAGATGCTGGTCTACAGGATATAGCCGTGCAGGAATACTCGGCTGTCCTTCGCTCGCGAAAATCACGCCAGCTTTTCTGGAAGCAAAGACAGGAGACAGTGACCCCACTTTTCGATATCCTCCGAGCCGCTTCTGGCGCGGCCAAGGACACAGACTCGACGTTGTGGAGTGGTGCAAGTGTGCGTTCTGTAGAGTCGGGTGGGCTTTCTGGTGGTGTTGGCCTGCAGCTCCTTTACCAGTGTTCTCCTAGTTATCTGGCAGCTCAGCTACGAAGGTAAATTGGTTGGAAATGGATTACAAGAGTATGTTCACACGACTGCCTATTCCTTTTATTCTTCGGAGAATCAATTCAACATCACCTTGCGATTAATGTCGGACATGTTTCAGCACGTTCATCTCGAGGATTGCCAGGAATTTGCCGTCATCGATGCCGGGTTGATATTGTCCGATTACTATGACCATTGCTGATATTCACCACAGTGAGCACAACATTTTAATCCTCTACGCCCAACTTCTTCGACTTTCACCAAAAGAGAAAACCACACGCCTACTGCTTTCAACCTTGAATAACCTTCTCACTACAAACAAGACGACCCTTTTGCCAGCAGCGATCCTTGCAAAGCTTCCGAAACTGCTAGAGACTTTACAATCCCGCAAAACAGATGATCCTGATTTATTGGAAGACCTCAAAGCTCTCAAAGAACTGACAGACGAATACACAAATACCCAGACCACTTTCGATCAGTACGCTGCCGAAGTGTATTCGGGTCATTTGCGATGGTCACCACCGCATAGAAATGAGACATTCTGGCGTGAAAATGCTCGGAAGATTTTGGAAGACGACAAGGGTGCGCTTCCCAAGAAATTGGCCGAGATCTTGTCCAAAGCTTGGGCGAACGACAAGCAAGTCTTGGCAATCGGGTGCAACGATGTGGCGTGGTTAGTCAAGATGGTGCCAGAGAAGCGAGCGTGGATGGAGAAGATCGGGCTCAAGGGAAGATGTTTGGAGCTCATGCAGGAGAGCGACGAGAGTGTACGATGGGAAAGTTTGAGGGCGGTCGGCGAGTGGTTGAGGTACAGCTTTGATTAGTGTGAAAGTTGCAAGCCCTACCGCCTATGATGCTGCATGGCCGGCTGTGAGAAGCGTTTTTGCATTTGCTGATGTTGAGGATGAGATGTCATGTTAGAGTAATTGGTTTGGAATTTTGCAGTCAACGGCATGCCTAACCTGTACTAAGGCAGTCATGGCGGCCGTCGGAGATTCTTTCTCTGTCAAGTCTAACTCTAACAATTTGCATTTTGATATGGGATCTGATGGTCGATGGGCGCCTCCAGAATCCGATGCGCTCTCGATGGCCCGTAGAAGATTACATTCCATTACGTTCGAGAAGACGGGGCTCGATAGAATTGTATATATCTCATGGAAACGTGCGAAACAAAGTGGGATCCCATTCGTAAAGGTCAATGGTTCTAGCGTGGGAAAGGTCACTGGAAATGGAAATTGTATGGCCCAACAAAAGCTTTCGACAAAACTTGACTTGTCCAGTGACTATTGCAGCTCGAATTGAATACTGTCCAGACGGATCTAGAGGCGCCAAGATGGACCCGTTCCCAAGACTTGACAAGCATTCCTTAGCCGCCTTGGGCTTCTCGCGCCCGACACAACTTCTCGTGCCATCTCGTCGAACCAGCATCGCACGTGGGGCGGCACAACACCAATGCGCGCACCCCATGGGTGAAGATGTTTGCTATGGTAGCGGGCAGCCAGGCAGGGTGACGGCCGCGTGCAGGATCGCCTCTGCGTGAACTCCTTCTATTAATTGCCAGCCTTCTGCAATATCCATCCAGCAATCCGGTCCTCACTCACGCTTATCAAGTCACTCACTTCTTCATCATGCCTGTCTGGGAAGAGCACTCGTATACTCGCAAGGACGAGAACGGCAACATCATCTCCCTCGAGGAGTATGAGGCTCGCAATCCTTCCAAGGTCTTCTCCTGGGCCGACTTCAAGCTTTATGCCATTTGTGGTGTGGGTTTCATGCTCGACAGTTATGATCTCTTCATTGTCAATCTTGCTTCCCCCCTCTGGGCCTACGAATTCTTTCATTCTGGAAACCTCGCGACGACCACAAAAGTCCCACCTCCAACCATTCCCTTCCTCGTTCGTGGTGCCGTCAACGCTGCAGCCAACATTGGTAACATTATCGGACAAGTCAGCTTCGGCTTCATGGGCGATGTCTTTGGTCGCAAGTTCGTCTACGGGAAGGAATTGATTATCGCCATCGTCGGTATCATCCTGATCATCTCTCTTCCAGTCAATGGCACTCCCGGACTTAAGAAAGGCATCGACAAGATGTGGTGGTTATTCGGTTTCCGCATCCTTCTGGGAATTGGTATCGGCGGTGACTACCCGATGAGCGCAGCCATCGTCGCTGAGCGTTCCACCCTCGCCAACCGTGGCCGCATGTTGGGCTGGATTTTCTCAAACCAGGGCTGGGTAAGTTCAAACAGCGGTCAAGAATATCCCAAAGGAGTTGGCTTACACAGAACAGGGTACTTTGGCCGCCTCCATTGTCACTCTTATCCTTCTTCCCATCTTCAAGCACTCTTTGACTCACGGAAACTTTGGTCATATCGATGCCATCTGGCGTCTGCAGATCGGTCTCGCGCTTGTGCCATGTTTCGCCCTCCTCTACTTCCGTCTGACCATGCCAGAGTCACGCAAGTTCATTCAGAGCACCGAGTTGTCGACTGTCGCTCAAAGCAGCTCCATCAACAACCCCATCGATGTTGTGGGTGAGAAGAAAGTCGAGAAGGGCTTCGGTAGCGACAGCAGCCCCGACCGTCGCGCGTCTATCGTCGAGGCACATGCTGTTGCTCCACCCAAGAACGTGCAAATGAAAGCCTTTATCGAGTATTTCAGCCACCCGAAGCACGCCCTCACCCTCTTCGGCTGCGCAATGTCATGGTTCCTCGTGGATGTCGCTTTCTACGGTGTCAACTTGAACCAGTCCGTCATTCTCACCTCCATCGGCTACTCAACAGGCAAGACACCCTACGAATACCTCCTGCACAACGCTGAAGGTAACTTGATCATTGCTGTTGCTGGATACGTGCCGGGATATTTCCTTACCATCGCCTTCATCGAGCTCCTCGGTCGCAAATGGATACAGATTCAAGGTTTCCTCATCTCAGGTCTCATGTTTGGTATTCTCGCTGGTGACCACCACCTCTCCTCCGGCGCTCGATTCGGTCTGATTGTCATCGCCCAACTTTTTCTCAACTTCGGCCCGAATTCAACTACCTTCATCGTCCCTGGTGAAGTGTTCCCGTCTCGTGTCCGCGGTCTTGCTCACGGTTTCTGCGCTGCTGTTGGAAAGATGGGTGCCATTCTCTCGGGTATCGGCTTCAACTGGTGGTCGCAATCTGACCACAAGAAGTATCCCGGATCCATCGGTCTCAGCGGTGTGCTCTGGATCTTTTTTGCTTTACAAATGGCTGGCGCTGTTGTTACATTCTTCTGTGTGCCGGAGACCAGAGGCATTGATGCCGATGCTATTGACTATGCTGAGATGCAGGAGAAGGTTGCGAGGGCTGAGGTTCGCCATACTGAGGCCGCTTAGATGGTCATGATCACGAGGCGGGCGTGGTTGAAGCTCGATGATGATGGAACGGAACAGACGTTTAACATGGCATGTTTGGGAAATCTATACGGAAGAATCAGATAATCTGGCGAGCCATGTATTGGGTTTTTGTAATGTAATATACCAGTCGCTGTAGAACAAATCAATCCAATATATCCTATTTTGAAAAAAACCGTCGCGGAATTCTCACCTCGATGTTGAAGGACTTGATTTCTTGGTTGCGAGGAATAATGTGCCTCGACGTGGGAGTATTCGAAGAGACATGTTCTTGATGTGAAGTGGGGGAAACGTTAATAGGAAAAAGTGTATGCAGGCCATGGTGTCGATACAGTTACGGATGGATTACTCCTTCTTGGCAGGATCTTTGAATGATTCAATCCTTTTGAACAACTATACTTAGAACCTATGCATTTAATCCAACTCATTCTGAGAACTGCCTCACAACCCGCTTCATTCATTTGAGAAAAAGACGTGGTGGTCGCGATGGAGATATTCAAAATTGATTTAAATGATCCTTGCTTAAGTGTCGAGCTTGTTGAAGAATCCCCCTTGCCCGCGATGGTGAAGGATTGTCAGATAATATGGTGAAGAGCTTGAACATTCCATTTGAGAGATGGGGAGATCGTCAACGAGATTCCAGGAGCTGTGGAGTTTATACGAATGGGACTGATTGTCGCAATCATCCTACAACTGGAAAGATTGGAGAACTCTTATTGTTCTGGTCATCGGAGAAAATATATATATTGTGCACACGTGGATATAAAGTTTACCGTCCATATGGCCCCGTCACTATTCTCGCGTCGCCGTTCTCGCCCTTTGCTTTCTCCAGTGTTTCGGACAAGTAAGCCGGTAGCGCAATCATGTCAGCAGCAATACTAATCATGTTGAAGCCTCGTTCTGCGAAATGCTTGGATTGCTCTCCGCTTGTACAATATATCCCTGTGCTCTTCCCCGCCTTCTGTGCGGCGGCCAGAATGGTATCAATCGCTTGGATCAGATTGTCATGCATTTTGCCGTCCAAGATTGGGTGTCCGATGTTATTCCCAAGATCAAAAGGGCCAACTAAAAGTACATCGATGCCCTCTGTTGTGGCTATCGCATCCACATTGGCAAGGGCTTCTTTGGTCTCGATCTGGACGATTGTTGTCAAGGACGTGTTGGCTTGGAGGAGATAGTCTTGTGTTGTGAGAGAGGTGTGAAATTTCTCCATGGGAAAGGGGGAACCGAATCCCCGAGTTCCTTGAGGCGGGAATTTGGCTGAAGAGACCAATTTCGCGGCATCAGCTTGCATGTAAAGTAGCGGGACGAGAATGCCGTGGGCACCAGAATCAAGGGCTCCTATGTCGTGTTAGAATGGCAAGGACGAGTACAGCTTGAGTTCCATACTCTTGACCATCCAAGCTTCATTAGCAGCGATCCTAACAACAGGGCTGACACCACAAGCTGCAAGAGCGGCTACAGCTTCATGCATTTGGCCATCTGTCAGGATGTCAGGACATTAGATCGATATAATGATATCCATGATTCTTACCATCGATATTCCCATGTTCGCAATCAACTACTACCCAATCCACGCCGGTTCGTGCTATGGTTCTGGAGACATTGGAGCCTGGTAGCATCTTCGTTATCATCAACTACCACACTTTCGAAAATATCGTGACCCGTCTTACCTGCCACGCCCCGAACGTGGGACCCCCTTTCTTGAGTGCCTTCTGAAGCCTATTGGCTTCCTGCATAGTAGACAAGCTCATCTTGAACCTTGGCAATGGCTTGGAGTTGAGGGATTGGGGAGTTCTTCGAAGCAGAGAGAGCAGTGGAACTGGAATTAGCCGGTGCGTCATGTTGTTGAGAGTACCCCACCCTGAATACCCCGCTAAAGAGGATGTTCGTGAGACGGATGGATCCGGTGTGACTATGAGTGAGATCTATGAGGTATTTTCAACCTTTTCCATCAGTTGGAGGACCTGATCTTCCTTGAACCGGTGCATCAGCTTGCGAGCTGCCGTGGTCGTCTCCTGCATCTCAGATTCAGAAACTAGCATTTTATCAATATGGATCTGGCCGATTAGCATATGAAGCTGACGTATAATGATTTAAGCTTCGAGCATACCACTGGAGTGTCGAATTGATATATCTGCCATTTCTGATGCAATGGTTCCATCACGGGCACCTCAACATAGTCGAAAGGCCGTCGCTCCCAGACATTGGACAAGACGAGCTTCGCGTTGTCGCATAGGGAACAGTTTGAACGCGTGAAGAAAGTGATACGGCAGGCATGAAGAAGCCTTGTGGACGGTCTCATGGTTGACTGCGATATCTGAAACGCATCGACTGATGGACAGATGAAGGGGAGCTGAATCTTCTCGAAGGTTGGACGAGGGATAGAGCGGGCGGAACAGCCAATAGGATATTTTCCTTTTTTCAATTGGTTGTTTCCTGATCGGAGATGGTTATTGAAGCTTGAGTAGAATTCCAACGATTCGACAAAGTCTTCCCGTGTGTACATAAGTCGATGGATATTCTAGCATACCATGGCTGATGGCCTCAAAAACATAGAATGTTGTCCTATTTCCGAAGACCCAATTATGGCGTGGTCGATTGCATCTTAGGATAATCAAAACAAATAAGTAGTCACTGTTGCACAAGATTCCATCAGATTCCAATCCCATCTGAAGCATTTCAAAAAGCCCATACAACCCTCTGACGGTCCTCGCACCCTTACAACACATCCCAAAAGCCAAATAGCAGCGAAAATGGCGTCGAAATGCGTGCATAAAGGCTGCGGGAAGGTCTTCACGGATGCAGAAGAGGAATGTGTTTACCACTCAGGCGCACCAATTTTTCACGAGGGCCAAAAGGGTGAGCCGTCCATCATTGTACTTTATCTTCTACATTACTGACCCAATAATAGGCTGGAGATGTTGCAAGCCGAGAGTCTTGATATTCGACGAGTTCCTCTCCATCCCGCCATGCACAACCGGAAAACATAGCACCGTAGACGATACACCTCCGCCTGAGCCAAAGCCACAAGGCGACATCGAGGCAACAATAGCAAACTCGGCACCAAACGACACTGAACTCCCAAACTCTGTGCCCGTCCCACGCATACCCACACAAGCTCCAACAGCCCAGGCACGGCAATCGACGCCTGCCCCTCCCCCAGAATCCGAAGACGACGATCCAGATGCCCCAATCCAGCTAGGGCAGACATGTAGGCGGAAAGGCTGCGAGGCGACCTATAATGGAAGCAGGGAAGGAGAGGTGTGCGTTCACCACCCTGGAGCTCCACTATTTCACGAAGGTTCGAAAGGATACACCTGCTGTAAAAGGAGGGTGCTGGAATTTGATCAGTTCCTGAAGCTCGAGGGATGCAAAACCAAAGATCGTCACTTGTTTGTGGGCGCGAAGAAGAATGGGGAGGAGAAGCTGGACACAGTACGGTAAGACTGCAGTCAACCTTCACGTTTCCCGAGAATGCCGGCTGACCATCTAGAAACGACTTCTACCAAACGTCAACCTCCGTAATCGCCTCCCTCTATCTGAAGAAAATCGACAAGGAAAAGTCGATAGTCAAATTCTCCTCTCCTACCACCATCGACCTCGACCTCAAGACCTCGGACAGCAAGCGGTATGCCACCCAAATGGAACTATATGCGTCCATAGATACCGAGAAGAGTGCTTTCAAGATCATGGGTACAAAGCTGGAATTCACTCTCGTGAAGGCAGATGGCAGAGGGTGGCCTGTCCTCAAAGCCGACGACCCTCAAAGTGGGGAGATTATCCAGGCCGGGCGCGCTGGACACGCATAATGAGACGACGATGAGGAATGAATGTCAATGATTCAATAATGGCCTTGATGAGTATAGAACGACAAAGCGATCATGTAGGTAGCAAGGCCATATTCTTAAAACGACAGAATCGATGGAAGCTTTCTGGCCTTGAAGAAGTCGACGCTAACGGGGCTCTCTTGCGGTAAGATCGACTTTACAGCACTCATAAGGTGTAAGATTTTTATATGCCCAGACATTCAGTTGAAATATGCTCGTCTGATCCCGGAAAGTCTGAATCGAAGGTAAACATTATCCGGAAAAGTCGAGAGATTTCTGACCCGCTCTAATTCCGAGGTATTTACTGGACAGGGCATACGGAGGCCGCCTCAAATATTCCTCTTCATTCAAAGTTGAAACCAAGGAGAGAAGAAAGTTGAGATATGACGGGCGGCTTCCAGAATTTGATAACGGAATCCACACACCAATCAAACAAACCACCAGTAACAAGCGACTGATTTCCAGTCGTCTCCTCTTCTTGGTTCCAATGCGGCTCCTCCCCGCATATATGGAAAGACATACACCACGCAAAACCACACCCATCTCGCATGTATTTCGTCCCTTCAAATCATCGCTTGGTCTTCGCATTCTTGCCTTAACCCGAAAAAGTTGCAGTCCCGTGTACAAAGAGAAGTTGCATGTTCTCGAGGTGACCATTTTGCAAGTAGTAATCCCGGTCAGTCTCGGCCTCAAGGAACTTTGTAAAAAAAACGAGCTTCCTTTATTAAAGATCGTTGTAACGATAGCGTATTAAAGGATAATCAAGATAGTAATAGAATGATAGACACGAAGCGGAATACGCAGCGGAATGCTTTCCGTGAGGGGAACGGAAATCCAAAAACAACAACGGACAGGGAAGCATGCCAGGCCAGATGCTGTCAAGTCAGAAAGCACTGGCCATAGCACTTGTTCCGTTGTGCTGCAATTAGCGGTACCAGTCTGTGTTGAGCTTTTTTAAGTACTGCCAGACGCGCCTTCTTCGTTTGTTCACATTCTTGCCGAATAGTTGTTTGCATCTTATCCTATTTTGAACATCCGAGCACCTACGTAATACCTGCTAAATTCACCATGCCCTCTCCAGTCGTTGGTCTCGCCATCCTTTCCGTCCTGTATGTTGTCTATCAATATGTCTACAAGACAGACACGTCAAAGATCAAGGGAATACCGGAAATTCCAGGATGGCCACTTTTCGGCAGTCTGTTTGAACTAGGTGAGTACCACGCGAAAGTCGCTCAGAAATGGGCAGAGAAATATGGACCGGTATTCCAAGTCAGGCTGGGAAACAGGGTACGTTTCTCCCAAATTTGAGCGCAGGACCAGAATCGACGCTGATTACACCAGAGAATCGTCTTCGCGAATTCGTTTCAATCAGTCCGGCATTTCTGGATCTCCCATCAATCTGCTCTCATCTCTCGACCCACACTCCATACTTTCCACACCCTCGTTTCGGATTCGGCAAACTTCACCATCGGCACCTCCCCGTGGGACGACTCTTGCAAACGCCGCCGCAAGGCCGCTGCCACTGCTCTGAACGTGCCCGCGGTCAAGAGCTACATGCCCATTATCGATCTCGAGTCCAATGTCTCCATCAAAGAAATGCTGCTGGATTCCGACAACGGGAAAAAGGACATCAATCCCGTTGCTTATTTCCAGCGTTATGCTCTAAACACGAGTCTGACACTGAACTACGGGTACCGTATCTCGGGTGACAAGAATGATACTCTTTTGAAGGAGATCACGAGTGTCGAGCGTGGCGTATCGAATTTCAGATCGACGAGTAACAATTGGGAAGATTATGTTCCACTTCTGAGGTATCTTCCAGGCAAGAAAGCTGGGCCGTTGGAATTCAAGGCGAGGAGAACAGCGTATATGCACAGGCTTCTCTCGGGGCTGAAAGAAAGGATTGCAAAAGGAACAGATAAACCATGCATCACGGGAAATATCCTGAAAGATCCCGAGGCGAAACTGAATGATGGTATGAGTCTTCTCTCCCTTTCTCTTACCTCATTGACTAATACTTGAACAGCCGAAATCGACTCCATTTGCCTCACCATGGTCTCAGCAGGACTGGACACGGTTCCCGGCAACCTCATTATGGGTCTCGCCGTCCTCAGCACTCCTCAAGGCGCCTCCATCCAGAAACGCGCCTACGCAGAGATACAAAAGGCCTACCCCAAGGGCGACGCCTGGTCCAAATGTCTGGAGGAAGAGAAAGTCCCTTACATTACCGCTTTCTACAAAGAGGTACTCAGGTATTGGACCGTCATTCCAATTTGTCTCCCTCGCGTCTCCATTCGCGATATCCCCTACGAAGGGACCACAATCCCTGCCGGAACGACTTTTTATATGAATGCGTATGCTGCTGACTACGACGCCGATCATTTCGATAATCCGTACGACTTCAATCCGGATCGGTACATGAAGGATACCTCACATGATGAAGAGAATGAGAAAGCGACCGGGATTGCGCATTATGGGTATGGTGCTGGATCGAGAATGTGTGCTGGTAGTCATCTCGCGAACAGGGAGTTGTTCATTGCTTTTGTCCGCATTATCAGTGCTTTTGAAATTGTGGCGCCCAAGTTGAAAGAAGACGAACCGATTATGGATTGTCTTTTGGCCAATGAAATTCCGACGAGTTTGACGATGGAACCGAAGGCCTATAAGGCGGGGTTCAGGGTTAGAGATAGGGAGGCGTTGGAGAGGTGGATCAGGGAGAGCGAGGAGAAGACGAGGGGACTGTAAGGCGTAGGAAGAGGGGAACGGGAGGGCAAGGGAGGGAAAGAGATAGTAAGGAGTATAGTAATCCTTTGTAAGAGGTATTAATGGTGCCTTAACTAGGGGGAAATATCTGTAATTACCAAGGAGATATCTTTTCTAAAAAGTCTCTTATAGATTGTGCTCCTAAATCTGGAGTCTAGAGCTCTGATTGGCTAAAATAAAGTCTTGTTCAACCTAAATTAAAGCTTATATACAGAAAACCAAATAAAAAGGGACCTTGATTGATATAATCGAGTAATTACTATTTACCGGTCGAATACTTGTAACTCAAAACTTGACCGCAGGTAGAATCTTGCCCGTACACTCTCCGAAACCTACAAGAGCATCGGGGTCATCTCCACATACGCCTCGGAAGGTGATTGTGTCTCCGTCTAGCAAAAATGTACGCTCCTCGCCACTGTCGAGCTTGATCGGCACCTGTCCATTCTCTGTTTGTTCCAGCAGCGCTCCATACGAGGCTGGATCGTCCTTGCCAGAAATGGTACCGCTGCCCATGAGGTCTCCAACGTTGAAAGGACATCCGCCAACAGTATGATGCGCAAGCATTTGTGGAAAGGAGAAAAGAAGGTTGCGTGCAGAAGTCTTGCAGATGGTCTTCGTTTCGCCCGCTTGTGCTGTGGGAATGTTAGCGGATGTGTTGGCCAGTTCCTGAGGTCGCAGCATACTCATTAAATCCACCGACAAACGAATATCGTATACGTTCTCTTTACGCTTCTCATCCAGATAAGGCAGGATCTGCTGATCGTTCTCGATGCCTTTCGTCAAGAAAGAAGCAAGGGCCTCCATGGTGACTACCCAAGGGCTTATTGAAGTCCCAAAGTTCTTCGCATTGAAGGGCCCCAGCGGCACCATTTCCCAGGACTGAATGTCTCGGGCAGACCAATCGTTCATGAGCACAACGCCGAACAGGTTATCTTCTGCCGAATCTATAACAACCGGATCACCCATCTCGTTTGGCTTGCAAACGAAGCAGCCCAGTTCCAGCTCGAAATCAAGCTTCCGACAAGCTGAAAAGATGGGTAGAGCTTCAGCGGGTTTGTCGGGATTCAATATCTGCCCCGAGGGCCTCTTGATCGGAGTCCCCGAGACCACCACTGAAGATGCTCTGCCATGATATCCTACAGGCAATTGTTTGTAATTGGGCTGTAACCCACCGATGCCACGCAATATTCTAGAGCAATTGACGGCATGATTCAGCCCCACATAAAAGTCCGTGTAGTCTCCGATCTTGAAAGGGAGATGATTCTCGACGTCCTTGAGTGGGATGAGGGTTTTCTTTTGTAGAGCAGTATTGTTCTCGAGTATATCCGGGTATGACGAATTCTTTCCAAATATGTCCTGAAGGTATTTGCGAACGACGCTGTGCATTGGCCGTCCGAGAGCCGCGAATGCGTTCAAGGTAGGCTTGGAGAAGACGGCCTGATGAGGCTGGATTGTTGACAGGCTTGCGAAGCCATTGCCCGCCGCGAAAGCCTGGAGGTCGAGAGCATGGTCGCCGATTGCGATAGCAGGACGAGGGTTGCGATCAGACTCGGTGGAAATGATACCGAACGGTATGTTCGCAAGACTGAATGGACATCCCGGCGGGATCGGTAACCACGAGCTTCGTGCTGTCGCCATACTGTGAGAATTATTGACCCAGAAACTCAATCAAGCGGTGGTTCTGAATCGAGGTTTGAGGAGAGCCGAGCAACTGCTTGTGCGGCTGCTTTCCGCCCCATACTGTTGGCCATGAGATATGGTGACAGACTTTCGGTGTGGTTATCCAAGACTCAATCATTATTCGCCTCGATGAAGTATATCCTAAGACTGGGGGAGATAGAGATAGCCCAAGGTTGAGCCCCGTCACGTGTAGTATGTACGACTCGGAAGATTCATGTTATCTGGGTCTTGATACTAGTATTGGGGCGTGTTCGAGTTCAATTTTTGGGCGTAGATTTGTTGGATTTTAGCGGTTAAATGTAGAAAAGGTAGCAAATGCAATCGTGTTCGAAAATGATTCTTTCGGTTGGATATACTCAAAAATCCGTGATCTTAGGCATTATAGCGGCCAAAGAATCCAGCGCCTCCGATTTTGGTCGCCGTTGGATTCTTTGGCTATTTAAGCTCTTTCATTAGCTTGATTTGAAATAGCCGCGTATAAATTAAAGACGTAAAAGAGTATAGGATTTTTAAGTATATTCTCTCTATTTAAACGAATCTAACTCGAGCACATCCCTCCAGATACGCCAGATACGCCAAAATCGGCAAATCTACGCTCAAAGAATCATTCTCGAACACGCCCTTAATCTTAGGACTTATGCTTACTGGAGAAGGGTCGCCGATAGGTTCCTATCTTCTTACTATATGTTGGAGGAAGTGGCTATTCTCCTTATTTATTTGTGTCCCATTTGGGAAATAGCGCTGGGCGCTTATATATAGGGGCCTTCCGGCCACCTCCGTAGCAAGCTTCAATCAATACTTTCAACACTATATATATAGTCGCTGTATTAGGAGATCTATCACGACTCGCCGATCTTGTTGGCTTTTCTAACCTCGCATTCTTTGATGTCCAACGCGTCACACTCTTTGGCCCGTGCCAGATCTGCCGAAATGCCCAAGCAAGGACCGCTCCGCGAACATGGAGCTGATTCCAAGATGGGTGAACTGTGGGGTAAAGGGCAAAGATTGACCGGTTGTGCGGAAGACAACCCATTCATCGGTGAATTAGCGAATCATCTTACCTTTACTCATGCCTCGGACGAAGGTAGCTGTTTTGAAACATGTCCAGCTACGTGTGAAGGTGTTTAAATCAATCGACACATCGCTACTCGCTTCAAAGGAAGCCGACGGTTATCAGCGACGGTATCAGAAAGGGACGAAGGCAAACACAGCCAACTTGGAGCTCGGTAGAGTCAGCTGCAGGCACAAGCTCCAATTTAAGCTGTAGGCGAAGTCTAGAGTGCATAATGGAGCTCCTTCGATGATGCTATAGTACTGACCTTTACCCCGCTCCCCACCATCATTCCCAGCAATGAGAACCGCCGTTTGCACCTCCAGACGGCCGAGGACCAGTGGGATGTGCGGTTACTTTCCGTGTACACGGTCAAGATCGGCTGCATGGTACAGCTCTAAGCCTAACAGTAGAGGAATGCCATACGTTGCCATTATATAACACTCGCCCCTCATTGCATACCACCTTCCCCAAACATCCCCCTATCTCTCTCACAATACCCCAAAACTTTACGCATATACCACCATGGCTTCAGTTACACTCAAGACCCCTCACTCGGGCGAGTACGAGCAGCCGACTGGCCTGTAAGTCTTCCCAATGCCATTACAGGATCAACGTTGATGAACGAACGTTTTCTGACATACTCGCTCTTCCAGCTTCATCAACAACGAGTTCGTCAAGTCCGTTGACGGCAGGACTTTCGAGGTCATCAACCCCACAGACGAATCCGTCATCTGCTCCGTCCAGGAGGCTTCGGAGAAGGATGTCGACATTGCCGTCGCCGCCGCACGAAAGGCATTCGAGGGTGACTGGAGACACAAGACCACTCCAGAGCAGCGTGGAAAGTACCTCGTAAAACTCGCCGATTTGTTCGAAAAAAACCTCGACCTTTTGGCCGCAGTTGAATCCCTGGACAACGGAAAGGCCATCACCATGGCCAAGGGTGATGTCGCGGCTAGCGCTGGTACTCTAAGATATTATGGTGGATGGGCGGATAAGATCGAGGGCAAGGTCATCGACACCACCCCGGACACTTTCAATTACACCAAGAAAGAGCCGGTAGGTTGTTCGCGTCAATATCATTTTGGGCCAGCAGGCTGACAACAATTCAGATAGGTGTTTGCGGTCAGATCATCCCATGGAATTTCCGTACGTATATCTCAGCCTGTCTTCATCCCGTTAACGTTCCTTGTTGATACGTGCAACAGCATTGCTCATGTGGGCATGGAAAATCGCGCCAGCTATTGCTGCTGGTAATACGGTTGTGTTGAAGACTGCTGAGCAAACACCACTATCAGCACTTGTTGCAGCCAAGCTTATCGTCGAGGCTGGTTTCCCTCCAGGCGTTATCAATGTCATTTCTGGGTTCGGAAAGGTTGCTGGCGCTGCTATTTCCGCTCACATGGATGTCGACAAAGTCGCCTTCACTGGTTCCACCGTTGTCGGTCGCCAGGTTATGAAGGCCGCTGCTGGATCCAACTTGAAGAAGGTTACCCTCGAACTTGGTGGTAAATCACCAAATATCATCTTCGACGACGCCGACATTGAGAACGCAATCTCATGGGTAAATTTCGGTATTTTCTTCAACCACGGCCAGTGCTGCTGTGCCGGTTCCCGTGTCTACGTCCAAGAGGGCATTTACGACAAGTTCATCCAGCGTTTCAAGGAGAGAGCGACCAAGAACGTTGTTGGTGATCCATTCAATGCCGACACCTTCCAAGGTCCTCAAGTCTCGCAACTCCAATTTGACCGCATCATGAGCTACATTGATGCCGGCAAGGCTGCTGGTGCCACCGTCGAGACCGGTGGCAAGCGAAAGGGAGACAAGGGTTACTTCATCGAGCCAACCATCTTCTCAAACGTCACTGAAGACATGAAGATCGTCCAAGAGGAAATCTTCGGCCCAGTCTGCTCCATTTCCAAGTTCAAGACGAAGGAGGAGGCCATCCGAGTCGGCAACAGCACAACATACGGTCTCGCCGCTGCCGTACACACATCGAGTCTCAACACCGCCATCGAGGTGTCGAACGCTTTGAAGGCTGGCACTGTGTGGGTTAACACTTACAACACACTGCATCACCAGTTGCCAGTAAGTTTCTATCGATGCTCTACCTCTATATCTTTACTGACGCGAAACAGTTTGGTGGTTTCAAAGAGTCGGGAATTGGGCGCGAACTTGGTGAGGCGGCTCTCGACAACTACGTTCAAGTCAAGACTGTGTCCATCAGGTTGGGTGATGCTCTCTTCGGTTGATTATTTAATTACAAGCCGAAGAAGCAAAGAGATATAATTCGATTGTATATAATTTGACAAAATGAGACCGTTCCTCAATGACTTCAAGACATATTGAACAAAACTCCTGGGAGAGTCAGCCAAATATATTTTCTTCTGTCGAACCTCGAGATAAACCGATATAGACTGAGTTAGAAGTATACATACATTATGAGATAAATAGTATCAGTAGTAATATAGCTCTAAGCCTAGGCGTAGCTTTCGGAATAGACGAGTACGCGGAGTAATAGACGGAGCGTCTACCTATTATAAAGGAGGCGTCCCCCTAGTATTCATCCAATAGATTATCTTCTAATATTCATCTAGTAGGGTATCTCATAACAAACACAGAATACCATTTCTATCCTCGAACAACTCACTCCCAACACAAGACCGACAATAAAAAACCCCAAACGGATCGACCTTCCTCTTAATACTGAAAAGCCTTTCGTAATTACTCCCCCAAAACGCATGCTGCCAATCAGGGAAAAAAGGATCTGCCTCATTTGCATACGTTCCACCCGCGGGGTTCAATGATTTGAGCGCCAGTCCAAACTTCAAGGCCGTCTCTGAGCGCCGGGCAAGTTCTTTCCGATCTGTCCCCTTCCACTGAAGTTCTGCGGCAGGTCTCATTACAGCCGTTCGAAAAGCTGGATTCACTGCGTTACCTCCACCGCGCATGAAGGGCGGATTGTGCGTGCCTGCTCCCATTGTGGCGTCGTTGAGGAGGTATGTATCTTTTTCGAATGCTCCGACAAGCGCTTGCTTCAGATTGACCTTTGCAACATCCTCCGCGGACCAGAGCCACGAAGCAAGGATTTTGTTTTGACCCATTCCTGGAAAGCCACCAGCCTGAACTGTACCGCTTTGGCTGCCCATAAATTCGTCCGTATGCCGTTGGATAGCCTCCCACGTCGCATGGTCTTGATACCGCCCGACTACCACGGGGCCTTTGTGGCCTGTCTGTCGCCCATCCAAGGCGCGGCGCTTCTCTCTCTGCTGGCGAATCTTTTCCATAATTGGCTCGACGATGGTTTTCAGTTGAGCCGATGTGGCGTTTGGCAAGCTCACCGAGAAAGAAACGTTGCCACCGGCTCCTGGATAGCCTGAGATATACCCAGCGCCCCCGGCAGCTGCGATCGCAGGCCACCTCGAATGAAGGAAGGAGATCTCATCCCATCCCTTTACCATGCCTTTGTAGGATCCCGTGCCCGAGAGCTTCACTGCTTGGATGACGAAGGATAACGCGACACCATAGGTTGAACCTCCGCCCTGTTGAAGCACGTCAGTGTTGTGGACGTCCTTGATGATTAAACGAGCTACTCACTCCACGCATGGCCCAGAAGTACTCCTCGTTCTGGCATTCGTTTGCTGTGATGATATCTCCTTCGGCAGTAACAAGCTCGATTTGCAAGACCATATCGGCACCCAGGCCATATTTAGCACTCAATGCTCCATGTCCTCCGTTAGAAAGATAGCCTCCCACGCTCACACTGTTGTAGGCTCCACCAACAACACCCAGTGACGGGTCTTTGGCTTTGACTGCTGCGTAGATCTCTCCCCACTGGCTCCCCGCTCCGACTGAGAGTGCCGGTCCATCGACGACGGCCCTGCATCCAGTCGGCGTGAATGACGTGTCGAACCATTTGATGTGCTTCAATCCTCTGGTCCAAATAGACAACGAGTTGGGCTGGACAGATCGGCCTCTGCATGGAATATCAGCACCGCCATCCTGACAAAGAAACTGCTCCAACTGACAGAAAATCATGCCCCGTCGATTTTATATTCAGACGAACCCCAGTCCTTCTTGCAAACTTCACCGCCTGCGAAACATCTCCAGGCTCTTTCGCCGCTACCACAAAAACAGGATATCCTGTCCCACTACATCCAGCATCTACTGTTGGCGTGCAAGAATAATTATTCCAATTCTGCCACATATTAGACACAGGATTCTGCGCATGCCAATCCGAGTCGGCGAAACCCTTCTTAACAGCCTCGCACGCAGTTTTATCGAATTCAGGCCTTCCAGGGTGACATGCCGCAGCTGGAGGAGCAGGTCGCAGCAAGCGCCCCTTGATCGTAGAGTTCAGCGTCGACCATTCGGCATCCGCAGGCCATCGAGCATCGCCCGGTATGGGCTTACATTGTCCCTGTCTCAGCGGTGTGGCTGTAGCTATGAAAGAGGACGAAAGAGTGAACACAACGGACAGGTAAAGATAGAAACGGGGCATTATTCCAAGCATAGCAGTAGAGTGTACGGTAAATAGTGGCAGTGCCTCCTTAAAAACACACACCTTCAAGCGGAGGATAGATTCCCTGCGCATCGGGGAATATTTTACACAGTACCGGGAAAAGCCCAGACATAGTAACCCTGCTACGCAATATACATCTGCTTCGTGTGGTCATGTATCCAAGTTTACGGTCCGGACGGAAAAGCTCCGGCTGGATATATACATTGCTTTCGCAACCATGTTTCATGGATGATGCAGCCAAAATGGAGGAACAAATACCGTTTTACGCATGACCGACTCAGACCGAGGCTGAGACACGTGGCCAAGGGCGCGACAACCAATCCAAATGAATCATCAAGCCTGACAAATTGGACCCTCAATCTCGACCGCCATCGTCCCAGGAAAAGATCCACTCTGGTGGATCGATTTGATCACCAGGGACTGCTGGGCATCCTTGGATCTGGAATCGTGTATGCAGTCAATATGGAGGTGCTACCGTGATTATTCCCAACCCAGCAAGACTCAAGACGAGGTGCAGGGGACTACGCCCTTGGATAGAATGAGCAAAGGATAGCGATTGACGTTGCCGCCATCGTAGACCGTATTCCTGTAGCGACGGACGAACTTCTCGTGGTGACGTGTTTCCAACAATTGTGGTCATGTTCGAGCAAGTGTCTAGTCATGTACGCAATGGGCTACCTGCGAGTCGAGAAAAGAAGGCCGAGAGTAGAGCCTGGAAGAAATCAGCAAGGCCAGGGAAGACTTCTGAAGTACGGGATGGCTGAATATGCCAGCAAAAGTGCTCGGATATGTTGTCCAGCAAGGGTAAAAGGAAGAAACCTTCAACCTCTTTGGCTACATGCTAGACTATCTTCTCGATTCCACAGACACCCAACCTCACACCGATCGATCCTTTTAGCGTAATACTTTTCCCCGCCGTCCGCAATGCGCTGTTGTACATAACCAGACGTAATAGGTGCGTACTCTCTAAACACTAGGACAGCAACTAGATCAGACCAACATGTTGCGCTCTAAGTCTTTTTAAATACACTAGCCTCCGACCACTTCTTCGTCGCCTTCTCTAGATACGCCTCTTTCACGCCGGCATCGCTCTTCCACATATTCAGGACCTTCAGGCCATCAGTCGCCTCTTCCAGATTCGCAACACCCAGACTCTCAATCAAAGCCTTCTCATTCTTACTTTGCGACGAAGGATTGAGCAATTGCCGACCTTGGAGTCCAGATTGAGTGCGTCGAGCACATTTGACATGTTTCTTCAGGTAGTCCTCGTTGAAGGACGATAGTGATGATGTAGGAGGGACGATCTTGGTGCACTCTTCGAAGATTTCGTTGAGTTTTGCAGAATCGGATTTTGGTGCTGCGTCCACTGCAGAAATGTTAGAACATCATTCGAGACAGGGTAAGGAATTTGCTTACAGGTTTGCCGGAAGCGGATCAACTGTTCATGAAGCCCCGACTGCTCAGAATCAAGGGAATGGGCAGCGATGAGGCATTTGAGGGCAAGCAAATACTTTTCTGTAAACCGTTAGCACAACCAATCCAGGGGTATTTATTAGGGCATGCTTACTCCTCCTCAATTGCACTTCGAATCCCCAATTCTGATGTTCAATGACTTTAGGCGCAAACTCCAAAAGCGGCTGCAAGAACTTGGCCGCATCCTCAAGCGGCGTCTTTGTCTCCAATAAAGTAATACCCTGCGGGTCTGGGTCCTCCTTTTTTGGCTCACCATCAGCACCGGTACCCTTCTTCCCCAGCGTTGCCTTCTTCTCAGCGTTTCTCTTCTTGGCCTCCTCTTCAGCTATCCGCTCTTGCTCTTTCTTCGCCTTTTTGATCGCTTTCTTCTTGTCGACAGCATTCATGCTGGCAAGATCACATGAGCCATTGGCCAGCGTACCATGAGACAAATCCGGCGTATCGTGCAGTCGAATGTAGATGCTGATGGCAGACATGGCAGCTCTAGCAAAGAATGGATGCTCCCTTAATCGGTCTTCCCAACGCATCATCTCAATGTAGGCTCGGATCTGACCTTTGCGGAAAGAAAACTGGTGGAAATCGAATTGATCCTCTTCCCAGACCTCGAAGATGTTGTATATCGCGTTGAATCGCTTCAATGCCACACTAAGCTTCTCCTGTCGTAGATTTGATTCGCCGTCCTCTGTGATGTACCACATGCACTGCATGTCATGAAGATCACCCAATGCACCACCAACTGTCTCGTTGCGGGTGAACTTGCTCATGGTCTTCAGCGCAGCTTCATTGTCGTCATGTCTTAGTTGGTATTTGGCGTATTTTGTGTTGATATAGCGGTCTGAAGGTTCAAGGTCTCGTCCGCTTGCCATGGCCTCCATTGCCTTCTCCGTGTTACCATAATGCTTCCATATCCGGGCCTTGGTCATATATGCCTCTACTGACTTGGGGTTGAGCTGGAGAACAGCCTCGACCTTCGCCATGGCCTTCTCCAAATTACGGCTTCGGAAATAGTCGTAGTGCTGTGCCAGGAAGTATAGGAGGGCCTCCTCAAAGTTACTCTTCTTATTGCCGTTGGATAACTTTGCTTCATCCTCCTCTTTCTTCTCTTCAGATTCGGCGGTGTAGCTCTCGATAAGTTCCTCGATAGTCTTGAGCTTGAAGGGATCGGAGTAGAGGGCCTTGATGTTGGCGAATGTGGAAGGGACACCTTTGGAAAGCATGTACTTCAAGTAGCGATTAGCATGCGTCTCGAAATGTTTGCCTACACACTATTAGCTTCGTGCAGTACCGACTGCTCAGCGAATCCTACCTGTGAGGAAGTCCAGCGGAATCCGCCGCGCCGCGTCGAGTCTGTGGTTGGTCTCCGCGAACTCCTCGTACACCTTGATTAGCTTTTCGGTATCTTCCGGGTTTGATCTGTCTAATCCAAGGGCCTTTTCCAGAGCTTCATAGTACGGCCGGAACTCGTTATTCCTGACAATCAACGCTCGGTATGACTTTTCTGCCTCCTCTTTCATTCCCAATTTCAGCTGATACTTCGCCCGCGCCTCCAACACAGCAGTGCGATCCAAGTTGCTCCTGTAGATGGACTCCAAATGCTCCAATGCTTTTTCCGTCTGGCCCATCTCAGCCAACAGGTCGTTCCGGTAGAGAGCCGTGTCAGAATGCTCAACATCCGTCCGTGGAGGGGGTGTCTTCAATGTGTCTTCGTACGTCTTCAGATGATGCTCCGCAGCTTCTAGATTTCCTGCCAAATGGTACGCTACCGCCAAAGCTGTCCAGTTTTGCCGGATCTGGGGTTTAACCTGGAGCATAGCTTTCCGACTCACAATGTATCCCTCATAGTCTCTCATCTGTACTTGGAGAAAAGCGAGGTCGCGTTGTATTTGTGCAGATTCCGGTTCGAGCTTGAGGGCAAATTTATACGCCTTGATGGCTTCATCGAGCTGCTTGGTGGAGCGGTAGAGGAGGCCGTAGACGTGCCAGCACATGTGCGATTTCATGTCGGCGTTGAGGGCGATTTTGGCCAGTTCGAAGGCTGTCATCAGTCAGTGTCCCATGCTTGTAATCATCCAACATTTCCTTGCTCGTATCGAATCTTACCTTCGGTGGTATGGCCCTGAGTATTGAGAGTGAGGGCCTTGCTCATGTTAGCTGCGTGAAAGGAGAGAACATGCAAACATGCAACATTAGCTCACCTTCATGGCCAGAGTCTCTCCATGAGTAGGATTCTTCTTGAGAATTCCATCGGCCACCTTGATGGCCTTCTTATGCTGTTTGGCCTCATACAACTTGACAAGCGACTTGAATGAGGCGGCATCCTTGCTCCCAAGTGGTTGTGGCATTGTGTCTGGTTCGTGGCAGAGAGGACAGAACTAGGTGAATTGGGAGCGTCAGATTGTCCGAATAGTTTCACGACCATAGGAGACCCGATAGGTATTGATTGATGAGATACCTTTATTTTGCGTCGCTGTCGCCCCATGAATGAGGGAGGTCACAGTGGGAGGCAGGGGTGCAGCTTTGATTTCCGACAAAAACTAAACCGCCGCATCAAATCAACAGCGACGAAAACGAAAGCACAATGTATACATAGAACGGGAATGAGTCAATTCTTTTCATTCATTCAATTCATTCAGCCTACATAGTAGAAATCCTCACGATTAATGAGTGTAGTGGCTAAATCCAACGCCGACCCAAATCCCAACATAATGGTAGACCAATTCAAATTCACAGCAAAGCAAACGGCAGTGTTCCTACTGCGCCCTCCCATCAGCCGTATCGATCTCGCTGATGAAGCGGTAGATGCCCTCTATGCCTGAATATTCTAGCGGCGAGGTGTGGCTCTCCTTCTCGTAGCAGCGCCCGGAATCGTCGAGCTCGCTGCTATGGAGACTCTCGTAACCACTTGGCGATGAGAGCCAAGGGTTTTCTTCCTCTCCAAATCCTTCTCCGAGTCCTTCCAACTCCATTCCGGAATCTGAAAGAGTGGAGAAATTCCTCGGGTGTCATTTGGGGTATCGGTGAAGCTGGAGCATCGCCGAAGAGCGCATGTTCGCCCCACCACAAGTCTTGAGGCTTGACTTTCCGGTTCGTAACGGATTTTTCATAAAAGGAGCATTCCGAAGGAGTCTGACTTGCGGCAAATGGAAACAGAAGAGCGATGTCTGTTCCATTGTAGGCATCAAAGTCTTCGTCCTGTCGGACGATACCTCGCTGAATTCCTAGTTCATCTGCAAGTCGCTCTACAGTATCCGCATCACATCCCGGGAAATGTATTCTTATAGAAGAATCTTTATAAGTGATGGGTAAATCACCAAGCGCCGACAGTCTTTTAAGGTCGTTCAAAATGACTGCCAAATCCTTCAAAGCACGCGAGAAGTCAATAGACAAGACATCAAGGAGACCCTCGGTGTTAAGGGTCTCGATCTTGCGCTGAGAGGCCTGGAATCCAGGAATGGCATTCAAAGGCGTAAGTGCGGTGATGGATGGGTTGACGCTGAAACCGATGAAGGATCCTGGAGTGGCCTTGGGTACGGCCGACATCTTTTTGGCTGCTTCGTGCTGCAAGACAGTGACTGTCTTGTATCGTTTCTCGCCAGTCTTTGGATGTGTACCATCATATTGCGCCTTCCTTCGTCCAACAGCGAATGCACGGATAGCTTGGTTGACATTCTGAATGATCTGAGCGGGAGCTGCTGGTCCATGTGAGAAAAATCTGGCTCCGCCGATACGTCCACTGCCCATAGTATAGCCTCCAGCTGTGCGGCCAAGCGTTCCTCCTGTCAAATGTGGTCGCAGCGTCGAAGCGAAAGGAGCCCGTCCTGTCGAGAGGCCGATGGTAGAGGCTACCTTGGAGGCAGGAAAGGAGGCGCGAGGTCTAAACGCAGCCTTGCCTTTGCTGGGGCCAGTGGTGAATTGTCGAGCTCCCGAAACGATGCCATGGGCGGTGGAAGACCAGCGCTTGCTCTGCTTGAGGAATGCAGCGGGGTGGACTGGATGTTTTGGGCCGATGTGGGCGTAGATGGGATTTAGTTCAGCGGCCGGTCGAGTGAGAGAGACCGGGACTTGAGATTGTACGAATCTAGAGGCATTCTGCGCGGCAAGCCTATATCAGGGGATTAGCGAGGGTTTTGATGCGATGGATACTTCGAATAGCATTTCAGAACACCGGCAACTAACTTGAGATGGATATTGCTATGATTCTGGAAATGCTGGCTCATGGAATTGCCAAAAATGCTTCGATAGCAATCTTTGTTTACTACTTTCGACTGCAGGGGAGTTGTACCTAATCAACTGCCAGTTCTTGGAAACCAGCAGGTGGAGAGTGCGCACATGAGGCGCCATGATGTTTGAGTTGTGACCAGAGACGGTTGGGTGATCTCTTGGTGGTTATGGACGGGTAGACGTGCTATCTCAAATATGAGTGAGTGTCGGGAGTACGGCGGGGGGAAGTCGAACGAGGTTGCGACTAGGAGTGGCGGTGAAATTCGCCACCTCCGGCTCGTGACAACGATCTCTGGTACACGCTCCGGCATTTCTCGCCACGATCCGTCAGAACACTCAAAATTGCTGCATCATATTCAATTTAGAAACTATCCCCCATTGATGGCCTAGTTTTCGTATCTTGAACTTGATGCACTCGTAATTTCAACAAAGGCATACCGAAATTGGTCTCGCCCTTCATGCGAGCTCGAAGGTAAACATCATCACAGTCGCGTCCGCACCAGCAGCATACTTGGGGCTAATTAGCGCCCTATCACTGAATAATACAGCGCAAGCACATAGAGCTGGCAACCGTCGTCGAAGGAGTTTTTGTTCATCAGTTTCCAAGAGGCTACTTGACGATAACAGGAATCCTCGATTTTATCAACGCCGATCGAAGCTTTGTAGATCGTGTACGAGTAATGAGATGATAAAGCGAAGCGAAGCGACTTCGGATGCTATTTCTATCAGTACGAAGCTCTGCACCTGATTGGTTAAGAAACTACTAACCGTCCTTTCACAAGCATTAAAATACCCTGGAACAAGATAGCTTTAGACAGTTGTGGGCCTAAGCCTTTGTAAAGTCGTCTCCAGCCTTCATTCTTGAAGATGTGGGAGATCACCTCGGCTATGCCTGTGAATGGTTTACCCTTTCGGGAAGGGGACGGTCTGGACTGGAGACTGATCTTTGCTACGATCATTGGTTGCGTAATCAATGTAGCCATGCACGGGTTGGCCAGAATTGACGGCGCACAGACCGCCTCAATATGTGATTTTAGAGTAATGTACAGATATCACCACAAAGCGCTTTGAATTCGCACTTGAGGCTGCTCAATAATTGATCTACAGCTCTGGGGCATCTCCCTCATGCGGTCACGAATTTGTTTAAGTGTAATACGGTCCCATTCTGCCTGAATATCTGCCTTGAATTGGGCCACCGTTGTCCACTTTCTACCAACCAATCTACCCTTCATGATGTTCCAACAAGCTTCTATAGGGTTCAAATCTGGTGACTCTGGAGGGTGGGTGAGTAATAAGAGATCTGCTTCGCGTTTAAGGACGGCTGGAGGTGAGTTTAGTGAGTTGATTCCGTGCGATGGATCGCCATCCTCCTGTAGCCAGTATCTGCACTTGTGCTTTGCCTCCAAGTCCTGTATAGCCTTAATATGTTGTGGCAGTATCTTTTCAGCGTAAAAGACATGCGACATGCAGTTTCCTTTTGGTGTAGCATCCTGTTTTGCCTTCCAGTCATCGTAGACCTTGCAGCGCTCTGCAAAGGCAGTATCCAGCTCGTACTTGAGTTGCTTAGGCTTGGTAGGAGCCCGCTGCTTCTCTGAGGGCTCAACAGGATCTTTGTAGAATATGAGGCTACCTTTGTGGTTGTAGTTGACTCCGCCGGCGATGTGGATTGTGATGTCTAAACCTGTGCCTTTTGACTCATTTATAGACCTTTCTTGCCCGGGTTTACGTAGCTCGTACTCGGGCTCTTCCATCAGCTGCTTTGACTGGAAGTGAGCCTCGTCTGTGAACCAAATGCGAGACCAAAAGCCTGAAATCGTGGCGGTGAGGTGTTCTTGGCCGTACTGACGGCGGAGGGCTTGATTCTTTTTGCTAATTCTCTTTTGAAACTTCTTTTTGAATCGTTTGGCTCCTATCTGATTGGCGTGGCGACGTAAAGTTCGTGGTGCGGCTTCCAAATTGAGTTCTTCGACTTGATCTCGGTAGCCCATCTCATGTGTTGGGTCATCTTGGTCAATTATCTTCTCTAAATCAGAGGCAGATACCAAGCTTTTTCTTCCTAAGATAGAACTCCTCTTTCTTGTTGTTCTAAGCGCTTTATTGCCCCAATCTTCTCGGTTTTTCCGCCATCTACGGCCGGTGGGAGTTGGGATGTTGATTCCAGGAAGGTGGCAAATAGATCTAAAGCTAGAGGAGGGACTAGCGGAGTCAAGGGCTTGAAAAAATCGATTTCGCTTCACGGTATCATATTCTCGACGATCAGTCTTTGGTAGCTTCTTTTTCGGCGTTGTGGGAGCCATAATGTGGTGGTTTATATGGAATCTACGTGTTGTTTAAGAGATCGGATGAAGGTCAGGGGTCTGTTTATCTCATAAATCAGACGCTACAATTGTGTGTTTTCGTGGAAAGCGCTAGACCATTTACGGTATCGCTCCAGACCCCAAATTCCTAAAAACTCCGCCAACTTCCTTTATCCAATCAAAACTACCGGTGGCTCCGCCACCGACATGCCCCCCTACCTAGACCCACTTTCAAGCTCCACCAAGCTCCGACAACCAATTAAACCCAAGAACCCCTACCACCCCAAAACACACAATCGTAGCGTCTGAGCGAAAATGGGCGCGGTTTGTTTGGGCGGCTGCTATCACCAACCTTCGAATTTATGCGTTTTTATAAACACCACAATGTACACCGCGAATATCGATCAAACAAAGACATAACTTTATAGCGCTGGTTTTCTTGTATATAGCACATTTTATTCAAATACCACCTCCATTCTCGAATGTCTTCTCATGGATTTGGCGTGCATCGACTCTGAAGCCTGCGGCCGCTATCCAAAAGCCCGACCTTTGGGCCCCCAGGCCAACGTGCAGATTTCGAGGTATAAACACCATAATAAAGAAGCCCATGAGATTGATATTGATCTCGTACGTAGTGTATTCAGAATCCCAGTCCAGGCGTTGTGGTGTTCTGTACAGTGGTGGTGTAAACGTCGAAATCCGGACCCTAACCCTGATAACTACACCATACATGTATACACCACCACACCGGTCGCATTATCCCTAAACTTCGTATGCTGGTAAGATGGACCCCTCTCTCACACCTCGTACCTGTTCCATAGAAATAATCATGAGTCTATATGTCGTGTTCATCGACGTGAGAAAGCCCATTTGCCGTAAGCTATATACTGACGCATTGCAGCATTCATCGGTGTTCGTAAGATCCTAGGAGTTCCGGGAAGCTCCTACAACCAAGCTTCTTCACCAGCTGTAGCACACTTGTCAGCAACTGGTGCCTTTAAGCTCGCGACGTTCAGCATTCGCAACCTCCCAGGGCTTCCGCGAAGTTCCTGCAACCAATTAGATAATACCACACCCGCACCGGAATCTGATATCGAGTGGCGTATCCGTGAGTGCAGGTTGTAGAGCAGGCATCGACAAGCTCCTATAAGTTCCGGCAGGTTCCAGGTTTACACACAATGCCTCCAGCAGCCAAGAGGCAGCAGAATCGACGAGGTCGAACTGACTCCTCAAGGCAGCCGCAGCAACGGCGCGACCACCTACCATCTTCTTCCTCGTCCATACCCTCTTCGGAGGTAGACCTCCGTGTACAGCTCGCGTTGGTACCGACGTCCGATCTCTCCTTTCTTCCCAGTGTGATTGATACTGCTAGGTCAAGAGGCAATGTCGGAATGCAATGAGAGACTGCCCAAGTATGTCTACAGCGTATCCTCGATGGACAGATCCCTAGCCCTGACAAGGTCTGAATGACACGTCTTTTCGTCCCAGTCCCCAGCATATACGTCCCAAAAAGAATAGGGAACATGTTCGAGGTCTTCTTCTTCCTCGAGTAACAAACGATGCTAGTAATCGCAAACAGTTTTTTACCCAACGAAACCTCAACTTTTGCCGAGTTCCAACCAGTCTTACGGTGACTACGCTGATTGACCAAGAGACGGGATATGAATGTATACCAGGTAGGAGCAAAGCGATTGATCGTGCTACAGCCTGCGACGAAATCAAGTCTTTCAAGCACTGTGGAATCAACCTCCCCTTCTCCGAATTTGCCAAAGTATTCCGTAGACGACAGAATGAGGGTATCTATCTCCGCGAGAAGTGTAATACTAACGGCTTCAAGTGAAGATGGGGGTGCCGGGATAGTCAACAAGCCAGCAGTAACCAACTCGCTAGCAACATTGTTCAGTGCACGCTGGCGAAGCTCAACCGTACGGAATTGCGAATGCCTTATATCCTCTACCAGATCGCGCTGTATAGACCCACCACCACTGCCACGAGGACGTGCTCCCACCCAAGCTCTTAAGAAGTCCTGGAAGCTCCAACCACGAAGGCTTAGCAAGTCCAAGACCTCTTGTATCTTATCCAACGCGCTGATTTTGGGCTGGCGCGATGACGATGACGGAAGGCGAGTAGACGACGAAGGTATATATGGACGGTAAGGGCGAGGGACAGGAGTCTGTATATCTTCGAGTTCTATTTCGGCGTCCTCGAGATCTTCTTCGGACTCATCATCCGAATCTTCTTCCACAAAGGTGGGGGAACTGGCAGGAGGTGGAGAGAGTTGACTCGACGGTGGGACAATAGGACTTGTGGGAGGGGCAGCTGAAAGCAGAGAACTTGAGGGCGGTATAAAAGAGTCCATTCTAATAATTTGACGCGTATATAATAAGTAAAAGTGGTGTTATGATTTTGGGGTTGTGTGGTGATAGCGGTCGCCCATACAAACCGCGCCCATTTGCTCTCAGACTCCCGGTGTGTTTTCTTCTTTCCGTGACGCTCATTGGCTGTTGGAGCTTTTTGGAGCTTAAAAGTGGGCCTATATAGGTACCATGCTGGTACCATGCTAGTGGCGTAGCCACCAAATGGTCTAATTGGTGGGAGGAACATGGTGGAACTTGGTTTGGTGGATGTGCGTCTAGGGTGGATTAGCGGCGAAGCCGCGAATGGATATGATTGGACAAAGGAATTTGGTGGAGCTCAGCGGAACTTTTGAATGCCTCGAATTTGAGGCGGTAAGGAACGGAAGGAAGAAAACATATCGGGAGTCTGATTTATGAGATAAGGGTCTGTGCGCCGTCAATTCCGGCCAACCCGTGATGGCTTTCGACAACATCCCCAGGACTGTAAATAAATTAGCAAAGAACGACCAATTCTTAACAAAGGTATCAATTACAGAAGCTCTCCCAAGCAGTCAACCGTGGCTGTCCTCCGAATAGGAGCAGTCGCAAGCGCTCCGTAGTGCCATACGTAATGGCAGGGTTGATACATAAAATCAAAGAAGCACGAAACCCCTTCCACAACCCGGTGAATCCATTTTCGCCGTTGATGACTTCGTTCACCGTTCCTGTCATTCCTTTCCTTTCACCTAAAGGTGTCGTCTGCTGTCGAGCCGTAACGACAGAGATGGGTGTCGTGCAAAGTTGAGCCAGCGCACCAGAGCAATACGCCAGTGATAGTTCAGCGATGGTCCCTGGAGGCTGTCTGACCAGATTCGAAGCGATATAGAGGTTTCGTAGGAAGGAGTGCCAATAGTTGAATGCGTAACCTTGAGCTGCGGAGCCAATCAGGCTTCCAGCCAGGCCAGCATAGAGTCTTTCGATTCCTTCGACACGCAAGATTTTTTGAGCCGCATCGAAAGCGCCTCTGTAATAAGCATCCTCTGAGTGTATCGAGGCGTCCTGTGTAGATTGGACTTGTAGCCTGGTATTCACTCTGATGGAGTTATCAGTGGCTGGGCCTTGAGATCAGAATCTCTCAGTACCTGTCCATTGGATATATTAGACTACTGGCGACCACCGAGGCCGACGATCCAGATATCGCGAATATCCATAGAGGCAATGGATCCGGTTGGCTTGACATTGTTTGAGGCTCTAGCTTTCGCCTTGCTCTTCAATCGTGCCTGTTGTCCATGCGCTAGATAATTCAATAAGACCCCGTTATGAAAATAAGTAAAGAGCTGGAGGATCAGATATGGTTGATTATCGAGAGAAGGCAGCCGAGATGGTGTTAGATGTCATATAGAAGTCGATAAGTCATTTCGAGTACTGAGGTTGTAACAATCACCGACTGCTCGTGCCTTTCCAGCCCGTCTCCATTAGACTTTATCATGACCTTGTCCGCAGAATCATCGATTTGGTGATGAACTAGATGGGTTTTGGAGTGTGGAATTAGGAAAAGCGACAGCAAGTGAGAAGAGCAAAGGTCTCCGAGTCATGCTCGGCTTGGCGGTCTCACTTGCTCGATACCAAAGACCTCCCGACTTGCTGTCCCTATTTTCTCTTATTATCAATCTTCTCCTCGGCTAGTGATTATCGCTCTCTACCGGACCTGCTCATGCTCATATTAGAAAGCTAGGATATTAGAACTCTCATACATGAGCGACGCCCTACATGCGGCTATCTTCGCCCCGAATCTAAGTATGTCAATTCTGCACTTCCTATGAATTGCAAAATTTTAGGATTAATATTAGACGGCCGTTCACAGAGACAAATTAGAGCCCTGCCACGTCAAATTTTTTAATTTTTTTCTGCCTCTACTTTCCCCCTGTACCTTTCTCTTCCTCATCAGTTCTCGAGACGACTTATGGAGGGGCATACTCCAATTGATATCGTTGATTTGACATACAACCTTACCGGATCAACTCCTCGAAGGTTCATCTCACTCAACCCTCGTCCGAGTTCATGTGTCCGCTTGGAGGATATCTCTCCTTCTCGTAAATCTCTCACTCGTGAAGAATTTCTTTATTTCCAAAATCGAGCCACGGGCGCATTCGAAACAGTGCGGTTTCGAATGCGCCTTTGACTCGATTTTGGAAACAGAATAATTCTTCACGACCAAGAAAATTGTGCTGTATATAGGTAAAAAGTCGCGTTATGCGACCGTAGTGGGTTTCCCATAATGTCAAACTTGTAAGATACGTTGGAAAGGATGGGCGGGTATACTTTCCAAGAAGCTCCGTACTTGGCTGTGGGAGGATCGTGATTAGACGTGAAAATTAGTTATTTGTGCTCCCTTTGTTCAACAAAATTCCGAGTCCTTGGTATGTTTCTGGTCCCGCAGAGAATGCATCATGCAGTCAGCTCCTCATATTCTTTGCTGAGGCGAGTGCGCTCCCGATGCCACCCGTGACCCATCAGTCGACGGTCGCGGAGAGTGCTCCGTCGCGATAACGCGTGCTATTGACCATGGGGCTTTCGACACATGGCACATGGCGTACAGTGGGTGATGCTGTGTAACAAACTGCCCACCAGCGCATCTCTTCGGTGCAACACAGGGTTTGGGCTCCGTCATTGCCAAACCTTGAGCTCATTTTTGCCCTCGTCAAGTTGGAAATGGTTGAAAGCGAGTCCCGTCAAAACAGGGTTCTCAGAGGCGCCCGCATTTCATGGATTCTTTTCAGGATCATATCGGAAGAGGCACAAGGTCCACAACAAGCGTTGAGGTTGCTGTCTCCGATGGCCATGACCTCATGCTTGCAAAAGGCTTTGCCTCGAATTCTCGACCTTAAGACTGCCAACACTAGACCCTTCCAGAGCGTCGTACCAACTTACGCAAGTGTGTCAACACCATGCGCTCGAGATGATGCGCCAAGATTATCCCGCGTAAGCCGTTAATATGTAGACCACGGATGCGAGCCTGGGATGAAATGCTGGCAAAGTAAACGCTCGAAGAAGGTGAGGAGGCAAGCTTTAGCTTACTCTTACAGAAGACTTGCCTGAGCAAGTTCGAGGAATGGCTACCCTCATTCGCGTTCTGCTATTCGACATGCTATTGCAGATCCCCGTCTTGCCGAAGCCTCATAGGGTCTTCACAAAAGGTAATTAAAGATGGAGCTACGAAGTTTCCTCTTGCCATGATGAGTCTCGCAGTGAATATTGTGTCGCAACGATGTTGGCCAACCCATGCTTCATGATGTGGAGGCACTGCGTCAATAGCGCCAGAATTGAAACGGTAGACTTCATATCGGATATGTCAGTCGGTATGATCATCTGAAGCAATTGAGCCGTTTTGAGAATATGTGGAGGAGTTCATTGCATGATCCTTCATGTCGAGTACCAGTAGGCAGGGTAGCGATCTGAGAGGTGGAAGGAGTGGTTTGGACCGTGGGCAATCGACGCTTGGTGAGCGTTTGGAGCTAATACCATGTAAACAAACAACGATTTGATATGCATGGTGCCAGCCAGGCGGTGACAGATGGACGAGGTTATCATTTGATGAGTATCCCGCAACCATCGGAGGACTGGCGGACCACGATATGAACATGAGAACAAAGATGGGAGAGATGGGTCTAGACCGTTGTAAAGGAACAGATTGACTAGGGTATTGATTTCCGTTCCGACAAATTCGTCTTCTCGTGATGTCACTCTACGATCAACAATAAACCCGCCAATAAAAGTGATAATAAAACACAAGTCGAATGATACGTCCTCCATGCTGATGTGTGTATCTCGAAACAAATGCGGTGAAAACGCCCAGTTGAGTTTCTCCGCTCCAACTTTGACAGCGTAATGCGTCTTGTACCTGCTAATCCTCCAACTTCAATCCCTAACGCCATGCATGTTCATCATTCAAACCACCCAATTAAAAAACAGTGGAATTGATCGCGACTAAAAGTTCTCATCTCGTTTTGCAGCAGCAATGGCCAATGCATCCAAGCCGCCTGTAGATCCGCCATTTACGGGCCCGAGGGCAGGATCGTAAAGATTCGGATATGGACCGTTGGTGAATGTTTGCAACATTTCTATCGGGTACGTTTGTTGGCCAGGTATGTTCGGTGCAAATGCCGAATCAGGGTAACCGCCGTAGCTGGAAGCTGGGCTGTGAGCCAAACTTGGATCAAGCGACGACACGGCCGGTTGCATGGGTGTCAGTTGCTGCTGATCGGGCACGTTGCTTCGCTTCGACGATGATGACTGAGTCGTCTTCTGTCGCTTAGCTGGACCCTCGCCAGAAGCTTTATTGGACGTCCGGCCGTTTTGGTGGGTGCGGCGATGCTGCTCCATGTTGTCTTTGCGCGTGAAGGCCTTGTTGCATTCAGGGCAGAAGGCATCCTTTTTGCCAGTGTGCTTCTTGGCATGGCGCGCAGCGTGGCCGGACGTCGTGAAGTAATCCGTGCAGCCGTATTGCTTGGCGAGCGGACATGGGTACGAGTTTTTCTTGGAGCCGCCCTTTAAACTGGAGGTCGACGACGACGGCGGCGGTGCGCGAGACTCGTGATCGGATGGCGGCGCGAGTGGAGCAGTGTGCTGGTACAGCGTTGGTTGGGGTGCTATCGAGGGCGGCGCAGGGTAGGTGAAGTGCGCTGCATGTTGTGGGATCGGCGGGTAGTTTGAAGGGTCCTGCTGCGTCTGTGTCTGCTGTGGCGAGAAGTGGAAGGCATTGTGCGCAAAGAGTGCATCGGCCTGTTTGTTGGAGTCGACCAGGCTGCCGAAGTCGAACTGGGAATTGGGCGTAGTAGGCGATGGAGTGGTGTTCATATTTGACGAATCTGATGAATCGCTGCGGACAAGCTCTGGGGGAGGTGAAGAGTTTGGTGAGGACGCGCAGCTTTGGTGTCGGGTGTGAAAAGCCAAACTTCGAGCGGCCAACAATGACGAGGTGGACAGGTGCCGAAATTCGGGCCGACGTTCCAACCTTTGCTTCTCGACCTCGACCTCGACCTCAACCTCCGAAGCCTCGTTGAGCAGAGATATTCGGCGGCCAAATGAATTTCTCCCGTCCATGTTCTGCTGGCAGGCGTGATGAGAGACAATGAGTGATGGGTGGAACAAAGATGTTCGAAGAATGTGTCCTCGTGCGTTTGGTTCGTATGGCGGGCGATGATGGTACAAGGCTGTGCTCGACAGGTGCCTTGCTCAACGTCGTGCTGGTTGCAATGGGCGCGAGAATTTATAACCAAATAGCAGACTGTCAGTCAGGGTGGTGTGGGGTTGGCGACTACTATTGCCAGTAGAATGGAGATCTGGGAGGGAACGGGGAAAGAGCCACGGTAACGAGCTGAGGAGGATTGATATATGGCAGAGTAATAATGATGGAACGAGGCTTCCAAACATACACAGAGACGATTCGAGAAGCGAGTCTTTCTCATGGCAGGCGGGAGACGCGAGAGCATCAGGTCTTTTTAACACGCACAAGGCCTCAGCACGCCCTCTCAGGGAAGCCGGGCAAGGGTCGTGGAATTATGGCTCTGCTAGTTTGGGACGGGACAGGGTACGAATCAAGGTCGCTTCATGGTATTCCCCATGATTGCGATGATTGCTGAAATGCCATCGGATCCACATCCCTGCTATCAGCGTGCATCCGTGCGAGAGAGCTTCCCTGCGTGCCTGCCTTGTTTACCTGCAGCTCCCATTTCAGAACGAGGGCTACTGGACGGCTACGGCTACGGGCTGCTAGCCTGGACGGCTGGGTTGCTTTGCTGTGGTAGTTGCGACTCTACAACTCCAAGCGAGTGCGGTTGTACACACAAAGGCCCGTTAAACGATCCATCAGTCTCGCGCCGGGCTCACACCTGACGCCTGCAATATCCATCCTGTCAGCCCGCCCAGCCGAGCCCGCAAGTTACTCCGAGGGTCAAGGCCGCACATCTCGATTCTCGAATCGGTCAAGATCTCGCAAACCGCTGAAGCCCTGCATCGATTCCCCTCCCCGGAGCGCAGAAGCATGTCTTCGGTCTCTTGTACTCCCAGCGACACCGTGGGCACGATTGAGCCTGCCGCGTCAGGCATGAATGCGCAGACGCTGTATGTATCTACAGCCAGCCTATGCACTTTGAATCGTCGATGAGAGTTTTCCCTGATCGTCCGGTCTCGACTCCGACAGCGGTGATCCCAGCCTCGCAGGGCACGTCGATCGCCTATTTTCATCTGCACACTGTTTTCTCTTTTTCTCTCACAGTAATCTCGGCGGCAGCAGAGCAGCATGACGTCGGGAGCACGTCTACATCCGTACTATTATATTCCCAGTACGAGGCTTGAAAACGGATATGCAGGGTGGCAGCGTCTGTGGGCCCCGCCCGCGGATGATCAAATGCAAACTACTAGACGCAAACCTTCGATCCCCCCAAAATCTCGATCCCGCCTACCAAGTCAAGATTGAATCCGGCGACGACTCACCACCACGAGCCAACTTTGTTACACCACGCCCGCCACTACTGGCCATGTAAATGTAACGCAAGTGATGAAGGCCCGAAATCCGCAGCGAGCAATTTCACGTCCCAACCAATATCCTCGGCCGCCGCCTGTGTGGAGACTGAAGGAAGAATTGCCTTTACCTATGCTATGGCGCCTGCACACTGTACATCTGCCTCGCCGCGTGAGCTCAGTAGCAAAAATAGCAGCAGAGCACAGTTTCACTGCGCGCCGCACCCAAACGTGGTGGTTGTCGTCGTCCAACTGAGCAAGACCCTGACCCTGATCCTGACCCTGATCGTGACCCTAACCCTGGGCCTGACCCTGAGCACCTGAACCTGCCTGAAGTCTGCAAACCCTGGCTCCGCGGACCAGAATCTTCGCTGGCTTTGTTGCGGCAATGCGGAAGGCTGCTGCAGGGAAACGTGTGCAGCGGCGTTGAGGGTAAATCAAACCTGGTGGGCCCAAGAAGAAGGGCCGTCTCGGCTTTCCCCAGCTCCCGTCGTGTCGGATCCTGTTCTAGCCAGGAAGTTAGGTTAGCCTCACAACGATAAGCAGCCCGTAGCACTCCACAGCGGGATTTGTCGTGCCTCGACGCGGTGCTTACTTTGTGCAGTTGGCGGTGGTGGAAAAGACGGAATTCCATGATAATGGCGACGGAATCCTGGTAGCTTGAGCGAGTGTAATAGTGGACGCAGGCACGTGGTGCAGCACCTAAGTTTTGATACTCCGATCCTTTTCGGGAGATACCCATGATCTGTGAGCTAACGCTACCATGAATAGGCCCCCCATTAGCCAGCCAATAAGATAATTTGAATTCCATCCAGATAGGGTACCCCCTCCTTCGTACTCTTTTAGTTAGCAGCACCAAGTCTTTGGGTGTATGTGAAATGACACGCTAGCTGCCAGGATTGAAATCTGCCAATATTAAAACATCGTCTTCGCAATGATTGATGGCTCCGTCGACGAAAATGGGGCTTACAGCACCGTAAGATCCCAGTCAAACATTCTCCATTGAATTCCAAAAACTTCCCCTGCCTGATTCCCTGAAGGAGCTTGTAAACCTTAATACCGCGCTGGAAGCAGGGAAAGGAGGTGGAATCATTCCAGGCTCAACACAGACCATCTCTTCCCTTATGATAATGCGAAAATCCAACGGTCCGTTTAGTAAGACATCCTGAGAGTCGGTAAGCTTCGGAAGCGACTCCTGATGATGATGATGATAACAAGGGCCACTCGACGCTACCGGTTTTACCTCATGTTATCCTGGTCAGGCAATCGCGCTATCTGGCTCACTTCAACTTCCTAACCTTTCAATTCTCAATGATGAAGCCGCGCCGTAATTGGCATCAGCACGGCGTCTCTACCTTTTCTCCTGTCTTCGACGACGAATTTCTGTGAAGACTCGAATCAGGGCGCCGCAATAGCACCCACGCATGATTATAAATCGAATTTATTTCTCCGTGTTTCCTATTCGTTCTTACTGTTGCCTTTTCCCAGCAGTTGCTCTACCGCCGGCTAAGAGACACCGCTTTCTATTCGTCCGTCGCCTGTACCATAGCCTCTCTTGGCAGTCAATTCAACATTTGCCTAATCGGGATGCTTTTTATAATCCCGAGGGTCCTACGTTTTGGTTTTCAGCATCGGACTTCGGTCCAACTCCGGCTATGTGACCTCCACTCCCTTAGTCCCTAGGATGCAGACGACAACATCTTGGTGTTCCAGTATGTGGCTGACAACAACAATAAACCGACATCACATTGCCTAGACAATTTGTTATCGTACTCGCGTTTCACTTCATCTAATGGCTTATTTTAACGCAGCCTTTTGTATGACCCTCTGCATCCCTTCTTATCTACGGATTGCCCCATTACTGTAGCCACGAACCGCCTCTTCTACAGGGCTGTTTGACAGGCTTTTAAGGCTAGGCAACCGAATCCCGAGAGTCCATCTACCTTTGCCCTACTCCACCTCCGCGGTGGAGTAGTCCCTTCAGTTGAATCAATTCATGCTCGCTTCCGTCTGTGCATAATAACAATCCCACGTTCAATCAGTCATCTGTTCACCCAAGATCGATATCAATAATCTTCTCGCGACCCTGACGAAAATTATCACCGGTAACTTATCGATATTGATATTGGATCTGATAATGTTATGATCAAGCACGTTGATTCGTGGTGGGCAATGATTGATGAGATCGCTGTAGCCTGTGTACTCCGTAACCTCGCAAAGCTCTGACGCGGTATGGGCGCTTATTCCTGGTTATCTTCACTCTGCCCGCGCTCTTGTGGAACACATGGAAGACTTGGAAGGACCCTAGTTCTCTCTTTCGTTCTTCTGTGGATAATTATTTGACCGCTTCGTGATCTTTGAGGGTCCCGATCTTTTCTGACAGATTTGGTCCCCACGCGATATCCTCAACTGACCACTCTTCGCTTTGAACGAGGATCAAATTGGCAAGTTTTTCATATAGACTTGTCCTGTCTCCTCATACCTTGCATGTTGGTACACTCATGTCTTGCATTCTGTTTTCGATACGGGTCTTGCCTGTACCGGTCATCGAAGAGGCAGCTTCAGCATCTCGAACCCTCGCCTTCAACTGGTTTGCCAAGTGTATTGAGTTTGATCTCCAGTCAAAACGTGTAAACACGCACCACAGTCACAACCACTCGTGATATCTTGTAAAATCCCCGTTACAGACTGTTATAGGCTTTATGTTTAAACCGCAGGATTCTCCGTATTAGGTTTACAGCAGATTTACGAGATACTGTATAGTAGGATAGACTTTTAAGAAAGAAGAGAAAGGAGGAGCTATTCTCTCTTCCTCTCCCTTACCTTTTTCCTTACCTTTGAGATCTTACGGCTTACGGCTTACGGCTTATAAGAGGGAAGAGGAAGAGGAGGGAAGGAGTAGGAGCAGAAAGAGAAGAGAGACGAGATAAAGGAAAGAGAGAATGGAAGTAGAAAATAAGAAGGAAAAAGAGATATCCCGCTAATAGAGATATGAGATTATCCTAGGTGGTAACTCGAGATCTCGGAGCAGAAGCCGAAGGACTTAGACAACTTCGAAGACTTCTTCTCTGGGTAAAAGAGAGGATTCCTGTGAAATGACCGCCAAATTAGAGGACGGCCGTGATATCCCGAAAATCTACTATGATTTCTCTGTTACCGGTTGTTGTAACTGTGGTGACGAAGAGACTATAGTTACGTATTATCGTAGACGCAAATATGGTGGAGAGAATGCGAATCCCAAACCATTAATAGAGACTTTCCACCTACATGAGTCGACATTCTATCATTAAAACATACGATTTCTTCCCCTTACAATATTTGCCAGTATCAACGTCAATTCCATCATCCATAAGAGAAGAATAAACGTACATAGAATCAATCTCAGCGCTATATGCTAGAAAATCTTCTCCACTCACAACCGCGATCACCGGTATAGATTCACTCGGTCAATCTTACAATATCAAACTCCTCCTATCTCTCATAGCTATCAATTAAGTAATTACCGGCAAGATAGTAACAAGTCATTAAGCTCATCTTCACCAGTCAATTTTAAGACATGAAGAGCAAAGTTTACTAAGCTACCTTTATCATCATCATTATCATTCTACAACTAATAACGTACTCCACCACCCAACCGCTCAAACCACCCAACTGCTCAAAATTTCTTGGCACGACCATCTCATGTTGCGACTCTTTAATTTTTTCGCTATCAACAATAGATTCTAAGTCCGTCGTGCTACTATCTGATTGAGAAGATATCTCGATATCTTTTTTACAAGTTCGCGCATTATGCCCAGTTACGCCGCAGTTCCCACAGCGCCGTTGAGTTGGTCGGGCTGTTTCTTGATTGCTACTACCACGAGCCTTCTTCGATCCCTGAGGCGCTACAGACGCCTCTGCAGCTACCTGCGCTGCTGCAGTCCCATACTCCATAGTACCACCTTGCTGGATCCGCTTCCTTTTGCGCGATTTTCGCTTCGTTATTACTGCCAATTGCTCTTCAAGCTCGTGGTTGCGCGCAACGAGTAGAGCGTTTTGGTGAAGCATCAATTCAGCGCCCTTAACAAGCTGGGAAAAGCCTGCCTGCGCAGTAACTGGTGACCGAGTAAAAGACTCGCTTACGAGCTTGGACTGGGATCCAAATTCATGAGTATTGCTTGGAGTCTTTGACTGCCACGGCGTTTCTGGGAGACGGGGTTCTGGCGGAGTACGTAGCCGTACTTCAAGGCGGTCCAATACCGCCTGCGCGTCGATAGGGACTAGCCCTACTGCCTCAAAGGCCTTTTGACAGTTCTCTTTTGTAAACACGTCGAAAAACGTTTCTTTAAAGGCAGGGAGAAAGCCTTCCTTGTTGATATGGTAGACGTGTCGGCGTGCCAAATCCCGGACGCGTTGAGAGTACTTGCACTTCAACGGCGAGAAGCAGACCACATCAAGCGGCTGGAGGATACGTGATGAATGAGGTGGCATACAGAGGGTTATGATCTTATTTTCGAGACAGTAGTCCTTGAAATCCTGGCTGAGATGGCTCTCATGGCCGTCCAAAATAAGTAGCCTGTACCCCACCCCCCACCTGCCGCGCCTTTGTATGCGCGTCAAAATGCTTCAACCATTCAAGACCAAGCGCGTTATTTGTCCAGCCGTTCTCAGAGACTGAAAGCTTCCAATTGCGCGGTATATCTGCCTCCTCGTACCACGCAGAGATGTGAACGCGTCCTTTGTAGATAATGAAGGGTGGGGTTGCATACCCAGCGGCGCATATACTCTGGATAACCGTAACCCATTCGCGATCGCCCGGCGGAATGAGTTCCGGCCTTGTACGTCTCTCGGAGGCTGTAACGACCTTCATTGACCCAATAACACCCATCTGGAAGCCAATCTCGTCAAAGTTGTGTGTATCCTCGTCGTGGACGCCGTACTTGGCTTTGGTATCTGCAACGAGCTTGAACCACGCCCCAATAATCTCTGGATCTTCCTGTAGTATCCTCTGCCTATCCTTGGCTCGGTTGAAGGCCATCTTGAGCTCATCTGAGCGCGTAACGAACCTCTCAGCCCAGTTTTTGCCCAATGGCTCTCCACCGCGTATAGCTAGCAGTTTATCGGCCATATCTGCTACCTCACGAAGCCGGGGCGCAAATCCTCGCGAATCGAGGTCAAGAATGTATCGGACAAGCGTTTGCTCTTCGGTAAGGGTAAGTTTCCGACCATTTGGTGGTCTTTCGAGGATAATTGGGACTCCTCTGACGCGCTCAGAGAGGATTCGCTGTTTAACGTCAAAGGCACGAGCGGCGGCCCGTTGGCTTCGGAATTGGCCGGCTTGTAGGGCTTGGAGTGCGAGCTGGATTCTCCCTTCGTGTTGGAGTAATAGTGCGTTTCGTTGTTCAGACATAATCACATAAGAGGAATGGTAGAAGTCTTGGCAGATTTTGAGCGGTTGGGAGGTTTGAGCGGTTGGGTGGTGGAACACGTTAGTTCTATTTGGACAAATCCTATACGATGCACTCATACCAACCCTTCTACTCACTACGATACTCGGATACGACTTAGTAGTCCATTTCCCCCACGCCTTATTACTTAATACGAACCTACTCGTTCTTCAGTATAGCAGACGAAGATTACTCCCATCATTTACTCGCCCAATATAATAAATTAAGTTTACCCTCACTCAGGTCACAACATCACTTGTAATCTTTCCATTTACGAGATCGCAAAAATGGCACCACCTTGCATTGAAAATAGAACCCTGAGACTAGGAAACAAAAACAAATCGTTGCGAGCAGCAAGGGACTGTGTTTTGTCAGTTTATCACGCCCAGATTCCCAGCAGCAATACGACTTATCTCGAACCCTCAGCCTTTGGTACTTCATACTTGTGAAGCCGGAAACCAATGCGCTACCATTGCGCCAACCGCCCAGATTCGAAAGTACACATTTCCCCTAACAGAGGTAATTGAAACAAGTATAGAGCAAATTTCAGCCAAGAATGCTGAACATCATTGCCGGTTTCAGATCTGAGAAGGCCACAAGGTGATATCAATGAATTTTCCCTGGACGTTGAAATAGAATGCAGCTGAGGGGACACCACTTCAAATGGGACCAAAAAGTAAGACCTTACCAATCGCCTTGATCCGTCGGAAAAAAATAGATGCTTCTTTGGATTTGCGAATTTTTGGTCGAACTCAACTCTGTCAATTCGGCCACAGTGTTCTCTGCGAATGAGGTCGTCGTCGTCCACGCCAGCTTGGATTTAGGTACATCAAGATCTTCCAACATTTTCTCGTTTCGATCCATGGCCACCTGCCAAGAGACAATACCGCAGCTGTCAAAGTACAAAGTGACAAGATCGAATTGGAATACTCATTATTTTTAGCATAGCTATATCTTATCAACGATATGACCCGAACGTTCGCAAACCATACACCTTTTGCTTCAGCTCTTACTCCATATCCGTACAGAGTGTTCGATTGCCCCCTCAAAAAGAGTCCTATAGTATGGTATCGCGCAAATGCCCCGTTGTCCGCCCAAAACGCCGCCAAATGCATATTCCTAATTTGTACAACCTCACGACTACTTCTCCTTCTTCACCCTCTTGATAGCTGGTAACGCAGGAACCTTGAATCCACCCGCATCAACCTTCGGCTGAGGCTTAACAGTCGTGCCACCACCTACTTGAGTGAAAGTGCCACTATTGAACCACCGATCCTCGTCAGTTTTCCTCTTTCTGTCCATCGCAGCCTTGACACTCGGATTCGCTAGCTCAAGCCCCTGGAATGGTGTAAATGCAATTGTCGAAGTGGTTCCACCTCCTCCTCCTGCACTTTGTCCCACACCTGCCGTTCTCAGGCCCGAAACCGATGAAGCTCCCACTCCACCGCCAGGACCAAATCCGTTCATAGAAGAGGACAAACCGCCAACTGGCGTTGCTCCTCCCCACCCAGGATTCTTCTTGCTCAGTTTGGCAGCGGTACGCTTGTCGATTTGGGTGTTTCGTACACGCCCGTCGTTGCTGGCTCCAATCATGCCCATTCCCTTTGTGCCTTCGCCAGTGCCATATCCTGTCTCTGCTTCTTCTTTGCCGAAAACCATGCGGTTTTGCTGTTTCCGGAGATCGGTCATTGCATACTTTTCCTTGGCTTGTCGAGCACGTCGACCACCACGCTTTCGCGCAGGTTTGTCATCAGGTGCTGGCAGAGCTCGAGGGCCAGTATTTGGTGCTGCTTCTGTAAGTTTGTCCAATCGTGCCTCACAATCCTCCTTCAGGCGATGGCCTGTTGAGTTGTTATGTGCCTTCATGGTTTGATCTACCCGTGCTGCGAGTACAACTTTGGCAGCTATGATTCGCATGGCCTGCGTTCGGAGATCCATCGGTACGTATTGGATCAGCGGTGAATGATACAAGTATCCCTTTTGCCGCACTCCGATGTTGGTAGCTAGACCATACGATTGCTTCTTCCAGCCCATGTTCGCGATGTTGCAAGATGGTGTCTTTGCCAGACCAGCCAAACCCCCTGCCGTGTTAACCAGCTGAGCTGCTGTTTCCGAGCCGACCAGAACTGTGAGATTAGGGGCAAAGAGGTTCATGCGAGATTGGACGTAATCAGTGAGGAGTTTCTTCGCTCTGTCCAACTCTACCACCATTGCGCAGGCTCGGAGAACGGTTTGCAGCTCGGAATTTTCCATGGCCCGACCCGATGTTGTAGTGGCTTCCATGCGCACACTCATCAAAGCTGGTCCATCCAAGACTTTGTCCAGCGACACACCCACCATGTTCTCTGCTGAGGCAATGATGGCCTTGAGATCTTCCATGGGCCCATTTCCGATGATAGCGACGGTTTTTGCATACGTCAAAGGACTTTCCACCAATCGCTCGAGCTCGGGGAAGCGCACGGAGTAGTGATCGCGGATGAATTTGTGGACGAGGATGACTTCGCTGTCAATCGAGGATGATAACGAGTTGGCCTGTGTCAGCAGTTTGTACTCGGGGTTGTCCTCGATGGAGCCTTGCATAACTAGTGCCGATTCGGGTTGGCTTTGGTAAAAGTCGATTTTCTGGAGGACGGGTCGAGTCAGGGCTAATATTCGAAAGCTTGTAAACGAAGTTGTCTTTGATGTAGGAGGGGATGGGGAAGTACTAACCTCAATCACGGGCTTCAAAGTCTTCATCAGACTTGCAACATGACGGACGTCACTGACGTCGGCCAGATTCATCTTCTCTACACGAGCTTTGGCTTCCTCTCCGTCTTCTACGTCGGCGACAGCGGTGGTGCCTAATGCCACGCTGGCAGCCAGTGTAGCTTCTTCATTCTCGTCGTCTTCGCTCATCTCCGTGTCTTCCAAAGCATTTCCTTCGGTATTCAGACCATTCGACGCGGAAAAGTCGCTTTGTCCGTAAGCTTCATCTTGATCATCTCCTTCACCTTCGGAACCAGAGTCCATCAAATCCGCCAAAAGTTCGTCGGCTAGAGTCGCCATAGTTTCGTTTTCGGTTGTGGTTGTATGGTATTCGTGCTCGACTCAGCTTTGCTGCCAGATGCTGGAGTGGTGGTGGTATTGCGTGCGCTGTGCGCTGACCTGGTATTGCGAGGATGGTGGAGTACAGATGCGGCTGGGAGTCTGGATGTGCGGCGAATGAGTCTCGCTGGTTATTATGCGCAGTCGCTCCGTGAGAGCTTCGTTGGGGTGGGAGGTGAATAGGAGAAGAAGAAGCTGTAGAAGACGTCTTGGGAATGCCACTTCCCGTGACTTTTGCAGATCGCCAGCGTCACATGATCTGGCAATAGCCTCGCAATGGAAGATAGTTACAATTCTTCTCCATTCCAGTATTCCCCCAAGCTCCAGCAATCACACCAATCGACTTGACTCAAAATGGAGATCAACAGAGGACCCCCACGCGTCAAGAACAAGGCTCCCGCCAAAGAGCAAATCTCTGCCGAACAGCTCCTGCGCGAAGCTGTTGACCGCACAGAAACCTCCGTCGAAGTCCCTACCACCAGATTCGCCGATCTCGAGGAGCTCCATGAATTCCAAGGAAGAAAGAGAAAGGACTTTGAGGACTATGTACGACGGAATCGGGTCAACATCAACAACTTCTTGCGTTACGCGCAATGGGAAATCGAGCAGAACCAGTTTGCGCGAGCCAGAAGTGTCTTCGAACGATGCTTGGAATTTCACTCCGCAAACCCTGTCGTCTGGATCCGATATATAGATGCGGAGCTCAAGACCAGGAACATCAATCATGCACGGAATCTGCTAGATCGCGTCGTTGGCATTCTACCTAGAGTGGACAAGTTATGGTTCAAATATGTCATGGTTGAGGAGATGCTGGGCAACATCCCGGGCACTCGCGAAGTCTTTAATCGGTGGTTACAATGGGAACCTGATGTCGCTGCGTGGTCTGCCGCCATCAAGTTTGAAATTCGATACGAAGAGCTCGACAATGCAAGAGCGCTGTACGAGCGATTCACCGTGGTTCACCCTGAACCTGCCAACTGGCTGAAATGGACACGATTCGAAGCGGATAATAATCGGGAAGATCTGGTCAGGGAAGTATTCTCCCAGGCCATCGAGGTGTTGGGAGATGATTTCATGTCGGAGAAGATTTTTATCGAGTTCGCCCGGTTCGAATGCAAGGTCAATGAATTTGATCGCGCACGAGCTATCTACAAGTTTGCCCTCGACAGAATGCCTAGGTCAAAATCGGTAAACTTGCACAAGGCCTACACAACTTTTGAAAAGCAGTTTGGCGACCAAGAAGGTGTCGAAGATGTTGTCCTTGCGAAACGACGGGTTCAATACGAGGACGAGTTGAGACAAAATCCCAAGAACTACGACTCGTGGATCGACCTCGCAAGGTTGGAAGAGACGGCAGGCGACGTGGACAGAGTGCGGGATGTCTACGAACGGGCCATTGCACAGCTCCCACCCAGTCAAGAGAAACGCCATTGGAGACGGTACATTTACCTATTCTTATTCTACGCGACCTGGGAAGAGGTCACTACAGGCGATACGGAGAAGGTCGCAGCAATTTACCAAGCAGGCCAGAGCATCATACCGCACAAGAAATGGACATCGGCGAAGATGTGGCTAGCCTATGTGGACTTTCAGATTCGTCAAATGAACATCGATGGGGCCAGAAAAACCTTGGGAAAATCACTCGGCATCTGTCCCAAAACAAAGCTGTTCAGGGAGTATATCGATCTTGAAACCAGGCTTTTCGAGTTCGAACGAGTGAGGACAATTCACGCGAAGCGTGTTGCTTGGAATCCAGAGAACGCCGTGGGATGGAAGGAATATGCCGAGCTGGAACGTGGACTAGACGATATCGATCGGGCTCGCGCAATTTACGAACTTGCTGTGGAACAGGATTCTCTCGACATGCCTGATATGCTCTGGAAAGAGTACATCGAATTCGAAGTCGAGGAAGAAGAGTATGCCAACGCACGAAATCTCTATGAACGACTCCTTCAGCGATCAGCACACCACAAAGTCTGGACGTCCTACGCCGCGTTTGAAGTCACCTCCTCAGAAGACGACGACGAGGAATCCGAAGAGGTTAGTGACGAGGCAAAGGCACGAGCAAGGAAGATCTACCAACGTGGCTACAAACACCTCAAGGATCAAGATGACAAGGCTGGCCGTGTCAACCTTCTGAACGCATGGAAGGCGTTTGAGACGACTTATGGCTCGTCCGAGGAACAAGCCAAGGTGCAAAAATTGATGCCTAGCAGGGTCAAGAAGAGAAGAAGACTGGACGATGACAGCTACGAAGAATATATGGACTGGTTGTTTCCGGCAGATGACGAGAGGGAAGCTAAACTTGCTGCAATGCTGCAAAAGGCACAAGCGTGGAAACAGGCCCAACAGCAGCAGCAACAGCAGGCGCCGGAGGTCTGAGGTCGCCGTATCATAGTTTGAGTAGTCTGGGATGTATTTATAGGTGCGCAAGAGGCCCCAACTTTACTTGGTATGAACCACTTAGTCAGTGTTTAACCGGTTCTTTTCACCCACGTTTACGGTGACCTTTTCTGCGTTTGAAAATGAAACGGCAGGACGAAGCCAAACTGTTCACCGCGCCGGTTCCTTACGCGTTCGTCGTCGAAAAAGGTCGCTTGGTTCAAAGTCAGTATTGATAAAGTTCTTGCAACACAGGGAAACTTTTCTATCAATGTCAACTTGCGCATGGTGGAGTAAAGACTGCAATGGTGTGTACTCCGTACAACACCCGGTATCCACGGGGCGCTGTGATTCTTAGGCATCGTCCAGGGTTTTATTTCGAACTCATTTCCACCACAGCTGAAACAATGACAAAACTTGTCCCCTTGCCAAAATGCCAAAACACATCTCTTCTTCTACTGCGTACTGAAGCTTAGCACGGCGCAGCAGCACAAGCAGCACAGGGTTCCTCAAATCTGACTGCGCAGGGCGCTCGGACCCACCATCCCATCTTTTGAACTTGAATGTATTATGCTATTTACCACACGTTTGACTTGCAATGGATCTCTGGTTTTTGCTGAATCATCTTACATCTCTCTGGCATCTCTCTGATCCTTTTCCGTATCATTGTGAGCGTTATCTTGTCCCCTTCTGCCTGGATTTCAGCCTTGAAATGAGCCACCGACGACCACCTCCTGCCAGCTAATCTGGACTTAATGATGTTCCGACAAGACTCAATGGGATTGAGATCACATGATTGAGGAGGGTGAATAAGTAATAGAAGTTCTGCTTCTCTTTTTATGACTGCAGGGTCACTGTTAGGTGACTTGATTCCGTGAGAAGGATCACCATCCTCTTGAAGCCAGTATTTGCGCTGCTGACGCGTCTCCAAGGCCTGAATAGCTTCAATGTGTTGTAGCAGTATCTTTTTGGCGTAGAAAACCTGTGTCATGCAGTTTCCTTTTGGTGTTTCGTCCTCCTTTGCCTTAAGTTCTTGCCAGACCTTCAGCCGGGCTTGGTACACTGAATCTAGCTCGTATTTGAGTTGTTTAGGCTGCTTGACTTGCCTACAGACCTTCTCTGATGGCTCAGCCGGATCCTTGTAGAATATGAGGTTTCCTTTCTTGTTTTATGAGATGCCGCCGGCGACGTGAATAGTAACATCCAAAACGCCTTCTAGCTTCTCATTGACACCTCTCTCTTGCCCTGGAGAGCGTAGCTCATATTCAGGTGCATTGGCGAGTTCTCTTGACTGAAAATGGGCCTCATCTGTGAACCAAATCCAACTCCAGAAGCCTAGTATGGTCTTTTTCTCGTGTCCTTTACCGTATTCAACCCTCTTTGCCCGATTTGCCTGGGATATCTGCTTCTGATAACGCTTCTTGAATCGCCTAGCCCCTGCATTGTATACGTGACGCTGTAATGTCTTTGCGAAAGGCTTGCCGGGGCAGGAATTGGCTTGTTCCTGCCAGCCTTTTTCGTGTATAGGGTCATCTTGGTTCGTAAGGCGGGTAAGATCTGAAGCAGATACTTTGGTAGGCCGCCCTATGATGCAACTGCTCTTTCTCTGTGATCTGAATGCTGCATCACCAATAAGTTCTCGTAGTTTAAGCCAACTACGTGCGGTAGAAGTTGGTATATTGATTTCAGGGAGGTATGCGATTGTACCGACGCCGTCGCCTCATTCTTGCAATCCCAGGCCTGAAAAAATCGTATTCTCTTCGTGGTGTCATATTCTCGCCTCGCAGTCTTTCTTTTGGGTGTTCTAGGCGCCATGGTGGTGGTAAATTGAGCGATAAGTTGGTGTATACGTGGAAATTGAGATGGAATGGTGGGTCCGAGCGCCCTGCGCAGTCAGATTTGAGGAACCCTGTGCAGCGTGCCTTGCTGACGTCAGGAGTACGGGTTTTATGGGTCCCGGAGATTTTGCTAGCAAAGATCGTAGCCGGATGACGCGGTAGAACCTGACCCTGCCTGTCGCGGCCGTTGCTCCAGGCAGGGTCGGACACCTTAATGCAAAGGGTCGGCTTAATGCAGGTATTTCAGATAACGTATTCCACCACCAAGCCAGCCAAACCACCGAGCCGACCACTTTTTCTTGGCACAGCCCTTATCCTCTTTAACACGTAATGTCTCAACAACGCAACGCGATAGCCGTTCAAGAAGAAGGTAGAATTGATCTCGCTCTTCAGGCTTATACCTCTGGCCAATTTCAAAGCCTACGGCGCGCTGTTACAGCCTTTAACGTTAAACACCAAAGGCTCTCTGATCGGCTCCGCGGAGTCACCTCTCCATCTCAAACTCGCCCAAACTCTCATAAGCTCACTAGGATAGAAGAGCAAACGATTATCCGATATATCCTCGACCTCGATTCGCGAGGATTCGCACCACGGCTGTGTGAGGTGGCAGATATGGCGGATAAACTACTGGGTATACGCGGTGGAGAGCCAGTAGGCAAAAATTGGGCTGAGAGATTCGTAACGCGCTCAGATGATCTCAAAATAGTCTTCAATCGAGCAAAGAATAGGCAGAGGATACTACAGGAGGATCCAGAAGTAATTGGCGCGTGGTTCAAGCTAGTTGCAGATACTAAAGCCAAGTACGGCGTCCACGACGAGGATACGCACAACTTTGACGAGATTGGCTTCCAGATGGGCGTTATTTGGTCAATGAAGGTCGCTACAGCCTCTGAAAGACGTACAAGTCCTGAACTCATCCAGCCGGGCGATCGCGAATGGGTTACGGTTATTCAGAGCATCTGCGCAGCTGGGTATGCGACCCCGCCATTCATTATCTATAAAGGACGAGTTCACATCTCTGCGTGGTATGAGGAGGCAGATATACCACGGAATTGGAAGCTCTCAGTCTCTGAGAACGGCTGGACAAACAACGCGCTTGGTCTTGGGTGGTTGAAGCATTTTGATGCGTATACAAAGGCGCGGCAGGTGGAGGGGTACAGGCTACTCATTTTGGACGGCCATGAGAGCCATCTCAACCAGGATATCAAGGACTACTGCCTCGAAAATAAGATCCTAACCATCTATATGTCACCGCACTCGTCGCATATAATCCAGCCTCTTGACGTAGTCTGCTTCTCGCCATTGAAGCGTAAGTACTCCCAACGCGTCCGGGACTTGGCACGCCGACGCGTCTACCATATCAATAAGGAAAGCTTTCACCCTGCCTTTAAAGACGCGTTTTTCGACGTGTTCACGGAAGAGAATTGTCGAAAGGCCTTTGAGGCAGTAGGGCTAGTCCCTATTAACGCGCAGGTAGTGTTGGATCGCCTTGAAGTACGGCTACGTACCCCGCCAGAACCCCGTCTCCTAGAAACGCCGTGGCAGCCAAAGACTCCAAGCAATACTCATGAATTTGGATCCCAATCCAAGCTCGTAAGCGATTCTTTTACTCGGTCACCAGTTACTGCGCAGGCAGGCTTTTCACAGCTTGTTAAGGGCGCTGAATTGATGCTGCACCAGAACGCCCTACTTGTTGCACGAAACCACGAGCTTGAAGAGCAATTGGCAGTAATGACGAAGCGAAAATCGCGTAAAAGAAAGCGGATCCAGCAAGGTGGTACTGTGGAGTATGGGACTGCAGCAGCGCAGGTAGCTGCTGAGGCGTCTGTTGCGCCTCAAGGATCAAAGAATGCTCGTAGTAGTAGTGGTCAAGGAACAGCCCAACCAACTCAAAGGCGCTGTGGGAATTGCGGCGCGACTGGGCACAATGCGTGAACTTGTAAATGCAGCACGACGGACTTGGAATCTATTGTTGATAGCGATAAAATTGAAGAGTCGTAACATGAGTTCGTTGTGCCAAGGAAAAGTGGCCGGCTCGGTGGTGGAATACGTTATGCAAAATTTTCTCTTTTACACAGGTCCGTGCACCATTTATCTGAGTTTTGGATGCTACAACCTCGTCGAGAAGACCTCACCTTTATTCCCGCATTGAGACGATGCCAGGGATCCGACCAATCGACAGCATGAAATAAGCCTCTCGAAACAATAATCAGGGTTTTAGGCGCATCCCGTGCGATGAAGAGGCTCAAGCTCAGAGCATTCGAGTTTCGAAAGATACGAAGTCAACCTTTGTTCGAGTAGTGTTCGATCCCCGTATGAAGTTTACCACGGATGAAGCTGAGATTTCTAATATTCTTGTCTGCCTAAGGGAAGGAATACGAGTCATCACATGGCCGACAGTTAAGCGAAGAGATGTTCTTTCGGGTAGCTATGAGATTGTACGAGCGATCGACCTATGTTGGCCTAGCTCCGCGTTGCCCCGCGTTGCTCCCTCGGCTAGCACGTCCAGCCTTGCCGATTGTTTGTCGTTCATCGTATACAACCACGACAACAACATCTTACTGATCTTCTATTGGTGTACATCGTACCATACCCAATTTGCGAGCATTTTGCACGCTGTCACTACCAGAGATTCTTTGTCTTTTTTGTTTATATCTTTATCGAAAGAAATAGCTGCCTTTTACCATTACTGTAATATATACTTTCCAGTATCGTTACTAGCTTAATCCTTACCGCCTTCACAATTCTACAACGATATCTCGCAGGTCGTATAGATACGTGTAACTTGCTAAAAGTATGTGTGGAACCGATTACCTCTTACGTCTCTGATTGAGATGCTGACGATGAAAGATGGGAGAGATTAATAAAAGGCTAAGTAAATAGGCATTATTTAGACGCGACTCACTGGCTTGATGAACCATACCCCTCCAAGCTCGCTTCTTGGGAAATACTCATGGATCGTAGAATGCAGTCCCGTCCGTCCAACTATTGGATTTCGTGTTTCGATATCAACTACTTTGGGGTCAATCTGTTATGGGCATGGCCCATGGTTGGTATAGGCTAAGAGCCTAAGCCTGATTGAGCCTAGTATAGAGAAAGAACCTCATTGAGGTTCTCTGTTTGTAGATACCTTCACTCTTTAACTGAATCTAAACAATCTTTGGCTACGAGTATGCTGCGTCTTTCCAGCTACCGTCCCGTAATACAATCCTGATACGTGCAGACCCTATGACATAATTGGTTCATTCCATGTGCCTGCTTCTTGGGATCTTTTCTCCCTTTTCGACAGCAGCGATTTACCGAAAAGCTCTAAAACAGCAGCGACGTCTTCATCCTCTATCGGATGGCTGGGAACTACTATAGCCTTACCCCTTTTCTAGACAGAATTTTTAGGTAGCTTTGGGCATTCGGGAGATTGTCCACCAAAACTTTCACAGTAAGAAGTGGATGCCTTCTAGGGAGCAGCACCCTCGTACTCTCCTATAATGTGGAGTAATTTGAGACGCGCTGCCTTCCATGCGATCGTCACTGCCATCGAGTTTGAAGAATCCCTGCCAAGATTCGCCCCATCATTGGCTGTCCTCCTTACTCGAGAAGCGGGAATACGAGACGTTATGCGATTGGTTACTTTAGAATATCTCTTATCTTCCCGTATGCCGTCTCGTTACTTTCTACGCGAATAAGGGTAGACGTCAGCAGGGCCTTCAGTGCTGATAGCTTTGGCTACGATCCTCATTCGCTCAGAATCCAAAATGTAATGCCACCTGTACCATGGGGTAATCTTTCGCCAAGCAGTCGAGGCTGTTTCAGCCTCGGGGCACATGGCTCCCACCTGCCTTCTACCACAGGACGAACATAGCTTAACGAGTTCAATCGTGAAACATCTCGCCAATCTGAAACAATCTATTCGGATACCGGCTTATTACTACAAAGGCTCGGTATAGCTTAAAGCCTCCGGAGTAGTCCTATCCGAGTCCTTAGCCGTCAATGCGTCAATGCATCACCTTGGCGCAGGTCAGAATTGCGGGCAAGAAATTCCCCTTCTCTGCACATTGGTACGCAAACCACAATGTGTGAACGGCAGTCCCGATAACGACATGGCTCTTTTCTGCCGAGCGCCGACTTGGATCACAACGAGCCGGAAGATGTCTGATCATGATGAGCTTCATGGATGAATCATTCAAGGGTAATTGGTGTCAATGCGCCAGCATGGTATCCATTCCACCTCCACTACAGTTCCGAGATGCTGATTCCGCGGAATCTCGTGTGCCTCTCAATTGCGCAAAGTCACGAGCATTTAAAGGCATATCCTGATGCATCATTTTGCCACTATCGTCTCCCCGTCCTTCTTATTCCTCCCTTAGACTACGTCCTCATGGCCCCATCAAACCCCAACGTCGTAGTAGTTATAGGCGTCGGCGGCATCGGTCTAGCCATCGCCAGACGCATCGTCCAAGGCCGAAAACTCCTAATTTCCACCCGCCAAGAAGCTACTCTCACCTCCGCCGCTGAATCCCTTCGCAACGACGGCCACGACGTCTCAACCTATCAAGCAGACATCACCAGCTACGATTCCATCTCCAAACTTGCCGAAACTTCCGCAGCCCTTGGTACCATCAATGCTATTGTCCTAACCTCAGGGGTAGCCCCAACCACCGCAAAATCACAAGATATCTACGCAGTCGATTTAATTGGCACAGTAAATGTGATCGATGCCTTTCTTCCCTACGTAGGTCCCGGAACCTCTTTAGTCTGCTTGAGCAGTTCGGCCGCCTACATGACGTCCATTTCCCCCGCTCTCACGAAGCACCTCGCCACCGCACCACGAGAAAGCCTTCTCGACAATCCGGAATTGCAGGCATACAGTGGGACGCCGGGTGCCTACCCGGTTGCTAAAAGGGGGAATATTGTGCGGGTTCAGGCGTCTGCGAAAGCGTACGGGTTGAAGGGCGCTAGGTTGAACTCTGTTAGCCCCGGGTTCATTACTTCCCCGATGGGTAACAGCACGTTGGAGAATAGTTCATCGGCGGCGAATGTGAAGCATATGCTCGCGAATTCGGCGTTGGGGAGAGCTGGCACAGTGGAGGACATTGCGAACGCGGTTGAATTTCTTGTTGGCCACGCCTCTTCCTACGGTAAGTCTATTTGTTTTGCCGTGTATAGCATGATTAGTTTTGGTACCTCTTCTAACTTACGTTTTTCTCTTACAGTGTCTGGGATCGATATACTCGTCGACGGTGGTACTATATCTTCAATCCATTGGCCATCTGCGGCAGCATAGAGTATGACAGTTTGCGATGCTGGTATGGTGGAAGTTCACGAGTCTGTATTAGACAAATTGCACGGCAAGGCGGCCTCTTGATGATTTTAGGCATTTGGGTATCTGCTCGTTGCGATCAGCTTTGAAATCTAGTCTAGTCGGCAGTAAACCATGCGATGGGCAGCGCATTGCGGTACTGATCGTCAACATCCACATGAACTTTGATATTCGATACGCTAAGCCTTCAAATCCGCTCAATGCATGATGAATGCTTTAAAGTCGAATGCAACATCCCAAAATCAGGTATTTATTTCCTTATTCTTACCTATCAGCCTTTTTGCACCCGCAACCATTATTTCATTAGTTTTGCACCCTTACCCAGCTGCCCCAAAACTCAGGGTCCTGCCTTTATCTCTCTTCTTCGCCGCCTTCTCTTCTCGCTTCCTCCTTTCATTAGCTTCAATTGCCACAGCGGGTTCCAGATCAAACGGCTTCCTCCTCCTGACGACCTGATATCCCCTATCCAGCTCAACTTCAATAACACATCTCACCTTCAACGCACCCACCGCAGGCCAGACACTTCGCTCACCTCTTCGAATCCAGTAATCCACGCTCTCCTTGGTCGGGTTTTCCAGCAATCTCACAAAGTCTTTGGTGGTCAATTCGGGGACAAGGGTGAGCGAGGCACCAGGAATGTTCTCATCGAGAAGGAATCTGCGGATGCTAGGCGACAGGAGACCGAGAGAGTCGAGTTGTAGAAGGCGGTGTTGCACTTCCATCGCCACAAGACGTATCATTGGGGTGGAAAGTGACCAGCGTGAATCCTGACGTGGATTTGGGTGATGCAGATCGCTGCGGAGGAAAGGGGCGATGTAAGGTCGGGCTTGAGACACGATGAAATGGTTTACATTGAAGAGTTCTGCGATGCGCGTCAAGGGTGAGTCGCGTTCTGTGTAGGTTGTGTGTGTCCAGGATCGAAACGTTGTCTCTTGCGCTGGCGCCCAGGGAACGAGATTTCCGAATTCATCCTTGCACTGCAGGGAGACGGGGGAGTAGAGGTTGGAAGAAGAGTTGGAGGCGAGGGCAGCAGACCAGATTAGCTGGGAGACACATTATTAATAATGTGATTGAGCAAGGGTAGTGAGAGAACATACCACGTTTGGAGCTGTTAGGTAGTTGAGAAGATTGGGCACTCCGCCACTCGTCGACGAGACGGTGATATTGAGCACTCTCTTCGTCTTGGAATATGCCTCAGTGAATGTCAGGTCTCCAACGTTCGCTCGCACATATTGCTCTAAAACGCCAACATCCAGCAAGTGACCATCCTTGATAAGACGCTTTACTCTCCTCATGGTCGTAGCAAACCAAGTATTATCCTCCCAATTATACCCATTCGTCGCCCCTTCGGCCTCCAACCTCTTTCTCTTGTTTGCAAAAGCCGAAAGATCAATTCCATCGCTTGTCAGAAACTCCAACAGCTCGTCCTCAGTGTGCACACCCACCAGCGCAGCGATAAGAGCTCCCGTAGCCGTGCCTGCAATGATCCTGGGCAGCAGCCCTCGCAGATGCAATGCCTTGACCACACCCAAATGTGTCAAACCAAAGATACTCCCACCCTGAAGCACCAAAGCACTCCTCCCGAAGGCCTGCCTCGTATCGTGCAAAACATCCAACTTTGCCTGATTCGTCAGACCTCCCTGGTTGCTCGGACTGACGGGGTAGCTAGTGATGTATTCCACCGCAAGAGCGACCTGTGTAACATAGTCCTCGATCAAGAGTTTCGTCCCAGCAAATGCGCGGTTGAACAACGGCGGCGCAGTGATATTGCCTAGATTCCTTACAAGACCTGAACGAAGGAGGGAAACGAGACCAAGGACATCGTCTTCTTCGCGGGCGTCAATGACGGCTTGGAGGCGTTCGTAGATGAGACGGTAGTCGTAGTGTTTCGAGGTGGGATTTTGGCGCCTGCAACAGTTGTTAGAAGAGCCATCTATCTACCAAGCTTGAAGGAGAACATAGCATAAATCCAATCCCGAAGTTTCGTCGAGTTGATATGCCGATGCTTCCCACTCCTCAAACAACCTCGCCTCATCAAGGTTCTCGAGGAGTTGATCGCGTGTCGATTTAGCAGTCCACCATGAATAGAGCCTCTGCGAAGCCGATGTCAGTAAACTCAGTGCCATCTAAGCCGATAGTCTTCCGCGGCCACAGAGAGCATGAGAGAAGGGAGGTCAACACATGAATCACAAACACACGAGCCACGAGTAGAAGCGGAAGAAGGAGCATACCAACTGCCAGAAAAACAGCACCTCAATGACGATTCCCAGCACAGATCTCACCAGGGGAGGCAACCGGTGATATTGCTCAAACATGCCGGCTAACAAGGGGCACACATATTGCCGAGGACTGTACTGGAGCTTATATGAATGATCCTTTCAGTTCTGCTGGTTGTTGATGTTGGGCGTTGAGCATGTGAAGATGATGCATACATGGAGGACGAGTGCGGATCACGGGGTTTCGTGTCGGATTGGCGATTTGGGTAATGTTGCCATTTGATGCTGATGGAATGTTTGTCACAAGGCATGCTGTTGGCGTCTTCAAGTTTCAAGTTGTCACCAGAGATCACTGAATCATGGGAGTCGAATTTGTCATTTCAGCTCGTAACCATACTAGACATCTTTCGACAATGTAGCCATTTTGCTCCTGCCCAGCGCGATAGCTTTGAAAGTAGCGATAGCAGTATTATCATCCTCCGAGCCTGAGACCAACGGCTAGTCATGTACTGGGCCTACCTCCGTAACATGAGAAAGCAAACATGATTCTGACGTGTACCAATGACAAGACTGTCGATCGGGCGAGAAAAGTAGAACCAGGTTGGGCAATAGCAAATCAGTCTCGCTTCGGGACCGTCATCAGTCATCAGAGAGACTAAAGATACCAAGTTGGTTTGGGGAAACATCTACACTCCGATAAGAGCGGGAGCATTGATCTGCTTGATGGTCCCAGACTCAATCAAGATTACCTCTCCAGGAAGGACTCTCTTTGATTTTGGTCCAAAACCCCACTGAATGATGTCTCCCGCTTCAAGCTAGGTAGTCAGTCCTGTTTCAGGTTCGATGGTTCTGGCTTCTGATTGACCTCTGAGAACTATGACATGGCTGCTACTTGCCTGTGCCTTGGAGGAAGTTTCGTTGGCAGCGTCGGGAACGAAGAGAGCCATCTATGAGAAAGTGTCCATCCATCATAGCTTCTCCTAACCTTGTTTTGATATTCTTCAGGTGAGTGAGCTCTAGACAACTCATGGTCCAGGAGATTGATCAGCCCTGATTTAGATTAGGTACAAGCTTGTTTGTCCACTGTGCCAGTGATTCCGTTTGTGGACGTCCATTAATTGTCGAATGGTCTTTCAAGTCTTTTTTGCGGCCTTGGGTTTCCTTTTCTTAAACACGATACCCGCACCTGGTAGCTCGGGTATCGCTGACAGTTTTGATTCTTCCTCCGCTTTGACTCCAGATTCTGAGATTTTTGGCTCTGTCACCTTCCCTGAAATACCCACATCTGGCTTTGCTTCATCATCTTTGAATACTGATGACTGTTCGGATCTGATTGCGGTCGCGGCAGATTGTGCCTCTGACTTGACTACGGTGTCCTCCTCCACTGTGGCATCCTTCTTCGGCGCAAGCTCACCAAGTAGCGCATCGAGATCAGTATCGCCACTCCCTCCCTTTCCAGGATATGTCTTGAATTTACTGCCCCATGCCTGCTTCTTGACGACTGCATGTATCGCTTCTTCCTCGATCTGGTCCTCAAATTTCCTCTTCCTGATACCAAATGCCAGACGGTCGATGTTTGCCTCGCCTCCTTCAGGCTTGACGAGCATAGTCTCAGCTGTGACGATGGGCTTAGCACTGACTCTCTCCCATTCTCCAGCCAATGCCACCTCTCTCTTAAACTCTTCGGGCACTGCTACTCCCATGTCTGCCAGTTGTTGCATCTGCTTCTTCCGTTCCTCGGCGCTGGCTTTTTTTGCTGGAGCCTTCCCTGGTCCGTTTTGTGCTGCTCCTGGCGCCGACGCTCCATCGGTAGATTTGCCTACAACAACTCCATTCAGTCTTGCAATCTCATTCTGGGCTCGCTGTTTCTCTCTGTCCTCCCGCTCTTTACCCTTGTGAAGTTCGCGCAGTGATCTTTGGATTCCACCCTGATGTCTTGGAGTAGCGTCATGCTGTTGCCTCTCGAATTTGGTGTCCTTGACGAAGACACTGCAGTATTTGCACCAGTACTTTGGAGTCGACTTCCAATACTCGGACATGGCGGTGGTGTATTTAGGCTCACTGGAAGGTTGTCGACCTGTCTTGTCGTGCTTGCCTGGACTGAGTAGATGGCTTTGTTCGTCCCTGGTATGCCAAAGTTGTTGTTGTGGTGGTGAGGAAGGCGGCAAGAAGAGAACCTCCGCAAAGCTTCCGATTTCTCAGTCATTACCATCATCTAAACATCCACGCCAACCATCACAACCATGACTTCGCTGGCTGGATCCTCGGTCAGAGAAGCGCTACGAGCCTCCAGGCTAAAATCATGTCCATGGAGAGCATCATCCGGCGCCATTGTCTCCCTCTCCTCACCATCACAACGCTACTACTCGGTCACGAATCGATCCCAAGCTCCAAACCAGAGCACCTCCATACTCGGCACGGCTTTTGGAGGCTCAGCTCCATCGCACTTTTCACGACCATCTCTCCCTGCCAACACAATCGTCAAGTTCGTCCCACAGCAGACAGCATGGATAGTAGAACGAATGGGGAAGTTCTCGCGCATCCTGCAACCTGGTCTGGCTATACTTTTGCCGATATTGGATAGGATTGCATACGTGAAGAGTTTGAAGGAGGTCGCCATTGAGATCCCAAGTCAGAGTGCCATCACGGCAGACAACGTTACCTTGGAGCTTGACGGTGTGTTATACACCAGGGTGTTTGATGCATACAAAGCTTCGTGAGTCTTCTATCTCATATTTGAAATCAATATGACCTCGTCAGATTGCGGTCGACATCCTTGATTTTCTGGCGTCTCTGGAAGTCCAAATCGCCAGAGATCCAGCGACATCATTGACGAAAGATGGACTCTAGTTAGAAATGTAACATTGACTGACAGCTCTGAATAGATATGGAGTTGAAGACCCTGAATATGCAATCTCGCAGCTCGCCCAGACAACTATGCGCTCGGAAATTGGCCAACTCTCCCTCGACCATGTCCTGAAAGAGCGCGCAAACCTCAATTCAAACATCACAGTCGCGATAAACGAGGCAGCACAAGACTGGGGCGTTGTATGTCTTCGTTATGAGATTCGAGATATTCACGCACCAGGCCCAGTTGTCGACGCTATGCATCGTCAAGTTACAGCCGAGCGAAGCAAACGAGCAGAAATCTTGGAATCAGAGGGTCAGAGACAGTCAGCCATAAACATTGCCGAGGGTCGAAAGCAGAGTGTAATCCTTGCATCTGAAGCTTTGAGATCAGAGCAGATCAACATCGCCAATGGTGAGGCAGAGGCCATCTTGTTGAAAGCACAAGCAACAGCAGCCGGAATCAACGCCGTTGCTGGTGCGATTCAGGAAGGGAAAGGAGCCGCTCAGGGAGCCGTCTCTCTCAGCGTTGCCGAGAAATACGTTGATGCATTCGGCAAGCTTGCTAAAGAGGGTACTGCCGTCGTGGTCCCGGGCAACGTCGGAGACATTGGTGGTATGATTGCTACAGCTCTTTCTGTTTATGGAAAGGTCAGTGAAGGCCAAGCAAAGGCCATGTCAGGTACACAGTTTCGGAGTGGCCGTGAAGATGTTGACGGTGACGAGTTCAAAGAGCTTGGATCGGGAGACGTGGCTCAAGAAGTCCTGAACACATTCGATAGCAAGCTTAAGAGATGATTGCTGTCTACTTGGTCACTGTTCATGGATCTGCACGAGTTGGAGTTGGACAAAAGTAGTTTCTTAGCTATACGTCTAGCGCTTTGTATCCCGACTTGCTTCCCCATCCATCATTCAGCTAATGGGCTGGACTTGGTTCTACAGAAAATGTACAACTATACCGAAGTTTGATGCATGATAGATCTTGTACATCCAGCTTTCCAATTTAGTCGAGTCACACCCGCTGCAACAATCCCGTCAGTAATTAATCTAACTTCAAAGCTACATTCTCGAATTGACATGGTACTCGACTTCAAAGAATGCTCGAAATGTTGAAGCTTAAATCTTAAGGCAACGCAGACACAGGTTGACGAGTCCACTGTCGTAGGCTCAGCCTAGTTGAGAACGCCTCCAATTCCTCACCGGTGCGCGTCTCGGTTTTGCGATTGCAAAGAACTCTCAACCCAAGTATAATTGTCTCTACAGAGTGCAAGATCTGTCGTCGGGGGTGGAAATGTTGTTTACTCAAGTTTCCACATGAGATACGTGAGTCATTTACATACCCACCAACTGTTGATGGATGGGGCATATGTTGGTATGTCAGTGTATGCCTGGGATATTTGATATCCCTAGCACCTGTTAGTGCAGAACGACCTAAAGCGGTAACCAGGCTGGCATTGTAAAGACGAAAACGGAGGAAGCAGAAGAGCTCGAAGCTGAAGTAGATACTACAGAGGGCGACAAAAATTCCAGTTTGGTATTACCAATGCAAGATACACAAGAATGGAACTCGTTCTCAAAATCATTAAGCAGCAGGGGAAGATCAGAGAAGCACATCATTACCGATATTTCATTCATCATACAAGTGCTAGAACTTGACTGGCAATTCGTGATACAACTGACTCCTCCACACGTCAACCAGATCATTGCCAGGGCTGCCAGACAGCGTTTATCAGGCGATACGCGTCGTATCCTTGTGTTTCAGCGTCAGTATTGGGAGCGCTCGCCTGTTGCGTCAAGTGACGCAGAAGCGGCTCTGCATCCCACGGACCCGTCCAGCGTACCATCTGGTCTACCATCAGGTCGTACTTGCGACTGATACGCACAGGATAGTAGAGCTCTTACGTCAGACGCGCCCTTCCCGCCCTCTTTGCGCGACGGTAAGCTAGGGAGTGCTTCCGATAGGCTCAGAAATACATCAAGAAAGGGAGAACGAAGAAAGGGAAAAGGTTCCGTACGACATATTGGCCGACCGTGTCCTTGCCTCTGTCTATGCGCTGGTGAATTAAGGCTGGGACTAATGGAGTATTGGATTCTACCTTAAGCGCCATGGATATGCCTTGATCTTCTGCATCATGTATGCATTGCACGTTGAGTATTCTCCCAAGATCTAGCTGTCCGAAAGGCCAAGCATCACATTCGGGCCTACCCAGTATTCCTATTATATAGCGTATCAATTCAATTTCTGGAGATAGCCTTGCGCGATCAAGCGTTCCACATCGCCTTGCCGAACATAGAACTGGCTGTTTTTGGTCAAGGTGATTGCACTGTAATGAATGCCTAGTTAGCAGGTGCCCAATCAAGAGACTTGTACTGTAAACCAACACTCTTGTGTATCAGGTGAAGGAGTGGGAAAGCGTGCACATACCCGTACTCGGTCTGAATCTCACCAGCATCCTTCAGCACCCTCACGTCGATGAAGAGATCCCTCGGTGGATCCAGACTTCCAGTGAGATCTACATCAGTCCATTTCCCCTTGTAAGCAGCGAGTAGGCCTGCGTATAGCCTGGCATATTCCTCCTCCTCTGGGCTCAGATTGCTGCCGGCCTCTTCTGCTCTTGCCTCCGCCCCAGCACCGGGGCCACTCGCGCCTCGACCATGTCCACCTTCAGGTTGTGGATTGAGAATATCAACGCCCTTCCAGATGCTCTCCTCGATCCGTTGTGTGCGGACGCGATGGTAGGCCAGCAGACAGCGTTTGTTTCGGCGCATACACATGTAATCCACGAGGAGCTGGGTGGCAATGCCAGAGTCTTGGGTGGGATTGAAGGAACCACCGAACGGGGCGAGGAGGTTGGAGACGGAGTTGTCAAGGGCTATGACTTCACGGGTTATGGTGGTGACGAGCTCGGTAGGGTAAGGAGGGAGAGTCGGGAGAGTTTGAGTGCGCTTGGCGTGGTGGATCAGTTTTGCAGACGCGTCGCCATACATTTTGAGTGGTTGAGATTGTGATAGAGGTGGTGGTTCGTTCAATTTGAAGTTTAATTCGGAAATGCATGGTTGAGTTCACGATTGTACAACCAATAGGATTGGCACCCGGCTAGTGGCTAACCTTGGTTCTATCAGTGATATTGCTGTCCCACGTCTCGACTCGAGTATACGACAACAATGTAGGTGGATTCACAATGAAACACGTCGTCGCCGTCGATGACCTAGGCTGGCTGTTCAGTACTACCCGATTACCCGGTGCTCTGGCTCTGGCTCTGCTCTAGCGCAGATCTAAGACATGGCCAATCATGCACGCTACCAGATACCGGGCTGCTCGCGTGTGCGTTTGGCTGGAGTAACGGGACGTTGCACAGGCCATGCTAGCTTCATTCCAACCGAGACGGATCGACTGAGGTTGCCGGGAAGGATTCCTGCCGATTCATCACCTCACACACCTTCTGGCAGTCATGTACACCTTCTAGTAGTCCTCCAGTAGTCATGTAGTAGTCCTCCAAGTCATCAAGTCATCAAGTCATCCAAGTCATCCACCCTTTCTAGTAGTCACCAGTAGTCCAGCAATCATCCAGCAATCATCCAGCAATCATCCAGCAATCATCCTGCAATCATCCAGCATCCAGCAATCATCCACCCATCTCAGCCTCGTTCCTAGCCGTGCTTCATGCAGCCAGCCGTCGCTCAACATGCATCATCTCATTTTCCTCCGGCAATCAACCAGCATCGCCGCGTTTGTTGCCATGGGTCCTAGCGTGGTATTTATGAAGGCCAGCCAAGCATTCACCATCTGGTTGGTGGTGCGTGTCTCAATCCGGCACCAGGCCATCCTGGAATGCGCCTGGGGATTTGTGCTACACATTCTCTTCAGCTCCATTCACAGAACGCAATGCTGTCTGCAACGTCACTCCCCTGACATCAGAAGGTGAGTGCAACGCCTTCGTAAGCTCTCCATTTGGCTCTGTTGTGTCACTGTCTTGGAGATGGATTCTTGGAAACGAAAAGACACATCTATAGCGAGCCGGTCCTGAAATCAGATGCCACTTCTCGAATCTTCACTCTTGAATATTTCATCCCTCCCCTCGGCCGATTCCCGTTTGAAGCTTCCATAACTGTCCGGATGCGTCAATCCTCCCCACAAGACAAACAAAATCAACCAAGGCACTCACCTACAGCTGAACCCGTCCTGCATATTTGCCCCTCCTTGGCTACAAATACCCACAAGCTCTTTTCTTTACTTGACTCTCTTTACTTGACAAGTTATCCATCCTCAGGTACCGCTATTTCCACAACATTGCTGTTTGGACCGCATAGCTGCACCATCTCACCCAGCTCACCCAGTTTGTACCCGTCTTTGACAGCGGCTACTTGCAACGGTTCGTTCATGTCCTTTCTTTGATAAGCGACGCCGCAAACTTCTTGTACAAGCCTTATTTCCCAAGCTAACCCCGGATAAGAAGCTTCTTTTTTCGAAAGCCAATCATAGACTCCCTCTGCACTTCATTCCGGCAGTCAGTTGATTGCCGTCGCTTGGATTATCTGAGACCTCGTTGCTGTAAAATCCCGGCTGCTTCCCGTCAAGGCCAGCTACAGCCACGGTAATGTCTTTCAAGAGTGGGCTGACAACAAACGCGATGCCCACCCCACCTCCGATTGAACGTCTAGAGCACGACTTGCGCCAGTTGCTCCAAGACGAACCATCCAACAAAGACGCTGCCTTGTACCCTTCACCCAGCATGGAGCACGTCGGTTATGTTCGCCACCAGTATGGTGACTCTTATCCAGACCACCGTCAGTCTGTGGGTCTGGGCATCCAAAACGCACGTTCAAACTGATTTCCATCGGCGCGCATTGCTAACCAAATGGTAGAGCCAGTACGGGCAACCTTCTCCGACCTACTATCCGAATGAAAGCCACCAATCCCACGCAGGGTCGCCAGTAAGTCCTTTCATGCGTGCTTTGATCTACAGCCGGTAATCAGTGATACAGTATATGCAGCCAGCGGTGCCCTCACCACCGACACCTCTCTCGACACATGGAGACTCGGCACGTCGAACGAGATCAGTCCGTCTCCGGACGGACTCCCCAGCCTGCAGCTCTCGTCGCTTGACGCCCCCCAGAGTCACCAAGAAGAAAGCCGCAAAAGCCAAGAAGACTCCCACGCTGACGGCTCCGTTGAGTGTGCTGACCAAGGACATGGTCAGTGTCTCCGTTCGTGACATGCAGGCTTGGGTCAACCGACCCAGATCCGAAAGGATAAAGGAGACGGAGAGAAGAAATGGATACATCACCCGTCCCATGAACTCGTTTATGCTGTATCGATCCGCATACTCGGAAAGAACAAAGGTTTGGTGCGTGGGCAACAATCATCAAGTTGTGTCATCCGTTTCTGGCGAAAGCTGGCCTCTCGAACCGCTAGAAGTTCGCGACTTCTACAACGAGTTGGCCAAGATTGAACGCATCAACCATAAGATGGCTCATCCGGGTTACAAATTCTCACCCGCGAAGCCGGGGGCTGCTGGGAAGAACTTCAAACGCAGGGAGGTTGATTCCGATGACGACAGCGAACCTAGCGACGTCAACGACGAAGATGCAGACTGGGAAGCTACTCACCGTACGAGGGCTAAGCAGGTCAGACGTCCGGGACGGGATGCTGGATATCCTGCCCGTGCGAACTTGGGGGATGCCCAGAACGCACAAAGCTTTCAAACGACGCATGCTTATGACAGCTATTCCCAAGAACAGCACCATCAGCAGCAGTATTCTTATCAACAGCCAATCCCTACCTACCAGACTTCTCACTCGATACACCAGTCAGGCCCATACGCCCATCCATACTATCAACAACAACAACAACAACAACAACAACAACAGATGCTTCAACATACCGCCATTGACAATGCAGACTACCCTTTTGACAACCTAGGCAACGAAAAAAACAAAGTCATCGGTCTACCCCGCAGCGAATCCTTTCTCATAGATCCAATGCTCTGTGACCAATACATCCAGCCCGATGGCAGCATGGTTTACAATCCTGGTTTCCGCGTTGACACGGATATGCCACTGCCTGCTGGGTTTAGCGTGGTGAGTTCGCATCATGGGGGAATATTTGGTGAACAGCATTCACAATCGCTGTTTGGGATGCATAGTGAGACGCCGGGGTCTGGGTTTGAGAGTTTCTGGAATGGGGGGAAGAGAGCCAGTACGAGGAGTCAGGTTTCTTTGTAATTAGGCGGTGTGCGGGATTAGTCCTGATTGGTGAGGTGATGAATTGGGCATAATATATCGACCCTATGCGGTGTGGTGATATGGGTGGATGGGCTGGTATGTTATGGCCTCGAAACTGTGTAACATGTAGAATGCGTGTGGCTTATGCTGGAATTTTGTGTCTAATCGGTTCGGGCGTGGATGAGAGAAGGTGTCGTTTTCCTTGCACACACTCCTTGTCTCCTTTTGGCTTTTGAGGTGTTTGGGTTTTTATGATTGCGTATCTTTTCCTTGGCTCTTTTTTGCTGTTCTTCTTCTACCCTGCTGGGCTTGTTTGATGGAAATAAGGGGATAGATGGAACTCGATGGATTTGGGAAAGGAAGAGATTGTATGATGAAAGGATTTTTGTCGGGCTCGCGCTTGGGGATTTCTTCCATCTTATTATATCCTCCATGGCTTGGACAGAGGAGTGATCGCGGAATTGTATAGGCATCGGTACAGGGGATAAGGAAAACTCATCGGTATTGCTAAGGGAAATGGATGGGGGAAAACATGACGGGGCTAAGGAACAGGATGCCATTGGATGGATTGGATTTGGGCATTTTTCGTTCGTAAAGCTTTGATGTCCCGTTATGAATGAAAACCTTTTGAACGAGTCGTGACTCATCTCTACATCATAGCTGTTTCTAGTGGATGTTTTGATCGGAAGCTGGTGTTTTTCACAGGCGACGTGTCGAAAAGGACGTGCTTTGTGGAACGGAGACTTTGCAGGTGGAACCGGCGCGCAAGGGCTAGCCGGTTTTGGCATGCCTAGAAGCTTAACTCCTAGAAAGTAAAGATCTATCCCTCCGCAAGGTTTATATTAAGATCTTATAAGGCACTCGTATACTTACTGAGATATCTACGCTGAAGAATAAGAATTAATCTGGGTGTAGCGGTATGCAAAAGTGTTCGTTCCTCTTAACCGCGGAGATCCACAGTTCTTCTTTTCTCATCTCGATTCCATTCACCAAACGACGTCGCCTAGGACGTATTCGTAAACTGAATCTGAACACATTCCGCAGTGGTGTTTTGGCTGAAACGTTCGCATACGGGGATGAGTCCGCGTTTTGAATGAAGGATTTTGATATCGAATATATATGGCACCCAGCCACCCATCATACATTCTCCTGTCCAGTATATTGCAGCAATGTCATTACAACAAGCTTTGGGCAAAGTGACAATACGGTATTACGACGCGGTCAGGGGTTCTCTTCACCATCCGAATCGGGGACGAATATGGCGCTGCAAGTTGGCATTTTCGCCAAGTCGGTATCAATGTCATTATTCTCTGATTTGGCAAAAGAGTCGATGGTCATCGTGCTTACAGATCTTCGTATTTACCAAGATCGCCAACAGCAAGTCGTTTTTCTCCGTATTAGAGTTCAAGAGAGCCTGAGCCTCTGCAACTCGTAGGTCGACCGCGTATGCGCTTTTGTCATGAACAAACATGTCCGCGGGGCTGCTGCCGAGTACCGCTTGAAGTACATACTATGTAAGCAAAATCATCTTGAAGCTGGAATTTCTATAAGGATGGGAACGGCTGGAGTTTCTAGTTTATCTACTTATAACAGTAATCTTGTCCTACACCTGACTTCCACCTGGTTTTGACAATGTCATTTTCTTCCCAGAGAATCCCTAAGGCGGCACTATCCCAGCCAATTCCTTTTCCTTTCAATGGAAACGGGATGAAGAAAAAGACGCATATGAACAAATGAATGAACAATAAAAAAGCCGAATCAAATAAATCAGAAAGAATCTCTCTCAAAAAATAGAGATGAAAAGACTCGACAATCACTAGCATAGCATTCCAGCATAATACCAAATCAACCCCAACCTGGACGATCTGTCGATGTTATAAAGAAAAATTGTAGTACAGTGAATGAATTTTCAACCCTACCGGGAGATCGTCGTGCGCCGAAAAAAGACCTCATCGGCATCCAGCCAGCCCTGGCGCAAAGAATTCCCACACATCACAAAATTACAAAAGGAAAAATTTGATGGACATTCTGGGAATTGAACCCAGGACCTTCCCCATCCTCAATCAATCCTGCTATGATCTAATTGCTAAGGGGAAATCATACCACTAGACCAATTGCCCTTCAACTACTAGAGGTGTGAGGAAATGATAATAATGTAGGGTATACGCTTAGTTCATTCCGGCACATCAAACATAAAACCTGGGACAATCTTTCTCCATTTCTCGCATTATTGGATCATCAAGGTCATACAAGAGCTGCCAATTACACCTCTCTCTCACTTCATAACAACCACAGTGCTTCCACTCGTGCCCACAGTTTACACGCGTTGGACCAGAACTTCTCGCAAATGGGCCATTTCCAAAATTGTGGCATGTTACGATAATTTCACCTCCCCATCCAAATCCTGCATACCGAACACCTGAAGGGCCATGTGACAAGTCGAGCGAGCTCTTGACCTTTCGAATGAAGGTGCGGTCGCTGTGACTGGGCAAAACACTGTTTCGTGAGGGCGTATTCAGAGTACCCTGCTGGCTGCCAAGTATAGGATTCAGTTCGGAGTCTCTGGAGTCTGACTGCGCATCGGCGTCATGCTCAGTGTTTCCAGCTTTCAGACATTGAAGGCTGTCATTGGACTCTGTTGACTTTTCCAGCTTTGAGGACAATGCTTGCGTAACGACGAGGGCGAGTTTTGGAAGCTCCTTGGGTCGATCCATGGTAACCAGAAGTACATCAAAGTGTGTATTATGATTGCAGCCCCCCAGCTGATCCAAGAATTGTCGGATGGCATGTCTTTCTTCCCCAGAGAGAAGCGAATCACTCTTCGTCGTTTGTTGGCTGCGCCGCAGTGAAGGTCCTTCTTCATACTCGTTTTTAAATGCTCTGAATGTAGCCTCGAGCGCAACTAAGTCTACTAATGGCGGCTATCGATGTCATAACGATACCACGAAGAGGGATACGATATTTGCCCTTACTAGATCATAATATTGATAGAGTGTGTCTCTTGTGGGAGGAGACAAGGACAGAAGCTCCATTTCTAGAATACTGGCCTGGCGAGATAGTTTGGAGAATGCGGTTGGTCTATCGGCTTCGAACGGAAAACGTGTCACCGTGTGTCTTTCTCCGAGGTCCTGCTATATGCGAGAATTCGAATTAATTGACCTTCATAAGTCCACAATGAAATACATACAGGCATAGATCTGACACGTTGGACAAACTCGCTATCTTTCGGCATGATCGTTATTCGCCATGAAGGGTGTACGAGCATGTCACCCATCTTGAGGTCGAAATCAATGGCGGTCGCGCTCGAGGATTTGTCTTCCTGTAGGGTGTAGTGATTGGATTTACAGCAACTCGAAAGATACGTTGAGTGCGACGAAGTCGAAGAGAGCATATCAATATATTCCAGTCGATGTTGGATGTCTTCAATAGTGGGGCGTGAGCTGGGCACTGCATGAAGCATCAATCCGATCTCCTTCATTAAAGGGTTGTCCCAATCTTTGAACACCACCATCCGTATCCATTTCTGGACCTCGTCCATAATGGTGTGGAAAGAACAGTCTTTGTGCGGCCTGCTCTTTTTCAGCTTCTCTAATGGATATGCATTCGCCACTGCAAGTATCTCAAGGAAAACACAACCCAAAGAAAATATGTCCGAAGCACGATTGCATGGTTCGAAGGCGGACGTCTCAGGTGAGAAGTATTTAGGAGTACCGCGATCGCCTCTTTCGGTGGCGCTTCGACTGAAATTCGTGAAATCGGTAGCGGTGCCGAAGTCGGTTAATCGAAGACCGTTAGGGTATAGTAGTATATCCGCTGGCTTTAGGTCTTTGTGTCGCACGGAGTTCGTGTGTAAATATGCAACCGCACCTGCGAGACAGCCAATGCAATGACGCAGAAAGCTTGCTGGAGTTCCAGTACCTACCACTTTGATAAGATGTTTCGCCTGGTCCTTTGCATCAGAACTCGAGGTAGACATGGCCTGATGCGTTGTGAAACCATCTACCTCATCCAGAAAGTTCGCTAGATCAGTAGTGGCTACGGGCCAGAGGAGGAGTCCCAGGCATGGTATGTGCGTATAAATCCCAACCAACTGAATTATATGCTTGTGGCTGATACGCTTCAAGACCGTAATTTCTCTCCTTTCCGCCTGACTTATTCCACGGGGGCAAAAGACTTTCTTCCATGCCACCGAGCGTCCCCCTTAGCACTCTGTCAAGTGTACAGCCCCACTATCACCATAGCCCAAGACCCTGCCTTGGCGAAGAGGCAAGGTCTCATTTCTCTCAAAATCCACGTAAGAATCGCCACATCCACACCAATCTATGCCGTTGTGTTCTGTCATGAGGCCACCTTCTTTCAAATATGTATCCTGATCCTGAGAATTGATGCGTTGGAGCATTAATGCCACCTATTTCGTGTCTGCCATTGTCGTGGTGGGTATCTTGGTAGGGCTGAAAGGATCGAGAGTGGGCGGATGGGGGTGACACTGATATCGGTGGACGTGATGGTCATTGGTAAGAAATGAATCAGAGAACAACAGAAGTTAGGTGTAAGACGTCCGGGAGAAGAAAGCGTAGATACTAGAGCTCGGGTTAAGAGGAGTGAGGTGTCAGCCTTGTTGGGCCTTGTATGACTTGCGAACACATATGCCTCTTGTGTCAGAAACAGCCATGAAATACCAGTATGACAACTGCGCACGAGATATCTGGGCATACACTGTGGAGGTTGTGGGCATCGGGTGAAGATGAGAGATCCAAATCTTCGTCTTCGGAGCTGGATCTGATTCGAAGAATACGTGAACGGGTGCATTCGCGTTGGAAGATTTCATGGGCATGATCGGTCTCCTCCATTGCAAGAAAGTAACCACCAACAATGAATCTCTTGCGGTTTCCAAGAACTTGCCAAATGGCTGAATGATGTCGCACCTATACTCGTGTTCAGCAGAGCATCCCACACTACTCAGGCTGAACTTTGTAACTGGGTATGGATAGGAGATGTTAAATTAACGTGATGTCTCTTCTCCAGAGTAGTCCAGTGTTTACTGGAAAGTGCATCAAGCCAATATGGACCCGAAATGACCGCTATTCCTGTCGTGACGCCAATAGCCAAGGGAAAGCCTAGTTTATCGTGAAGCATCATATCATGGATATTGATTTCAATATATCTGATCTTATAAAGCTCATATCACGCGTACGGTGATGCTGTGAATTCCAGACAATGAAAGTTGCAAGCACTTCGTACCGGCCCATTGTGACTTGAGGGCAACACCTCGAGTAGCGAATCTATTCTCAGTGAGCAATGCGACAGTCACTCTCTTCTTTGCGCTTGTGAGTCGTAATGGAGATGGTGCAACCCCCCCGTCGTTTCTGAAGCAACGACTACAGACTCTCTTCATCCAAAGCAGATCAATTCTCCATGACGAAGAATCAGAATTGGCGATGCTGGTGCTGTCAAAAACCCTTGGGTGCTGGTAAGACTATCCGAGCTATCGAGGAGCTGCCGAGATCCAAATCGAGAGACGCAGTGAGGGAAGGCCGATGAGGTGAGTGATGCTCCAGGTCAGACCTCGGGAGGAGACAAAGACAGGCCACATGGAAATGGTGATAAGCAGCCTCGGCGGGATCATCTTTCTATCGATGGAGTAGGTGATGGTTGAAATATGAAATCAGAAGGAGATGGGGATTCTCGACTCGAATCCCGAGCGTATTACTGGCGTCACGTTCCTGAAGGCCTAGATTTATAGTTCGGCCATTTCTCCTCTAACGGAGAATAATAGTCTGATAAATGCACAGCTTCGTAACTTCCAGCACTCATCAATTAGGTGGGTTTATAACAGGTAAGACATTCAAAGCATTAATATCCACCGTAGCACATAAGTCCACTCAATGCATCCATATAGTTTCGGACATCCTGTCCCTCTCTTATAGACTAGGACAAAGTCCAGCTAGCCAGCGTCTTTAATGCGTACCAGCCAACCCACTTTCTGTATCCTGCCAAACACAAACTCCATAGAACTGACACGCCAAGAAACTTTACATGCTGACCTCCACACGGCCTTCTTGCGCACCACCGGCGGCAAGAGTTGGGAGGAGGTAGGTGACTGTAAGGTCGTTAGTTTGTGTAGCGGAATTTCAGAGCGTGTTATGGACTTACTGTCGTCCCAAGGATGTCTGTAAAGACCAGTTCGCAGTCTCTTTTGATCCAAGAAATGTGCAATGAGACCGATGCTACGACCGAGGACGAAAAGACCGTTAAGGACACCCATCTTGAGGTAGTCCTCAGCCTCCTCGGGTGAGAAAGCACCACAGTTTCGCATCAAGTCAACGAAGCAAACAGCGATACATCCGTCGACGTTAAGAATCAAGTTGTCCTTCTTGGAGGTCGTTACGGACTCAACAGCAAGGGCATAATCGAGGAGCTTGGTGCTTGGGAAGTTCTTCTTGACGAATTCCTTCACAAGCTCGACACGCAAATCGGGGTTGTTCCTCGACTTGATGCGATGTCCGATACCTGGAATAAGCTTGTTCTCCTTTCGCATGGTGTCAACGAAATCACGAGGGCTGAGACCCTTGTCGTAGGCACGGGTGAACTCATCAGCGGCGCCGTCAAGAGCACCACCGAATCGGGAACCGATAGTGAGCAGACCGGCGACGAGAGATGAGATCAAGTCCTTGCCAGCACGAGTGGTGATGATGGTGTTCATGGCACCGGACACAGCTGGACCATGGTCGGCAGTCAACATGAGAACCATCTCCAGGAAGCGACTGGCGTAGTCGGGGAGACGACGACGGAACCACAGAAGAGACATGACACCACCGATACCGATGTTCTCCTTGAAGACATCGGAGATTGGCATACCAGCATAGAGGAGTTCTTGACCACGGTCATCGGAGATTGTGGAGATAAAAGCAGCAGGTTTTCGGATGAGACCGAGTTCCTGGGCCCAAGCGTAATCAATTGGGATCTTTGGCACAACCGGCTCAGCAGCTGGCTTGATGGTGCCGTCTTTGACGAGCTTCTGGTAGACACGAGCAAGGAGCTCTGGCATCTCTTCGAAGGTCTCTGGCACGAAAATACCGGCTTCCCTCATGGCCTTGTTCTTGTACACGGCAGTCTCAAGTTGAGAGTTTGCGAACGAACCAGCGTGACCAAACTGGACCTCGGTCTTCAACATACCAGCAACGGTACCGATTGCCCATGCGACGATTGGCTTTGTGATGACGCCAGACTTGACGGCCTCAATGACGCGGTATTCCTCAACACCACCGACTTCACCGAGAAGTAGGAGAATCTTGATGTTTGGATCCGCCTGGTATCTCAGCAAATGGTCGATGAAGGTTGTGCCGGGATATCTGTCACCACCGATGGCGACACCCTCGTAAACACCGTCGGTGGTGTTTGCGATAATGTTGTTCAGCTCGTTGGACATACCTCCGGACTTGGAGACATATGCGACTGAACCTGGGCGGTAGAGCTTGGAAGCGATGATGTTGTCCATCATACCACCAGTGTTACCAATTTTGTACGCGCCTGGCTTGATACCACCGACAGTCGCTGGACCAATGATTGTGACACCTTTCTTCTCGGCAATGTGGAGAATCTCGCGGGCACGTCGTTCTGGCACACCCTCAGCGATGATGGCAATGGATCGGATTTGAGGGAACGCCATGAGCTCCATAGTGGAGGTGTAGACACTTCGCGAAGAAGCAAAGTTGACTACGGTGTCGACATCGGGGTGCTTGGCAACAGCCTTCTCCACGGTCTGGTAGACTGGCAGGAGAGTCTCGCTGGTTCCCCAGTACCTGAACGATTGTCAATACGCGATGCAGGAGCTCATTGCAACCATAACTCACATCTTGCTGACGAATTGACCGCCGAAAGTGTAGATGATACCTGCCACGGAAGGAGTCTTTCGCTTGCAGATGAAGTCGAAATCCAACATTCCCTGGACGGCTTTTGGCTGCAGACCGCTGTGGACAAGTTGTCAGGCTTGTCCAATGTTTTGCTCAATTGAGCTCCTGCGAGTACTTACTACACGAAGCATCTTGTCTTGTTGTGGAAAAGTGTGTGTGGAGCGGGAGGGCTCAAAGGTCTGCTTGGAGCAGCAAAGCGGCGGATGTTGTCGTCGGCAGAGTGCGACTCTCCGTTGCTGTTTGGCACGTCAGGCTGAGCGGCGCCATTTGTTGGCGCAGCAGAAGGCATGTTGGTAAAAAGGAGGGGGAGGTATTCGGTGGAAATGGAGCTCTGTTGAAGTGATTGTTAGATTTCAGATCGATTCAATGGTTTCAATTTGAGCTTCACAACGGATGCCAAGTTGTTTTGAGATGTTGTATCGTTGTTGTAGATGATGGTGTCGTGTGTCCGTTTTTCAAGGGCCCCACAAAGTGCGCAGATGTTGTTGAATGGGTGAGACGAGTGAAAGAATGGAGGGGCATACTCACAACTGAAGTGCAACGGAACGGGTATAATTGTGGTGGGAGGGAGGGATGTTGTTGTTGATGGAGATGGAGATATTGTGAGAGAAGTGCGTTTCGTAGAAGAGCGGCAGCGGTGTAATGGCGATTGATTCAATGCAGTGGTCTCGGAAGTGCGAGGAGAGATAGTGGCCGTTGAACCTTTCTGAAGCTCAACTTACAAGGGTTTTCCTCCGGCCCCTTTCGAAGAATACTCCTAGTGGCCCAGCGCTGCAGCCCTTGGTCTAACTTTGGTGCTGTGGTGAGAAACCGGGGTACGAAGCTTGGGGAGCCGAATTGCTTCCAACGGTTTTCCGGATTCCGAATGTTCTGTCCTACCGTCTGAAGGGCAGACTGAAGCTGGGATGAGGCTATCGTGTCTTGTTCGAGTGCACTGCAATTGCTCGATTTTTGAGTCGCAAATGTCGTTATCAAGCGTTGGGAATGCCAGACAATTCAATTTAATTTTACGCTCAACAAAGCGGTGGTAGCCGAGCAGGTACTATTATGTGACTTTTAGCGGGGAAATAGTGCAAGGGTAGCCCACCTTCCTCGCTCACCAAAACAACCATTTTTATAGAGGAGACATTGAATCACTCCTGCCTTAACTTGTCCTCCTCAATCCAACGCAAACTCTTCCCATCGTCTCAGTAATTCTCTTGCGCCACTTCAACAGCATCTGACTGTGTAAGTTTCCCGCCTAACAGCCCTTCTGCTTCACCGCACTGAGCTATTTCTGTCTCAACAGCCTGCAGAGCTAGGGTGCACAAAACATCGACCCTCGGGTTGGGTTGGGAAATAGTGAGATCCGGGCGCCCCTGACGCACTCCGACGATAGAAACATCTCGGACTTGCATTCACCTGCTCCCCAATTCAATTTCCGTTGATACACCCCCACTAGCCTGTCCTCCTATTGCACTCTCATCCTACCCATTGATACCCATAGACTCTCGATCCCTCCTCTTCATCATATCACCACGAAGCTCACTCTTTCTCTCTGCACAGTACCATTAGCATCCTCTCAACATGTCTGCAAAATCCATCCTCGAGGCCGACGGCAAGGCCATCCTCAACTACCATCTCACCCGAGCACCAGTCATCAAGCCTACTCCTCTCCCAAAGTCTGCGACGCATAACCCACCTCCCAAGCTGTGCCAGCTATACTTCAGCGATGAAGATGATACCATGGGATTGCTAGATGCTGCCGAGACGAAATACCCATGGTTGCTTACTCCAGGCGCGAAGTTCGTTGCAAAGCCAGATCAATTGATCAAGCGACGAGGCAAGAGCGGGCTTTTGGCTTTGAACAAGACATGGCCAGAGGCAAAGGAGTGGATTGCTGCACGAGCAAAGAAGGAGCAGCGCGTGGAGACGGTCGATGGTGTTCTACGAAGCTTCCTAGTGGAGCCATTTGTCCCACATCCAGACGGCACCGAGTACTACATCTGCATCCAATCAGTGAGTTGGCATGACTAGTACAAAGAATAAATCAAAAAACTAACCATTATTCCAGGTCCGAGAGGTATGTCGAATATTTCAAGTCATCCCATCTCTGTTTCTGCATTAATTTGGAGCACCGTCAAGTCAAATTGCTCAAAATTCTTCATGCAATTATTTTGCTCGGAATGTGGGCGAAGCTGTGGTTTTGCTGGCAGTCTGCTTCGGCTTCGGCCAACCAGCTCGGGCGAAGGGAAACAATTATCCTGGCAGGCTAGGCAAGGCAGTAGTGTGGGCCACCTTCGCACGCACTCGCAACCTTAATATGCATCTCCCCGCTACGACGGTACTTGCATCGGGCGGAAGAGTCCGCTGTCAATTTGTTCCACCGCATTAATAAACACCCAGCTAACGGTTCTTGGAATAGGGCGACTGGATCTTCTTCACCCACGAGGGTGGTGTTGATGTTGGTGACGTGGACGAGAAGGCTGAAAAGCTCCTCATTCCAGTTGACCTTTCGCAATACCCATCCAACGAGGAGATTGCCTCGGTTCTCCTCAAGAAAGTCCCAACCGGTGTACACAAGGTCCTCGTCGACTTCATCTCCAGATTATACGCTGTCTACGTCGACTGCCAATTCACATACCTCGAAATCAATCCTCTCGTCGTGATTCCCAACAAGGAGGCCACCAGCGCCGATGTCCACTTCCTCGACTTGGCTGCCAAGATCGACCAGACTGCCGAGTTCGAGTGTGGCGTCAAATGGGCCATCGCGCGCTCTGCCACTGCTCTCGGTCTGCCAGTCATGAAGGATGCCAAGGTTACCGTCGATGCTGGCCCACCAATGGAGTTCCCAGCTCCTTTCGGCCGTGAGCTCAGCAAGGAGGAGGCTTACATCGCCGACATGGACGCCAAGACTGGTGCTTCCCTCAAGCTCACCATCCTCAACGCCTCTGGTCGTGTGTGGACACTCGTCGCGGGTGGTGGTGCATCTGTCGTCTACGCCGATGCCATCGCATCCGCTGGCTTTGCCAATGAGCTCGCCAACTACGGTGAATACTCTGGTGCACCAACCGAGACGCAAACCTTCCACTACGCTCGCACAGTTTTGGACCTCATGTTCCGCGCACCTCAGCGACCAGAGGGCAAGGTTCTCTTCATCGGTGGAGGTATTGCCAACTTCACCAACGTCGCGTCCACATTCAAGGGTGTCATTCGCGCATTGAAGGAAGTCGCACCGATGCTGAACGAGCACAAAGTCCAGATCTGGATCCGAAGAGCTGGTCCTAATTACCAAGAAGGTCTCAAGAACATTAAGTCCTTCGGACAAGAATTTGGTCTTGACATGCACGTAAGTAACAATAACGGCTCCTAGACCACTATAACAAAGCTAATAATTTCAAAAGGTGTATGGCCCAGATATGCACGTTTCGGGTATCGTGCCGCTCGCGCTCAACGGAAAGACCAGTGAGATCAAGGAATTCAGCTCGTAGATTTAATACAAGGCAATTTGATGTTCTTTATTTGTGATGTTTAATGCGCATTTGAGTATTGGCTGGCTGGCACTAGGCGGAGTGGGCGGTTGGTTGGGAATTGTCCTGTCACCTTCATCATAGACTTTCAAATAAAAGCTTTAGATGATCAGTTCGAATCTGATGTTATTGGACATTGACTAGACATAACGAATGTATATTCTGCCTGGCCTTTGTGCGTTTCCTTCGTGACCTTTTCATCTGTTTGACTCTTTTTGGGACGGAACCGAGTGACAATAGACTTTGAAGACTGGCACTTGTGATGAACCTAGTCGTAGTTCTTCTTCTAGATAAGTTTCTTCTACGGTGTCTTCCAAGTCAACATTTCTTCATCTTCGCCAAGCTTACTTTTCTGCAGAAACATATACTCATCTTATCTATTTGAGAGTCATCGAAATCAATTATCTTTAATGGATTCTCGCTGGAATGGTTCTGCGCGAGGTTGATGCCGATATCTGATTTTGCGTTGGCTTGTGTGGACTTTTATGGTTTGAATAGGGAGAAGTCGTTGATGAAATTAGAGACCAGAGTCACAAAGTCTGTTGGCTCTTATAATAGAGACCTTGCTCTAAACTTTATAAATTAGTGTTCTTTCATCGATTAGGAGGGCTGGCAAATAGGACCGTAGGGGGCGGGCGGCCTGTAAGCAGCTCGGAGAGACAAGTTCATACGTGTGATATGAAGCTTGTGAAAGAGATGACTCAAATTCGCAAGGCTTATTTTCCGTCTGGATGCTGTCTATCTTTCGGTGATAAGCTTAAGTCAGAACAACGCTTCTAATCCAATATCAATGGCGATTGATTTCTGGCGAATACTCTTTCTTGAGTCGCCAGAAAATTATCGATATTGATCTTGTGCTAAGGGACTTTATCAGAACTAACAAAGTCTAGAGCTGCTGCTATACGTCGGATCTTACAGAGGTAGGCTCTGTCCGAACACCTTCTTTCCATCAGCCATGGAGGTAAACTGGCTCGACATGACAGCGCGAGGCTGAATTTACCAGATCTAATTGTTAGCATTCGAACATCTCAAGACACAAGCAGCAGAACAAGCATGCTACTACACATGATGGTGTCAGGATGCTGCGATTCCAAGCTGCAATTCCAAGTCAATCTAACGACCATATTCAGTCCGGGTTCTGTGGTCTTGCTCAGACATGACGGTCACAGCCTGGCTCTCTTCTTGGTCGAATGTGTGGTGGCAGTTCCTCGATAGGCGTGACGGTCACAGCCTTGCTCGTCTGGCACTTCCTCGATAGGCCTGACTGTTCACAGCCTTGCCTTGCCGGTTCATTCCGCAGAGAGCAGAAACGCAATGGAAGAGATGATGCACTTACAAATTTGATAATTGGGTTGGTAATGGAAGCAATTGAATTGATGAGATGGACGATATTTGAGTACATGCTAAAATCCCGCCGACCTCGCCATTCGATTGATTGATTGATTGATTGACTGATTTTATCCTACTCGGTTGCAGCCGCTTAATCACGCAGCTATGTCCGGTTAGGAGGACTTCATCAGATAGCCGACACGTGATAGATTATATAATCCACCGCGCCCCACTTCGCCCCGTTCACTGAAACAAGACCAGCTATCCCCTCGGTCCTCCCTCTTTTCCCTTAACCAGTATCTCCAAATGCCCGCTGGCTCTTGTAGATACTGGTTACTCTGCTAGTATATCTGTGCTATGTAGACTCAAGAGGCAATGCCTCGTGTTCCGCTATCCTTCTACCTACAGTCTCCCTCTAATGCTCAGCTTTGTCTATCTGTTTCGCCTTATCCCTCAAGGCCAATGGGTTCCCTAAGTATGTTTCTGCTTATGAAAGTTGCCTTACACCAGATTCCTATGCGGCAGTGTATTTGGTCGTGTGATGCTGGAGACAATAGTAACCATCGTAGTCGTGATTTCGCTGCTTGGGTGTGATACTCCGGGTATGCCCGTAGACGAGGCTGTCTGGTAGCTGCCGTATTGTATGGCGCCGATCGTGCTATAGACCTGCCGTCTTATAGTCGGAGCCTACCTGCTGCTAGTCGCTCTCCCTACTTGCTATATCGCGCTCCTACTCTTGCCAATGCCATAACTGGGACGCAACAGTCTAGGGAGAGGCTCAAGGCTACGTCTGCTGGCTTGTAGGGAGGGGATTTGCCGCCAATAAGCTCCTTCTATACGTCCTTACTGCTTACTGTGTCGCGCACCTACTCTTGCCAATGCCATAACTGGGAGGCAACAGTTTGGGGAGAGGCTCAAGGCTCTGGACCTCAGCTTGCAGCAGGACGGTTTGCGGAGACGATAGTAGATGAGGTTCTCTAGCAGCTGCCGTATCGTGTCGCACCGATTGCGTTGTAGACCTGTCGTCTTATAGTCGGAGCCTATCTGCTGCTAGTCGCTCTCCCTGCTTGCTATATCGCGCTCCTACTCTTGCCAATGATTGATTGATTGATTGATTTTATCCTACTCGGTTGCAGCCGCTTAATCAGGCAGCTATGTCCGGTTAGGAGGACTTCATCAGACAGCCGACACGTGATAGATTATATAATCCACCGCGCCCCACTTCGCCCCGTTCACTGAAACAAGACCAGCTGTCCCCTCCGTCCTCCCTCTTTTCCCTTAACCAGTATCTCCAAATGCCCGCTGGCTCTTGTAGATACTGGTTACTCTGCTAGTATATCTGTGCTATGTAGACTCAAGAGGCAATGCCTCGTGTTTCGCTATCCTTCTACCTACAGTCTCCCTCTTATGCTCAGCTTTGTCTATCTGTTTCGCCTTATCCCTCAAGGCCAATGGGTTCCCTAAGTATGTTTCTGCTTGTGAAAGTTGCCTTGCACCAGATTCCTATGCGGCAGTGTATTTGGTTGTGTGATGTTGGAGACAATAGTAACCATCGTAGTCGTGATTTCGCTGCTTGGGTGTGATACTCCGGGTATGCCCGTGGACGAGGCTGTGTGGTAGCTGCCATATTGTATGGCGCCGATCGTGCTATAGACCTGCCGTCTTATAGTCGGAGCCTACCTGCTGCTAGTCGCTCTCCCTGCTTGCTATATCGCGCTCCTACTTTTGCCACTGCCATAACTGGGACGCAACAGTCTGGGGAGAGGCTCAAGGCTACGTCTGCTGGCTTGTAGGGAGGGAGTTTGCCGCCAATAAGCTCCTTCTATACGTCCTTACTGCTTACTGTGTTGCGCACCTACTCTTGCCAATGCCATAACTGGGACGCAACAGTTTGGGGAGAGGCTCAAGGCTCTGGACATCAGCTTGCAGCAGGACGGTTTGCGGAGACGATAGTAGATGAGGTTCTCTAGCAGCTGCCGTATCGTGTCGCACCGATTGTGTTGTAGACCTGTCGTCTTATAGTCGGAGCCTATCTGCTGCTAGTCGCTCTCCCTGCTTGCTATATCGCGCACCTACTCTTGCCACTGCCATAACTGGGACGCAACAGTCTGGGGAGAGGCTCAAGGCTACGTCTGCTAGCTTACAGGGAGGGGATTTGCCGCCAATAGGCTCCTTCTATGCGTCCTTACTACTTACTGTGTCGCGCACCTACTCTTGCCAATGCCATAACTGGGAGGCAACAGTTTGGGGAGAGGCTCAAGGCTCTGGGCAACAGCTTGTAGCAGGACGGTTTGCCAAGACGTTGGGAGAGGTTGTCTAGTCGTTGCAGTGGTGTGTGGTGCCGATTGTTGCACACCGGGCGTCTGGTGTTTGAGTTGTGTTGAAGGTATTGCCGTTCTAGCGGTGACTCGTCGACTCGGAGCGTTGCAGTGTCATCTGGGGTGATGGACTAGCCGGAAGATAGTGACTAGATGGTTGCTGTTGTCTTTGGTGGACGCATCGTTCGTGTAGCTTGCTCATGTATGTCGGAGCCTATCTGCTGCTAGTCGCTCTCCCTGCTTGCTATATCGCGCTCCTACTCTTGCCAATGCCATAACTGGGGACCTCGCCATTCGTGACCATTAAATCACGTGCCATGGCTCGTGCACTTTCTACTTAGTCGGAGTTTCCTTACGAAACTCTTACCTCTCGACCTTAGATCCTAAGTGTAATTCGGTGACATGTTCTGAAGTGCCTTGTGCCTTCGTATGGATATGCCGTGCCGTCACAAATAGCTAAGTAACTAGAGAGTGAAGATACGAGACACTGAGGGAGCAGAGTCTCGTCCTTCATGTAGAGATTCATCTCCTAAGAAATCCTAGCTCTTCAATATGTTCATTATGTTCATTTTGAACAAAATGAAGCAAATGAACCTGGAAGTTCATTTTGTTCATTTCGCCGAGAATGACGAGAATGACGAGAATGAACCACACGTGATCTTATACATCTGTGAACGATCAACCAATCATAAAGAAATAGAGTGGCATGCATTTGAATGCACATGAATGCAATCAAATACATCCGAATACAAACGAATACATGTCCACGTGGCAGTATCCGTAACATTATGGCGGATATCTAATAATGAACATAGATTCCCGTAGAACACCGCATGTTTTTATACCAATGGGGCACGTTGCTTTACCCAGATATTATAGTATCCTATATTCTAAAGTACTTGGTATTCCTCGAGCCTCGTTAGGCGGTCTAGAGGTATATTTAATATCCTCGTACGCCTCCTCTCTCCCGAAGACTAGTTCTCTTTCAGTCTGCCCACTTTAACCGCAGTTTCTTACCCCACGTTTAACAAATTCCTATTACCTACTAAATCATGCGTTCTGCCCCCCTTGCTATTATCTTCGGATACCTTATCTGGTAAGTATCTCGGATAATTAATCACCAGTCTCCGTAGCTAAAACCCGCAGTCTTGCAACAGCAGGCCCGGAAAGTGAGCGAGCCTGCTGCAACCCTAAAAAGAAAGGAGAAGAAAAATTCAAGAATCCAGCAACAAACTCTTGCTGTATGAATCAACTACAAGGTGTAGATGGGACTCAATACCAGCACGATCCGGAAAGAATAAAGGTAGGCCTAAGATCCTATGCTACCATAATCGCGTACTGCTCGCTCGATTACTAACCTTTGTCGTTCTTGTTGCTAAAGTGCCGATTTCCCACATGGAAAATACCGATATGGGATAACTGTTGTCACTTTCAGGGGCAGACTTTGAAATTCAACGATTGGACAGGTTGCAGACTTACTTAAAGCAGGTGAACAATTGAATGTAGAGTCAGTGGAAGTGTATGGATCGCTGTCAAGATTGTATTATTGTGCATATGTTCTAAGTACAATGGTTCAAGCCGTAGGAGTAAACAAACATTACTGCCAAGCCTCGAATCTCATCCGAGGCAGGTACGATTCCAAGGCCTTCCTTCATACAGCAGGCTACCACAAAAACTGCACCCGATATAGCAAGACGTAACGCCTCGCGCCGCTCGCTCAAAATTCCGCCGACAAATTGGCCCGCTTCGTCCTTTCACACTTGACGGAATCCGATGAGCTATTTGATAGCACTCTTCAATCTCAATATCTTGTTGGAGGAAGTGGCTATTCTCCTTGTTTGTTTGTGTCCCATTTGGGGATAGCGCTGGGCGCTTATATAGGGGCCTTCCGGCCACCTCCGTAGCAAGCTTCAATCAATACTTTCTACATATCTCTGGCCGCGCTCAGAGGTCTGCCTTGCTTACGGCGGGTATGGTCCTTTCACACTTGAACGAATCGAATAAGCCTTATGAGGGAACTCTTCAATTTAATATCTCCTGCTGAACGCAGAGATCGGCCCTCCTTACGGCGCGTATCATCTTTTTATATCATTACGGTATCCCTGAGTGTCAAATCTCACTTTGACATTACCCGTAACTCCATTCCTCACCTTACCCGTCACTCTCCTTCTTTATCCCCGGTTCCGCCGGCCCCACCAAAACTCACTCCTTAAGCTCTTCCACCATCTTATCCTCCATCAACTCAACAACTACTTCATAAATATCAGTCGTCACTGCCTACACATCTACTCTTGAACCATCCATCATGTAGTCACAACCAGAAAATCGTGAAGAGTTTGGAAATACGGCTGACACTTTTCAGTCGGCGAACCCAACTGCGCGCTTGCAAGTGAGGCCGTCTCCCAACACCCCCTAGAGTACGGCGGGTACACCAAACTCTAACAAGCATTTCCGACCCAGCCCATCAGTCTCCTCATCTAATGGGCACTCTACCTTTCCTACTAGCCACAAGCTCAGCGCTGGTGAACGTTGATAATTGGCAAGCAGAGAGTCTGACTTCGACGACGATACCACGAGCGAAACCTCTTCACATCACAATAAAGATAATACTCGGGATCGTACTCAATAGTTCTTTGGATTTCTAAATCCCACAGAGCGAGCAGCCCTCATGCGAGATATAATCTGGGAGGATAAGCAGGATTTGTTGGAAGGATAGAAGATTCGTAGCAGTGGAATTCCTGACCTGGTCCGCTACAGGACTGTCATCAAGACGGTGAGTAAGATCATCTCGAAGAAAGATGTATCATGAGAAGAGTTGGAAGACAGGAAGACTGGTCGAAACCTATTGCGGCAGTTGATAGCCGAGGTTGAAGGTGATGGGTCAAGATTAGCTGGCAAGACCAAATCCCCCAAAGCAAAGAAAGCCAGACTATGATCGAGACGATAAATCAAATCATTTCTCAGAAAGCAGTCTCAGGAGAAGAGTTGGAAGACTGGAAGCGTGGTCTGAAGGTTCGGGATCATTGAGTATACTTGAAGATTGGCCGTCATTAGAGCAGAAATTTGAGCATACTGAAATATCCTAGGGACCATCGCGTGTAACAATCTGCAAAAAGCTCATTCACCGGCAAAGGGCATTGTGAAAACTGAAATCGGGCGTATTATATGGAGAATCGCTTCCTTGCCTTCCAACTCTCGGAAAAGGCGAACAACTGTTTTATCTAGCTAGATACACCTAAAATGAATATCGATATCGATGATTTTCTAGCAATAACGTATTCGATCACCCAACCCGTCAGATCACCCGACCGGTCAAAATTTCTTGGCGCGACCATCTTATATTACGACTCTTCAATTTCATCGCTATTAACAATAGATTCCAAGTCCGTCGTGCTGCTATCTGATTCAGAAGATATCTCGATATCTTTTTTACAAGTTCGCGCATTATGCCCAGTTGCGCCGCAGTTCCCACAGCGCCGTTGAGTTGGTCGGGTTGTTTCTTGATCACCACTACCACGAGCCTTCTTCGATCCCTGAGGCGCTACAGACGCCTCTGCAGCTACCTGCGCTGCTGCAGTCCCATACTCTATAGTACATATCTGCCACCTCACACCGCCGGGGCGCAAATCCTCGCGAATCGAGGTCGAGGATATATCGGACAAGCGTTTGCTCTTCGGTAAGGGTAAGTTTCCGACCGTTTGGTGGTCTTTCGAGGATAAATGGGACTCCTCTGACGCGATCGGAGAGTGTTTGTTGTTCAACGTTGAAGGCGCTCGCAGCAGCCCGTTGGCTTCGGAGTTGGCCGGTATTCAAAGCTTGGATTGCAAGCTGAATTCTCCCTTCGTGTTGGAGTAGTAACTCATCACGTTGTTGAGACATAGTAGAATAAGAAGAGTAGTTGGGGTCTTGGCAAATTTTGACCGGTTGGGTGATCTGACGGGTTGGGTGATCGAATACGTTATTCAAAGTTTCGATTGCCAGGGAATTATCGATAGCGATAAATAATCAAGCACTTCAAACTTTTTTCAAATTTCAGAATGCTCCAATTCGGGATTATTGTTGATAAAATTCTGGCAACATCTATCAAATTGTTGGAAATTTAGCGATATCAATTTACAAACAAGTTCCGCCAACTCGAGATCAATATTGATAAATATCTGGCCATTATCAACAATTAGATTGCCAGAATGTTCGCAATACAGATCTCCAAATACGGGTGTCGAATCTGTCTCGGTAATTAATTGTGAGCAGTAGATCAGTGGTATAAAACTTCAAGTATATCGCATGTCTATAAGTCGTCGGTCCAGCAGCTTAATTTACTCCAGTACGAAATATCAACATTCGCCCGCTGACGCGTGTTCGGACATAAAACCTAGCGTTTAGTACTCCTGCAAGAGGAATCCCAGAAGCCACATGCTCAGTAGAAAACACGATGCCTGTGGGGGATTTCACTTTTCGTGTTTTGATCTGGCGGGCGGATAATGGAATTGTTGGATTTCAGTGATCAAAGACTGGATGTTATTTTTGGATTGCCATGGAGCAACCTAGACATCCCATCCATGAGTGCCCCTCCGATCGTCGGGTCACGACTCTTGAGTTTAGCCGGCAGCGCTGTCCATGATGTGTGCCCGTCTTCCTTAAATACATCGATCCGAGTTTCAGCACCAGCAGAAGTAAGCATCCTTTCAAAGACGACAGCATCGTCCCGAAGTGGGTCAAGACCGCATGCTTGTAGCTAGACTGGAGGCAATCGCATTTTCGATTTGTTTGTGCCCATGTTATGACACTGTGAGAACCAGAGCGACTTGACGTCTGGTTGCAAGCCTGCCTCAACTTGGAAGACGGTGGCGATATTGAAGCCCGCAGTCGTTTTGTTATCTTCTCTTGAAGTCCATATATTGCGATATTGATGTAGCACAGTCTCATTTGTGAACAGCCATGCAATGCACACACATAACCCTGTGACAATTTTGGCAAGTCTCTCAGTCCTTGCCGCCAAAGAAGTGTACGCCCCATAAAGCTGCCGCAATGGCGACTCCTGCGCTGTCGCCCGCGAGAATGAAACCACCACCAGGTCCATCAAGATCTGCACCAAAAGCTGTCTCAGCCTTCTTGGAAAGGTAGGACAGAATATTATAGCCATCTTCCATCGGAGTTGGCCAGCGCACCTCGGGAACAAGTCTGTAATCTGGACAGATAACTACGGCTCCAAACCTTTCTGCAAATTCTCTCCCGGGTCGAGTGATTTGATCTGGTCGTCCTGCGGTGAATCCTCCACCGTAAAAGCAGACAATCAAAGGGTGCTTGTCCTTGCGTTCAGACATTGAGACTTGGCGTGATATCGATTTTGGACGTATGACTAGGGATTTGGAAATCCAGCCATCAGGGAGAGAGATATCTGTCCAGAACTCTTCGATATCGTCCGGAGGCGTGCCCAGTCCCTTTAAACCCAGAGTCGTCGTTTGGTTTATCATTTTGCGCATAGCTTCCGTGTCCAGAGGCCCAGGAACAGCGACTTTTGAAGCGTGAGAAGCTATTTCGGATCAAGATGCGTAGGGAGACAGGAGGAAATGGAAGATTCGCGGTCTTCAGCGGACACAAGTCGAGAGCTCAAAGGTTGTAGTGCAGAGAATGGTGTGGCACGTTTGTGTCCCTCTCGTACCGAAACGACTCATCCTTCCCATCGACTTGGATGCCGAGTAGTGAAATTGATTGATGGGATGGAACGGTAACGGTGGAGGCTTTGTTGACCTCGGGTAACGGTCTTCCGCGATCGGCCATCGCGTCTCCAGTACAGTAATCTCCTACCACAAATCCCAAACACGCAATGGAAAAGACTTCAAGTCAGTATGCCAAATCTGAAGATTCCTCGCAAAGAAAATACAATGTATGAGATTCGAATGTGTTCGAGAGATTGACATCTGCCCTGATGAGGGCCATGTCTTATAACTTTCACCCAACCACGGTAGTAAACAACAACAGACTCAACATCAGACCTGCCAGTTCTTGCGACTCTATGTTGCTAAGTATCGTTCCTGCACCAGCAGCAAATCCTAGAGTTTGTTATCACCTCGCCAATTCGAGCTTCACGAGTCATGGGTACTGGAGACGTCATTACCTAGGAGCAATAAATCTGTGCAATGTCTTCTGAGTCTTCTCATTGACAATCGTCTTCCATCGTATTCATGATCCATCGATTGCTTGGGGGATCGAGGGGTTCCAACCCAGCCTTACGTGTAAACATTACGCGACTCAAACCTTACTATTGGATCCCTCGTTGCCGAGCTTCGTATTCAGGCACAGCACCAAAGACTATCATGAAGCGCTCAAAGACAGCGGCCGATTCGAATTTGGCTTCGAAGAGAAAACGAGTCGAAGTACCTGAGTATTGTTCATCGGAATGTATGAAAGAGGAGGACGGATCAGAGATATGGCCTGCGCCGGAGGAACAAATGCAGATGGCTCGCAACATGATCATAGAATGGTGAGCAAAATGGAAGCCATGCCCAACTTTATACTAAATATTCCAGTGCCAAAGCAAACCAGAAGACAGTAATCGTTCCTGATAAAGATACGGATGGATTGACATCGGGTGCCATCCTCTTTCGCACCCTGGTTCTTCTTGGTTTGGATCCTGACCTTATCGACATTCATCTGGTCGAGAAGGGCACCTCTATTATAGAAGAATCGGAAAGGATAAGAATTGCCGAGAAAAATCCGGAATGGACATTTGTGCTTGACCAAGGATCCAGGAAATCTCCACCCATCATCGAAAGTCCACATAAAGCTCTCGTCATCGATCACCATTTCGCAACATCCGAAGATCATCCTCAAGGGGCAGCTCTCATCAACGCGTGTAATTTTCCACCCGTAGCCACCAGTGCTCTCCTCACGTATACCCTCTGCGCACCACTCCATCCAGATGTGCCAACGCAATGTGACTGGCTATGTGTTATGGGCACTCACGGAGACCTTGGCACTGCTCTCAAATGGGATCCACCATTTCCAGATATGAGAAGCACGATGAAAAAATACACGAAGAAAGCCATCAACGACGCGGTAGCACGAATCAATGCACCTAGGAGAACTGCTACATACGATGTGAGATCGGCATGGGATGCGCTACTGAACGCGAAAGAACCCAAAGAGATCTTGACGAATGCACGGCTGCTTACTGCTCGTAATGAGGTCGCCTCCGAGGTAGAGCGTTGCACACATACAGCTCCCAAATTTTCCTTTGATGGCAAAATTGCTGTCTTTCGAATCTCGAGCGCGGCTCAAATTCATCCAATAATCGCAACGCGGTGGGCTGGGCATCTACAGTCACCGAAACTGGAGATTATCCTCGTGGCTAATGAGGGGTATCTGGAAGACAAAGTAAACTTTTCATGTCGCATACCTCGATGCGCTAGAAACAGAGATACGCCAGTCAATATTATCCAGTCGTTACGCGAGATTGCTGCCGGAAGTCCGACGGAGACATTGACGGAAAGGCTCGGTGAGTCTTTTGCTAGAGGCCACAAAGAAGCGTCTGGTGGCATTGTTGGAAAGGTCGAATTCGAGGAGTTCATGACTTGTTTGCGGGTTGGCGAGAAACCGCCCAAGGAAAGCAAAGATAAGAAGAAGGAGGGTCCAAGTAAGCAGAGCAACACATTGATGAACTACTTCGGAAAGAAGTGATAGCTTGGCTGTGGCTTTCTCTTAGAGCAAAATTTCTGGACTTGATAGATAGGGTATTGCCGCCCAATTCATGGCGTATATTTCTCTTCTAGATGTTCGTAAATAGCGTCGGCGAAGCAGTCGTGGATCTAATGCGCCATATGTGCCCAGATTTCAGACGCGTGAATTAGTACCACAATTTTTGATCGATATCGCTGAATTTCTGGTAAGTTTGATCGGGATATATCACCATAATTTGGGTGACATCCATCTCAAGTTTAAATGATCAGAATTGTCCCGATACGTTTGATAGGCGTGAAGTGATGGCTCGCTTTGTGCTCAACCTATCCTCACCAAGAGCGGTACCTAACGGTATGATGGCTCATTCAGCCCATAGAAGCTGGAAATTCAGATTGCTTGGTATCGGCTTCAGCATGCCATGGTGCGATACTGCCGCAACAACGAGATCAAACCCAAAGCTTTTGTAGTTGGTTGAAAAATATTGTAAGCAAGGAGAAATTCGAATAGATGATTCGATATATTTATCCGCGCGTCTCTCGCTCGGCGCGTATTCAACGGCTTGGACCTGAAACTTCAACCTCGTCGCTTTGAGCTTTTCATTCCCACAACGCCCAAGCCCAAGGATCAATAACATGCCGTGTACCATGGATATAATGCGTGTCGGATGTACTCCGCAAGCAGGCCACAATGCCCGATAATGGTATTCTCCAGCGGCTCAGAGTCCCACCTTTTCTTTACTAGTCCTAAGCTACGGCAAACGGCCTGCATACCTGGCCAATTGCGACGTTTACTACCGACAGGCCGTCTCCCACTTCGAGCTTAGTACTTAATCATGCATTCCGTGTTTCTTTTGTGCCATTCTTCTCCCTAGACTCTTTACTCCTTCTACTTTCATTCCAAACACCCCCCTTCGCTAATCCACCGGAAGCGCCACCATCATGGATGCTGTTGAGCTCAAACAGCCCTATAAATCCACCCATCAAGATGATGAAGAACACGTCGGCCGCACCTCGATTACTTGCGATGCCGCTCTAGGAAACACTGAGCACGATGTTCACGATATGGCCCGTTTGGGGAAGAAGCAGGAATTTAATCGCAACTTCGACTTCATCAGTACCTTGGGATTTATCAGCATTTACATGGCTACATGGGAGTTCGTCCTTGTTTCTCTCAGTGCTGGCTTCACGAATGGAGGCTACGGTGGGCTCTTCTGGACTTTTATAGGCACTGTCATCTGCTACTCAACCATTGTCGCGAGTTTGGCTGAGCTGGAGAGCATGGCCCCAACCTCAGGCGGTCAATATCATTGGGTAAGTGAATTTGCTCTGAGGAGTATCAGCGCTTTCTCAGCTACGCGGTCGGTTGGATGAGCAGTCTAGGCTGGATTGCCAGTGTCGCCAGCTCAGTGTTCGTGTGCACGACGATGATTGAGGCGATGATTGAAGTTGGCGCACCAGATTTTGCATTTCCAAACTGGCAATACACGCTCATCATGATCGCCTTCTTGGTCATCACCATCTTCTTCAACACATGGGGAGCACCGTATCTGCCATTCATCGAGACTCTTTCATTATATGGTCATCTTGTTGGCTTTCTGGTCGTCATCATACCGCTTCTGGTCTTGTGTCCGAAGAACTCGGCTTCCGAAGTATTCACATCTGTCGTTAACAGTGGTGGCTGGAGTAGTAAAGGTATTAAACCCAGCGGCATGGTACATAATTCGACTCACCGTCCAACTAATCATTAATTACAGGTACCGCCTGCCTTGTCTCCCAGGTCACAGTACTGTACTGCAATCTTGGAAGCGATAGCGCTGTCCACATCTCCGAAGAGGTAGCAGATGCTGGATTTGTTGTGCCACGTGTCATGTGGTGGTCGTACATCATGAACGTGTTTCTGGGGATCGTCATTTTAATCACGATGTTATTCTGCATAGGTCCGCTGGAAACGGTCCTAGAATCAGATGCGCCGTACCTGCAGCTATTTACGAACACGGGAAGTCAAGGCGTAGCCCTGACTCTAACCATCATTCTGTTTCTGCTGATCTATAGCGGCAATATCACCGCACTGGCTACCAGTTCTCGGGAGGTATGGGCATTTTCACGGGACCTTGGATTTCCATTCTCCAGAACGATCTCGAAAATGAACAACAAAAGACACGTTCCAGATAATGCGGTATACCTGACGACACTTTTGACCTTGGTTTTGTGTCTCATCAATCTTGGCTCGACCATTGCGTTCAACATAATTGTATCACTCTCGCTACTGGCCCTGCTCTCTACCTACATGGTCTCTGTAGGTTGTGTCCTGAGGAAACGAATACTGAAAGAACCACTGCCGCCTCATCGTTGGGATCTGGGGATGTGGGGCCTTCCTATCAATGCTTTTGCCGTCGCCTACTCCGCATTTGCGATTGTCTTTTCCTGTTTCCCGGTAACAGTCCCTGTAAGTTCGGTGAGATCGTATGATGTTGGCAAAGATCTGACGCGGCGTAGGTAACGACATTGGAGGATGCCAACTGGGCACCTCTTGTATGGATCAGTGTAATGCTGATCAGCTTTGGAATTTACATCATGCACGGGCGCAGGAAATTCACAGCACCAGTTGTTTTTGTGGTGGATCGGAAACAGCCAGGACTGGGCCTGCAGGGAACCACTGAGTAAAATCTCCTTCCCACAACAGGAGCGTCATGCAGCCGTACTTGCCCCGTTAGCCCTCGAAAAGGAAGCGTGATCACGAACGGCTCGCTTACGATGAACATTTACGCCCCAACGTGCCGCGTTCGTGGAAATTGACAGGGAGTCGAAACAGTAATGGCCCACTCATCTCCGATTGCACGACACAGGCGGGCAGCACTGTCGAACAGCCAAACACGATGTAGAACACGATAATATTTTCATCGTTGTTTGGCTTCCATCTCAACCTTACGACGATGTCATCAAAGTGATACTTCACCATGGATGCAGGATTTATCGCTTTTAGTCCATGTTTAATAAAACATCAAAAGGCAGCAGCAGGAGCATCCAGAAATATTCTACTACTAATTCTTTGTTTGGATCATGCACCCATGGACCCACTGCCAAGTGGAGCTTTAACGTCCTCAAGCTTTGACTGCCGGCACGTATTACTCTTGCGGGAAATAAGCTCTCCATCGCCCTGCTTCGTATTGCTTAGCATGACAAGTACCCTGCAGCATTCATGAGCGTCAATTCATTTTATAAGTATCACATCGTTCTGCTCCAAGTTACTCATCGTCCCGTTCAAACTACAGTCACTCATTCCATTCACACAGTCATTCACTTTCTATTCACTTCTATCCATCATGATGAACATATTCTCTGCTTTGTCCATCTTGGCCTACATTGCTGCTGCAGCGCCAGCTCTTCCTGCTGTTGACAGTGCCATTGAAGAGCGTGCCTCCTCCTGCACCTTCACCACTGCAGCCGCCGCAACTTCAGGGAAGAAATCTTGCAGTACCATAACTCTTAGCAACATCGCCGTGCCGGCCGGTACCACCCTTGATCTCACTGGATTGACTAAGGGAACCAGTGTCGTCTTCTCTGGCAAAACAACTTTTGGTTACAAGGAATGGGAAGGTCCCCTGATCTCCATCGCGGGAACTGGCATCAAGGTTTCCGGTGCATCTGGCCATCTCATCGATGGTAACGGTGCTAAGTGGTGGGACGGAAAGGGCACCAACGGTGGAAAGAAGAAGCCAAAGTTCTTCTATGCCCACAAGATGATCGACTCGACCATCACCGGATTGAACATCAAGAACCACCCGGTCCAATGCTTCAGTGTCAACGGAGCCGACAACCTTGTCATCGACTCCGTTACCACCGACAACTCGGCCGGTGATTCTGGCGAGTTGGGACACAACACTGACGCATACGACGTCGGTTCCTCAAAGAACATTATCATCTCCAACGCCATTGTCAAGAACCAGGACGATTGCCTCGCCATCAACTCTGGAACTGTAAGTGAAGCCTCCTCAAATTGCAGTAGTTATCCCTAACACAACATAGAATATCACCTTCACCGGTGGATCCTGCGATGGTGGTCACGGTTTGTCCATCGGCAGTGTCGGTGGCCGATCCGACAACGTCGTCAAAGATGTCACCATCTCCTCCTCCACCATCTCCAACTCAGACAACGGTGTCCGCATCAAGACCATCGCCGGTGCTACCGGTTCCGTCTCCGGCGTCACCTACAAAGACATCACCCTCAAGAACATCGCCAAGTACGGTATCGTCATTGAGCAGGACTACGAGAACGGTTCCCCAACTGGTAGCCCAACCACTGGTGTCCCGATCACTGGCCTTACCCTCAGCGGTGTCAAGGGATCAGGTATGTACTCATTATTACCTCATAGCTTGAACCACATACTAACACAATCTAGTCGCCTCATCCGGAACTAACATCTACCTCCTCTGCGGAAAGGGATCCTGCTCCGACTGGAAATTCAGCAGCATTGGCGTCACTGGTGGAAAGACCAGCTCCAAGTGCTCCAACGTTCCTTCCGGCTCTGGTGCCAAATGCTAAATCATCCGTTTTGACTGGCATGTTTTGTGAAATACAGTGAGATTTTTATCGTTTCAGCGAGCCTTGGTTGTTAGCATGGGTTTTGCGTGTCATGACTGCTAAATATTTCTGTGTATATATATTACCCCTACCCCGTTTGTTGTAGAGTAAGCTGGCCTACCTACAGGGCATACGATATAGTTGCGATTGGAATTGATATTGTCGGTGTCTGATTTGTTTCTTGTATTGATTTGTTTTTGTGCTTGCGTCTATCGCTACTTTCATCTTTCAAGTTTATGACTCGCTTCATCAAGACAACTTTGCTTCCGTCGACAGACCGAAAAGAAAACTGCTTTCTTTGAGAAGTATCAAATCGTTGTGCATTTCGGTTGCCAACACATTCTATCAATCTCAAATCCCTACCCATACTTTCATATGCCTCGTCATATTTCATCCACGTCCGGGGCACTCGTCATATGCCAACGATTGCAACGAGACGAATTCCTCAAGATTACCAGGGACAAAAGCGTAGATATGATCCTCGCCTCTCTCGTTAGGCGCATCTGTCGATGGCTTGGTCTCTACATGTTCTCTATGCCAGTCTTCGTTTCCGTATGTTCGCTACTCATGTGCTTCTGCTTCATAAAGACACTCGCCACAATGGTGACGCTCGCAATCCCAGTATAGAAAATAAACATGTTGCGTATGCTCCATGCGAAAGCTTCCTGCACGATTCGAGGGTCCGGCAGAGATTTGATTAGGTCGACGCTGGCGGCAGCATGCGCTGGCAAGAAAGCATCCTGCATGGTAGCATTGAGCCCAGCAAATGTCTTTTGACGAGCAGAAATGCTATTCTGGAAGACCACACCACCCAGCGTGACGGAGAAAGCGGTCGCGATGTTTCCCACGGATGCGAGTGCCGCAATGGCTGAAGCGGTGTCCGCCTGGCTGACAGAATTCTGGATGGCAAGTTTGGGGGTTTGGAAGAGAAGAGCTGTACCAATGCCGGCCAAGATTTGAAGCCCGAGGAGTGTTGCAAGGGAGGTGTCAACGCCGAATGTGATATAGAGACCGCTTCCCACTGTCAACAGCACTACTCCCATCCAAGTGAGCTCTCGATAACGACCTGTCCTGTGGATGATGATACCGACAAGAATGTCTACGACTGACTCGGTTATCATCAAGGGGATGATCAGTATACCGCTCTTCAGTGGCGAGGCCAATTTGACGCTTTGGAAGTAGAACGGCAAGTAGTATTCATGGCCGATAGCCACCATGCTCTGAGCGATCGCCACGATGAAAGTCGCGTTGTTCGAGATGTTGCTGAAGATGGACATTGGCACAAGAGGGTATTTGGCCAGTCTCTTCTCGCAGAAAAAGAAGATTCCGAAAGTCGATGCGCCGAAAACGATCAGACAGATGACTTTGGTGCTGTTCCAGGGAAAGACGGCTCCTCCGAAGTCGAGGCCGAGTAGAAGCAGAAGGGTTCCAGCTACAATAGCGACACTTCCGACCCAGTCAATGGCCTTCAGGCCATCCTTGAGCTGGGTGTGTGGATTGTGGACATCCAGGACTAAAGCAATGAGGACAAATGCAACCGCACAGACCGGCAGGTTGATCCAAAAGCACCATCTCCAAGTAGCGAATTGAGTGAAAGCACCTCCTATCAAAGGCCCTGAAGTTCCTGCAACGACCCAAAAGAAGCCCGTGATGCTGAAGTACAATGGTCGGTGACGGATGCTGAACAGGTCGGCGATGATGATGTAAACCAACTGGAAAAGAGCACCGCCAGCTGCTCCCTGCAAAGCCCTCGCGGCAATAAGCATAGCCATGCAGGTACTGAGTGCAGCCAGAATACTCGCGACTGCAAAGAGTGCTACAGCTCCAAGAAGTGCAGGTTTGCGGCCCCAAATATCGCTACATTTCGCCCAAATTGGACCAGTGGCAGCTTTTGCTAAGACATAGGCACTTCCAATCCAAGTATACCCTGCAGCGGATCTCAGTTCCGATGATATTGTTGGTACTGCGGTAGCGATGATTGTTTGGTCCAATGCGGCTATGAAGAAGACGAGCTGTGCATTTGTTAGCAATAGTATCTGGGACGGATTTGATCTCACTTACATTGAGGGCGATGATGATTGTCCAAAGGCGGAGTTTTGTTCGAACCTTTGGTGCATCTTCAAGTTCTAACGATTGAGCGGTAGAAACCCTAGGACTTGGTTCAACTGGTTGTCCTGTAGCGGCAGACGCTGTGGTCATGGTGTTGTCTATTGCTGGAGAAGTAGACAGGTATTTGGTCTCCTTTGCCAACAACGTCGGTTCCAAAGTATGGACCATCGTGTCTTTGTCAATAATCACAACCAGAGGCTTATCAGCTGCAATGGCTTTTGCATGTTCAAGGAAGCGGGGTAGAAGGCATACACAAGAAACGTGTCTTGCAGTATCCCAAGTCCAAGGGGAGGTAGCCATCGAGCTTCAAGGACAATGTGGTGAAGGGATAATAATTCAAAAGAACTGGCCTCAAGAGACTACGCTATAGAACCGCTTGAATCAACTTCCTCTAAAGGTTGCAGGCTATGTCGCCCAAGGCTGAAGCGGGACGCCGGATTTGGGCGATGTGCTGGCTTATATGCATGTTCTATACGGCAACCTTCTTTGATAGGGCTGCTTTTCCTTGATTGGGATGGACTATGCAAGGCATGGATTATGGGGTCACGCACATGAAGACGAGGTAGACAGATATGAGTCTCAGCCCCAGGTTCTGCACTAGGGTTCGGATCTATACAGGTCAGTATTTCTTGAGCCTCACGGTTGAACCCACGGAGTTTCGATCTGAGACCAGAGTCTGCGGCCTGTATGAATATCGAGTAGAGATACCGAGCTTAATCCTGATCATAGAACTATCGAAATTGCTTGAAAACTAATACCTGCCCGTGTTTTTACAGAGTTGGAACTTAGCCATGCTAGTAGTACAAGGCTCCCTCTTAACAAGGCTATTTGTAGATACTTGAGCATGTTCGAGCAGCATTGGCTTTGGATCCACACACCTAACGATGGCTTAATGCCAGACGGTTGATAGAAGGAGATTCGATTACGGGACGCAAAAGACGAAATTAGAAAACTGGTCGAGCGAAGAGGCCCGCTCGCTATACCCAGCGAGGGACCCGAACTCGCTCTTGTGAAGAATATTTAAATTAGCGAAATGTTAGAAGTGGTGAAAGAATGATGAGATGAAATGAAATTATATGATGGTGGAGCAGGAGAACAGGTGATCTGGCGTTTGCCTTGTTCGCCCCGATCAGAGCTTCTTCACCAAACACCAAACCACGACTTGAACCATGACAGCACCTAAGAGCTCCAAATTCGAAATACACGAAGCCGCCAGAGATGGCCGATGTACGTATACTGCTATCTCCGTAAAAAACTTACTAACAATACCCAGTACCGATCGTAGAATCCCTCCTCAGCGTACGTTCCTCCTCAACAAACCATACATCCTAACGTGCCTAACAACCCATAGGCAAACCCAAAACTCGCCTCCCTCCGCGACGAAGATGATCGTCTACCCCTCCACTGGGCAGTCTCCTACAACCATATTCTGATCGTGCAATTCCTCATTCAAGCCAAAGACTTCGACGTAGATGCCAAAGATGGGATAGGATGGACACCGTTAATGATGGCTACCAGTCGGAAAGATGGGGATGTAATGGTTGATCTACTCATATCACGGGGAGCGAACGTGAATGCTACGAGTAAGAACACCTCACAAATACTCCTCTCTGCCTTTCAAAGAGTTAGGAAGTGTACCAGGTACTGATGGATGGTACTAGATAATGCAGGCCAAACCGCCCTCCATTTTGCCGCCTCAAAGAACAACCTTGACACTGCTCGAAAACTGATCGCGCAGAGAGCTACCCCGAGGACGAAGGATAAGAGACAACAACTACCACTTCATCGCGCTGCAGCAGTCGGCTCAATACCAATGATGAAATTATTCCTCGAGAATAAGAGTCCGCTCAACGCCACAGATATGGACAACATGAATGCGCTTCACCACGCAGTATCAGAAGGTCATGGCGATGCCGCTGCATTTCTGTTGAAAGAAGGAGCTGAGCATGACAAGAGGGATTCAAACGGCAATTTGGCTATTCAGTTGGCGCCGGATGTGAAGGTATGCTTCAATGTCATTCCAGTCTTTTGCAAAGCTAACATGAAAAGGTCAAAACATTCATCCTTCAAGCTGCTGAGCGCGAGGGTATTGATATGGCTCAAAGTTAACCAAAGAACACCACATCAGCTACAGATACAACAGAAAACGCCCAAAAGTCATAGAAAAAAAATATATACCCCATACGTTCCTGAGAATGTTTCCGTGTAAGTCTTGCGGCCTTCCAAGCCATTCCCATCGCTGACTTCAATCCAAGAATCGAAGAACCGTGCCTCACTTCAAAGTACTATCAACCAACTCCCGATAAAGCTTCTTCAAATCCTGGACATCATTCCTCAACTCGTCCGCCTCCTCACTCTTCTCTCCCAGCATCTCAAGACTCGCCTCAAACTTTCCCTTGACCTCTTTGATTTCCTCCTCCAGCTGTGCAACCTTTTCGCTCGACACCTTGAGCCCTTCCACTTCCCTCATCAGAGCCACCACCTCTGATCTCGCCTCATCCCTCTGCCCCTGAATTCTCACAAGCTCTTCTTTATTTGATGCCTTCTCCGATTCTAGTCTCCGAACCGCAGCACTCATCCTCTCCACCAACTGGACACTCGGTCCGGCGCCCGCCGCACTCACGGAAATGAGTTCGTTGACTGTTCGATGCGGACTGCCCATCGATTCTCTGTCTCTATCCAAATCATCAATATCAACACTCGGCGCCACGGATATCGTCGCACTCTGCGGCACATTGCCATTGGTCCAAGCCCTCTCGTGCGGACTGAATTCGTGGCGACTCGGCGTCGTTGAGTCGGTTGCTATTCTGTGGGGCATTCCCGGATGGTGGAATGGTTGGTGGGATGCTCGTCGGCTTGATGAGGGGCGAGAGTCAGTGTGAAGCGGTGGCAGGTCGCGATCTGTTGAGATTATGCGGGATCCAGCGTTGCTTCTTCTCCCGAGGCCGTGAGTAGGGATGTGTAATCCCAATAGTTCCGAGTTTGAAGATTTGCGATTTTGAACGCTGAAAGGGTGGTCGGCGCGGAGGAAATGGTTGCTTTCGCTTGGTGTCGGGGGTCCAGAGGAATTAGCTAGGGTTTCTAATCTCCATTTTGTTTTCTCCTCTTCCAACTTCATCTGAAGAGATTTCCGTTCATTCTCCAATTCGGAACGGGATTCTTCTGTGCTCTTTTCTGCTGCTTCTACTCTTGATTGAAGTTTCTTCACGCTCGTCCTCAAAGTGGACATCTCAACTTCGAACGTTGCTTTCTCATCTTTCTCCTTTTCGAGTTCTTCCTCTAAACGGCGGGATTTGGCGTTCACTTCTCGCGCTTTCTTTCGCATATCGGCTTCTCGCTTGGCTACCTCGTCCCTTTCTTTCTCGAGGGTCGTGATGCGGGAGGTCAGTGATGATTCCAGGGCCTGCCAGTTCTCGGATGCGAGAGCGTATTGCGTTTGCAGTGTTTCTACTTGACGGAGTAACTTTGTTTGATCAGAAGTCATTGTCGTCGATGTCGATTCCTCGGAGCGCGAGCGGAGGAGTTCGAGTTTCGTTTCGAGGTTCTATCGCATCGAATCAGCATGGATTTTCTTGGAGCATAGAGTAGGGAGACTTACCTGTACATCATTCAGCAGTTCTAATTCCAGTTGTCTTGCCTTCTCGGCTTGTCGTGCAGATTGCTCTTGCACCTTTTTGATTTCCGCTTTCCCTCTATCTTCCACGAGCCGCTTTTCTATCCGCGCGTTGGAGAGTTCATCTTTGAGTTCTGCAACTACTCGCATTTGGTCTTCCAACTTTTCCGTCTGAGCTCTTCTTTCCGCATCTTCGGCTCGTCTTTCTGACTCCACAAGTTGTTTCCTCAGTTCCAATACTTCGCGATCTGACGTCTCCTTCTCCCGTTTCAGTGCATCAACTTCCTGTTCCAATTTCGGCAGAATTTTTAGCCTTTCCTGTGCCGCTTTGTCTCGTTCTTCGAGAATCCGTAGCCGATCTCTTTGTTCTGTCCATTCTTGCTCTGTTTTGTGTAGTCGTCTCTTTAGCTCAGCCTTGTCTTTCTCCTCCTCTTGCATCCGTTGGCGCATCTTCTTGATGACTGTCATGTGTTTCATTTCCATCTTGCTCAGTTTCTGGCCTTCCTCGAGCAATTTTGCTATCTTCTCTTCCTGCTCGGCCAGCTTCTTTTCTGTTGATCCTGAGGGAGCGGAGGATGCGGCTTCTCGTGCTGCGGCAGAGGTTTGACTCGCCAGAAATACAAGCTTTGCTTGGAGAGCATCGATTCTTTCGAGGTGGGCGTGGATTTCTTCTTGGTAGTTGCGAGTATTCTCGTCTTGAGTCTTTGTGACGCGCGAAAGCTCGGATTCGAGGAAGGATGGTGAGCGTCGGAGTTGTGGTTTCTCTTGTTGTACGGGTTCAAGGACAGGAAAAGGGTCGTTCGAGGGTTTGACGGAGAATGAATCTGTCGATGGTCTGGCAGAGACACTATTCCGAACTTCAAACGAAGATTTAGCATCTGTCTCCATCGCCTCCGTAGTTGTGGCTTCATTAGGCCTCATCTGAGGCAAAGTAGAATCCGCAGCAATACTCTTCCTTCCCTCCTCTTCCACAGTCTCCTCTCCCTTGTTCTCAGCACCCACATCCTCCTGTCTCACCTCCCCACTCTCCCTCGCACTCGTAATACTCGGCCTAGGACTCGCCATCTCAATCGGTGTCCTGGTCCCGGTCGCTCTAGCCGTCTCCCTCCTCGCCAACTTTTCCGCCAATCGATCGTTGGCTCTATTTCTTGAGCTCGCCCTCGAAGAATCAGGTGTATCTGCCTTCAAGGCCACAGGTCTCGAGGCCGCCGCTTTGGCTTTCCGCGCCGCCTCTTCCGCTGCTCTTGTTTCGTCGTCAGCGAGGATGGTGTCCAGTCTTGACTCCAGTCCTGCTACAGCTCCGGAGACCAGAGATCCTAGGCCCCATCTCGAGCCCTGTTTTTGTGGTGCAGCCATTGGGAAGGCTTCAGCTTATACTTCATCCGGGTAATGCGCGTTCAGACGAGGCTTCTCCGATGTTTGGAATGGTGCATTGTTGATTATGAGTGTTGTATTCTTCACAATAAGGAGTACGGTGGGGGATTGGCTTTTCACAACGTGTCTTCGTTGTGGTGTTACCTTTTTCTGGGATTAGGTTGACGATATCCGGGGTCTTGGTCTCAAGCTCCCGGTCCGCGTCCCTCATCCACAAGCCACGCGTAACCTCAACATCACCACTCTTTATCCTCAAGATACATAATTGATACAGACATATAGATGCTTGGAAGGATGGTAAAAGCTGTAAGATATCTTTCATAAATTCTATCATCGATTTGTAGATCAACATTGCCTTATCATCCACTCTTCCATTCTTGTTTCTATTTTTGGACATGCAATTCTTCAGCTATCTCTCATCTTCAAACAAGATCGAGACCCAGCGCGATAGGGCACATCGGCCATCGCTAGACTCAAGGATTGCTTGTCTTTCAACCCAACTTCTACTGATAATCCTTTCAACAATTTCTTGTCGTATGGGAAGAGTATTGATCGAGGACTTGGTCAAAGCCTTTCAACCATTTACAATATTGATGAGGGGATGAGGTCTTTCGGAGAGGACTGAGCTTTCAGTATTCCCGGCAACCTTCTTGTCACAATGCCGGGAGTTAAGAGGTACAGATCTTGAAAGAAGAGCTCTGTGAAGGAATTGAGGAATGGTTCACGATGTTCGTTGTACACTTCACGAAATTATGCCAATATTTCTGCCAGAATCTCCCCTTATCAACATCGTAAATCCAATACTAATACACACTTCCCAGGCAATCGGTCAAATCTGCTCAACAAACAATCTAAACCATAACCTCGCTCTATGCACCACCCTAATCCAAAAAGCCTCTGCGGCCGGAGCTAAGGCCTTGTTCCTTCCGGAAGCATCAGACTACATAGCTTCCTCGGCCGCTGAATCCCTCTCCCTTGCCCAACCAGTATCATCGAGTCCCTTCGTCCTCGGCCTCAAGGCAGAAGCGAAGAAATTCGGATTACCAATCAATGTCGGCATTCATGAGCCGGCGCTTGAAGACGGCAAGGACGGAATGAGGAGGTTGAGAAACACATTGATCTGGATTGATGAGACGGGCGAGATTAGGGAGAGGTATCAGAAATTGCATCTTTTTGATGTCGAGATTGAGGGGGGCCCAATTTTGAGAGAATCTGAGTGAGTTGTCTTCTTGTCGTAACTCCAATCAAATGGTTTATTGATGATTTAAGTTCCGTGCAACCCGGCAAGAAGATCGTTAAACCTTTCAAAACATCAGTCGGATCCGTGGGACTGTTGATTTGTTTCGATCTTCGCTTTCCAGAACCAGTCATTGCCCTTCGTCGGCTCGGTGCCACGATCATCACATATCCTTCCGCATTTACTGTGCCGACGGGAAAAGCGCATTGGGAGACTATGTTGAGAGCGAGGGCGATCGAGACGCAAAGCTATGTCGTTGCTTCCGCGCAAGTTGGAAGGCACAATGAGAAAAGAGTGTCGTATGGACATTCACTTGTCGTTGATCCATGGGGTGAAGTAAAGGCCCAGTTGAGTGGCGAATGGAGTGGTGAGCCAGAGTTTGCGACTTTTGATGTTGACGAGGAGCTGTTGGGTAAGGTCAGGAGGGAGATGCCACTGCTGAGAAGGACAGACGTTTATCCAGAGATTTGAAATGGGAAAGATCCTAACTGACAGCACACTGTCTATTGCGCGTGTTGCGAAAGAGTGTTTTGTGATATCCAGATTGTCTACAACATTCCAGTCCTAAACCCTTGATCACTTCTAGCCAGTTCAGTAGCCTACGGATATCTTGACCTTGAGTTGATCTTCTTCGAAACAAAATTGTTCGTCAAGCGTGATCACCCTTCCATCTTCGAGCTTCGTTTCTCTTACAGGTTCCTGCTTTTCCACTGCGTCTAATTTCTTTCCCTCCAACCCTGTTCTTCATCTTCCGGGGCCATTCTTCTTCTGTCTCCGACAGATCCTGTAACAGCAAATCAACCATCTCCATCTCAACATCTTGCATCTTCCATATCTTCTCCAGCTCGAGAACATGAGCCTTTCTTGTCAGCCTTTCTTGTCTTCTCCAGCTGAGAACAGGTACCTACCATTTCCTCTCCAGCTCGATAACACCCATCTTCTCCCTCATATCCTGATCATCCAGCCCCTCTACTGTCAGCTCCCCACCGAGGTCGTCCTCCTCTTCCCCCGACTCAGATTCCTCCCACTCATCCTGCCAAAGTTGCGCGTAAACTGAATAGCCTCCATGCCAAGTTTATGCCTCACGCCCTCAAACAGACTTCTATTCAATTCCACGGGCCAATCATGTGCCACCATAGCCTTCATTAGATCCTCGCCAATAGGGGTGCGCTTGACATGGACCCAGAGGTTATTTTCTGCCTCGAGAAGCGGATCGCTGATAGCCTCGATTCTGCCCAGAAGTTCATCATACACATCATCATGATCATCCCAGTGTTCCCGCTCTTCACCGTCCCATCCCTCCTCGTCCATCTCCTGCTGTTCCAGCAGTCCTTCTGCGCAAGACTTGAGCTCCGTCGTCAGATATTCCAGAGCCTCGGTAATGGACTCGAATTCTTCGGCTTCGAGGAGGTAGACATAACCAGGAGCTTTTAGTGTGGTCTGAGTGCGAGGATTGATGGGCTTTGGTGGAGCGGAAGGCAAGTTAAATGGACTATACTGGGCTTCGGTATCATCAGTATTGAATATGAGGTTAGAGTCGAATTGGATATTAGTCTGACAATAGTTAGTAAGGCATCCAAGGAGATAAGGTGTAGAATGATCCCGTAGCATATTATCTCATGACGAAGAAAGACCGCTATGCACTGAGAGAACTTCGACAGTATTCATGCCTCTACGTCTTCTTCGCTTTGCATGCATCCTTCAAGATAAATAGTAGAAAGAGTAGAATTACTGAGTAGACCCAAAAATCTATGGCAATAGAATAGCGCTGATTGCGACGCTTTATCCTTGGAGCTGAAATCGAACTGCACTGGGTTCGGAAGAGATAAGGAACACAACCCCGAAGATTTGGGCCTAAGTCTTTGAAGACAATTTCCGACTTCTCCAAAACAGCGGTGCTGAAGTGTATCTTTTCGGCACCGGAACCGCAAGCTATTTTGAAGTACCCGTCATCAACGAGCCATTTGGTGTCATCGGGACACTCCGCGATGATGATTGTGTTGATCGGAATATACCACCCCAAGTGATACCTGAATTGGTGCAGGAAGACTGAAAATCTAAAGCTATCCAATTATAGCTGTTCAGGAGTTGAACTGGTTCGAAATTCTGTCACGGTGACCTGTTGCAGGAAAGCGGCATCGATCGTATCGAAGGAAGTCGACACTCCCTGCTGATGACCTTGTCCACAATCTTATAAAGCTTTCACTAAAAGAGTCGTAAGCAGCTCTCTTGAGGACCGACCGAGCGCTTGAGCCTTGTGGGGTTTCAACTCTCTTTCCGGGTTAGAAGTTGCAGCGAGAGAAAGAGGGGATATGAGTCTGCCGTTCAAGCCAGAGGTTGAGGGTGTGCTGAAAAGACCAAAAATGATTTCAGGCTAGATTACTATTCAAAAGTCCCAGTACCGCCTCGGCTTATGATGAATCACACTCTAGTAGCGTAAATAAGCCGAATATTGGAATAGCTCACAAATAGCGTTGGCAAACAACCCACAGTATGTCCACCAACCTCCCACATAATGTTGCTTGGAAAGCACGGTGATAAATCACCTACGCCACTTAGACTTGGATTCGGCAGGACTTGTGACCAACACGAATATATACTCACCCACAATTTGAAAAGCCCATTGCCTATATATGCACACCACCTTTTTATTATGTCTTAATAAACAGGTTTTAGGTCTTTTTTCCCGGAACATGGACGAATCATGTGACCACAAGTTCATTGGGCCGACTTTGCTGGGAGAAGGCAAGATAACCACCAACGCATTACAAACTCAATCCAACTAGGTTCTTGGAGCCCTATTCACTCCAAATTCGCCCAAGCTCTTATTTCCCGTTATCTTCTTGGATCATGGCTTTTCATTTGTAATCTGTTGCAGGTGCCATTACTCCAGGGTGTACGATTTGACTTACAACATGAGCGTGGCATCCTCTTTTACCGCCGATTTCTCATAGGTGAGACAATGGTGCCCGGTAATAGATGGTTTGCAGAACAAACATGAATATCGATATCGAGGTAGGTCCATAAAGTTCAACAGCCTTCCTTTATCAGTACGTCAGATTTACTTGGAGACTTGAGCATATCTACAGCGACAACAAGATTTCACAGTCTTAAAATAGATTTGACTCCCCAAGAATAGCCCTACAATGTTGTCGCGGTTTAGAGAAAAGAATCCGTCGCAATGCGAGGTTCTCGATGGTAGCAACGGCAACGGCTGGTTACCGTAACAAATGGACAAGCAACTACAGGCTGTGCTCGAGAGTAGAAAAGATTTGAGGCGCAAGGAGATTCCAGCCGTTCTGGAGAGAAGTGGTAAGGGAATGTACTCGATGAAGTTGAGATGAGGTCGAAATCAGCCGAGGTTTAGAAAGGGCCCGCTGGAACTATTTTACTGGGTGGGTCCCTTTTAAAGTAGCGGGTACGGCTAGGTGTCCGAGGGCCCTTTTCCACTTCGTAGCCAAACATAAACCTTCAACACTTGAATTAGGCGGAGGATAAAGCTCCCTTCTGTACCGCTATCATGTGTCGTCTGCCTTGCTATCGACCCATGGCCACTAGCTAGGCGCTGTGCCTCATTCAAGCGAGACCAACGATGGCGAAGCTCCGTGAGAGGCTCGTTGTGTCTACTTCTACCAACTATATAGCTGCCGTGTCTGCTCGTTAGTTGTCTGTCTGGTTCTTGTCCGTTGACTTCATCTTACCATGAGCAACTGGCTTTCACCTTTTCTACGCTCGTGGGCCAGCGACAGTGCTTCAACATCAAGCACATCAGCGGCGTTTAGAACTACAGCTTTGACTGACTCTCCCTCCATTCCGATGCCTGTCTTCAAGCACGAGCGGCCTCTTCGAAAAGAAATCACAGAGATCCGCCTGTTGCGCATTCTCCCGGCCACTTTCCTTTCTTCTCCCCTTCGTTGCCAACTGATATACACATCTCTTGATGCCCTGCCTACCTACAAAGCCCTGTCATACACTTGGGCGTCTCCCTAAGCGAAACGCAATCATGGAGACCCGTACCTCGTCTTGGAGAAGCACGACTTATCATTGACGACCAGTTTGTCAACATCACCTCCAATCTAAACTCTGCACTTCGCTACCTTCGACCTCAAGATGAAGAGCTCATTCTCTGGGTCGATGCTGTATGTATCAACCAAAACGACAACGATGAAAAGACCTGGCAAGTGCAGCAGATGCGTCGGGTTTACGAAATAGCGACCTCGACAATCGTATGGCTTGGACCTCCGACAGATGGCAGTGATCTGGCCATGGAAGCTTTGTGTGCTATGAGGAGATTTGCACTTCGAACTCAGCATCACCAGCGATTACCCGGCTCCGGAATGGTTGACATGACCCAGATCGAAGACGATGAATCCACACAGGCCTACAAAGACCTCGTTATCGCTGCATCTTTCGGCCAGCTCTTTCAGAAACCGGTGCAGAGCAGTTTTGAGTTGCCACCATACCCGATCGAACAAGTCGCAGCACTGCTTGAAAGGGGTTGGTGGGCTCGCGTATGGGTTCTTCAAGAGCTGGTCCTTGCTAAGCGTGTCGATTTCGTATCTGGTACGAAGGTTGTGCCAGACGCTGACGACGTCTTTGGAACATTCTTGAACACGTGGGATCAACAAGTGCAAGAATTTGGCAGACCGGCAAGAATGCTCGATCACCGTCCATGGACAATGATCGATGCGAGACTTCAATGCAAACGAACGAGAGAGTTGTTACCACTGAGAATGCTTCTGGAGGAAGCGGCACTGGCGTCACTCCAAGCGAGTTATCCTCTGGACAAGATATATGGTGTTCTGAGCTTGGTAAAAGACGGTGCTGAGCTAGGCGTTGAGGTCGACTATACCACCACACATCAAGAGCTGTATCTCAAGCTAGCCAAAGCGTATATCCTGCGAGGTGAACTGTGGTTTCTCTCTTACTGTGGGATTGGAAATAAGACTGACCTCACGCTCCCGAGCTGGGTGGCAGACTGGAGCCACGACCATGGTTTCCGCCCTTTCGGCTACATGCTTGCATCAAAGCAAACGCTCCCTCAAACGCCCTTCGCTACGTTCCCGCCTCTCGCGCCAGGCCGTCCTTTATCTCAACAGACAGTCATCCTCCAAGGCATCATCATAGACGCCATCGACTACGTCTCAGACGTCCGCCCAAATCACTCCCAGATCAATCTTTCTACGCCCAATCGCAATCAGATCGTTGCCTGGATAGCACAAACAACACGCGATCTTATCGACGACGTTACGGACGCACCATTTCGAGGCACATTGGACAATGCATGCTGGACCTTTGTTGCTGGGAACATCGCTATACCGTCCACTGATTATGCACTGTCCATGTCAGAGCAAGAAATAGCCGTCCGCGGTGCCTTCAGAAAATTCCTCGACACTGCCTCGCTGGATATCGACGATAGCTGGGTTCCCACTGGCAAATCAGTATCTACTATTGTGATCAAACAACGTGTGGAAAGCTATTTCCATTGCATGATGAATGTGACGAACGGGCGATGCGCTTTTCGAGCAAAGTCTGGTTGTATGGGTCTTGGATCAATGTACATCAAGCGTGGCGACAAATTGGTCATGTTCAGAGGTGAAGTTTCTTTGATGGTTTTGAGAAATGTCGGCACAGAAGGTCGCTATCGTGTCGTTGGTGAGGCATGGGCTAATGATATTCGCAGAGATAGCTTGTACAACCGTGTGCTGAAAGAGTACGGAATGGCGTTGTGGGGACATGTTGTTGATGGGGAGAAGGAATTGGAGCAGATTGAGTTGAAGTGAGATGGCGGCATCCTGACTTATGACGCCTGAAGGTCAATGACATTAATTCTTGTAGGAAATTAGCGTTGGGGGACATGTTATTGGTTAATCTATCCAGGTTTCTCGTACAACCCTAAGTACTTTAGTTACTTATATATCGTATGGAGGCGGAGGAGTTGCGGCAACTTCTCCTCCCTAACGTAGGATTGTAATGAAGACCTGCCTATCTAAAGGAGGAGTAAGATTAGGGGAATAGACTCGTGAAAAGTAAAACTAACTAATTGCGAAGATATAGTATAAGGATAACCTAGGACAGTATAAAGACAACCTAGGCGTATAGGCTAGGGTAGTGTCACAGGTTATGGCCTAGATTGAGGTTCTCGGCAATGCCCTCAACCTTTGGAAACTTCTGGAAGATTCCACAGCCCCACCACCACTGACTATAAAAGCATGTATTCTAGTCTTTCTCTCTTTTCCTCAAGTTTGTAATACTCGTCAATCAGGATAGTCAATTGAAAAACATATCGACCACGCCTCTCACAGGTAGGGATTATAATTAACCTTCTTTTGGCCTGTTAACCACGTATAGGACAGCTTTATATAGTAGAGGCTTTTATAGCCTATTTTCGACGGAGATCTTATTACCGAAGGGGTAAGAATTAACTAGGTTCCGCTGTGGGGTGGTGTAAGAGTTCAACCCTCAAAGGTGTTTCGCAAGTGAGAGAAGACTGCTTGTATTTCGAAGTATCTAAGTACAGAGAAGAAAGTGTAAGTGTAGGAAGGACGACTAGTATATATGTCCTCCGTATAAGAAAAAAGGACATGCTGTCCAGACAAGTATGGAAAGGAATAGAAATACATGTGAAACAATCCTCAAACAATCCCTGCTAGGCGCACGTGAAAGACTACCAGGAAACTACCAGGTAATGCTAAGAATCCATCCAGGATAAGTTGAGAAAGGATCTATCCTTTGACATTACCCTTCTTCTCCCCCGTTTCCGTTGGGGCGGTTCTGCTTTTTGTACGCCTAGGAGGACGTAGTCTCGGTCCGTCGTTTTGAAAAACATCACCGTAGATACTTTCAAAGGTATCTAATGCGACAGTTTGTGTCGTTCGTACTTGGCCTTTTTGCAAAGAACACACTTTCCTATTTCCTTGAAAACTTCCTGTCGCATGTGCGGGAAGTAGAAGGTATTCTGAAGTCGTGAAAGGACAATCTCTGGTCGGCAATGACCATTGAGTGGAGATTCGTGTTGATGTAGGATGTACTGTTTCCTAAGGCTCGTGGGAAGATATACCAAGTTGTTGAAGAGGAGCAATCCGTCTTCAATACGGGTATTCTGATCTGCTGATTGAATGTAGCCTTGTACATCTGGATCCTTTTGCTGCGCGTTCCTGACCTCTTGCCAATAAGAGGGCTTTCCTGTCTGAAGTGATGAGACTTGGTGCACAAGTGCATCACCTTCCTGTCGGAACAAAGCGCGTTCGACTTTCTCTTTTTCTACTGCCATGAAGTCTTCTCGTCGACTTAATGCATCGGCGTTAACGTTTTCCTTTCCTTTCTTGTAAAGGATATGGAAGTTGTAAGATGACAGTTCTTCTGACCATCTTAGTTGCCGTCGATTCAATTCCTTTGTCGTCGTGAAATTCCGCAGATTCTTGTGGTCGGAATACACGGTAATCTTGTGTTTCGCTCCTTCAAGATAATGCTTCCAGTGCTTGAAGGCATCAAATATGGCCATGAGTTCCTTGTCTGAAGTGGAGTAGTTGATTTCTGCTTTCAGGAATTTTCGTGCGTGGTAAGCTACTGGTCTAAGCTTTCCATCTGAATCGGGTTGGCTGAGGCATGCTCCGAGGGCTCGATCGGACGCATCCGCCTCGACTGTGGCTGGTTTTTCTGAGTCAAACAGTTGCAGAATGGGTGGTGTTGTTAACCGTATCTTGAGTGCGTCAAAGGCCTTTTGCGCATGCTCGTTCCATTCGAAGGTAATCCCCTTCTTCATCAATCCCGTGAGGGGTTCTGCAACTTCGGAAAAGCTTTCGATGAATTGTCGATAATAATTCGCGAAGGCGTGAAATGACTGTACTCCTTTGACGTTCGAGGGTACTAGCCAATCGCGAACCTTCTGGTAAATTTCCGGGTCAATCTCAAGTCCATCTTGAGAGACAAAACATCCAACGAACTTGATTCGTTGCTTGTGGAATTCGCTTTTCGAGGGTTTCAGCCGTAAGTTAAATTTCTGTAGTGCGCGGAGGACGGTTCGAACGTGTTTGACGTGTTCTTCGAACGTTCGAGAGTAAACCACAATATCATCCATATAAACAGACACAAACTTGTCTAAGTGCTCGCGAAGCACATTGTTCATATAGGCTTGCAGCGTCGCAGGGGCGTTTGTCAAACCGAAGGGCATGACAAGGTATTCGTAGTGCCCAAGGCGAGTGCAGAATGCTGTCTTCCACTCGTCACCTTCCTTAATCCTAATTCGATGAAAAGCCGCAGGAATATCGAATTTCGTGAACCATCTGGCTCCTTGGAGTCTGTCCCTCAACTCCTGGATTAAAGGCAGCGTGTACGCATTCTTCACCGAAATCTCATTCAGATGTCGGTAGTCGACACACAATCGTTGTGAACCATCGGGCTTGGGTACGTAGAAAACTGGATATCCGGCGGGTGACTTCGACTCCCGGATGAACTTCTTCTTCGTGAAATCGTCGATATATTCACGAAGGGTTTCAAGCTGATCTTCCCTCAATGGATAGATCTTGAACTTCTTCGGTTGTTCATTATTCTTGAGCTTGATCTCATGATCCCATGGTTGGTGTGGTGGAAGAGAATCTTCGATCGATTCCCCTTTAAAAAGTTCCGCAAATTCCTGGTACTCATGGGGAATTTGGAACACTGACCTATCCTCCCCTGTCTGGAGACGATAGCAGTATGCCACTTCAACGTGTGTAGGCCTTTTCCGCAAAGGTCTTTGTGCTGTCCGTGTTCTAGCGCGCATGCTAGCCTGCACGGGATATCGTTGGCCTGGGAACGTGAGCGTCAATGTTCTCCAGTCGATATGCGGATTGTGAGTTCGAAGCCATGGCAGACCAAGGATCAAATCCGAGTCTCCAATATTCGTGACGTCTAGAACAATCTGTTCTTTCCTCCCTTGTATCCACAAGGTTATGTCTGCTTCGTAAATCACCATGCCTCCATTGGAGTCGACAGGTCTTCCATCAGCGATAGTTAGTGGATATGGATGCCGTTTCGACCGTACGGGTAGTTTCCATTCGTCGACCAATTTCTCGCTTAGAAGATTCCTATCGGCACCAGTGTCGATGAAGGCCCATGCTGGTACGTGGTCAATCTTTCCTTCGACCAGCATCTTGGATGTACCAAGGTTGTTCAGAAAATGAGGCGCTTCATTAGGATTCAACAGAGGCCTCTCTACTGTTGATCCTCCTCGTTTCCCGAATTCTCATGCCATTTACGTGCTTGCTTTGTTTTGACTGCGATGTCCAATCGTCGGACAAGGTGTCGAAGGTTCCTTGCCCCATTCGGATGGTATGGGCAGGTGAAGTCAAGGCATGCATTTGGATGGACGTCTTTGCACTGAGAATCGTCCTGATCAATTGCTCGTTCAACGTCTCGCGTCAAACGTGAGAGCCGGAAGGTCATAAACTCTAGATCTTCCTTCGATTCTCCTTCGTTGGAGTTGTCTTCTACTGTAGACTCACTGTCGTCGCCCGACATAGTCTGTAGAGATTCGTTTTCGTTTGGTATAGACCAACTCCCGGAAATGGCTGGCAACTCTTGGAGTATTTCTCCAAGATCTTTCATTTCCTGGTGCTGAGTTAAATCGCATTCCTCATTCTCGCAGCAATTCATAGGTGAGTGTCTGTGGTGGACGTGCTGTACATTTGTACTGATGTTTGGGATTTTCATGATCTTCCTGAGGGTCGTATTGTTGACTTCCTTTTCGTGAACCCAGTGGAATTCCCAATCTAGTTCTCCTGGGTCTTCCTCGGACTTGTGCTCCCACAGTGGGCATTCTTTGACTTTGTACCAGTTCGATGGAATCATCCAGTGAAGATCGTGTTCCGGATTCTTTCTCATGCTTGGGTATCTGCTGATAACTTTGAAAGCAGCCATTGTATTCCCAACCCCGAATTGGTTTGTGCCATACTCTGCTTTTGGCAATCCCAACTGAGTGCCATAAAGACCGGGTGAGCTAGATGACGAACTCATCATAGCGAGATGTCCTTTGACATTGCCGTTGCCTTGGTAACCTCCTCTATCCCGAGGGTAGTATCCGGAGCTCTGCTTCTCAGATAGGTGTACCTTGCAGTCGTCCTCATAACAAGCCGTCCAGCTCAGTATGTTGTGGATTGGCGGTACTGACGCATCGGATTGTAAAGCCTTGAGGTGTCCTGAGCCCATGGCTGAGTTTCCGAATCGTTGTCCCTGATTCGTGAAACGTCCAGTGTTGTTCTTTTTGGGCTTTCTGACCTGTGCCTTTCTTGGATCCACGTGGAGCGCTCTGAATCTTGTCGAGCTCCATTAACTGCGGTCCGTATGGATCAACTCAAACACCTATATTCGCACGACTGTTGCTTCCATGTCCTCGATAAGAACTAACTCCCTTCCTCTGAAGTTTTCTTTCGAATAGGCGGTTATCAATCTTGATTGACGTTTCAATCATCGAGTACAGGCTCTGAGGCTGAGTTTCCTTCCGACTGATTTCATCCTTGACAGTCTGCTCTGCAACCCTTATTACTAAGGACGGAGCTCCTAGGGACTATGAAGGTCAAGGGTATTGAATCTCTCTTCCTAACTCTTTCTTTCCTCAGCTTATTACAGCTTCAACTCCTAAGACTACGCTGTCTTAGGATGACCTCTGATTTCCTCTTTGTAAATTTTGCGAGAATTTACTGTGGATTGGCCCTTACAGTTGGCCCTTGCTTCTTGGAGATTCTAGCACCTTCTAGAAAATCTCAGCTTGAATTCTCTTGAATTCCCTTTTTGTTTGGCCCTTGAGGTTGGCTCTTGAGGTTGGCCTTTGAGGTTGGCCCTTGCTTCTTGGGTTAGGTGTCCTCTTTAGGACCTTGACTCTACAGGCTCTTCCTGAGAGTACTGAAATGGCTGGGTGTCCTCTTTAGGACCTTGACTCTGCAGGCTCGTCCTGAGAGTACTGAAAATGGCTTGGGTGTCCTCTTTAGGACCTTGACTCACCAACAGGATTGACCTGGGAGTACTTTCAACTTGTGGGTGTCACTTTGGACGTTGTTGATATCCCTTCGCAAAGGACAAGTTTCAACAACTCTCAATCTTCGACGTTCGTGATTACTACACAATGAGAAGGTGTAGCATCCGTCCTAGGTTATGAGGTACCTAGCAAACTCTTTCTCAATGCCTCGCTCAATGGAGGGCTTTCTCAGTGCCTCGCTCGATGGAGGGCTTTCTCGGTACCTCACTCGATGGAGGGCTTTCTCGGTACCTCACTCGATGGAGGGCTTTCTCGGTACCTCGCTCAATGGAAGGCTTTCTCTTTACTCTGACGACTGCTGCAGAGACTCTCTCTTACTGTCAGCAAGAGGTATTGGTGCGGTACTTAGATAATGTAAGAGTTCAACCCTCAAAGGTGTTTCGCAAGTGAGAGAAGACTGCTTGTATTTCGAAGTATCTAAGTACAGAGAAGAAAGTGTAAGTGTAGGAAGGACAACTAGTATATATGTCCTCCGTATAAGAAAAAAGGACATGCTGTCCAGACAAGTATGGAAAGGAATAGAAATACATGTGAAACAATCCTCAAACAATCCCTGCTAGGCGCACGTGAAAGACTACCAGGAAACTACCAGGTAGTGCTAAGAATCCATCCAGGATAAGTTGAGAAAGGATCTATCCTTTGACAGGTGGAGCTCTCAGAATCACTCAGTCAGTCACTGCAGTTAAACACTTGAAAATATCCACGTTGATGCACAAACCGCAATGCTCTTTAAAGATCCTTTGGTTATTGAAATGCTATTGTACTTTTCAAATGATTGAGGACGATTCTCTCAGACTCCAGTTGAAGTTATGGGAAGTCGAGAGGGCGATCGGACGATCAAACGTGACGGTGACGGTAGTCCTTAAATACCGTACATCAAAAGAAAAGCTCCGAAATATATTACCCCCTAGTCGAAGGAATTTGATTGGCTAAAACTAGAGTCAGTTATAAATAATATAGGCCTGTGCTGTCCCTCTCGACCTCCTATAAATTGAACTAGACTCTGGGAGAATTACTCTTAATCACTCGAAACCTATAAAAGTCCTCTACCCTTCCCCTTCCTACCCAATAATAACTTATCAAACAAACGGGTAGTGGAGAAGCTATCTCTGTTTTTCTCGGAGTGGATTGGATTGTGACGGCTTGCTAGGCTACTGGAACAACCACAGTGTCCAAGCACCTAACAAGGCGCCACAGTACACGGGCCACAGCAAGACCTATAAGTAGGTCTTGCCCCCAGCCCCCATTTACATAGCTACCTGTAGTTCGCTATCACATTTAGTCCATACCTGATTGCTGCTCACGCCTTTCATTAGTTACTACTAGCCGTGACATGGATTGGGTGGTTTTGGTAGGGGAGGGATTGGAGTGGAGCAGATTGATTGACTTGGGGTGAGATGGCAGTATTATAACTTATGATGCTGGGGATTCAATGCCTTTGATTCGTGCAGGGACGGTTTATGGATGTTGTGGATCGTCGATTGGGTAGAGGGTGAGTGTGAGGGTTTATGGAGTGTAAAGCTTGTTTTATTACTGAGGGGGAGCCCCGCTACATATATGCATGTATGGACTAGTCGTTACTTCCTTAGCAGTGAGTGAGCCAGCTGTGAAAGTAAGATCTAATTCATTACTTGATTTTGATGCACTTTGTGAGAGAACTCATTCAAAAATTCCTGCAGTATAACCTGCCTCGCAATCTGCTCCGCCAGCGTTACAATGTCACGGCAGAAGAATGCTCAGAAACTTCAGGAGTAATTAGCTACACTTTCGGCGATTGGATAAGGCAGAGATATTAAAAGCCGAGAAAACAACAACTCTAATGGAAAAAAAAGAGACACAGGAAAAGGAGCATCAACCATCCCGAATTAATTTCCCCTCAGGGAATCCCCAAGCAACTCCATCAATACCACGCCTCATTATCGTCATCCGTCCGCTGCATCTTGGGATTCAACGAAATGATCCTCTGCCCAGGTAAATTCATATTATCCAAACTCGTCTGCGCCTCAAAAATCCCACTCAAAGCCCTCCGTCCAATCTCAATAACAGAATTATACTCAGCCTTACCATTAACAGCCGCCCATTCCAAATTCTCAGGCGTAGACCCATCACCTAAATCGCTCCACCTCGTAATAATAATCGCCTGTTTGAAGCGGTAAACAGGATCTTTGGTATCCTCCACGAGTTTAAGTTCAACCAAGTACTCGGTCGGACATTCGGGACAACGACGCATGGGCTGACAAAGGCCACAGAGGGCGACGATTCGTGGTTTTTCCGGGATGGCCTTTTTGTGCATTTTGTGCTGTTCGCTGATGGCGAATTTGGGGGCGGGAATGTGATCGACGGCGCATTTGCAGATGTTCATTAATTCGCCGTCCCGCCAGTGCGCGCAGACGGAAAAGTAAGGGGTAAAATCTTCGTACATGTTGTAGAAGAAACCGCGTTTTGCGGCCTCGACCATACCGCCTGGTGCGTATTTTTGGCTGATGACGCGTATGAGAAGACGGTTGTTGTGGATGCGATACATTGTTGTGTGCGACCAGCCGAATTTGTCGGTCCAGCGACGAGAAAGGGAATCCAGAGTGATGCCGTAATCTGGTCCGTACTTGTGTGCTCGCAGGGCGAGTTGGGAAAAGGTGAAGGGGAGAGTGCGGCCGGAGGCGATGCGTGTTCGGGGTGGAGTGGCTTTGTCGACCATGGGGCAGAGGAAGAGGGGATTCAGTGTGAGTGTTGGTTTCAGTGATTCTGAGCCGTTTTGAGTTCGCAGGTGGTATAAAGAGCATATAGGACAGTATAGGTGATTTGGAACAGCTCGATCCATTTTCATCAAGAAGTCAATCCTCTGTTGTTGGTTTTCTGGAAGATTGATGGTTTTCCAATTTCCAGCTCCAAGCTTGGCCAGCAGTGTCTTGGTTGATAAGGCAAGGTTCGCAATGTCAGACAAAGACAGGAAACTGGCGATGAGTTGCCATACTTTGGGAGGAAGACTCGCGATACTGGCCTCTCCTGGTTTCTTGTTTGTGTTGTCTATCTCGATGTACTCGGGAAAGGACTCATTAGACTCACGATGCTGCAAAGCATGCAACAAGATGGTGTGATCTCTGGATTCACCAGTGTCTTTATTCAATTCCCGCGAGAATCTATTCGCTTCTCGATTCCATACAAGCTGCGGATTTTCCTGTTTGACATGGGCAATGGTCTGCTTGGATGGCGTTTTCGTGAGTTTATTTGATTTCTTCTTCTCCAGACGCGCTTCTTCTATTTGCTGTCGCTCGTCTTTCTTCTTGCGTCTGAAGATGAAACCGAACTTGCCCTTGCTTGCTTTTGTAGAATTGTTTTCTTTTGCAGCGAAGATGGGCGAGCTGTCGATGGTGGATACAGACATGGTGTCCACCAGTGCTGGCAATGCTGTGTAGACGTCGAGGTGATCAAGGAGGATAGAGTGGCAGAAGTGTAGACTGTAGAGGGAACAGCGAAAAAGGGATGGAATTGCATTTGCTTGCACTAACGGTGATAATGATGACGGATCGTTCGGATAGCGCCGGCAATGTGCAGCAGGAGGTGAAGCTGTCGCTGTCGCGCTTCAACTCCCTCGCGTGCTCTTCCTCTCTATTTTTCCTATGCGCGACTTTTTCGTGCCTTTTCGTCGACGACAAGTGAATGATGGGGATGGAGATGAGATGGTGGAGCTGTTTCGCGGACAGTCCGAGTCGTTCCGTCACGAACCCCTCGCCAAACATCACTACAACAACACCAACCATCACTCATCATTTCCGTCAATCAGCGTGCATCATGCATCGTGTACTTTCTTACCTAGAGATAGCTAACCAACTCCTCGTTCCCCGTCGAGGCCGAGTACACCATCTGGCATGACTACACAAGCAGACGTCGGCGAGGAGAATTAAACTTCGTGGGTTCTCGAACCCGAGTTTCCATCACTCTACGCATTTCAACTCATTTTTCCCTTGCTGGCCTAACAAACCATGACAGGACTCCTCGATTCTCATGCAGACTAGCCGTCTCATGGCTGCGAACTATGTTCTCATCGCTTTGACCACCCGGATTGACAAGTCGTGTCCGAGCGAGAGCAATGGCCTATCTCGTCTTGCAAATGATAAGCATCGACGTCGAAAGTGTACTAGTTATATTGATTCACCGTCCGGGAAGTCAACGAGCAGAGAATCCCCGCCTGAAGTGTACCTGTTCCACGGTTCCAGATACTCAACGAGCAGAGATTTTCTCTTCCCGACCAAACTTATCAGATCTCTTGATTGCTTAAAGAGCATCGGATCGAAACGAACCACGCTCTCATTTTCACCAGTCCACCGCGAGTCAAACATGAACTCTTCATCACCATACGATTCCGAGCGAGGCGCGGATTCGCCATCACAAATCCACCCACCACTAGCAACTTCCGTCCACGAGCTGGAACAGGAGAAAGGGCCTGTCAGTAGCGAAGCTGCCAGACCACCCCCAACAATCTCTGTCCACGAGTTGGACCAGGAGAAAAGTCCTGTCGGCGCCGAAGACGCCAGCCCACCACTAGCACCCGATCCACCACGTACTTTCCACCAAGTCGCCCTCATCATGTGCGGCTTTGTCATCAATCTGATCATCTCTGGCTTCAATAACGCATGGCCAGTGATGATATTATACCATCTAGATCATGCTAGAGACTCTAATATCAGCATATTGCCCAAAGAATATGCCAGCCATCGTGGGAGTCTAGCATGGATAGGTTCAACAAGTGGATCAGCCACAACATATTTTCTAACGCTGGCCATCGTTCATGTCCTGTGTCGATATGCCACACCGGCAATCCATCGGGCCTGGCCTTGCTTCAGCAGCGTATCCTACATGTCCGCGATAGGATCTTTCCTCATCTTCTTGGGCTATATGGCAGCTTCGTTCTCTACTCGATACTGGGTCCTCCTCCTGACACAGGGTATCCTTGCTGGCATTGGCAGTGCAGTTCTCCACAATCCCGTCACCACCATCGCGAACGAGTACTTCTCGGGAAAATCGGTCGGGATATGCACGGGAATCATGGCAGCCGGCGCAGGAGTAGGAGGTGTGGTATTTCCCCCGCTTACAGCAGTCCTGTTAGAAAAGTGCGGCATGCAAGTGACACTACGACTCTTGGGCCTCATCTTAGGATCTGTCGGACTGATGACCGCGGCAATGGCCCCTCCACCCCGACCTATGGCCAAGCGCTCAATACTGCCTAAGAAGGCCTGGAAGGATGTCGTATTCTGGTCCGTCATACTAGCAGAGGTCGCAGCTAATCTTACTGCATTCATACCTAACACTTACGGACCAGAATTCTCCAAAGCTGTCCTTGGGTTTGACGTAAAGAAGGCAGCTACTTATTCCCTCTACATACTTAATGGAGTTGGCATTGTTGGCAGAATTGGTCTAGGTTTCGTACGGGATAAGTTTGGTAGTCAGAATACACTGATTGTGGCTTCAGCGGTCTTGGCTATCTCAACGTCTATATGGTATTCTTCTTCCAAGACGAAAGATGAAGGGACTTGGTACGCTTTCCTAGTTCTTTGGGGTATGTTCCTCAGCGGCTTTGGAACCATTGTTAACACGTACGTTTCGGACGTGTTCGGCGGCGAGGAGATGTTTGCTATCCTCGCTTTTGTCAACATCGCTCGTGGTATCGGCAGTGTTGCTGGTGCGCCTCTCGCTGGTCAAATGCTCGGAAAAGAGGGGTCCAACTACAAGCCAACTATTGGATATCTAGGAGCTATGCTTACGGTCACGGTGATGATCTTGGGCCTTGCTCGCGCTTGGATCGCTAGAAAAAATGGATGGAAGTGGCTCGCATGAGTTGTGGACGGCTTGACGGCTTGTGAGAGAGAATGGACTATTCGGGGCTGACTTAGGCAAATTAGATGTATGCTAGGAATAATTTTGCCCTGAAGTATTACGGGGTGTGAATCAGACAAGGTGAGTCTTTTCGTAGCGCACTTGAGTTCGCGCAATATTCGAATTACGATAACACCTCCTTGCCCACACAGTCTAGCAGTTTTGGACCGCTGCTCTGCAAGCATTCATATTTTACTTCGAGTTATTTAGGGTCATCATCGAAAGAATTCCCAAAACAAACAAACAAAGAAATTCATTCATATCATAACACGTTATCATACACACAGCTACATCCCTTCAAGTCTTCCGGTTATCCCTCCAACTCCATCTCCTCAGCCTCAAGCGCCAACTGCTGTTTCTTCAACGCAAGCGCCCTCTTCTTCTTCGCCAACGCAACAGCCTGTGCCTCTTCCGGGGTTAATTGTTGTCCCTGTGCCTGGCCTTGTGCTTGTTTTTGTCCAGTTCCGCCTGAACCGACGATGGGTAGACCGTCGACTGTGCCGCCGACTGTTTTGAGGAGAGGAGAGGTTACGTCGCCGACTATAGGGAGGCCTTTTGTGGTGTTATCGACTGTGTTTAAGACGCTGCCGATGAGATGTTAGTTCTGACAGAGTGGGTTTTGGAGGGATGTGTACCCTCCGAGGAGACCGCCGCCGCCGTTGCCGTTTCCATTTCCGCCGCCGCCGAGGAGTCCTGCCATTTTGTTGTTTGGTTTGTGATGGCTTGTTGATTGATTGAAGGGATGAGGTTTTTTGAGAATAGATGGAGGTTTTCTTGGCTTGGGTTGGTTGATTGGAGATGTTGATATAGATTAGTCTGAGGCAGGCTCGAGGCGTGGTATATATACAGACGTCCCCATCTTACAGTGAACACGAAGAAACCTGTTTTATGCCTTGAAATCAGGCTTTCGACCCACTCCACTGTCTCACATTCGTCGAATTGTACAGCGCGTGTCTGATAGATCCCAATGATGTCACCGATCAAGGATTCTACAATTATCCTAAGGCGGTTAGACTCAGGGTCTTTTCCAGCTCCCCCCTGCCACTTGAATCTCTCCGGATGTGTCCCCCTTGCTCTCTCCCCGATGTGCATCATCATCCCGCAGATTTCTGATACGCTATGAATCATTGTGGAGGAAGCTCCGGGTCGATCCCCACATGCGTGACGTTTGCGGCGTCCGATTCACCATTCAATCACTGGACAACGCATCAGCTTCTCCTATTGGACCATTGCTTTTTCAAATATCCATCGTCATCTACAGTATCCGAGCTGTTCGATGAGTTTCAGCTTGAAGACACTATCACGTGCTATGCCATTCCGCTCTGACTTACTTATACTATCGCAAGCCCTCCCTCCTTTCCTGCATGTAAAGCTTCACGAATCCCATTACGACCCTCAATTCGGATGAGGACGTTTCATTTATATCAAATCAAGTATCCTGAGCACTGCTAACGAACCCAATTTGTATGGCGCCGACAACCGAGTCATTGATCTCAAACATTCATATCTGCCAGTTTTAGCTCCTTGGTTCGTGTGTGATATGTCCATGTATATATCCATCAAACCCTCCCAGGAGGGCTCTTAGAACTGGCTCTTCGCATTTATCCCTTCACCACACTCGTTCTTGACACAGTCACTACAGAACGCTTCGATCATGAAGGCCTCAGCCGTTCTCTATTTATTGCTTACTGTCGTCTCTGCTGCGCCTCAATCTGCTAATGCACAGGGGGAGAAGCTGGATTGGTATCAAATCACGACCAAAGCGTGAGCGGCTCTGGAAACCAGATTAACAAGACCATTGTACTGACGGCAACGAAAAAACGGAAAAGTGGATACTCAGAACAACTTCCTGTCTCTGAAGGATGGAAAAATTGGCGGATTCGCTGGTGCCCGCGAATCAGCCGCCAACGCTGGAAAGTTCTTGACAGCTACTTATCCACCAACCGGCACGCTCCAACTTTTGGCCGGTAATTGGGATCACCAAGTAGGACTTAAGACTACTACCAAAGGTGTTATGCAACTCGTCGATTTGGGACGTGGGCCTACTGCAGCCATGGTCCCTAAAGACGCGCCGGGGTCCATTGAATGGGGTATCTTCGAAGTTGGAAGTGGTGGTGAGGTTACGGTCAAGGATGGGGCGGATATCCCTACCAGACAGTGGATCACGTACTTGGATACTGATGGTGTTTGGTATGTTGGACTTTGGGATGGTATGTTGACTCGCTGATACTGGGGACTGGGATTGAGCTAACTGATTTTGCAGGTGTGACGCCACAACCACGATCTTTCGCTAACGTCACTTTGGTTGCGACGAAGACGGAGCCACTTTGGACATAGTTTCTGTCGCTTTAAACAACATCCAATATTTCATCTCTGATTGCGAGAAGTGAGAGCGATATATCTGTGGGTTCCAAATGAGCTTTACTCACTCGTAAATGATCAGTTCAACTATATCGGTAGCAAAGTCTTGTTCCGTGCTCTACGATAGAAGATAGGAACCACTTAATGTCTCTAACGCTTCCATGTCACATTTTCTATATCAACCCGCATTCTTCAGATTTACTTCATGAATTTGCCGACTGCATCTTACCAGCGGCGATCTGCTCACAATATTCACAATATTCACAATATTACCCACTGACCAGGCACATACCGCCACAGAATGAAGAGAACTCGGTTTCTCGCCCCGCTGCCGTCCTTCCGATCAAGCAAAGCAATACTGCAAAGACGCCCAAGGAAGAGAAGGTCAACCCAGAAGTCTTTTCGAAGGGATCCCAATTCCTAGGATAGAAACGGTCCTAGGATAGAGAGGTCCCGGGGCAGGAAGGGTTACAGGATGAAGAAGAGTCACAACAGAAAAGATTGTAGGATAGAGCAGGTTTAGGAGAGATAGGGCCCAGAATTAAAATGCTCTTAGGATTCTGCTGGAACAAGTATATCTGTCTAAGCAACTGTGCACAAGAACAAAGAGAGTGCGTTCCTTTGTGCAATACTATCTAAATGATGGTTAAACATACGTAGATACTGGCCCAAGTCCATGTCGTAAGACCAAGGATTCCTGCTGCCAGCCAGAAGACATCAATCCTCCTTCAAGAAAGTATTCGTCAGAGGTTGATGGCGGCAAGGTGTCATAGAGATGGAAAATCCGAGTTTCATGGCAACAACACCTCGAAGAGGCACGCGTCAACAAAGGATTACTTGTGAACGGATGATAGGTGTCATAGAAATAATCATTCGTTGATGCCTGTCTCTTCTAGGTGTTGTTGCTGTGAAACACGAATTTTCCATGTTAGTATCACATGGTATAAGGAAAGGACGTCGTAAACAGGTCGTGAAAGCGAACAATAAAGGCTGTACTCTGGGTGTAATAGTTGTTGATTGTTGTTGTTGTATCTAAGTCTACAAAGACGGGATAGGGATAAAAGGATACCCCCCCCCCAGGTTACTCAGTCGGATTACGTCGTCCAGTCCATCCAGGCTCTGATCCCTGGATGTTTGGCGGGGTGTTTACTTTTTTGGGGGGCCATAAAGGCTCTCTTACGTTTAGGACCGAGGGCGCATCTGTAGCAAAGGCCTTCACTGCCGACGAAAGGAGTGCCGGCTAAGCAGCCTGCACAAACGCCTCTCGCAGCGGCGTCGGCTCTGCAGTCCGGACAACGGTCTGTCTTGCGGTCCGCGGTGATTGATTCGTTGGCTTGCGGGTTTGCACAATTAGGGCCATTAGGTTTTTGTTCGCAATCGTGAACCTTTTTTGTTCCTTCAACTACATGGCCGCATTTGAGATACAACGTAGCTCGATCTGCCTTGAAACACATCAAGAAATGTGATTAGCCAAGCTGAACACCGAAAGTGGTAGTACTTCTACATTTTGTCGTGTAGTTTGAATCTAGCGTACAAGACTCGTTGGTAAGTATATTTGAGAGGTCGGTGGTAAAAACTTGAGAGATAGTAGGGATAGTTGAGCTCTATAGTCTTACTCAAGCCGGTTCTAGATATCCGTTATCTGGTTTTTGACCCTGTTCGAGCCGGAAAATGGGTACAAAGCGCAGCGGACGCGCTTAGCCGGGTGAGATAAACAAAAGCACGCCACTTGAGGGGTGTATGCGTCAGAGAGGAGAGAGGAGAGCTCTAACTACTTGTAGGAGGTAAGAATAGTACCAAGCCTCGCTTAGCCGGGCCGGGCCGTGCTCCACATCGATTGGTAAGGTTTTCCGAGTTCGAGTAGAGAGGATTCTTGTTTCTCTGTAACCTCTATGAAAAATATCTCTGGGAAGTAAAGAAATCTGAATGAAAGCGTGACTTTCTTATTGCCTAGGCTTTGAGCTTGCTACCATCTTTCACCAATTGATGCGTTCCTTTTCGCTTCCCTCGTTCATCTTACACGGCAGAAGTGGTTGTCTTCGCCAGAGTTTAGTCTTTTATTAACAAAATGCCCAACAATACCTATTTCACGCCATAAAAATTCCCCCCAGAAAAATGCCTAAGCCTCGGCCCATCACAAGGAATAGTTTACAAACATTTCCGATAAGACTGTCATCAAGCTTCCCTTTCAATACCCCGCCAAGGCGCCAGAAGATGCAGACGAGGCAGAAGAACAAATCGAATGTCTCTACGGAGTATGATAATATTTGAAAAAGAAAAGAAATTCTACGACCTTCTCGCTGAGAGTCAACATCCGAACATCGCGACACGGATTCCAACAAATCCACAAGCCCACGGTTCACTAACGCACGGGATTGTGCTCGAGTACTTCAACCCCCTATTGGAATTCTGGAGTAAGCATTCGGAAGAAACCCACTTCGTCTGGATCCAACAGCTGCTGGGTGCCCTCGAGCGACTGGAAGAGCTCGGGTACGTACACGGAGATCTCAAATTAGACAACCTGGGCATCGATTAACATGGTAACCTCCGCTTATTCAACTTCGGTTCTACCACCCACTGTGAGCAGCAAGGCGTCAAAGTGCAGGTGAAGGAAGACCACGTCGCGCTTGCAATATGCATACACATCATAGCATCTGGGATAGACCCTTTCGCCATCACTGAGAGTTAGGCCGAGTACAAGCAAGTTCTCAATGATTTCAAAAGGGGAAAAGGAATTATCCATCCCGCAGCGAGGATTTTTGAAGATATCATTCAGGCTGGCTGGACGGGGACAACCAGGGCCTCCAGTTTCTCACAACTGCGACAAGAGGTTGGTAGGGCGATGGGGTCTTCGTATTCGGATCTAGGGGATGGTAGGTCTGAGGTTACTACTGGAGACTATTTCGATGTTTCCGCTTTGGAGAGGCGACGAAGTTGGTTAGATAAGCGGGAATATGGTGCGGCTTGGGAGGCAATAGGATATGAGTTGCCGCCTGATCGCTGGGATGGCTAGCGAAACCGTTATAAAAGATTTGAGACATTGTTCACAATGACGGATGGCAGAGGAATCCCCTTTGATTTACATGTACTTTTCCCAGCTTCCAATGGTTTAGAAACCTTCTCTTAAGTAGGAAGTAGCAATGACACAAGGTCGCTGGTTGTCAAGGAGCTACGACAAGCCTGACGAGCGTGATTTGTGGCTTGTGTGCAACGCATGGGGCCTTTGTATTTAGTTCATCCCGTGATTTTGCTGCTCAGGTTGTCATACATACGAGCGACGAAGCGCAAAGACAAGGAAAGCGTCCTGAAAATATACTCCGATCTCTTCTCAACAGAAGGCGAAAGTGGTTACCAACGACGTACGATATAAGAAACATATATTAGGTCAAAATTCGAGTAACAGCGTAGGAGCGATCGGAGCGAGCGAGCGAGCGATCGAAACATCTCAAAATCCAAACATATCCTCATCCTCCACATGTCCCCAATCTAAACATCATTAGCACCCTCACAACCCAGATCAAGAAATTAGAGAACTCACCTTTCAAAGCCGGCAAAGCAGCCTTCTGAATCATTCCCGGCGATCCACACAGGAAAGTCCCAGTCCCCTCACCAGGCTCAAAAAGCTCCTCCTTAAGCAGCCCCGCATCAACATGTCCCTTTCGTCCCTTCCACCCATCCCCGGGATGACTGAGAATATGTTCCACCCTCAACTTCCCCTTACCTTCCTCCACATACTCATCCAACTCCTCCTTCAACAAAATATCCTTCTCACTTTTGTTAGCATCTACAACTCTGATTTCCGTTTCATCGCCTTTACTCAGCATAACGCGAGCAATGAGGGAATAACCGGGTGTAATACCACTACCCCCTAAGACGAGATTGACGCGGCGGAATGTTTTGGATTTGGATTCGATGGTGAATTTGCTGTTGCCTAGGTAGATGATTTCGCCTGTTGGGCGGCGGATTTCGATCGTCGGTTGCAGGGGAAGACAATCTAAGATGTTTGAAAGAGCGCTGCCTGGTTGATCTGGTGTGGGGAAGTATATTTTGATCGTTAGTTCGAAAGTGCCGTTGCCGTCCTTTATGTCTCTTCCAGTGCCGCTGCTACTATCGTTTGTGGGCCCCGAGCCATTGGAGCTAGGTACTGGAAGGAGTGGTTTTTTTGGCGTGTAGGATCTGATGAGCATTTTGTCTTTCATGTGGAAACCTAGCTGGACATGTTGGCATGTTCCGAGACCGAGGATTTTCTTGTCGTCGGGAAGGCTGAAGGTGTAGGCTCTTGTATCTTCGAGAAAGATTCTCGCTCCAGCAATTTGACGGGAATCCATCGATGCTTCTGCAACACGAGATGCTCTTTTCCTTGTTGGGAGCCTGCCTTCTCTTTTGCGGCGCTTTCGGCGTTCTTCTTGATGAAATTTGCGACTTTGGAGGTCACAGTTCCCAGAATACATTCTATCCGGTTGTCAGTGCAAGTTTCTGAGTATAGATGGTGTATCTGTACCTTTCAACTTCTGGTAAGCGTAGCCATCATGTATACTTGCAAACTCATCCGAAGTCTCCTGGTATACTTTTCCAGCATGACCAAGCAAAGCAGCTTTGCCACCAGGATGCCATTCAAGCACACTAGTAGCATCATAAACCTTGCCATCAACCACAAGCCAGCAGTCCTGCTCACTATCGTGCTTTTCGATCTCTTCTCTAGTAAACTGCTTCTGTGGTGTTCCAGCTTCCTGCCTCACAGCAGCAAGCTAATTCTCCACACTTGGTTTCATCCAACCACCATCACCGGTTCCAGGTTCAGTCGGATGACGGAATACAATAGATGGTACATCGTCGTCCTCGCCTTGGACAATCTCAGATTTGACGACGTGCCAGCAGTTGTTCATCATGCCCATTGTATTCCAGCTGGGCTCTCGTGGCTGGGTGTTCTTGAACACGTTGAAGCAACGAACGCTAATGGTCTTCGCCTTGAGAAGATGTGTGATGGATATGTCAACGTGCCAGTGAAGCCAGGTCCAGTATTTTTGGCCGTGACGTATGGGCGCATCTGGAAATCTACGGATACAGTAAAGCCATGTCTTGCCGTCATCTAGAGATACTTCCACGCGTTGGACTTCGTGCCCACCGCCATCGTACGCGTACCCTGACAACTGTTAGTCATAGAAGAACAAAGTCACCTTTCAAAATGAATTGATACAAGTTCGGACTGCTACGTTTCAAATTCTGGCGATTCGTTTCTCCACAGTTGGCAGAAAATGAGCAGCATCGATCTGGAATCGCAGGTCTTGAGGTTGGCTTCCAGGTGCGGAAAAGGTGGTGTGGTAAGAAGAAAACTACGCTTACCTTGAACTCGGTATGTATTGCCTTTCCTTGCTTCAGACAGCTTGATCTTTTCTCCCTGCGCTGGTTTTACAATGTCAGAATTCAGGTTCTGCTCGTTGCACGCGGTGTCGGATGGCGAAACATGGCCTCAGCGAATTCGCCATCCTTTTCTGTGACGAAACTCGGGAGCACTCGATTGTCCCATATGTGATAGTGACTGTCATTCTCCTTGTCCGATATCCATATCTTCTTTAGCCATTTGACACATCGCCCACCGATGTACCCAGGAATCATGACTCTAACAGGATATCCGTGATCTTTCCTGGTCAGCATTATGGATTCGTTTTTTTTTTTGAAAGACTCACCAGGAGGTAATGGAACATCATTCATCTCGTAAGTAAGAATGACGTCATTGGTAGCATCCATAGCATATTGAAGTGGAATGCAAGTGAAATAGACCCCTCGCTGGGGTCATCTGCTCCCTCAAAGTTGACCCAATACCTCTTTCCTTCATGGTGAGGCATGAAATCAGGAATGCCCGCAGCGATTAGAACGTCCCTTAGCAATGGGCCTTTCCAATACGCGCAACTAACGGCACCTGAGCCCCGGTTGAAACCCTTGGACCTTTTGATCATATTGAGCTCTTTACGACGATTGCCATCGCATGCTAAAGCAACAGGTATGTTGATGGCGTCGAAGTTGTTCTTCAGATCATCCATGGTCAGGACCAGCTTGCCGTCCTCGATGTTGATCGTGTGAAACTCCCATAAAAGACGAGGTACAGCGCCATGATTGCGGACATAGTGTAGCTCATTTGGAGTGATAAGACCAGCATCGAAGAGGTGTGATAAGTGGGCCTCAGCATTGAGTGGGTGCTTTCCGGTCAGTCGAATGAGATCAGATGAGGGTGGCAGCCAGTTGTCTGGCGAGAATTGGTCGGCTTCGTCGATCGAGATTTGAGTCCGGTTGCTTGTTTGTGGCGACTTTCGCTTTCCATCGTTCTGCCCAAGGCTCACGATACAGTCCTTCTCATGCTGAAGGGCGCGCAAGAGTGCAATCTCCTGAGGGGTGTATTTCTCGAGCAGTTTCTGATACTCGGTCTTTTCTTCTTTGGCACCCATTTGATGTTCATCCTCGGCATATGCATCGTGATGTTTGTTGTTTTCGCCCTCTTGGTTCTTCCACTCATGCTCCTGTTGAACCTTGTCATCGCCGTTGGGTTGTTTATGGCCATTCTGCTTTTGATGCTGTTGCTCTTGTTTCCCTTCTTCCTCTTCCTCTTTCTTTCATTTTCTTACATTGGCAGGCCACTCCTCGGTGTTCTTGACCCAATCTTCCGTCGCCTCAAGTACAAAGCGCCAACCCAGAGAGCGATTTTCAGGATGTTGCAGGTGAAAATCCTTGATTGTCGTAAGAATCTCCTAACTTTGTTCAGATACGGGTCCTACCTTCTGCCCTTTGACAATATCGCGGAAATTGAGGAGATCACCCTTATTCGCCTCATCCCGAAGCTCTCGATATTCTTCGTAAGCCTCTTCACCTCCTTGCTCAGCTCATCTTGAGCATGGGTAATACCAGCAACCCGATCTTGGTTGTTTTTGTAGCCAATTCGATGGTTATGCCTGGTACTCCATTCTGGCTCATTGAGAATGTCCTCCCAAGAAGAACCCGGATGATCATGTACCGTAACTTTCCAAGGAACTGGTGGCATGGTCTGAATCTTGAAGCAAACAGACACGCAGGTTGTTGGACTCGCTTCAATCCATCTGCTTGTGTTTGTCGGCCCCCGCACGATGTTCGAGCTATCGTTAAATGGGAGATAATAGGGTAAACATGACGTCTGGTTTGGACATGAAGCCGAAGAGTGCCATTCTCCATTCAACCAACAGCAATGAGCAAGACAGCGCAAAAGGGAAGAGACTACGAATGGAAATGAAGACCCGCTACAGATATCCAACCCTCTAATTTATGTGAGAGAATCCAGAGAGTACACTGTCATTCCAGATTCGTGCGAGAACGAGGTCCCTGGCTTGCGACGGGCCCTGATTGCACGTACTGATGTGCGAAAGGCTGCGACCTTTGAGATACAGAGGTAGCTTCTAGCAGTTAATTGTTTGGGCGATGAACATGTTCGCAAGCGAGGCGTTCCTGGGGTCACGGGTGCATCCACCATGGCTCGAAACAGAAACAAGCTCTCGTCTGCGTCACGACCATCACAAACACCTTGAATACCCACTACACGTAACCTACAATTGCAGAAAATCTGACTCGTACATGTCCTTCATAGCACACACTCTCGCATCCTGAGCACTCCTCCAACCTCAAGCTCCATCAACCAGCATGGTCCTCGAAGGCGCGTCTGGTCCTTTAACCGACCCTTACGATGATGGGTCCCTTTCCTCAGACACTCCACCCTCAGATGCGGATCCCTACAATTCCTCGAGCTCGTCTGCCTACTCAATCGACTTCAATGCCCTCCATATCCCCACGTCCGGCTTCACCTCTGTCACAGGATACACGTCTGCACGATTCGAACAGATTGTTGCTTCAACATCTAAACAGCTGAAACGCCAATTATCACCCCAGGAAACGCAAGCATTAGCATCGGCATATTCAACGGCATCCAGATATGCGTCGCAAGGTTTCGGATTGGGGCTTCTTGCTGGGTGGGCGAGATGCTACCAAAAAGCGGGTACATTCCAATGGCCTTGGGGCAAAGCACCTGAGATCAAAAATCCGGACATACTGGGTCCCTTGAGAGGTCAGACAGCGAGGATGGGGTGGCATGCCATGCGAGCGATTCCCTATGGCATGATGGGATCTATTTTACTCGGAACTTTTAACCAATCTTTCGCTTCGACTTGGTTTATGGTGACAATAGCGAGGGATCCGGCATTGGGGCTAATGAACAAGCAACTCACAGACTCACACAAACAAGCAAATGGACAAATAATGTCGCCGGGCAAGCCCAATTCGGATTATGGAAGTGTCAAGGAGGAGGCAGATGTCCCATACGACGATATGAGTCCGCAAGTGGGAACTGATGGGGCATTACTATCGGACAGTGAAATGAGGATGGAGGAGATTCGGCAACAACAACAAGAAGATGCACGAAGACCGAGGCCTGTTGCGGACAGAATTACAATGCGTGAGGAGAGAAAGGATTGGGATCAGAGTTGGGGTGCAAAGGCTGGTGATAGCGATCCCAGGGCTGGGAAGCCTGTAAACGACCCCATGTATGGCATGAGCGCGGCTGAAAAGCAAGCTGCTTCAGGCACGGCGAAAGAGTCGACGTGGGAGAGGCTGAGAAGAGAGGCTATAGAAAAGGCCAACAAATGATGTGATGTACCTGTTCCACGCCTCGTCAGTATATACATGGCTCTACCTGTGATCCGCTTTGTCGAGCCACCTGCCCAATAACCGAAGGTGCATCGTCTTCGGGAATAACTGTGAAAGTCACTGCAGATCTCTTTGCGGCTCACCCAACTGTGATGGACTCTCCCCCATTATGACCCCGGTATTGCATCATCAGGGCATTTCAACAAAGGCATTACACCTGCAACCAGGTAACCGCCGTTGTCGTAGCTTCCTTCTTACGTATCTTACCTGGCCCTGGCCTTCGATTGACTGTTAAATATGCTCGCCCGCAGTAGAATCTCCTCTGCAACAACACGTCTCTCATCAATCTCAAGACAGTTCTCCTCACCTTCCACTCAATTCAAATCTTCCATTCACCAGCAAGTCAGAATGGCATCAGGAACTCACTTCAAGCTCAACACCGGCGCTCAGATTCCCGCAGTTGGATTCGGAACATGGCAAGATAAGGACGCGCAGGAAGATGCTGTCGCCATTGCCTTGAAGGTTGGTTACAAGCACATCGATACCGCTCGCGTCTATGGCACCGAACCAGCTGTTGCACGTGGAATCAAGAAATCGGGCGTCAAGCGAGAGGATATCTTCATCACGACAAAGCTGTGGAACAACTCTCACCACCCTGATGATGTCGAGAAGGCCCTCGATGCCTCGTTGAAAGATCTCGACACTGATTATGTTGATCTTTACTTGATGCACTGGCCTTCTCCCTTCGCACGTTCAGACGATCTGTTCCCCAAAGATTCTGACGGCAAGACGACCAAGGTTGGCGAGTCCAGCTACGTCGACACCTATAAAGCCATGGAAAAGTGCTTCAAATCCGGCAAGGCCAAGGCCATCGGAATCAGCAATTTCTCCAAGGCTGAGCTCGAAAACCTGCTGAGCAAGACTGATGTTGTTCCCGCTGCTCACCAACTCGAACTCCACCCATGGCTTCAACAACATTCCTTCACTGAGTTCCACAAGCAGAAGGGTATTCACATCACGCAATACTCACCTTTCGGCAACCAGAATGAGATCTACGATTCCGGAAAGAACATGGGTAAATTGATGGATGAGCCTGTGCTTGTTGAGATCGGAAAGAAGCATGGCAAGTCTGGTGCCCAGGTTGCATTGGCTTGGGGTATTGCTCAGGGACACTCAGTCATTCCCAAGTCGAAGACTGAGTCGAGAATCAAGCAGAACTTGGAGGGTGACTTCCACTTGTCTAAGGAGGAGGTCGAGAAGCTCAATGGTCTTGACAAGAAGTTGAGATTCAATGATCCTTCGAGCAGCTTTGGCTGGAACTTCTACAAGGACTTGGACGGAAAGAAGTAGAGGTGGAATGGCAGGTAAAAGGTGAATTCGTACGATCAAAACTCATGGATGGATTGTCAAATAAACTCATTTCATTCTATCCTCATTTGTACTAGCTCGAATTCGAGTCTCTCAGTTGTATAAATATGCGGATAGCCCACACATCAATTCAGACATCAGTCTGCTTCATCTATCTTTTGACATGGATCCTGTATGAATTGATTTTTTTTAATTGGGAAATGACTTCTTCGCTCTCGTACTCATGCACCACATCTTGCCGTGGAGAATTTTTCAGCACGCAAGTGACTTCAGGCATGACGCATAGATCTCGAGAATTCTACACGCAACACCATCAAGCATCGTAGCCATTCCATCGCAGCCGCTCCATCGCAACATAAATCCCAACTCAAAATCCACTCAAGAGGAATCCCAAACATGTCTCCACACCAACCAAAACCCCCGCCTCATCCACCCGCAGCGTGACACTCGAATATCCAAGAAGAGGAAATAACCCAGTTCCACTTCAGAGACCGCAGGCGAAGCGACGGTCGGAAGCGCGATTACGCAGGAATGGGCTCGATCGTGCATCTGACCGTCGCTTCTGTTGTGGTCTTTGTGGGTAGCTTTCTATTCCTTGTTCATATCGCGGTGGATTGGGCAGAAGTGTTTGAGAGATGGACGCAGAGCTTACAAGAGGTATTAGAGCCATTGATTGCTATTTGGGTCGTTCCGCGTTGGTGTAAAGCGTAGGATAATGGTACGGGCCATCTTCTCTCGCCCTATGGATAGCGCCAGCGGATGCGCAGGAAATGAAGAGGCGGACATACACGACACTCGTTTTGAGGAAGGGAATAAATCGCTTGTCATAGTATATTCCGTTGTTATCTGACGCCCCATGACTTATGTCAATGTCCGGCTTCTGACGGGTTCGAAATCTGTTCACAAATACCGTCGGGTACTTGTGAACTGTTATCTGATCTTTGATACTATGCCAGTTTGCGGCGCTGATACTGTATATGGACAGATCCATATCTTGGCTGCAGCAAAACACGGCATAGATGTCAGCGAATCCCCAGCCTGCACCTGTGCCTCGTGAAGCAACTCAGTCTATAAACCATACCTTTCCTCCGCTTTACTTTGAGAGACACGCTCTCTGGTCGACTATTTACCGCTTTAATCGCGGTCCGGCCGCTGTTGTTGTAATATCATGTCTAATTTTCACTTTTCATTTCTCAGGCCTCGACAGAAAGGCTTGAAGGTTACATATGGGCATACGGACCCGAAAAAGAAAGTAGAGCGCCAGAAGGGCACAATTCATGCGGCGGATGAGACCACAGATCTTAGCAACAGCGAAGGAACACCACTACACGTAGCTAGCAGAAGAGTCCTCAGTCTTATCGCCGACTTGGGGTGCTTGTCGGCGAGTGTTGCTTTATTCGTTTTTGTAATGCTTGCGAACTCATCGAATGGTCACACACTTGGATCCTATGAGAGGGACCTGATCGATGCAGCTAGAATCGTAAGTCGAATCCGTACCTACTCTAACAGTATTATCTTACATTTATTTTCAGATCCTAACTGCCTTTCCATACATACGCGCGTTTGTGCTAGGCCGATGCATCCAAAACCTGTTGAATTGGCGCCTTGAAAACGGCATCGATATACTCACTGTCACCTATCTGGGGAGAAACTCAACACTAGCCGGCACGTACCTCGCACCATTATATCTCCGTTCATTACACTGGCTTCCTTTGCTACTTGGTTTGGTGTGGACCTTCTCGCCTCTCGGAAGTAAGGCCGCCTTGCGAATCGTGTCTCGCCAACAAAGGACCACATTTGCGCCGCTGCAAGATCCGGTCCGCTATGCATACCCTGGAACAACTTTCTCCACGAATGGTGGAGATTCCGTAGAAAATCTCGCTGCAGCAAACAGTATACTCATGAGCTCGCTTCTTTCTGTCGCATTGACTGGCAGCCAACCACAAGATATTTGGGGAAATATCAAAGTGCCTGTACTAAACGGCACTGACCAATTCTCAACAACCAGCGTGTGGACGCAGATGAGTGCTGAATCCAGAGACCGAACCAACTTTTCCTCGCTGTTAGGTTTGCCTTTCATGAAACCACAGGGCAATGGTAACAGTACATTTTGGGACCTCCAGAACCCGATTTGACTTGGTCCATTATTTCAGCCCTTGATGACTTTTTGGACTACACGTCACCGAACATTACCTCGAACCTCAACGTCTCCTCTACGTACAAGGTCTTTACTGGTTCCAATCATATGTGGACACTTGGACTGGAAGTCGCCAAGTTGTCAGCACCAGACCTGAGTTCTGCATTTTCAACTCCACTCATCTTCGCAGAGTGGGATCGGGAAGCGACTGGCAATCTGAAACATCTCACACGCTTGGAGGCCGATCTAACGCGAAGGGCCGTGGAGATGAATGTGTCTTGCACGCCGACTGCGCCAGATTCTACGGATTTCAATTCCGCAGTTACACGCTCCGATATTTCCGCAAAGCTCGACTCCGGGTCCCATTTGGATCCCGATGATCGGGTTAGGCTCCTCAGGAATATGCGATTGAAGATTGGTGAAGCGGCGTCTGAAGAGGGCAATGGCTTGGTTGTGATTGACCAAGCTGAGGATGTGAAGGTGCTCAAGCGCGGAAGACTTGACAAGTAGTTGGCAAGATGTATCATCTGAAATCAGAAAATATAAAGTCTTGTGCGGCTGGCTCCTTTAGGCCTAGAGTCGTGTCGTCAGACCGAGACACACGATGACGTCGAGAGAGACTACTTGCCTTAGCATCTCAACCTTCAACCCGTCCTTGATTCTTTCCATCGACATCAAATGTACGCAGTCGCTCGAATTTCATCCACCATAACAAAGCGCATTCCGCATCAATTCAGAACTCTTCAAACAACCACAAGAATGTCAGCACCACAAGATTCAGAGTCAGCAAAGCCTGGTCTCGCTGCGGCTCATGCTCAATATGTCAAAGGACAGGCTGTTGTAAGTACATCTAATGCTCTCTTTTTCTGCATAATCCAGACAAGATATTTGCTTACTAATGACGACTGTAGGACGCAGTAGGCTCCATCACCGGCAGTCCGGAATGGAAGCAATCAGGTCACGAACAGAAAGAAGAAGCAATCTCGAATATGAAAGCTGCGAGCCAGGATCGTGATCCATCAAAAGATGGCTATGGAAAGGCTGAGGAGCTAGCAGGAAAGGTTGCCGGATGTGAGGGTATGGAGAAGGAAGGTGCTGCAAGTGCTAAGAAAGAGTGAGAGGATGTTTTGCGTGGATTTGGTTAATAGGACAAAAGAATTCAGGCGATTGAGACTGGAGAGTCCTCATCAGTGGTCAGCGAATTCTACGGGGATGGACTTGGCGGTGATGACGCGCAAAATCTTTGTATGTCGGAATTGCCTCTCATGGAAATCGAATTCGCAGAGCCGCAACTGCCTCCCTTACAAAGTTTGTCAGTCGGACTTAAAACTTATGATGGCTACGGAGTTAAGCCCTACCACCGTGTGACGCAGCGAGATGAGGTATATAAAGTTGACAACAAACTAACTCAGGAAAACGAGTAACAACACTCCAAGGGCTTGTTCGAAAATGATGGATTGAGCGAGATTGGTTGGGTTTTGGCGGCTAAAGTTCAATCCATCGAACCAATGTAAAGATGTTCGAGAATGATTGATTGGATTTTCGATTAGAAACGTTGCATAAGGGCGGTGAGCAGAAATGGCCTAGATCGCTAGTTAATATGACCGAAGCTGCTTGCTACTGCGCCTCCATACTTCGTCTCAAAAACTTACCAAGTCCCTTCTCTCTACCTCATTCCAACTACACCACATCCTTAACTGACGATGTCTGATGCCTCAGAACCTCGTCTGCCATCTCGTGCACGATCTACACCAAAAACATATGACGATATTATTGCAGAGACCAATGCAAAGGCTGCTGCAACCCGAGGAGCCCGTGGTGGGCGCGGAGGACGTGGTAGGAAGGGTGGAAGAGATGGTAGTAAAAAAGCTACTCAATCGAAGAGCGATATTGATGCCGGAAACGATGGGTTAACGGATCCCGCCCTCGAGGACGCCGTACCGCAGACACAATATCCAGATCCTACAGCAGAGGATTCGCCGAAGCCATATTATAATACGCCTGTACGAGAATCCTCTGCTCAGCAACGCGGTCAGTCAGTCGCAATGCAGTCAATTGAATGGAGTAGAACACCTACACCTCGTCCATCGGTCGCACGCAATTTAGGGCCCTCATCGGCGCCTCGACCCCATCAGACCCCCCAACAGGGCGGTAATATCAATCGCGATCGCGACTTTGAGATATCTCAAATGCCTGCCGAAGATGACGATAACCGCGATCGGTCACTCTCGCAAACGCCTGGTGGGACACAAAGGAAGCCTCGGAAGGCCAAGTATCCTTGGGTTTATGAGCGCGAGTTCGCTATGCTGAAGACCTTAGTAGAGGCAAAACACCGAGGGCTTCAAACCGGTGCGGCATTCAAAGATGATGTATGGTTGGAAGCGCGATTGGCAGTTGACCGGGTCCCGCGAGATGAGACTATACCAGATATGGATGCTGCTACAATGGCCAACAAATGGGGGGACTGGAAGCGGTGGTGGCCCGATTACCAGGCACATTATGGCTCAGGCAATGTACGATCGCATACATCGGGTTGGGAGAAGAATTTGAGCGGCGCAGAGTGGGATTACCCGGACATCGAGGCTGGTGTACTTGTTAGTGCAGAAGATACTATGAGGGACCATTACTTCCATTATCCAAAGTTCGGTAGGTTCGAGAAGCTACGCGTCAACCACGTAGACCTTCTATCGCAGCTCTTGGATCACAAGCTGGCCGACGGACGAGATGCTGCAAAGGTGAAGGAGTTAGCAAAGGAAGGGCCGCCGAAGCCTAAAAAACGGTTACCAAAAGCTACTCCAGATCTGCGGAAGAATGCCTTATTTAATTCATATGAGGATACTAGTTTAGATAGGCTTGCCGTCGCACTTACTGCCCAGAACGAGAGTAAGATGGGGCTCGCAATGCAACGTGTAGAGAAGCTGGAGATCTTCAAGGGAAATACGGAGACGATAGGGTATTTGTACGAGGTTTTTTTCGCTGACGAGAAGAAGGCCGACTACTTCTTGAATCTACCGATTCATATGATATCTTGGTGGGTAAGGAAGGAGTTCGGAGGGACTATAATACTTGATCAGCACTGGAATGACCGTGAAGAAGAGCGTGTATCTCGTAAACGTAGTATGAAACAAACTGGAGTCGGTAAAAAGAGGGCGCGATGGCGAGCGGCAGAGGAAGATGATAACAGCGATCTCGAGGAGGATACTAAGGATGTTGAGGCCGTAGAGGAGGACGAGGATAACGAGTCTAGTGGTGGTGATGATGAAGAAGTTGAGTTTTTCGAAGAGTTGAGTCAAGCGTAAAGCCGGGTACCAAGAACTTTGCCGGGCGTAGAAGTTAATTAATGGATATAGTATTTGAATAATCGATTTTTCTCGACATTGGTACGCTCAATTTATATATATATATAAATGGATGAATATAGACTCGATCCGTACGATTTTAATACTCAGTCCGTATATAGCTACTAGTTGTCAACTTCTGGCCGCTGCTTCCATCCCTAATATATCCGTACATGAGTCTACTCGCCGTCGTCTGCGTGTAGTACTTGTTCTAGCACTCGATATCAGGGTTTCGGCATCAACGAAAACAAATGTGGGAATGTTGACTCAGTCAGAAACGCGAGTTCCAGTTCTGAGAGCTCGCCCGCAATTCTGATCTACGCCCCACCAGTTTAGACAACGCGCGTATCTATTTAATATTGAAGTGGCCGACAACCCTAGTAGAATGATTACGAAGGAGGAAGAATGGATTGATCTACGTGTTTCGGCCAGGTCTTGTTGTGGGTTAGAGTTACAAGAAAAAGAGAAGCGGCCACTATTCGGAAACTCCAAAATTATCTTCGTCGATGCCAAGATCACAATAATAGTAGAATCTCGATCTTCACAGGTCTTCTTACTAGCTAGCATTGGCAACTTTCTGGCCGGCAACCACACAGTACGGTTGTCTTACCTTGATTTGTGGCTATGTAGCTCGCTTGTCAAGATCCGAGGCTTCTCGCTATTCACGCTCGACTCGGGACGTGTTCGTGGATTTGTTGCCAATGCAGCGAATGCAGTTAGCTACTGCATATTTTTCAGGGTGGTGATTGCAACTTTTAATGCAGAGTCGAGTCAAATACACTGAATTTCAATCTAGAATTGAATATGCAGCGGCTTCAAGATTGAACCAATCAGCACACGTATAGCTACTGCAGTAACCATTTCCGCAGCAGAAACCTTGCCTCTTCTCAATCTTTTCTACGTAAG